>OY982570.1:15108757-16308757 GCA_963859945.1 Euplagia quadripunctaria
AACGACAAGTGGTTGGAAGTGGAATGTATGAGGTTTACGACTTGGTCTACAACTAATTCTCTTTATAATCTATCGTCGTCATATTTCAACTCGTTTGCCTGCTTTCTGTAGATCACGGTGAAAACCGATGAAGCGGTTTGCCTAGCGTATACTTGTTAGAATCTTCCCGAAAATCAATTCATTGATTTCTATTAGCATTACACCATTTTAGAACATATTACCTTGAAACTGAGCTGAAATTATTATAAAACATATAACCTTGGTGGACCCATTGGTATTCGCGCTTGTTAATGATTGCTTAGTTTATGTTATAAACATTTTTACAGATGCTTATGAAGCAGAGCAATTGTTGAAAGAAGTGGATATCCATTCCGTCACCGGCGTCTTAAAATTATATTTGCGTGAGCTTCCCGAGGCATTGTTTACCGACGCACTTTATCCAGAGTTATTGAAAGCGTGGGGCGCCACTCAGGTACAGTAATATCAGTTTTTATACTACTAAGGTGGCAATCACGAGTCACGCACGCAACCATTTTAAAATCTACAAAACATTGCACCCGTATGAAGCCGCAGCCTCGCAATACTCCTATTACATTAAATTCTACCTCTCTTATACAGGGTGTAAGCGACACCGTACCGAATCCTGAAATAGACCATTATTCTGAGTTGAAAATCATTGGAATTTTCTGTTGGAAAATTATTTTTTTTTTATTTTACTTTTTTTGCTTAATGTGACGATCACAATGAGTAAACAGAACATTTTACCGAAAAAGAAAATACCCGTACGGCCATAAAAGGCATTGTAATCAATTAAACAACATTTATGCAATCAGCTGCTTCGACGGCGCCGGACGTTGAAGGTCATTCACCGTACTGCACAAATGAAACTAATGACTATAATCCCTAATCTTGCATTTTTATGATGAACTGACTTTTGTATTGGGATAAGTATAAACAGAAAGAGCTTTTTGTAAGTTTGTCGCGTAGCTCAAACTTCATACTGTATATGAATACCGATTGTTAACCAATTATTGGATTTTAACTCTTAAATATTGTTTGCACATGTCATGAAAAGTGTGTAACACCCTCCTCGAGATAGTTATAACGCTCTCCCACCAATACTGCAGCGTTCCACAGCACATTGTATTATTTTTTAAACCATATTCAATTAGAATAGGCAGCCACTCAAAATAAGTTAGCAACCTGCAGCCTGTTCCGTTAGACAAAGAGTCAATTAAAACGGTAGGTATCGATATTTGAACGATGGATCTACCTGGCCTCTGGCTTGGCCTTGTTAGAGTATATGTTAATATTTAAAATAGATAATAATGATGCTATATTAATTAAGTTTGTGATTTCTTTTGACTTAGGGCGCTGGTACGTCAATCGACTCAGGGCCAGCGCAAACAAGACGTGTCGCGCTGCTTAAGTGCTATGCTCAACTGCCAGATCTCAATAAGAACTGTATAGACTTTCTGCTAAACCATTTCGTAAAGTAAGTATATCTTCGCACACCAGAACACCATAACAGTGCTGTAATATATTTCACTAATTGTTGTATAACTATCTCGTGATTTAAAAAAGTTGTTTGTCCGATTTCTTCTCGTAAGCTCACCTACTTAGAAACGGGCGGTTATAGATCGACACTAGCAGATAGCAATCTTAACTATTTGTAGTGTGGTATTCAATCAATCAATTAACCTATTGTAGTCTATTTCTGGACATAGGCCTCTCCCAATGTGCGCCATAGCACCCGATCTTCCGCCTACCGTATTATTTTTTATAAAATACTAGCTACACGGCTATGCGTTTGCAATAATAAAAAAAAACAAAACAGTTGTCCTTTCTCAAGTTGGACCAAACTGCACACATTGTGCTAAATTTCATTAAAACTCATTTTCATATACATATATATAATAACTTCGGCAAACAATTGTTGCGGTGACATTGTGTTGATCTATAATTTTTATATTAAAATATATATATACATATTTCTAGCAATTTTTAAGGTATTTTATGCAAGAGCTTTAACTTTAACTTCAGAGTAAAATATTGCTGAAAATACTGAACTAATTTCATTCAAGTTCTGTCTAAACTCAAATCACACAAACACCACAGACACAAGCAATTTGACTTATTTAACATTATTAGGGAGCACTCGTCGGCACTAAGGGACCCCTACCCTTAGTGCCGACGATTGTAGGGACGGTACTCAAACAATACTTAGGTAATGTACAACTATATGCAGTTCCTATTTGTCATTTTTAATTATAATGGCTTTGCTTTGCTACAAATACAATAAAAAAAATTGATAGGGTGAACCAAAACGAGGCGGACAACAAGATGTCTCTTCACAACTTGGCCACGGTGTTCGGTCCAACGCTGTTACGTCCGTCCAGCGCTGGCGCCGGTTCCAAGCTGCGCACGGACCTGCTGGCGGCCGGCACCGTGGACGCCATGGCGCAGGCGGGCATCCTCTACTGCCTGCTGCAGCAGCGCCAGCTCGCCGCACAGCTGTCCTCGCACCACCCTCGACTAACTACACACTTACAGTAGATCGTTCGCTCATATTGAAATATCCAATATCTCCAGATTGCAGAAACTTGTTTTTAAAGACGCCACTGCAATCCATTGCTAATATCGGCTATTAATTAGGCTGTCGATTCGAGTCAAGTTTAGCTGTCAAGGTAATCCTCATGAACCTGTTTTAACTAAATACGATTATATTACTTATGTGAAAAAAACCCGTTCATCCGTGGCAGAACGCGCAAAATGCCACGGGCCCCCGGTTCGAAGGGGCCCCGGGCACCAAAGGTCCTGAGCACAGAAGGCACTAATTACAAAATGTATTAATGAATTAGCCACGGGCCTCAGATGGTATAGTTACACCACTGCGTTCCAGAAACTTACTATGTTACTTCTGTAAGGATATTAGGATTGTTTTCTCAAACTTTATTGACAACCGAGGACTTGATTCCTAGACCAATACCTGATACTATAAAACTGTTATTCTTATTAATAATAACTGCGAACTCGCTAAAGTAAGAGTATCTAATTAATTATAGCTTTAGCTGACCTTGTCTATGAATAAATTGTAGGGCCATTATTCGTACGTCTTAATGTTTTACCACCGTATCACGCTGTTGAAAATCTATTTTATTGACAGTCTCAATGAATTTCGACGTGTCTCGATGCGTTTTTTTTATCGATACTCGTTAGTAAATTCTAAACGAGTTTTTGAGCTTGTATTAGGCAAATGTATTACAAGCGCTATTTAAAGTGCGTTTATCTAAAGTATTCATAAATTTTTATTCAGACTGTTCTTGAATCCTCAGAGCTGTTTATTGTGTTCATATCGGAATATGCAAATTTATGATGCATTTCTATCTTCCACTTATATTATCTTATCACACTATTTATTTATTATATACCATATTATGAATTCAACTGAATACATTCCATAATTACGACAACAGACTGATCATAGATGTATCATTTAGACGATAATTAAACATTTACAAATTAGCATATACGTAAAATGAAGAATCACATGTATGTAGATAACACTTTAATAAGGCTTTACCAGTATACCGCGTATTGTGGTTCAAAAACATGCGGTTGTGACGTTGGCAGCTGAATGTTGTGACCATGGGCACAGCTTGTTCAACAATGGCATAATGATTCAGAATGATATGCGAGTATTATGAAGAGGGACCGAAACTAAATTTAATAATTTATGGTAATAGAATCATTAGCATAAATTGGATCAGACTGATAATAATAAATTGTGAGAGGTAGTGAGTTTATTTCCATTTTGATTAGGGTTGTAATATCCAAATTACATTTATATTATAGTACTATTGGAGTTGGCAGAATCATACTGATCAATGATTGTGAAGAATCGTCAGGTACTTAGATAAACACCAATAGATCACGCCTTACGCCATAATAAAGGAATATTTTGCAGTTTTAACAGCGACTCCATAGTTTGATAGAAATCTATTACTTTATTTAACCTTCGATCATATATACCATAGATGTTTGATCTTAAAGCACAGTTGAGCTATCAGACGCTTCTCGCCCGCGCTAGCTGTGTGACGTTTCAGGTGTAGCCGAAAAATGCGAGAACTATGTTTTAGAAATGCATAGAAGGCATGAAATATCGTACTTTTGATAAGTATAATATTTTTATGATAGCTTTAATTTTTTAAAGTGTAATAACAAACGATAACCTTGCTTGCGTACCTGACGTTTTCACCCCCGCGATTGTGCGTGTGCGTGCGTTCCACAAGTATTTAAGGCTCGTATAGACTACCGCGCGGCAGTTACGCGTACCATGGCCATGCCATGTACCATTACCATGTAGTTATTTCTTTTTTAATCATGAATAGGTATGCCCATTATGGAACTTATTTTATTCCACGCATCTTGTCTTAACGTTTTGTTATGGTAGTGTGAAGATTTGCTATTCCACAGCAAATCTTTGGCACCACATAATTTAAAGAGAAAACGACCCTTATGATCAACCATGGTTGCCGCGCGAGCCAAATTATACACCCCACAACCAGTTTTTAAAAACCGACAGGAAGTGGCGAAACACTTTCTGTTGGTAGTAGTAGTAGTACCTAGTTGGTACTTAGAATTAAGTTTTACTGCAAATCCAATGGGCTCGCGCGGGAGCCGGCACTCATCAGGCGGCAGCCCGGCCAATGTTCGAGGATTTGCCACGCGCGTAATCGATACAGGCCTTAATACGCTCTTTTGTGGTAAGTAGGTAATAAACTACAGTCGCTATACATTGCAGTTTTTGCATCAAACTATTACAACATATATTCACAGGAACATTCCTTCCATGGTCTGGTTTATTATGATGGTATATTAAATGCATTTTTGTAGGAGGTCGTGTATTTATGGTATATTTGATCTAACACTTTGAGACCATGTTCAGATGACGGGCATTGAACGCGCGTCAACGAGAACACTCATTTTGTTCAAGTCGTTCACGTGAGCGCGCGTTTTCCACAGCGACTACGCGTGATTTTAATAAAAGGATTCGCCATTTAAATAAAAATCTGTACACCATATGACACTTCATTTCATACATTTCACGCAGTTTATTTTTGTATACAATAAAAATATAAAATTCAAGAAATAAACCCGAATTGATAGAGAAATAAAAATCTGTTTTACGCCCATTTTCAACGAACACAGAAGTCTAACTAAACTGCGACAACGTGCGTTCAACGATCGCCATGTGAACACTATAAAAAATCCCAACGTTCGTCATGTGAACACTATAAAAAATCCCAACGCCCGACATCTGAACACAGTCTTACAGTCCAACTACTTCATTGTTGAAAACATATAAACATTCCACATAATTTAATTTCCTCTAAAATGGAAACTGTATTTTCATGTTTGATTCAGCTTGTATGGTTTCTGGCTCTATAGTGTAAGTATATATGAACGACACTGCAAAGAACTAGAGACTCCCGATGATTAATGGACATCACAAACAGTTTGTCCACAACAGCATTGTACATGCTAGTCGTGTCTATTTTTAAGTGTTTAGGGTGTTTTACGTTTTAAGACCAACACTTTCTAGTATTTGAGTAAGTACCCAAGATATGGATGTCACACGAACATCGATAACAAGAATTAGTATTTAATGTATGTAGTTGTTTTATTTCACAAATAGGCTTAGATAAATGGTGTTATATTAGTACTTAAAATGAAGTTTTACCAAAAATGAAAAATCTTAGAACAATGTTAAGTTCATATACTTATAGCAATTTGTGTTTATTTTGTTGAAAAACATTAATAACCTTTAATTTACAATTGTATGTTGTTGAGTTTAATATATTTGAGACATAGGTAAGTGACATTATGTTATTTTTTTTACAGTTGCCTAGAACATTATTCTTCACCAAAGACCACAGTTTATCACAAAATCGATAGTTACTTCATGTTAAATATGTAATCCAAAAATATACGAATGCAAATACAATTTTAAGTTTTCCGTTTTCTACTTACTCATTCAGAAATGTATTACATTATATGCATACTTTAATATGTTCTGCACACTATAATAATTAAAAATAAACAATTTCAATTAAAGTTAACTAACCATTCAGCAATATTTATCAGTAATTTGTATCTAGTTTTGTTTTTTATTAATTAGCCTTAGAAGGCCTTGAAAATGTTTTGCTTCTAATTACTGAATTTTCCTTACCCCCATGATTTATTGATAGAAATGGTATCTATATAAACATGACTACTATCAACGATAACAATTGTGCACATTGATTTGTATTTCAGGCATTATTTTAATATTATGTCCAATAAGGAGTTATCTTTTTGTCAGACTGAGAATGTTTACCTGTGCTTGCTGTTGCCAAAATTGACTGTTGCCAATTTTATTATCAAATAATATTATAGTGGCATTTTATTACTCCCATTATTGATCTAGTTCTGAATATATGTGGCTGTAATACATAACATGAGAAATAAAAATGCAGCATACAGTAAAATATATATAGATAGAAATGTAAGGCATGTGACATAATACCCCAATGTTAATACATGTTACCTTGTAGTCTCCTGGCTTATATGATACATGTAAGTTTGCTATTCAATTACTTTATACACTTATATTTACCGACACATTTTTATTAGGTGTTTTGCACATAATCTGAATTATGTTTAGGAAATAATTGTTTGTGATGATTACTGTGTCAACTTACTTTCTCTACTCATTAAGACAGTTTGTGTGAAAATTCCTGCACCAGCTGCTGTATAATATAGTATTCCCACATTTGGTTATAATACCTAACTTTGTATTTAATTTTTGTATATAAATGACACTAAAATGTAGTGACATAATTTTTGCAATAAAATGTATTTTTAATACACCTTTCCAAAGATTTTTATTACCTGTGTATAACTAAATGACTGTGCCTATCAAAATTAATGTAAAGTCTTTTATTAAAGAAAACTCTTCATTATGTGTGATTAGAATATATTTCTTATTAAGCTCATTTAAATAATTACACATAAGATGCTGATAGTGGTCAGACAAATGTACAAATAATAAATGAAATAGATAAAGTTATACCAAAACACTGTCTACGAACAATACTTTAGTACTGAATTATGAAATTGCATTCTAAATCACAATAGTTAACTAATAAAAACTTTGCAATAAATGTAAAAGAATATCTTTGGTAGACATTTTCAGATTCCTTTCAGAAAAGTAAACAAATAAAGCTATAATTAACACTACTATTGATGCTATTGATTTGGAAGTACGAAATATAAATAGTGTTATAGCTAACATGCCAATATACAATGCCAATCTTTTAAATGTATTTATTATAATATTTTGTTTCAATTCACTATCAATACATGTGCCAAACCATAGGACATAATTATGTTCACATGATATACAGTTAGAAGAGCCGTCGCCCATGCAAGTTTTACAGGATAAATCACATTCTTTACATCTATAAGATCCTTCAGTGTTAGTGCAATATTCATTAGGCTTACATATAGAGTAATTGCATTCATTGATATCTACACACACTCCAGATTCCATTCGCCAACCTGAGTTGCATTCTTGACAAGAATTTGCCCCATTACCACTGCACCCATTACAGGATTCATGACATGTTTCACACAACCCAGATACAGTAGAGTAGAAGTTTATAGCACATTTATCACACAATGTACCAGTGTAACCCCTTTTGCATATACATGTTCCATTGCCCTTCCGAGTGCCATCACCATCACACCTCCCATGTCCACCACAAACTTTATTATCTATATCCTTTAGACAAGGCCTACATGCATCACCAAAATGGCTTATTGGACAACAGTGTTGAAGATTTTCTATGCACAGCCATGTATATAAGTCAGCAGATTTTGGGTCTTCATGGAACCACCACTGTTCAAGAACTTGTTCAGCTTCTTCAGCTAAGGCGTAGCATTGATCTTGGTGGGTTTTGAGGTCTGAGCACAAACCTTCTTGTATTTCAACTAACCGAACTTCACTCCGCGAGTAAGATTTCAATTTCGCTTCCTCCCATGCCGCATCTCCCCCTTCATATTTTCCTCTAGAAGTTTTGTCCAGCCAGTGATTGAAAGAATCTGTTAAAATTTCGCAGCGTCGGCACTCACTCAATCTATTAGAACTATTGCGAGAAGTAATTTTTTTGCTTCCCATTAACTCGCAGCAGAAAAACAACACTAACAGCAAATACTGCATTGGAATCACAGAATCGCCCATACTTAAAATTCCTACTAAAAATATAATTGGCTTAGAAATATACACATTTATGTTAATACTAAATTAAAACACAAATAACAAATTCTATGAACTTAACCTTAACAAATTTAGTAGTTATATACTGCACTGCACTGCAGGACTGCACCACTCGATAGTAGTAGTATTCGATATTTCGACTAGTATAGTGTTATCAGCTTTGACAACTATAGTCTTAGGGGATCGTACCATACACTAGGAAAAATCGTATTTTGTTAAAAACTAGAAAAATAATAGTAGGCATTGAAATTTCAATAAAACAGTAGGAAATTATTTAAATACTTAATATTATTTCAACTTTAAGTCTGCAAAGGTCATTGCACAGTCATCTATGATTTTTTGTAGAAGATTCTACAAAAAATCATGAAAGTCCCACAAGTATTATTTGATTATTAGTCACAACTCACAAGGTGGGAGCTATTATATCTATTCTTTCGTACATACTTAAATTTAACTTGCACAACATCTCGTCAGATGACTTGAAATCGATACATGATCCAGTTTCCTTAAAATGTTGTGCAGCCCACAGCTAAATGCCATTCACTGTTTCTGTCATCAATTTATTCCCAAAGTTTGTTTTCCTTCGATTGACGTGACTAAATACTCGTTCACGTTGTGCATTAGAATGGGGAATACACAGTCTAAAATCTAAAGCGAATGTGAAAACTTCTTACAATCTTGACATAAGTGTAACTCACTTCGAAATTTGTCAATCGGTAAACTCAAATTTAATTAATTGAATTTGGCTCGAAGAATTTTCTATTTGTTTCTTTTTTGGAATAGTATAATTTTATTAATTAGGTACGATTTCGAATACAGGATGGTACATAATAATAGCTCCAAAAGATCGTATATATACGATTTAAGTCGTACGGTTGGCAACACTGGTTTGCATACTTTTTGAGAGCTGTCTTAAGTGCCTTACTCACCATCCATCCTGACGTACATCCCGCCAAGGCCGCGCTACTAGAGTAGCATACACACCATCGGCATCATAAACTAAAATGTATTATACTGAATCGGCATCGTGCCGATCCATGCTGTACGACCGCTCTAGGCCACGGTGCTGTAGCCAGTGTTGCCAATGCCATTTTTTTAAATTACCCGAAAATAATGGTCAAATTCTCCAGTTTGGGGAGAAAAAACCTAGAGTCCTAAAGAAAAAACCTAAACCGAAAATTGATTAATTTATTTTATTTGGGACACTTTCCAATGTTAGTATTATTACTTTTCAGTCAACGATTCTATGATAGAATAATGTGTCTATGAAGCTAGCGTAGCCAAGTCACAATGGTCCTGCTGACTTGATACTTAAGCCAGCGTAGCCAACCCTATATCTCCGGATCTGTTACACCTATCAAAACAGGCTTTGTGGCATATTTTATTGCTAATTATTTGTTATTTTTTTGCCAAAGAATTATTTTTTTTTGCCATAGCCATTTCCGAAAAACAATGGTCCTGCTGACTTGATAATTAAGTCAGCGTAGCCAGCCCTATATCTCCGGATCTGTTATACCCATCAAGACAAGCTTTGTGGCATATTTTATTGCTAATTATTTGCTAATTGGGCCAAAGAATTGTTTTTTTTTTATGGTGTAGGAGGCAAACGAGCACACGGGTCACCTGATGGTAAATGATTACCACCGCCCATGAGTACTTGTAACTCGAGAGTCACAAGTGCGTTGCCGCCCTTTAAGGTGGGAGTAGAAGAAGAGGGGGAGGGGAGGATGATTAGGAAAAGGGGTAAGGGGAGGAACGGGAATAAGGGAGAGGGAAGGGTTAGGGCCTCCGGGAACATCACTCTCGCGGCGAAATGCAATGCAAACACTTCACTGCCGGTTTTCTGTGAGGCCGTGGTATCGAGCGGAGTCGAGCCGGCCCATCCGTGCCGAAGCATGGCTCTCCCACAAAAGATTGATATTTTTGCCATAGCCATTTCCGAAAAACAATGGTCCTGCTAACTTGACACTTAAGCCATCGTAGCCAACACTATATCTCCGGATCTGTTACACCTATCAAAACAGGCTTTGTGGCATATTTTATTGCTAATTATTTGCTATTTTTTTGCCAAACAATTGATTTTTTTGCCATAGCCATTTCGAAAAACAATGGTCCTGCTTAAGCCAGCGTAGCCAACCCTATATCTCCGAATCTGTTACATCTATCAAAACAGGCTTTGTGGCATATTTTATTGCTCATTATTTGTTATTTTTTTGCCAAAGCATTGATTTTTTTTCTATAGCCATTTCCGAAAAACAATGGTCATGCTGACTTGAGACTTAAGCTAGCGTAGCCAACCCTATATCTCCGGATCTCTTACACTTATCTAAACAGGCTTTGTGGCATATTTTATTGCTAATTATTTGCTATTTTTTGCCAAAGAATTGATTTTTTTTCCCTAGCCCATTTCCGAAAAACAATGGTCATGTTGACTTAAGACTTAAGCCAGCGTAGCCAACCCTATATCTTCAGATCTTTTACACTTATCTAAACAGGCTTTGTTTTATATTTTATTGCTAAGTTTTTGCTATTGTTTGTCAAAGTATTAGTTTTTTGCCATAGCCATTTCCGAAAAACAATGGTCCTGCTGACTTGATACTTAAGTCAGCGTAGCCAACCCTATATCTTCAGATCTTTTACACTTATCTAAACAGGCTTTGTGGTATATTTTATTGCTAATTATTTGCTATTGTTTGTCAAAGAATTATTTTTTATACGCACGCACGCTTATTTGAGGGAAAAGTAGGTATAGCACACCTTAATGCTATACAGGTCGACTAATCACCAAAATATCGTAAAACTGATTCGTAAGTATTACTTTTAGTTTATTTATGTTTAAGACTGCTCAGAAGAGCCTCTGTAAGCTATTTAGTAAGTGTAATGCCCAAATTATTTAATAATTACTTATTTCCGATAAAATATAGGTTATATATGAACTCATACCGGTAAAACCAGAAGATACTTAAAATTCTGACTCTGTTCTCAATCTACTTTTATGGTAATTTACAGTTTGTTTAATAAATAATGCATTTTAAAATATGATTGGGAAGGAATATAGATATATAGATAAGGGAAAACTGTATTACGCAGAAAATGACTGTCGACTTTCATATTACAAACTGATGAATTAAGTTACTATTTATACATTATATATATATATATATATATATATATAGTAATATATATATATATATATATAGTAATAATAATTGTATTAAAACTCGATAAAAGCGTGTCACCTCCACTGAAACTCATGTTAATTATTTTTCTACTATACTACATAACATTGCGAGTAAACTGAGGCCAGTCCCGTAGGCGTACCTAAAAAATGTCCCCCATTTTTGGGATTTTACTTGTGGATTTCCTCCTATGTATATACCTGCTTTTATGTGTATCGGAAATAAGTAATTATTAAATAATTTGGGCATTACACTTACTAATTAGCTTTACGATATTTTGGTGATTAGTAGACATGTATAGCGTTAAGGTGTGCTATACCTACTTTTCTCTCAAACAAGCGTGCGTGCGTATTAAAAATAATTCTTTGACAAACAATAGCAAATAATTAGCAATAAAATATACCACAAAGCCTGTTTAGATAAGAGTAAAAGATCCGGAGATATAAAGTTGGCTACTCTGGCTTAAGTATCAAGTTAGCAGGACCATTGTTTTTCGGAAATGGCTATGGCAAAAAAATCAATGCTTTGGCAAAAAAATAGCAAATAATGAACAATAAAATATACCACAAAGCCTGTTTTGATAGGTGTAATAGATCCGGAGATATAGGGTTGGCTACGCTGGCTTAAGTATCAAGTCAGCAGGACCATTGTTTTTCGGAAATGGCTATGGCAAAAATAATAATTCTTTGGCAAAAAATAGCAAATAATGAGCAATAAAATATGCCACAAAGCCTGTTTTGATAGGTGTAACAGATCCGGAGATATAGGGTTGGCTACGCTGGCTTAAGTATCAAGTCAGCAGGACCATTGTTTTTCGGAAATGGCTATGGCAAAAAAATTAATTCTTTGGCAAAAAAAGTACCAAATAATTAGCAAAAAAATATAGTGTAAGTTTTATTACGGCCCTATGCCTTGGCTACGCTAGCTTCATAGACACGCAATTTTAACGTATTCGTTTCCTGACCCTGAAAATTATTATTATTATTAACTTTTAGACCCGTATAAAGAGACTAAAAATTAAACGATAATTATTAAATAGAAATATAAGGGATATAATAATATGAAAGAAACTAGTGAACAGTATGCAATTATAGTTTGAAAAAAACTGTGTATTTGAAAAAAGAAAAAAGTCGCAAGTAAAAATTCAAGCAGATCAAAAGACGAGAGTTTATGTCAAGTCCAACTTCAAATAGAAAAAAATATATGGACGGAAAAGAAAATGGGTACTTGGGTGATTAATTCGTGCATTGTAACAACGAGGCATAACTAGATGAATATACTTTCTTAGTGTAGTTAATGATAATTCATTGATAATTATTTAAGTAAAAATAACTTTAATTGTGCTCTGAAAATATCGAGTCACAGATGGTTATTAACCTCAGAAATTGCTATTGACATTCAGTGTTAAGAATAAATAACCATGGCAGACAAAATAAAGTAAGTTGAATTTGACGCCGGGGATAATGTGACCCACATTGCCATGATTTGTAAGCCAAATTCTGATTATCACAGCATTTACATACTGTGATAATCGGAAAACTTTGTCACTGCTCCTTATATTATTGTAAAGCGGATGACTTTGCTATAATATTCTAATATCAGGATATCCAGATACAACTTAAGAAAAATTAAGAATGGTTGCGATTAGAAAGAAAATATTGATACAAAGCGGTGTCATTTGTATCCATGTGTAATATGTAGACATGCGCAAACCATGTCCGACATGGGATTGAACCTGGAACGGTTCCTTTCCTTGTTGAAACTTGTTCCAGGAGATATGTCCGAGGAGCTATCAAGTTCCTTAGTTTTATTCGAACATTGTAGTTAACAGTTTTATTTCGTTCAGACAGCTTCTCGGATATACATGGTGGTTGTAAACAATTTCAATTGATTTTCCATCATACTCACATTATGCTTAGGACTGTCAACCAATAATGTACAAATAAAATAGCATAACTAGACTTAAAATATTTTAAATTAATGTATTGGCTGGTCTTTAAAATTCAATTGATAGTATAAACATAATTAAATAATATTTAAATTTGTACATCATACGGCCATATGTCACTCGGGCAGTTCGTTATTCGTTCCAACATTCAAAACCTCTCCGGTTGCTTATCCAATCCGCATAATCGTTCCGAGGACCTGTGGAACTATTAGGTTGAGCAAGTCGGAAAAAACTAACATAGTTCCGACTGTGGACATAGTTCCAGGAGCTATTACGCTCCGGGACTACACATGTTTAGTAACATGGTGACATGGACTAAGCTGAACAACATCAGCCACTATGTGAATGCTTAATCTACTTTTTGTTTTGCAGGGTAAAGTCTAACTTTGATATAAAAGGCAATTATGAACCTTCAGATTCAGAAAATGAATTTACACCAAAAGAAAAACAGCTATTGGATAAGGTGAGAAAAAGAAAACATAATGACTCTGAAAGCGAAGAAGAAATGTATGCTTTTTCTGAATCCGATAATTCAGAGGATGACAAGGAAGATTTAGGTGTGGCAGACAGTGATGTTGAAGGCCAAGAAAAATCTGATGATGATTTACCAGATTCAAAAGCTTGGGGTAAAAAGAAAAGGTCATATTATGCCACTGACTATGTCGATGAGGACTATGGTGGATTTCAAAATGATGAGGAAGCTGCTATCTTGGAGGAAGAAGAGGCAAGGAGTATACAAAAAAGACTGTTAGAACAATTAGGAGAAGAAGACTACAGTCTACAATTTCTTACCAAGCATGTTGCAGATATTGAAGAGAAAAAAGAAACAATGATAAAAAGTGATTTAAGTCAGATGTCGAAAAGGCAGAAACTACAGCTACTTGAAAAAGAAAGCCCAGAGTTTGCTGGTCTTATCGGTGATTTTAAAACGAAATTAACAGTTGCAAAAGATGATCTACATCCTGTCTTAGAACTTGTCAAAGATGGCAAACTGCCAACATGTCCTGCATCCAAGTTTGTTAAAACAAACTATGATTTAATTTTAAATTACTGCACTAATATAAGTTTTTATTTGTTACTCAAAAGTCAAAGAATTAATATTCAGAATCACCCTGTTATAAAGAGGTTATATCAGTATAGACAAATGCTAAATAAAATGGAACCTATTTATTTGGAAGTGATTAAACCACAAATAGAAAAAATAATGCAAGCAGTTCAAAATAATTTAGAATTATGTGTTACTGAAATTAAGGACACGAGGAGTAAAAAGCGCAAATCCGGAAGAGAGTCACCTGAATCAACACCCAAGAAGTTGAAACTTATAAGTGCTTTAGAAAAAGATGATGGTGAAGATACTGGTGTTTCAGATAATGAAGAGGAATATGAAGGCAATGACTTCTTTAAGGCTGATAAAAAGCTTGATGTTCAAAGGCAGAATGAAGAATCTGAGGAGAGTGGATTCTCGGATAATGATGGTACATCGCCTAATGAAGTTGAAGATGAAAATAAACCATCTACCTCAGCTCAGAATATAATTTCTGAGGATGTTGGTGAAAAACGTGAGATTACCTATCAAATTGCTAAGAACAAAGGTTTGACACCTCATAGAAAGAAGGAACAGAGGAATCCTAGAGTAAAACATAAGCTTAAATACAGAAAGGCCAAGATCAGGAGGAAGGGCGCCATTCGTGAGCCTAGAACTGAAGTAACCAGGTATGCTGGAGAAGCTTCGGGAATTAAGGCTAATGTAAGAAAGAGCATAAAAATTAAGTAAAACAAATTTTATTTTTACAAGAATATTGTAATAATTTTATTTCTGTAATAACAATAAAAAATTGTATTTAAATAAATCGTTCTGTTTTATTCAATGTTGCCACCTGAAAAGAAAAATAATTATTAATATAATTATGTTAATGTTATAATAATAAATGAATGCTATACTTGTGTTGAAGAGAAGAAAAACTTCGATTTTATAAAGAAATATGCTTACAATTTCAATACTTTATCCTTTCCTCCAGAAGCCACACAAGCTCCATCAGGAGACCAATCAACAGCATAAACTTCATCAGCATGACCTGGTAAATCTAGTTCTAATTTTTTCGTTTTAATGTTCCACACTGTAACAAAATAAAAATATAATTATACTATTATATCAATATGCAATCTAATCTTTACTATATATATAATAAACAAAACTAAGAGTTTATTTGTGGGTAACCGCTAATAATACTAGCAAATGACTTATTATGTAAGCAGGCACCAGGTTTTGAATTTCATGAATGAAGTACTACATGAAAGACAGCATTGATCAATGTGGATCTTTATGTTTAAATAAAAACCAGACAATACTGTTATTTGTAATAGCCTTGACTGACAGTGATGATGTATTTACCTTTAAGAGTGGAGTCTGCACTTGAGCTCAGCAACAGTCTTGAGTCTGCAGACCAAGCAACCATATAGACCGCTTGGACATGTCCCCTGAGTGTAGTTATAAACTTGCCTGTTGTCGCTTCCCACAGCTTCACAGATTTGTCGAAAGATGCAGATGCTATTAACCTTGAAATAATTCTTTTATGTAACCTTTTTGTATAACAGAAGTTACAATACTTTTTTTTTAATTTGTTTTATGGGAGTGTATGGTTTTGTATTTTTCATCATGGTGTAAGGTATCAAAGACCAGATGCAAAGTAAAATGTAGAGTGGTGCTGTGACCTAATAATATGGAAATTCATATTCAACAGTGCAATATATTTAGTGTGTGTACCTGGTATCTGGAGAAAATTTGACATCATTAATCAGTTGTTGATGACCAGTCATTCTTGCTAATGGTCTCTTTTCCTTTTCTGGTAACCACAAAAATAATGTGAAATCATCTGATCCTGATACTAGGCGTTCTTCACATTTTCCACATACTGCTTCGTACCTTTCTAGGGCCCGCTCTTGTAGAATGTTTTCTAAAAATAATGCATTATTTATCTGTAATACGGTCATTATGATAATAGACTATATAGTTTGAAAAAGAACTTTAATTATTTAAAAATTATATTTTTAAATGTCTTACTCAAGCAATTCTATATACATATAATATTCCATATATCTAGAGGAGCAGCTAGCCAGTTAACAAACATACTTACTGTCACTGTTATGGGCTCGCTGATCAGTTACTGGATGAAAAGGCCCTGTTCTCAGCACATAATCTGTACTTAAAGCTAAAGTGTTGACCCAGTGGGCATGTCCTTCTAGATTCCTGCAGAGCACTCCATCTTCTGCTCTCCATACCTGTTTCAAAAAAGATAAGTATGTCCTATAAGGGTAGAGGAAGCCTGTGAGGTGTGCATGGACAGAAGCAAAACTCTTTGGTCTGGCTGGTTGTACTATATCTGCTGGTACTTTTGGGATCGTGCACGACAGTAGCGCCACTTAGCGTGCGCAACTATTCGGGATTATGTCAAATAATGACATACAAATGTTTTATTATTTTCCAATATATAAAGTAATTAAAGGTACCATAGAAAGACGAGAAACAGTTTTTAAAGGAATTAGAAAAATGGATATAATTATAAAAACCGGTTTCGAATGTATAAAACACAACATAAGTTTTCAACCTCAAACTCTGTTTAAGGGAAATAAATTAGTTTTAGCTCAACATGTAAGAAATATTGAAGAGCTGCGAAATAATGGCCATAGTTATTTAATAGTTATTCTACGAATATAATTAAAATCATGTCTGAATTCAATTAAAACTTCACATTATTAAAATGAATTAAAGCTTGACATCATTAAATTGTACTAAAACTTTGACATTGTAATAAATATATCAGTATAGACATATTGATCATTATTGAATTGTATATATATGATTATTTGTATCAATAATCATAATGATAATTTGCATGTCAATAGTATTGACTAAAGTCGCATGTGTTACAATATTTAAACATGTAAGATCTTTCTGTACCGACTGTTCTGCAAATAAATAAATTTGATTTGATAAGAGCCCATATCATTCGTCAAACATCGGTGACATTAACACCCTATAAAACAAGTTTAAAAGTAAATACTCTCATCATTTTTTAAACGTAATGATATCATGTTGTACATTATGTTATTAATAATAGTAATTAAATATACTTAAGGTACTTTAAAGGTAAGGTACTTTAACAAATTTTTGCAGTTTACAACACAACAACAATTATGACCCTTTTCAAATTACAAACAAATTGTAGGAAATCTCAAAAGTAATTTTGATTGACTGATATGATAGACTATCCCGAATTGTTGCAGATTTCTGCCACGGCATGCGCTGCGATCGCTTTATATACCCCCACCATGCACTTCGCACATAGCGAATAGCTGTTGATATAGAGCAGCCTATTTTAAACTTCGAAATATTGTGTAATTATTTTGGGAAAATTGACTAATCCCGTTTTTATTATTATAGCAGACAGTAGGATTGTTACCCAAATTAGCTGTATTAAAAAATAAAATAATACACTGATCGTCATAACAGACATTAAAATGAAGTGTACACCTTAATTGTTCTATCTTGCGATGACGTATAAATAAGCCCATTCCCACCCCATTTAACAGAAGTGACTGCTTTGGAGTGTCCCGTTAAACTTAGAACTGTTAAGCCTGTTACAATATCCCATATTCTGACATCACCATCCTTTGAAGAACTGGCCAGCTTTCTACATTCTGGGTTCCTGGAAAATTATTATTATTATTATAAAACTCCCAGCAAAGTCCCTATTGTGCGAGATACTCATCTTTTTCATTATGTTCAACTTAATTATAATAAGATAATTTGATTGCTTTTTTCATTACTTTGTAACAGCATCTCGCTGGAGTGGTAGTGATTGTCTAACAAGAACTAATTAACACTTTTGCTTAGTTATAGAGGCTAACAGTAACATTGTACCATCATTTGACAAATTGAATACCTACTGTGTGGAAAATCACACATTAAATGTAAAAAAATGCTTATAAATATTTACTATATTTTTCATATTTGTTTAAGAAAACATACTTGTGGTAAGGCTCCCAAGAAAGGGCAGTGATCCATTGCTTATGACCGATCATAGTCTTGCCAATCTGATTGCCTGTGTTTGGATCCCATATTATTATTCTGCCTTGCTTGCATGCTGATGCTAACTTGAAACCATCTGGTGACCAACTTATACATAGAACCCAATTTGAGTGTCCTGCAAAAATGAGATTTAAGAGAATTAAACAAGAATAGTGTCTCACCCATTCTTCAACAATATACCTAATAATGTGCACAGAATGAGACACATGTTGTTTTATATTGTAAAATCCTAAAGGATAGTGATAAACCATCTCAAAATAAATATGTCCAATTGTATTATTACCTTTACATGTATACAATGGAGTTTGTGTATGTAGATCCCAAAATCTTACAGTAGTGTCACCAGAGCCGCTTGCCAACTGTTTTCCAGATGGACTGAAATGTGCAGATATTACCGCTTCTGCATGCCCTGGTATTGAACTGTAAATATATTTTATAATTAATTTTATTTTTGCTGCAGACATTTTACTATTCTTGGAAATATTTGTCAGTTCAATTTTTAAATAATTATACTGCATGGTGTAATTGTACTTACCTAGTACATCGAGTGACTGGTCTTACTCTGAACACAGCTTGTTGCTGATATATAATTTCAACGACTTCTTCTGAATTCAATTTTGTTATATCCAGTGCATCTTTCAGTGTATTTGTTATTTCTACATCTTTTACAAAGAAGAGGAAAGGTTTATCTTCCTGAAAGCATTATCATATAAATATTAGTTATTACAGAAGATGAAGCCGTAAATTATAACAGTTGATCATTATACACGTAAACCTCTGAACCATATTGGTGTACGTAGTTTGGTAGAGGTAGATGAGACGTTGGAGGACTAGGCTACTTTTAGCCATGAAAATAAAACTTGAAAAGGATCGAAGTCTGTTTGGGAGACCAATCGTTTCTAAGTTTAGAGATGCTAAAATTCATCATATCTATAGGTAAACAATAAAGAAACATTATTTATTTTTTACCTAAACTATTGCGTTTTCGGCCAATTATGGTAAAAATGACTTTTTTTTAAAGTAGGTACTGACCACATATACCAATTCTACGCACAGGATGTCGCGGGCACCAACTCGCGCAGCTATATAAAAATATGTATCTTACAACCGGTCAATTATCATTTTCTTCAAAAACTTTATCCTTCGTTGCCTACAGTTAGGCCTGTCATCACTTAAATTACCGGACAAACTCTTCAAAAATCCCGGATACATGTGTGAAATCGAGATTCTTTCCCGGACACCTTAAAAAAAACGCCGATTCCATTTTTTTTTAATAAAGTAAACAGCTTGTTCATCTAATAATTATAAGTTGCCCCTGGCACAAATTGTCCGGGTTTTATCCGGACACTTTTTGAAAACCCCGCCCGGCCGCTCCCCGGACGCCCTCTAAACTAGGACAAATCCGAGGAAACCCGGACGGATGGCGGCCCTACCTACAGTCCACCCGTGACCACCATCGGTACAATTCGATCGAAACTTCGGGTAACCAAAAATAGTATTGAGTTTTGTAATTGTTATAGCGATTAAGTTCCGATTTACACATCTAACATGTATAGTCGCGAAAGTTTAAAAACAATTATATCCTTACCTCTTGTAGCAGAGCATTGCATATTAGTTGAAGTTGATCTCTAGTTACAGTGAGAGGAAGGTCTAAGGGGCTTCCAGTATCTTCTCCAGAATCGGACTTTAGTCTAGCCTGCACGCAGCTAGGCAAGTCAATTTCCATTTTTAAGATTTTCTGAACTATTTATTTAGTATAAACATGCACATAACCTAACATTTACAATGGCTAATGTTGCCAGTGTTACCAACTTCTAAAACTATTTACCCCTAAACTAGGAGTGAGTGATACAAATCGTATATAGTTTTTAAAACTATATATTGTATCAATATCGTATATCTATAAATGGGTCTCTGTATAAACTATATATCGAGATATCGAGCAAATCACTATATCCAAACTGATACGTCTAGCGATTTGGTGATGCCGATGCGACGAATAGACGATATACGATATTATTAAAGTATACTGTTGCGTAGCTCTGATACGATACGAATTCATACGATTCACGCATGATCAAAACCGAGCGGGAGTGAAAGAGCACGCGAGTTTCAACCGAGAAGAATATATGAAGTTGGAATATTTAGTTAACTTAGATCGAACAAATAAAAATATTGATCGAACAATGAAGAACAGTTAATGAACAGTTGAAATAGCAAAAAAAAGGTTAAAAAACGACTTCTCCCCGCCAACTTAAGAAAGCAAATTTTTTATTTTATTTATAAAAAAAAAAACTAAGATCGAACAATTAAAAATTTTGATCGAACAGTTAAGAACAGTTAACGAACAATTGAAATAGTAAAAAAAATTTCCAAAAACGACTTCTCCCCGCCAACTTGAGGGTCATTTTTTATTTTATTTTTCAAAAAAAAACTAAGATCGAACAAATAAAAATTTTGATCGAACAGTTAAGAACAGTTAAAGAATAGTTGAAAGAGCAAAAAAAAAATTAAAAAAAACATTTCGCCCCGCCAACTTAAGACAGCCAAGTTACCGTCAACAGCGACGGCGCTAGTATATTTTAGTTTATGGACGGCGCCTGACTGACACTCCCGTCAGGTGACTACCGTCCCGCGCACTGCGCACACGTTATACCACTTGGATCACGTTTACCACACGCGGATTTTGGGAGGGTCACGTACGAATTTACCGAGCTATATTTAACTCCATTCTTAGTAATAAATAAAAATCCAACAAAATTAATAACATGATGATTACCCTTGGCCTATACTTACTTATAAATAAAAAAATCGCTAAATATAGTCCTGAAAATATAAAACCCCTAAAAAGTCCCATTCCTAAGTGGGACGGTAAATCCTCTTTTAGGGAGAAAACCTCTAGGTTAGTAACCGTGAATGTTGCCAATGTTTTAATTTGTTATTTCCCTAATCCTTTCAACGAGTAACATTAATAAAGAAGTTTCATGGTGATGAATTGATGATTTTACTACGTTTGACGTAATAGAACTAAAATATACGTCAAAACTAATAAATCACTAAAAAAATATTTAAATCCATTAATAAATGACAGAATTGGGTAGTTTTAGTGTTTAAATAAACTGTTTCATAGTCCGAATTAAATTAAGACATAAATGAGAATTTGATTTATTAATATTTACACGTTTTTAAGGTAATAATAATAATAATGTAATGATAATACAAATTTCTATAGAGCGTACCGTTAATCTTTTCAATAAGTCAGTTTACATGGGTAAGTTGTAAGGTTATTGAAAAATAGTTTATAGCAATACTGTGAACGAATCATCGATGATTCAAACCGTTTTAATAAAAAAAAACATACACACTTTAATCGAAAAGGTTAAATGAATGTATGATTAGGTGGATCTGACCGGATCATGCGTCAGGACCGTGAGAGGTGGTGGGGATCTGCTTACCCCGTGAGGAAGCCAACGTGACGCGAAGATATATTTGTGTATTTATTTTTATTATTCTCCAATACTAGCGCAGCTGGTACCCCCCGAGGGTAACGTACTATTTAACGGCGCCGTCATTGGGGGTTGGACCTCCGGTAACCTTACTCATATAATACAATGAAAACATTACTTTACGCCAGTTTTTTGTAAGGCTGTGGTATGACTTCGGTGGAGCCGGCCCATACGTGCCGAAGCATGGCTCCCCACGTTTCTACTACCATATTGATGTGAGTTAAATTTGATGGAGTACTTTTTCTCCAAACAGATCTTAAACATATTAAATGCATGCACGTAAAGTAATGTGTAATTATCGAGTGCCACTATTTGATGCGATTTTTGTATAGGAACAGCACCCGTAGACAGAGATCTCTGTCTACGCCAGCACCACTTATTTCCCCCTAAAATTAGGCAGAAAATGAATATGTTTCCACCAGTGATGGAAAACATGATATTTTATCATTTAGGTACAGGAGTAAGTGTGAAGCGGGTAGTCCATTGTAGCTTTTTGTCTTATTTGACAGTTAAAATAAAAATAATGTGGCAACTTTTAAACCATAGATATCCGACATCGGCATTCCACATACGTGTTATGTTTATTTTATTTGTACTGTAATTGGTTATAAGAAGTTGTTTGTCGCTTCATTAAAATGAAATATTTATATTTATTGTTTATTTTTTGGACTATAGTGAATTGTGACGAGCACACGCATACATATAAAAATGGAGAACAAGTGGTGCTGTGGATGAATACAGTGGGTCCTTATCACAATCGCCAAGAGACGTATGCATATTTTTCATTACCTTTTTGCGTAGGCACGAAAGTAACTATTGGACACTACCACGAGACTTTATCTGAAGCACTTCAGGGAGTTGAATTAGAATTCAGCGGGCTTGATATAACATATGCGGAAAATGCACCGGCCCAGCAATTTTGTGCCATCGAACTTAACGACCAATCCTACAAAGCGCTTGTGTATGCCGTGAAGAATCATTACTGGTACCAAATGTACATAGATGACTTACCGATATGGGGAACCGTAGGTGAAATTGACGGTGACCACTACTACATTTGGACTCACAAGAAGTTCGACATTGGATACAATGGAAACAGAATTGTGGAGGTAAACCTTACAGCTGAAAATAAGGAGCGACTTTCCCCCGACGCCAAAATTCCATTTACTTACGAAGTTAACTGGAAGAAAAGCAACATTAACTTTGAAGATAGATTTGACAAGTATTTGGACCCTAACTTTTTCCAACATAGGATTCACTGGTTCAGTATCTTTAACAGCTTCATGATGGTTATATTCTTAGTTGGTCTTGTATCCATGATTCTAATGAGGACACTTCGTAAAGATTATGCCAGATATTCCAAGGATGATGATCTTGATGATTTAGAAAAAGACTTAGGAGATGAGTATGGTTGGAAACAAGTTCATGGTGATGTATTTAGACCAGTACCCCATTTACCAGTATTTTCAGCTTTGATAGGGGCAGGATATCAATTAACAATTGTTACATTGGCAGTGATAATATTTACCATTTTTGGTGAACTTTACACTGAAAGAGGATCTTTATTATCCACTGCCATTTTTATCTATGCTGCTACATCACCTGTCAATGGTTACTTTGGTGGGTCTCTCTATGCTAGGATGGGAGGTAAACTGTGGATAAAACAGATGTTGCTTTCAGCCTTCTTATTACCTGTTCTAGTCTGTGGCACAGCATTCTTTATTAATTTTATAGCAATGTACTATCATGCGTCACGAGCAATTCCATTTGGTAGTATGATGGCTGTAATGTCCATTTGTACTTTTGTCATATTGCCCCTGACTCTAGTGGGCACTGTTCTCGGTCGCAATCTTGCAGGTCAGCCTGACTACCCTTGTCGCATCAATGCTGTTCCTAGGCCTATCCCCGAAAAGAAATGGTTCATGGAACCACTAATAATTATTATTGTTGGGGGTATTTTACCATTTGGATCTATATTTATTGAAATGTATTTCATTTTCACTTCATTTTGGGCATACAAAATATACTATGTATATGGTTTTATGTTGCTGGTATTCCTTATATTGATGATTGTGACTGTTTGTGTTACAATTGTTTGTACTTACTTCCTCCTAAATGCAGAAGACTACCGCTGGCAATGGACCAGTTTCCTTTCTGCTGGTAGCACTGCTCTCTATGTTTACCTATATTCTTTCTATTACTTTGTATTTAAAACGAAAATGTATGGCCTGTTTCAAACTACTTTCTATTTTGGCTACATGGCATTGTTCAGCTTAGCTCTTGGAATTATTTGTGGAACTGTGGGATACATGGGCACTAGTATATTTGTCAGGAAAATCTATTCCACTGTGAAAATAGATTGAAGTGTGCAAAATGACTGTGTCACCAAACAATTATATAATTTGTGAAAAAAGATGATTGCAATATTTCATCTTATTTGTCCAGCATGTTAACACCAACATAAGACAGTCATTTTACCAAAATTAAATGCTTTAATATTGGTTTTAAATATTATGTAAAAGATACATTTGATTGAACATACTTTAGTAAGTTGGATACATTCCATAAAATGATAAAGTATGTGCTATACAATGCATTTAGAATTTTGTGTAATCGCTAGGTGTCTAAAATATTTTCACTGTTAACAATCTCTATAAATGTACATGTATATTTCAACACTACTTATTGTTCATTTCTATTGTAATTTGGTATCTTCAGACCTCACCTGCGCACATATAATTTATATCACTGCCATTATATACTATCATTTCATTATTCATTATTAAAAAGCACTTCTGTCTAATGAATGATGAGATTTTATGTTGGTTGTAAAGACTAACAGTCTAAGTAGAAGCAAAATTGCATGTGAAATGAGAAAGCTTTTTTAATTAGAATAGATATTAAATGCAATATTAAAGTAAGAGAGCTTGTTCTACTTCATGTATTGTGTTTGGTGCATGAATGTAGAGTGAGAAAAGATACCCAATAAATATGAATGCACCCCAATGTCATAATTCTGTGAATGAGTTATGATGCAAGTGATACCATAGCTACATTGTACTCAAGTTGTGTATTTCTTGATTTGTTTTGTTGTTTTCTCACATTGTTTGCTGATGCAGGTAGAAATAAAATGGGAGATACATAGACAGATTATCAAGCTTTGATTAATTAGTAAATGATTATTATGAAATGATAATTAAGGCCCTAAATCAAAACTGTCATGGTTTTTATTTATATGTCTCTGAAAGAAGTTTTAAAAGAAATGTATATGTAAAACATTATTTACACACAATTGTCAGAGTTTAAGTAGGTATAATTCACATTATATGTTGGACGGGCAATGTAAGAGTAGGACCAGTCTTATTGCTAAATGGTAGGAAAATTGAGGATGGATGAACATGATTCAATACATTGGTAAAGAGTAAATAGGTATCAGGAGAGACCAACAACCATTTATTAAAGAAGACTATGCCCCATACATATTTTATAGTTTCAGGTGAAATTGGGTATTTTTTTTCTTTTACCAAACATCAATGGTTTGGTGTCCTAAGTTTTAGTTATTCTAACATAATCAATTGTTCTATTAAATAATTTATTACTCCTGGAAAATCTGTTATGTAATAATGTATTTTATTGTTAGTGAATATATTAATTAAAATATGTAATTATATACCTATCTTTGTACCATGCTATTCCTATGGTGTATGTAAATATTTTCTCAGCCTTTCTAATGTTAATTACGATGTAACTGTAGTTGTAACAGTATTGTACGAAATTTCACTGATGGTTCAACAACTCGTGGTATATAACCCATTGCTCTAAAATCATAAGTTCTATGGTTAGGTACGAAATATAATTTATTATATTTCTTGATAGTTTTAAATAGAGCATTCAAAAAAGGTCACTAGTAATATTATCTTGAAGTGTCGTTTAAATGTGTTATGTCGAGATTCATGTCTTGACTTTTGTAAATACTAGGGCATTATTAAATGGGCGACTTTAAGCTCGACTTTGTGTATTGAGATTTTAAAATCACATTGAATTCATAATTTTTGTTACTCAGAATCTATATGATGTATGCCATCCAACATTCTTGTACCTATTTTGTCATGAAAATAAAGGCGAAATATAATTAACCATTGTTTTCTTTATAAATATACACCCTAAAGAAATAAAACGCCGATATATTTTAGATATACCAAATAGAGTTTATTACACATCATTATCTCCTTCAACAAACTCTTCTACATCAACTGCTCCTTTTCTAGATTTCTTTCCACCTGGATTTTGTGCGTGGAAAGATTGAGCTGTCCTTTTCCTCAGCATGTTGACATCTTCGTTTTCGTCCGTTTGTTCAGCCCATTCTAAAACCAGCCTTCTCCCGTAAAGATGAGTAGACTGGCACAAAGCTTCAAATGCAGACTGAGGATATAAAGTTTATTATTAATAAATGTTTACTGTATCCTGATTTTGTTACGAACAGAAAATTAAATATACCTTAGCATCAGCTTTAGAATGATAGTCGACGAAGGCAAAACCACGGTGCTGCTCCGACCCAGGCGAAAGTTTTTTTGGCAATCTTAACGTTTTTATTTCTCCAAATGCCCTGGAAATGTAAGTACGTAATTAGGATAAAACGTTTGCGAAATATATCCATTGATAAGCAAACGTTCAAATATATGTAATCTAAACTACGATAGCACAATAATTTCTAGTTAAACCATATCAGGCCGTTCTATCAATTGTGACTATATTTCGTAGATATTTATCTACCAGATATGTCCCCGGATGTAGTACTGCCTCCTTTCTTTACAAATAAATAACTAAGTAAACAAAATTAGGAAATAAAGATATTGGGTCGACACACGTTTAGATTTTCTTTAACAAATGGTTCTTTTGATAAAATGAATTATAATAATAATTTAATTTAAATAATTTTTTTAGTACCTAGCGAGGCTAGCGAACTATTGGTATGAATGTAAACAAGAAGTCGTTTTTAAATTTTCGAAAATAAATATTTATTTCAGATATCTAATGCAAATGGTGGATGTATAATCTAGACTAATATTATTTAGCTGAAGAGTTTGTTTGTTTGGTTAAACGCGCTAATCTCAGGAACTACTGGTTTGAATTGAAAAATTCTTTCAGTATTGGATAGCCCATTTATCGAGGAAGGCTATATACTATATAACATCATGCTACGACCAATAAGAGCGAAATATCAATGAAAAATATTGCAAAAAACGGGAAAAATTTACAAACGCAGACGAAGTTGCGCGGTACAGCTAGTTTATAGTATAACAATACAATCGGAAGCGTCATAATATACAATTTCTAGCAGTCGCCACAATTCGAGCAACAATCTGATATGCAGAAGAGGTAGGTTCTCTAAAACTCCTACTAGTATTTTATTAATTCTTAGTAATGGAAAAGAAAATTTACATTATAGACCGATGCCCTAGTACTTACGTGAAGGATGGAAAAAAATATTACGATTTTAAAATTTCGCTATTCTCAACTTTTGCCTACTTTTACAAAGTTGTAGGTACCTAACCTACAACGTTTCTGTAAGTATTACTCAAGGTCAATCAGATATTTACACTTTTAATTACTAACAAACTTTTTATCGTCGATCGTAATGTTTGATTTGTCAAACATTAAATTAGTAAATGGAAATACCTACATAATTTGTTACTACGTGTTACTATACCAATGTCCCTTGATAAAGTTAAATTTTATTTTTATTAAAAAGTATAATCTTTGCCTACTTTGCGTTATCATAAGTAAAATCTTAATTCTAATAATACTAACTCTATTATAGAACATAGGTTCTCTGGAGAGTCAATGTTGGGCATAGATCTCCTCCCGCTAAGTAGGGGAAGGGTCCCGCTATTTTTCTCAATCGCTATTTTCGCCTTCTAGCACATTATTATAGACAACCATCCGGTTTTCTCGCGATGTTTTCCTTCACCGTTTAAGCCAATGATATTGACAAAAAACACAATTTTTTCATAATGAAAGCAAAAATTAAGTTGCCAAATAATGTTTATTAAATTAAAATGAGATCATTCAGTATTTGTTGGGTATAAATTATTAATGTGGAGTTCACACGTGTTCGATGTCAGTATTACGAAGGACACAAAAATACTAACAATTACTGATTCATAAAAAAAAAATAGGTGCAGATACGGCCAGTAAGAAGAGATGACAAAGGTGCTTCCGTTCTATATTATAGTAAAAGATGTGAGTTACCTGAATATTTCATGTAATTCTTTCGAATTTGCCTGGAAGGGTACATTTCTGACGAGAATTTTAGTTCCATTTTGAATGGTATCCTTATTTGATTTTTTTGATGTTCGGACTTCATTTCTGCCAAAGAAAAAAACAATTATATTCTATGTTTACAAGAAACAAGCATCAGTTAACGATTTTTATTATTAACAACTACATGCATATTAATTTATTTATCTCTGACGTAATAAACTAAAAACTTAAATTACTCAAAACAGGCGTTTTTCAAGATGCCTAATGTCAAGTTTACACGAGCTTAGTACTTGTCATTATTGCTCGTTTAAACAAAATATTTTGATAATATCACGTAAATTAGTAATGAGCACATACTAAACAACGATACATGTGTATGCATTTGCCCTTTCAATTTGTCATTAAACACTTGCAGTAGCTGTTTACACGGTCAGCAAGCGGTAAGTGCTTAGTGAATTGTGTTGGGAGTAATCGCCTTGCCGCTTAGTAAATAGAATCGACATCTATTCACTTGCATTGGCACTTTCATTAATACTAAGGACTAATTCAGTATGTTTACACGAAAGGTGTTAGTGTAAGTGACAAGCACTAAGCAGTAGTAGCTAAGCTCGTGTAAACTAAGCTTTAATATAGAACTAGGGTAGTAATATACATATATTAGGTATGCTATAAGCGTGATAGTACGACCAATGCTTTTTAAAATCAGCAAATGTAATATCGGATATAAATTGTCACCTTGAAGATTGACACAAAAACCATATGGGGTCTGGATTCATACTGTACAAGACTATAGTCTTCAAGTGCGCTTTTTAAGGGAAGGAAGATCTCTAAATGTGCAGGACAGACCCTGCAGCGGATTTAAATGTCATCTGCATTTAGCATAATTCACCTCTACTGATAATAGGGGCCCCTGGGCCTGGGTATGATTTCAGCCAGTTCGACTCCGACTCGGCGGAGTGTTATCTTATATACTTACTGTTATCAGTTATTACCTATAAGAAAAATTACTAACGTATTTCCTCGTTCTGATCTTTTTAATTCCAGAGTTTTTCCGTCTAGTGCAGAACACTGAAGTAATTTCAAAGCTGTGTTTGAATGTTGTTTCCTAAAGTACTGCACAAAGCCGTAGCCCATTGAAAGGAACTCGCCGGGGATTTTTGGATTTTTCTTCTTTGCTATCGACACACTGTACAGTTTGCCTGCTTCTGAAAAATGCTGCGGAAATAACATTATTTTTATAATACTATTCGAACTCTTATACTCCTATATCCCCTAGACTGGTGAATGAATCTTCAATATGTATTTGTTTTTCGTTACGAACCCCACATGGGTTAGTTCTAGTTCTAGTACATATATATACAACGTGTAAGTATCACCGTCGCGAATAACTTACAAAAACGTCTTTCTTTGGATACTTATCACAATGCAAAAGTTAGTTCATCATAAAAATGCGAGATTAAGGATTTACAGTCAATAGTTTGATTTTCCGCTACGCAATGTAACGCAACACGCGTACTGTACGATACGGTGAATGACCTTGAGCGCACGGCGCCGACAAAGCAGTTGATTGCATAAATGTTATTTAATTGATTACATTGCAATTTTTGGCCGTATGAAATATAAAAAAAAATGAATTTTCCGGTAGAAATTTCCAATGATTTTCCAGTCAAAATGATGGTCTGAATACACTATTTCAGGATTCGGTCCGGTGTCACTTATACCCTGTAAATATGACGGCGCGTGCTGTTTTGGCTGGTCGAATCTGAACATGGTGTTGAATATTTGGTTAATGGTTGAATTAGCATTGCAAACTCTTTATATTGTGATTGTAGTTGTTTTATTTTTGGAGCGGCTAACGCCGGGTGAAGTTTAAAGATGTCATCTTAAAAGTCAGTCTCTGGTGGTTGGAGGACTTTAAGAGATACCGTAAACTCGTCGGCTCCAAATCTGTTTATTTATTTGTAATCATGTAATATTTAGTTATCTATTTAAATTGTATTTCATTATTACATGCAACTCAGTGAAAAGTCGTATTATTGAATATCGTATACTTCATATTTATTTGGTGGTAATTAGATACGCACAAAATGGCCGATGCCATAAACAAAGTAAGATAGCGAATCATTACAGTATCCCGTTTGGTAATCCGATATATATATTATGGATCATTTACACTCAGACACAGAATAAATGATCGTGCTCACCACACAATTATTTGTCCTGGGTAGAAATCGAACCCACGACGTCTGGCTCAACAGTCAGGATCACCAATCACGGGACCAACAGGCCAGCCACAAAAATGTAAAATTATTTCTATTTAACAGCGTTTCCTAGAGTTGTTGATTTTATGATGATTAATGATTTTATGATGAAATGTTAGACACTAATTAATGTAACTGGAAATGAGGAGACTGTACATATATAAAACGCAGTTTATTTATTTTTAGATAAATCGTTAATGTTTAAACTTCGCAATAGGGCAGTAAAATATTTAAAACGAGTAATACATGTAAATGCGTTGTTAGTTTTAAACAATAGGTACTAACCGCTCGCAGACTTTGTTCAGTCGTTTTGAAATTAAGATTTTTAACAAATAATGTCGTGTCATTTTCAGGTTCCTCCAGTTCGATAACATCATCTTTACTCTCTTCAGGTTTCTGCGAAACACTCGTCACTGTTTGGGAGGACTCTTCTTCAGATTTTATTGTTTGTTCATCGACATTCTTTGCTGTCTCAGTTGTCGGAGCAGATTTGAGGAATACATTTTCCGGTGCCCATTCTAAATATAAGGGTGCACTTTTGAACTGAGAATATGCTAACTTTGTAAATGCTTTTTTAGCTTCGAACGGCTCAATAAAATCAACAAGTGCAGTAATGCCGTGTTGTGGCATCAAGAATCTCGCTATTTGTCCATGTTTTACAAACAATGCCTTTATTTCTTCTTTATCCGTGTTTGCAGGTAAATTTTTTACGAGTATGCATGTTTTTGACCTTTTTTTTACCGTCTACAAAGAAATTCTTCAATCAATATCATATTAAAGTCTAGCAAACCAATTCTACAAAAAACGGATGCAAAATAAACACCCTTTAAAAAAAATCGTAGCTTTATGAATAATATAAATTTGTTGATTCAGCAGCATCGGCAAAGCTAGAAACAATATTATGGGTGATTTAAAAAACCATGGGTTGAAGTGTCACACTAAAGTTTATGATATGACTTCAGATGTTTTGTGAATCTAGATCGATATAATAAATATCTAAAACAGCACAGTAAGAGTTGTCACTGTATGCACATGACATGTACCATATCCAATCACAAGGAGAGCTAAATAGTATGGACATTCAAGAAGATTCCATTCTTGGTATCTGGTAACTCATTTTTCAGTGTACACAAAGTAGGTAGATACGCAAGTGCTTTCGAGTCTCATACTTTAAAGTTACTAGTTTGGCTTAGCATTGTAAATAACGGGGACTGCTTATTAAATAAGGTATGTACACGTCAGCATACGGCAAACATGTATCAGTATACGTACATAATTTAGTAGTAGTACATAATATATTAATAAGCACCCCACGCTTTTTACAATCAACATTTTTTTTTCTTCTTTTTAGTTCTGTTCGCTATTAAGTCGTGTTTTTTTTGGTTTAAACTATAATTTATTTTCTTATTTTTTAGTCTTGTGCCTTCGGTCCAAATTTTATAGTTCATCGGACGTCTTAAAGTTGGTAAAAACTCTATTGAAAGATTCCATAACATAGATAGATACAGTTCACGCTAATATAAAGCGTGTAAAAATTTATTAATTTTTACACGCTTTATAAATACCTATATTATAATCGCTAAATGGCGAATACCTTTACATTAGGTGTTATAATATTTCATTGATTCGAGGCACTTTAGATAATATTTCTTAAAACTTTATTTAGTTGACTTTGCCTAATGAACTTAGTCAATATTAATATTATATTTGACGATAAGGTCCGTCTAATACCATTATGAGAGATAAATAAATACTAATAAAACAAGTTTAGAACATACTTAATCACTTTTCTGATTAAAAAACATAATATGATACAATCTTAATGTAGCTTGTTTTTTTTTCTTGAGTTGTAATCCCCACGGGTCATTACAACTCATGAAAAAAAAACCTTCAATACATACAACTACTACTCACTTTGTTAAATGCATCTAGGTAAACTCCATTTCCTTCTAGGAAAGCCCTGGTTTCGGTAACCAGTTGTGTTTCACCAAGAGCTAATCTGACAGCGGCACTCGTATCTGATAGAAAATTATAATATATACAATATCTGTGAATTAATTATAGAGCTTGTTCACCAGTAATTAAGTAACATTATGACTATTTAATTGTTTCTTCGTGTATTTTAATACAAACGTGTATTGTTATTTAATCAATAGCATTTAGAGTTCAGTTTGTTTTGCCAATAAATATAGTAAAATTGATTGTTACATTGTTCACACAACATTGTAATCGCTTTGTTAGCAGATATAATCTTTCAATATAGAGTGGGAATACCTGTTTATACATAGATGTTCCCACTTTGCACTTTACCTTACTTAGTTAAATATTTTTGCGATCCAATGTAAATAAACGTTTGAAATAATATCGCCTCTGTTAGGGATTGTCCATTAATCACGTGAGGCACAACATTGTATCGCTTTGTTAACAGATGATTTTATAATCTTTTAATGCACGTGAGGCTCGAAAGGGCTAGGGGGGAAACACGAAATATCATAAGTGAAGTGAGATATCATTATTTTGAACTAAAATTTTTTTGGAATGGGGGGGTAGTCTAAAATCTCACCACGTATCACCAGAGGGAAGGGGGAGGTTAACCCCTTATACAATAAATTCCTTCAAGCATAACAGTTCTTGCACACGAGAATCGCAAGTATTAAAAAAAAACCGGCCAAGTGCGGGTCAACTCGCGCACCGAGGATTCCGTAAAATATTTTTATTATAGTATGTAACTAAACATTTATGGTTTTCGCAATTTTTTCTTTATCTGTGCTATAAGACGTTGCTTCGTACCAAATTTCAAGATTTTAAGTTCACGGGAAGTACCCTGTGGGTTTTGATTCCCTTGCGAGTGTCGAAAATTTGCGGCATAAACGGCTGTATCTTTTGATTGCGTTGGCTTAGAAGTTTGATTTTTTACAGCTTCAAGGGACAGTAGACTTGAGTATTTGATATAAATTCCAGCTTGATACCTCCACGCGTTCCTGACAAAAAGGGTCTTGACAGACAGACAGACGTTCGGACGGATGGACAACAAAGTGATCCTATAAGGGTTCCGTTTTTTCTTTTCGAGGTACGGAACCCTAAAAATACTGTAACAGTTGTTAAAGAGAACTTACTTGTATTATTATCATTGAGTAGTTGCTCCTTCGTAGTATTGTAGTTGGCAGCGACGACATCGGCAACGGCGTTGGTGCCCAGAAACAGGACGTTCCAGTTGTGGGAGGATTTCGCTTGAGCTTTTAATTTCTTTGCCTTTTTCTCTTTAAATGATAGCCCCTCTAAAAGAGACGGTGAAATAGAAGTGTATAAATTAGTTACATAATAAAAACCAATACATTTTAGTGTTTTTTAGTATACAGCTGATCTATGATCAAAGTCTGTTAAGCGAGGTATAAATAGGTTGACTGAAGTAACATTTTCCCGTTGAAACATTCCTGATCACAGCAAAACTGTGATGTTTATATGTAAACTAGAAGACGAGTTTAGAAATGTATTTATATAAACTTGCTAATTTGAGTGAAAAAACATTGTAAGTCATTGATTTTAATACAAATAGCTCCGTGTACAATGAACGTCATCGATACATTTAATGACAGTGTGCAAGGCGACAATAGAGGTAAAACTATTGTAAACTGTAAAAGCTCGTACTAGAAGTCGGCCGGCTCGACCGGAGTGATGCCAGGGCCTCATAGAAAACCGGTGTGAAGCAATGCTTGCATTGTGTTTCGCCGAGTGAGTGAGGTTACCAGAGGCCCTAAGGCTCTCCCTTCTCCTACTCCCACCTCAAAGTCCGGCAACGTACTTGTGACTCTTCAGTTGCAGGTGACTATGGGCGGCGGTAGTCACGGGTGTTATGTCCCTCCAACTCAAAGGGAGGATTCTCCGACCAGGCTGGGCGATCATGCCTGGCGGACCGCGGCCCAACGGTTGAGGTTGGGTAGTTGTATTATATACTAATCAGCACGAGAACTTTCATTGATGCGATGCAGGATTAGTAGTTACTAGGTAGTTCAGCTCGTCTTCGCTAGAGGACGTTGGAGTATGTTTTGGATGTTTTTGGAAGTCGCCACAGTCACTTACCATCAGGTGCCCCTTCTTGGAATACAGATTAACACATAATGCAATATACACACATACCATCATCTTCCTCGTCTTCAAGTTTCGCAGTTTTAGCGGGTAGTAGATGAAGCATTCTGCCACAGAAGGCGGTGCCGTCTAGTTCTGTGTAAGCTTTCACTGCGTGTTCAGGCATCATAAACGTTACCGTTGCAAACCCTTTAGGCTGTCTTAGAACTGGATCTATAGGCATATTTACTTCCGTGATGGGACCTAGGATATATAAACAGAAAATTGTTATTAATATTGTCTCCTGTATAAGCACAGGAAAATTTTAAATTTTTCAGATTTAACAGGTTATAATGTACATTTTAGTATCCACTTCTCACTTTGTTAGGTTTATTTTGGAAATAAAGAAATAATTTTAATTTCAATCGCTCCCACTGATGAGGTCGACTAGTTCAGTAGTGCCTAAGGCGTCTGACGTACGTTCGAGTGGTTGCAGGTTCTAACTTGACATGAGCATTAAGTTGCGAGAGGTTTACATGGCAACTAGTATTAAAATACACACACATAAATTGTTTTTGTTTAATTGGAATCCTATTTGAAGTTAATAAATTGCATTTTCACCGAATTTTGTTTAAACGACTTACCATACTTTTCAAAAAGGTTGGTTACCTCTGCTTCTGAAACCACGTATGCTAAGTTTCTCACAAATATGCTTCCACTCTCTCCAATTGTTTCTTCACTGCTTGATTTCTGGATAACAAAGAAGAGTAAAGTGACGAGTAGATGAACTTATAAGCGTTTTGACTAACATCCTTTAAATGACCGCTTGTTCCCCTTAAATAAGATCATTGATATCGTTTTTGAGGACTTTTGGTCTGATTGCATGAACTGTGTTTTGGTTATGTTTAATGTTAAAAGGTTATTCCCATTCCAAGATTTCCTGTTTTGAAGTATATATTGAGCTTAGAATAAACTTCAAGATTAAATAATATTTTACGTATCTACAGTCTATTTGTAAATAACAAACACATTTATTTATCTATTTTTTGTAGATTCATCAAGCGCGGGAAGAGGACAACTTTCGAAAATTGCTAAAACTTCTCAAAACATAGACAACTAAAAATCATTATTAAAGATTCGTAGACTAGACTATAGGTTAATCAATAAGACAGCATTTGTAAGTCATCTATAAATCAGGTATTTTATACAACAAACGATCACGCTCATGCACTCACTCACACACACACACGCACGCACTCACTCACTCACTCACGCACGCATACCCACAACACACACAAACACATATTTTACTTTAGAGCCACCACGCACTGGAGACTGGTCTGACGACCATGATTAAACTATGGGTCGAAGGTTCAGTTTTGCGATTTGTAATTAAAGAATGAAACGTGTAGGGCTGGAGCAGGCAGAAAATGTTTTGTAAAACTGGTGCAGTAACCGGCGTACATCTCCCGTACTACAACTATCCAATGACAGATTTTATCAAGTGTGCACACACGTACTTCACCGTACTGACTGTGCAATTGAACGACAGTCGGCCGATAGCTTAGATGATTGCAGTGCACGCTCTAGCATCGTGCTTCACACACTGCCATTTAGCGTCATACTGATTGCCAGAACGTTCAAACTATCGGTCAAAATGTGCTATCGGTGCGCAATAACCCTTAAATTTATTTCATTCCTTTAATTGTATATTTTTTATTTCTTAAAAAATTTTGTTTGATTTTGAGAAATTTTGCGAAATTGTCTAATGCTGTATCAGATCCTTATGTGCTCGAATGTGGTGTAAGGTAGGGAGGTCTTACCTCTCCGAGGCTTTTTAATATTTACATGAATGAATTACTTGTTGAGCTCAGCAGCACACATGTTGCATGTCATGTAGATGGGGTATGTGTCAATAACTTAAGTTATGCAGACGACATAGTGCTGCTGAGCCCATCAATCAATGGACTTAGAAAACTGTTAAATATTTGTGAGAATTATGCTGAACGACATGGATTAAAGTATAACCCTGTAAAAAGTGAGATGTTAGTGTTTAGGGGAATTAATAAAAGTCCATTTCACGGTCCTCCGGTTACACTCAATGGATCACTTTTGAAAACGGTTTCTAAATTTAAATACTTGGGCCATATTGTTACTGAGGATCTGAAAGGTGATTTGGATTTGGAAAGGGAGCGCAGGGCGTTGGCTTTGAGGGGCAATATGGTGGCTCGAAGGTTTGCTGGTTGCTCTGTACCTGTTAAAATTACAATTTTCAAGGCTTATTGTCAAACCTTGTACACCAGTAGCCTTTGGTCCAACCATACCCAAAAAGCAGCCAACACTTTGCGTATACAGTATAATAATACTTTCAGGATGCTGTTGAGGCTTACACCTTACTGCAGTGCGTCAGGGATGTTCGCTGATGCACACAGGGACGATTTTTATGCAATAATGCGCAAGAACGTTGCCTCCTTACTACGCAGGGTAAGGCTGAGCACCAACAGCATTTTGAAAGTGTTTGCGGAGAGGCTAGATGGGCCTACCTTTGGTAGATTCATCAAGCTACACGTAGCTTGTTGAATCTGCCAAATTACTAGTACTCATTCTAATTTTAATTTTCTGTCAATGTAATACTAACATAGTTTTAAGATGCTTAATACTAACAAGAAATGGGTCTTGTTGTCTAAAATAAAAAGATTTTATTTATTATTATTAAATAGCTTTAACTTGTTTGAAAGTAAATCAATACCTAAATCTAGAGGATACGGAAGAAATAATACCATATTTTTGGTACTGAACTGAACTGGTACAATACACATTTTAAAGTATATCTGAATCATACTCGGAATATGGGAGAGTAAAATGTTACCAGTAGCTCTGGCATCATAATATAATGCTATATTAGGCTGCGATTCAAACTTTACTTTTAACACTTAAGAAAAAATATAAGTTAGTTTGTATCAAACTTAAAACAATTTTAATAAGTTTAAATACCTCTTCCCTCTTTCTTGTTGTGATTTGTTCTTCTTCCTCTGCAGCCTGTTTTGCCTTATCCTCATACTTATGTATGTGAACTCTATGATTACCTAGAATATTTTCGATTTACATGTATATATATATATTTAAAATTCAATAAAATAGCATTTTTTTTTTAGAAGTTAGTGGGATAAATTTCTTGACTACTTTTATAATAAGATCAGCCTCTACAGTCAACTGTAGTGGACAAGTACTTTTAAACAATTTAATTAATTTTCTAATACAAAATTGTTACATGTGGTAGGGTCGAAAGAAACAGGTAACCCATTATCCAGATAGGTATTCTTATCTATAACAGATGGAAAATTTTAATACATACCCAAAAACAATTTATCTTTTCCGAGTGCTTTCTTGAGTTCCATTTCTGTTCTAAACCCAACATAGCAAAAACCAGTCATTTTCTTTCCTTTGCCAAGTGGGAATCTTATTGAAAATGGAACTAAAGGTCTGAAGAATTCTTTAATGTCTTTCTTTTTACATTTGAAAGGCAAGCCTGATATCTGTAATAAAGAATAAGACAGTTCTGATTGGTATGTATACATACAAACTTCGGCCAGAGTGGACTGAACTTTTCTATGTGGCTATTTCTTATAAAATTGTTACACAGGGGTACAATTCATTTATATGCCAAATTTCACTTTAATATTTTCAGAGGTTGGTTATTTATAGTTATTTAAGAAACAACAAGGATAATATACCTTCGTGATCTAAGCGGTAGTACCACTGTAAACTATGTTAAAGATTTAATCAAAGTTAGTCCAGCTGGGTCAATTGTTTTTCATCCTTAATATCCTTTAGTGATCAGAGTCTATAAAATCTATCAGCTATACAGTAACATAAAAATCAACAAGGAGTTATTGTGTTGTTACGAGCCAGGGTTTAGGATTACACAAGTACACCAATTTATAACGAAATGGACACAATTTTTTTTTAATAATTAGCAATTAACACAATTACAATCAATTCTCCTTATTCACTCATATTATTCGCACTTGTTAACCACAGTATCGCTTAACTAGAACTGAAAGTCATAAAAATCTCATAGAACTTTCGCGAATTTTCCTGAAACATCTCATACAATCTTCTTGACTCAAACTAATAAAATTAATTAATTAATTCGAATTTCTAGAACTCAGTAAAAAATCTTATTGATAAATTATTAGTTCTGTTGTACGTCAAAAGATAGCGTGCATCTTAATTTTGATAATCTATGACTTCCTCTGGTTGTCAGTAGGGTAAATTTAGGCTTCCGTATCAATATTTTATATGGAGCACTTCAATAAATCTTACCTTTATATGAAAAAGAGGTCTATTTCTGATTTTCTTTGGCTTCTGTTCTTCTGCCTCATTATTTTTTAATTCTTCTGTATTTTCTACATCAGTAGCACCTCCTATCCTTTTCATTAGTAATTTCATGTACTGTAATAAAATTAGTAATTGAGCCCAAAACACATACCTAAATTTGCTTAATTAACAACATAGACTATTTTAAAATAGAAATGATAATTCTAGTTCATGCAGCAAGTGTCATATACATATGTATAAATAGTAATTAGCTTATTTGCAGCTTATACAGATAGGTCTGTGGTTCTTGGTTTATTAAGCTTGCTTTTAATTAAATCTTGCATAGTATATTTCCAATTTTGTTCTTCTTTGATTAAATGAAAAAATTCAATATTTCGTGTTTTTTAATAGTTCTCAGTATTTTTTTTAATAAAATGTGATAAACCTACCTTATATGTGTATCTGGTATCACTACATATTATAAAACAAAGTCCCCCACCGCGTCTGTCTGTCTGTCTGTTTGTGATAAACTGAAAAACTATTTAATGGCTTTTCATGCGCTTTTCACTAATAGACAGAGTGATCCATAAGGAAGGTTTAGGTGTATAACTCGTTAAGATTTTGTGTAAATTGATTGAAATAAGTTGTTGAAGTTGTTTCTGCTACCCGTGCAAAGCCGGAGCGGGTTGCTAGTAAACAATAACAATGAGTGGCTTACCTCTAAATCACTGATTGGTTTATTGGCAACTTTTTTATCAGATTTTTTCTTGTCATTATCTTTCTCAGTCACAATATTACTTTCTGTGATAACTTCATCTACCCCGCTATCATCCTCATCACTTTTAGAAGCTGACTCTAAGGCTTCTTTTATCCAAGTTGTTTTATCATTGACGTGAGCTTCAATGAATTCTACAAATAGTGGGTCATCCTTATGCTGAAATAAAGGTTTAATACTAAATACAACAGCAATACATTCTGCATTTTTGATATAAATTTCTGCATTTCTGATGAGTGTACAATAATGTAACAAATCCAAACCAAGAAAAAGAGAGACTATGCATTGACTTACCTTTTGGAGTAGATCTTTAACTTTATTTTTATTCTTTTCAATCTTCCTTTCTTTCTTTTCTGTTTTTCTTTGTTGTTCTTTACCTTCAATTTCATCTTTATGAAGTTTCTTATAAGCGGAACTGTCTGGTGCATATTTACTCCATGCTTTTGGCTTTTTCTCGTCTCCTAGGTTAGTACAAGTTTGGACTTCAATTGTCATAGAATTAATGCATGTACCATTGAAATAATCTCTTGCCTCTGCTGCCTGCTCGTCGCTCCTGTATCCAATAAAGCCAAAATTCCTAAATTTGCCATCTTTCGTATATTTTAATTGCACATCAGTTACTTCTCCCTTTTCGCTGAATATTTCTTTTAGTTTATCAACAGTTACCTGAAATAATCGTTTTTAAAATAGATGTAGAGAAAAACTGACAGCTGAGTAATAAGCATGGTTAATAAATACCTTATTTGGTAAGTTTTTTACTATTAGACGGGACATTTTTATTTCAGAATCGTGTTATTATACATATAAACAAACAATTAAGCACGTGTACCGCATAGTCCGCACATTTCTGTCATTTTGACCAGGGTTGCCAGACGAGTGCGAGTGAATTATCGTATTTACGTCATCTGGTACGATAATAAAATTATCGTACCAGATGAAAAATTATCGTACAACTACCAGAACCGCGAAACGTACTAGAAATAGTATAGGAATTTTAGGAAGTTGTGAAATTAGACAAATAAAAAAACTTAGAGTATGTAAACATTACGTCATGGTTTTCAAAAATATCTTAATGGTGTAATTTTTTTAAAAATTTCAAAATTTTTCTGTAACTAAAAATAATTTTGATATTTTTTATAATGTTCTCGAGTAGCATGAGCAGGTCCTGGTCCAAAAATCATTTGGTAGGTCCTAGGTAGTAATCATCACATCGCTCTCCTCATCAATTGATCATTGATCAGACAAAAAAAACAAAATCGTGGGGCGCGTGAAATTTCTGACAACAGTCAATCGCTCCTATCATTATAAATGCTGTTTACATATTTGCTCAGGTTATCCTATGCTCCACGATTTTATTTTTTTAAGTCCCACACTATTGTATTGGGTCTGTCTGTAATAATAGTGTTTGTAGTAAAAAAAAAAACATTCAAAAGCAAGATACTAAACCTACAAGACAGTATAAAGTACCTAACTCACCATCAATCCTGATGTACGTCCCACCAAGGCCGCGGTGCTGGACGTAGCATACACACCATCGTGCCGATCCATCCCGGCTGTACATCCGCTCAAGGCCATGGTTCTGTAGCCAGCGTTGCCAATGTCATTTTCTTAAATTACCCCAAAATAATGGTCAAATTCCCATTTTGGGGAGAAAAAACCTGGAGTCGTAATGTAATTAATAAGGCTGAAAATTCCCGATTCCCCGCATTTTCCTCACATTAATGGTCATCCCCATATATTCCCCAATCAAATCAAATCAAATCATTTATTATTTTGCAGAAAGCACTGTTACAATGGTGTTGTCAATCGGTTTGAAATTTCCCGCATTTTGGGGAATTCCCCACAAATTGGCAATATACATGATCAAGCATGCGGTGGGGGTACCCGCCGGATGCAAAACGGGTCGTGTAAGTCCAGCAAGCAATTAATAATAATTATGACGTACGTCAAGACTATTCACGATCGTTTTTCATCGTGCATCGTGCGTGACCTTGGTGGGACATACGTCAGGATGGATGGTGAGTTAGGTACTTTACATCACTCACGTCCCCTCACCACTTCGTCGCACCGAGTGTTGTGGGTTCAAATCGCACACACAGAGGACAAAAAATTGTGTGATCCACAAATAGTTGACCCGAGTCTGGATCTTCTTTGTGTCTGTTATTTGAATGTTTGTGCAGCCCCCGCTCACAGGAATATTTATAATGCGGGAGTTGTTTTAAAAAAACGAAAAAGTATTAGTGCAAAAGAAAGATTAGTCGACTCGTAACATTAAGATTTATTGCAACGGCAAACTCATATCAAGATTTTAAATTCAGTTATTTAATATTCGGGAATATTTTTGAAGTGAAACTTCTTTAGAATCGTTGTGATTTGAAATTCGATGAAACGGAAGCATCACGATAAAGTTCTTATGATAAAGTTCCTATAATCTTTGTCTTTGCGCCTGCGTACTACCAATCTTTGTCTTTGCGCCTGCGTACTATATGTCAGTCAATGTCAATGTGGTGTAATTTTTGTGCATTTTTTCTCCATATTTCACTTATACTTAATTGATTCTTTACAAATTTACATTTAAATCCAATCTTAACCTATATTGATAACGAAGTATTGTTTGTTTTGAAAGATGTGTACAGTTGTAACTGGTCTTCAGGTTTGCTTACTGTTTGTTACTAAGGCCATTCTTTGTATATCTTGATCTGTTTTTCTGAAGTTCCACTTCTGCCGTGTGTGAATTGCACACATACACTTTTTTTTATATCGGGAATATTGATCTGGATATTTCACTTTTTTATTAAGGAATTGACGTCCTCACGCACGGAGACCCACGCAGCGACTGAAATCAGTAACTAAATGCGATTACACCTTCCTAAATTTAGGATTCTAAATAACTTAGTCAGTCAGAAACCGTCCTAGCTTCTGAATTTATTATGCTAACTTGCTAAATGCGATTATACTTTACGAAATTCAGTAACGACTAAATATAGCCCAGTGTAATAAGCCCTTATCAGTTTGCGACTAAAAGACTCTGTATCTATAAATAAAAATTAAAAAAAACAAACTGTCACGATGTCCACTATTTACTAAAAATGTCATAATATCAGCTGTTTGCTACAGAAAACAACAGGTTATTAAATTCTAAACATACTAAAGCAGCGTGAATAAAACCCATAAACTAGAATATCTGCATATATTTTGTTTAAAGAAGCAAACTTATTGGTATCACTGCTTAAAGACGATTAATTTTGATTAAACTGCAAAATGTCGACTGCAATGACTTTTGGTCAAAAACAGTTTATTCCGACTCCACCAGAAAAGGGTAGTTTTCCGCTGGATCACGAGGGAACGTGTAGATCGAGTATGACAAAATATATGAAGTGCTTATTTAATAACGACAGTAATAATTCTTTGTGCCGAGATGAGGCGAAAGAGTACTTAGCCTGTCGAATGAACAATAATCTAATGGCTAAAGAAGACTGGTCTAAATTAGGTTTTAGAGAAGAAGATTCCAAAGAAGTAAAATGATGATGATGAATGATTTTAATTAAGAATTGTCTTGTTATCAAAGTTGTTGTTTTTAATAAATATTAGTGCTACTACCGCTGTTAATTTTGCCCTGATACCAATTTAATACCTATACACAAAGTATTTTATTTAACCCTTGAAAGTTAATCTAAGTAAAATGTAATGGTATGAATTCACTATTTGTAGATAATTTAGGAGCCCATTTGGAAGAGGTTTCTAGGAAATAATATGTGTAATATATTGCCAAGTGGTGTCTTCAACTCTTCTGAAGAAAGTACAGAGGCACCAATAGAACCCATAGATGTAGTATATCAACTGCTCCTCTAAACTCATGTGAAAGCTAATCTTTACTTGACTGATATATGTATAACTGTATATTCTTAATAATTAGATAGGACTATATTTAGGTACTTAGGTATTCGGTTCGGGGTAATCTCCAGTACTACTGATCCGATTTTGAAAATTCTTTTAGTGTTGGATAGCCCATTTATCGAGGAAGGCTATAGGCTAGTAGCGGAGCATCAATGAAAAATGTTGCAAAAACGGGTAAAATTTACAAATGTAGATGAAGTAGCGCGGGCCAGCTAGTAGTAATATAATGAAATATAGTTTAACTAGCTAGTTTAACTATATTTTATTAGGTAGCTACCTGGCCACGCGTTGCTGTGGCTAAGTAATTTGTAAAAAATATTGTGACTATACATTGAGATAAAGACTATTCTAATTATCAAGTTGCCCTAAACTGCACAGTGTGCAAAATTTAATTAAAATCGGTTCATTAGTACAGGAGTTCATCGCGGACAAATATCGTGACACGATTTTTTTATATATAAAGGAAGACAAGTATATTATCCAGTCTGAGTTACAGGTTGGGTTTGTCAAGCCCTTCATCTTCCTCGTGGGAAGGTGATCTAAAATTGTTTTGTATTTCTGGCAAAAAAAAATCTGTTTATTTACAGATGTGAAAGTTTAATTTAAAGTCTGTGAATACCTAGTGTCTTAGCTGAATTAGTTTTTTTGGGCCTTAGGAGAAAAACAACAAAGAATATTACCTAAATCTACTCAAAGGGGATTGATCAGATTAAAGTATATAATATAAAATACAGTAGCATAGGATAGTCATAGTGCAAGTTTATTTTATATCAAAGGTCACGGTATGATGCTTCGGCACGTAACTCCGAATATTTTCATGCAGGCACATAGTGGCGGCCCTAGCTACATTTTTACGTAGTGTGAGTCTTATCATCATCTTGAATAATTATTTAGGATCTGTTGGTGTCTTATCTACGGCTTCATAATCAAATAATCGTTTCTTTCTTTCTTCGGGATCAGATTCACTTAAAAATTGGATCTATTTCAGCTTAAGATGCTATTTCCTTAGCTGTTATTAATGCAAGAAGAAGAGGCTCGTTACATTTTCACAAATTGTAAGCAATTTCTTTGCAACTGTAAAGAGCTTGGTAAATTCACAATGTTCACTTGAAACAATATATCAGACCAAGCCAACATTGTAACTATGAATTCAAATTACTCTAAACACTGAATCTCTGATGCTGCAAACGAGTTATTTGTTTGTTTATGAAGATGCAGAAGGGAATCACGAAGTGAAGTGTATTTAAAGCGAACAGTAGCAAGGCTAGAAACTACAATCCCAGCGAGTTTTACAAACTTTTTTTTGCGATAATCCAATAAGATATCACTTCCCATAGCTTCCTTGATCCAGAGAAATTCAAACTGTAAATGAAAATATAAAAAAATATGCTAAAATATGATAAATTTTCGACCCTTAGAGGTGTCAAATTTTCTTCAAATATAAATGGGACCAACCTTGAGTATAGCCAATTCAATTAAACAAAGAATGATTGAAACCGGTTCACGGTGTGCAATCCCCCACGAGTCATCACCTCACCGGAACCAAGGGTGAAGTGGTATGTCGTACTAAAACCACACGGTGTTCCGTCATAAATGAGTCTATTGCAGGGGACCCGGCATACGAAAGAGTGCTTAATTGTCCTCTCCCGTTCCCATTCCGCCGCCTCTTTCACGTACTTACCGAAGCAGCCATGTCCGGTGAGTACCTCTGTCTTCCGGTAATCTCTCCAGGCAATTCTCCCGCCTCTTACCGCCACAATTCGTCGTTTTGCCACTCGGCCATTAAGACCTGCTGAAGCTGGGACCGTCGCGCCTCGATTTCTCGATCTAGTGCCTCCTTGCGCCTTGAGATTTGCTGCTTCAAAGAATATCGTGCGGTATCCTGTTATGACTCTAACGGACATCGCCCGCTGCAGTTGCCGCAGCATCACAGATTGCGGGCCGTCAAGGATTCCGACCATATTGGGGCGCCATATAAAGCCAAAAAAAACAGTTGTCAAATTGATATCCTAGTGTGTTGAAGTCGATTTTAAGTAGGTTTAAAAATTACGTTTCATTTTTAAATTTTTATTTCTCGCTTTTGAGTGGGTCGGTTCGAAGTTTGTCTAAGTTACAATAATTGTTCTTCACCTTTTACAAATTATTGCTTTTCCCGACGCAGGGACATTAATTTTTGAGGAATTCTCATTTACTTCCCTATCAGCTCCACTTCACCATATGAATTGTAACCAATAGAAATTGCTTAGCTACGACAATAAAGTAATTGAATTACAACCCGTAAAATACTTATTATAGAGTAGTTCCGGTGGCCATCTATGGTCTTCATCATCTGTTCCACTACACCAAATGCGCCGAGAGTAAATGCATGAGCTAAGTACTATAAAAAATACTAAAATCGCTATAGGAGTACCTATAATATTTGAAGTTCCCTCGATTTCTCCAGGGTCCCATCATCAGATTCTGACCTGATGGCAATGGGACCAACTAAAAAGTATAACCTTACAAACAAAAAATATATATTTTAAATCAGTCCATCTGTCTTCCAGTAATCGGGTAACGTTATGTACGTTACCCGAAAAATGATCCGATGCACCCCTCATTTTTTTAAACCGGTTAAAAATACTTGAGGATTTTGGTTCAAAATTTGGGCTGTGTTTATTTCTACTGTGTTCGCTCTATTACCGTACCCTTGACCTCGACAATGGTTCATGTCCAAGTCAAATTCTTGCACAATTGTACCGAGAAAGAGATCAGTGAGTCCTGTTTTTGAAGAGTCACTTACCGGCTTATAAGCAACTAAACACGGCGCCCGGCGCGGTCGCACCGCTGGCACCGCCCTAGGGTTGCCCCTGCTGGCACAGCCTACTATTTCTAATTGCATGGACGGATTACTGCACGGATGGCGCCATGGTTAAAATGGTCTTCTCGCTATGCTGCTCCGAGTTTTAAGGGTTCTAGTCAGAAGTCTTAAAGCTCTTTGTGGCCGTTGTTTGAAAGTTTTTAAAGTCTCCCGTGACGCAGGAAGATTCCTCTCACTAGGAATCGAGGAGTTGACAATTCCAAAAAATAAAATACACGTGCACAGGGAAGAAATGCAAGCTAAAAAGGCTTTACAACTTACGGAGTAATAGTCCGCCAACTTATACAATGTACTTGGAAAAGCAAAAAGCAACATTTCGTACAAATTCCATTGAAAATTAATGAAATCCAATGTGGGAAATTGCAATTTTTTTCCCGGACGCCCAATTTTTTTTTAACGCTTCCTTTGCCTTTGTTTATTAATTAAACAGCTTGTTAACGATTCATCTAACAATTATGATTTTCCCCTGATACAGACACTTTTTGAAAACACCGTCTGCACCCCGGAAACCCTCTAAAGACAAATCCGGGGAAACCCGCATGGATGGCAGCCCTAACTGTACAGATAATCGGATTTTAGAAAAGAGAAGAAGTTTAAAAATCTTTATCTATATATATAAAAATGAATCCCTATTTCCCTTGGTCACGGTATCACGCGTGAACGGCTGGACCGATTTCGCTAATTCTTTTTTTTTGCGTTTGTCAGAAGGTTCTTATGAAAGAAAAAAATAAGAAAGTTGAACGGAAAATTAGAAAATTTAAGGAAACTTAAACTTGACTAATTGCTAGTTAAGTTTACGCTCTTACTACCGACATGACGTCATGACGAACGAGCAACATGGAGTCTTCATGGAGTTTTCATCAAGTTATTTGCGGGAAATTTAAACATGTAAAATTAAAATGCATTTTTATGCTACTTATCGACTGAATAAGTTTACAGTAAATTTTGTGGTTGTTCACTGGTGCCTCAGGATCAAATTAAAACACCTTTAAAGCTAAAGCTAAAGGATGAAATCAGTAGAAAATATTTTAGAAATTTCTTTATTTTATTTATTAAACATATACTATTACTTAAAAGAAATTACATTAAACTAAAATTATACATTGAGTAATTACTTTAGAAAGACTTAATTTTTTTTTATTACTTTTTATCGCCATTATTGGCATTTTTTATAAAAGTAAATATCACAGTTATTATTAAATTATTTGTGACCAAAGAAATGATAAAATTCTAATGTAGCCTATTACACTAAAATATGAGCGACTTGAGAGGTATAACTTTGTTTTATATGTATACAAGTCACTCCAGCTTATGGACCACTTGGCTGTAATCATATTATTCTAACCACGTTATTATGAATAATTACTACTGATTGGAGTATTTGATATTTGCTTTGTAAGTATTTCTGTCATTAAGGGGTAAGGAGGATGGAAGGTACTTCAGTTATGTTATTATTCTTGGTTAAAATTGATTAAAGACACAACAGCAACATACAAAAATATCCAAAGAGAATTTATTCTGTACAATGACTAACTATAATAAGCACCATATTCATTCTACCAAGTTTACCTCTTCATTTTCCACATTGGCAACACAATCAGATTATACATTTCATATTACAACATTTTGCTTTTTCACAGTCCATTTAAGGCCATTGGTTTATAAAATATTTTGTATAGATCATTCCTTATATGTATATTGATAGCATTGATTTATATGGCCTCTATATTTACTTAAACATTACAATCCACCTAAATCATTTACAAATTACAGTATATGTGTACCTCTTTTAACCAGCATAAGAGATATAAAATAAGTTACTTATCTATTACAATAGATGATATTAACCTTTAAGTAAAGAAGTATACCTAGTTCAGCACACATGTTAGCATATTTCTGTAGGCTTTCAAATTTTTCACGGAACATTCTGGTTTTGAGTCCATATGTATTTTATCAAAATCTGTAAATAGATGGCAGTTTTTGCAATAAATTAAAAAAGTTCAATCTTGTTTACGCCGCCATGCAGTCTCACGAATACCCTAATATGCTAATCAGTGCATGCGAAAGTGTTTTTTACTGCATGCCATCGGGTCGATATATCTTGAGAAGTGTTGTGGCTGTTACTAATCCGCTAACGGTGTATGAACCAGGCGTGTCCACGAGGTGAGAGTCACTCGGTGTGGGTAGATACATTTTTTGTACTACACCGTTTAGCGAGCTAGTTATGTTATGTTTATATTTGAGTACAAAACAACAAGGAAAAACTTCCTGTAAGGTATTAGTAGGCTGTACTGTTTTTTATTTTGAAAGATATCAATATCACTAGCCAACATATGTGTACAACTGTAGAATTTTACAAGATTAAGCTAAAAATGCATATTTTAAATAGCAAATTTACTTTTGTGTTATTTGTTACCATAACACAAAGTATTTGCTAGTTCAAATACTCGGACATAAGATACAAATACTTTCTCTATATTAACTCTGTTTTTTTTTACATTAAACATCGAGGACAATACAAACTGTACAGAAGCTAAATGGATGGTGTTATATACCTTACACGTCATTAACAAACCAAGCACTCGATCCTATTGAGATCAAAATGTACATATAATAGAAATAATAAACTATAAGTGATGACTTATGATTTAAAAAGTTTACAATAGCTATAGTAGATAATATTTTATTAAAGTATGTTAGAATAGGTATATTATGAAGATAATAATTATAATTTAATACTAAACAGGCAGTGAAATTTTGCGCAATAGTTACTAAGTCTAGTCTTAACTCAGACATTTTCGATATGTACTTGTTGACTCAAAACTAGGTAGGTATTAATGCACAGTAAAATAAACAAACAATATTTATGTTTTTTACTGTGTAGGGATTTGTAAGATAACACAATTTATTAGTTTCAAAAATATAGCTACACGTTTAAAGACAATTAAGCGTTTAGCTGTCATTAAATATACTTAAAAAACAATCTCAAACATTGCCATCTTATAGCTTATCAGTACATTGCGTATTTCTAAATAGGTAACCCGATTAAAGTAACAAAAACACTTTTTATGCTGCAGTCGTTATAAAAATAAATATGTTTGGTTAAAATATTGACTAACAGTATTTAATATAAGTTCCAAATATCATTAGTGTAGAGTATAAGAAAGGTAAAAAGTTAATACGTTGAGTAGACGCAGAACTAGGTGAGCGGAGAGTTGAGCCTGGAGCTGGGGGCGCGTGGTACCCGGCGCGCCGACCCGCGCGCTCCGTGGGACAGCCCATCCAGAATGGGGCTGAAGGATACTGCTTCTCGCGTTCCACGCGCATCTGAAGGTCGTTGAACTTCCAAAAACCTTTGCCTTTGAAGAAGTATGTTTTGCCTGCGGATTTAAAAGCGTAATGAGATTAACATTTTGTTATGTATTGGCCCTTACTTCCGAGACTAGTAATCTCAACAGGCCAGTTAGCTTGCACACTGTAGGATAGTTAAGTACCTAATAGTAATAACCTATATATATAAAAATGAATCCCTATTTCCCTTGGTCACGGCATCACTCGTGAACGGCTGGACCGATTTCGCTAATTCTCTTTTTTGTGTTTGTTATTGTCAGGATAAGGTTCTTATAAAAGAAAAAATTAAGGAAGTTGCGCAGAAAATTAGAAAATTTATGAAAACTTAACGAGGGACTTACGCGGGTGAAACCGCGGGGCGCAGCTAGTAAGTAATAATAACTTCACACATCTCACACAAGGGCCGTCTGATCCCAAACTAGGCAGAGCCTGTACCTTCTATGGGAACCAGACTGCTGATAAAATACTTATATATTTCTAAATACATACATATTATAGATAAATTACACCCTTAGTAGTTAGTTAAGTTACATAAGTAAGTACGCAGGAAAGACAGCCAAACGTAAATAGTAACTATATTCAAGTAAAGGTAAATGTATACAGTAGCAAATCTTTCTTTGATTGTACTTTGTAGGTATAATAATTGGTAGTGTACTAACTTATAAAGTATTAATTAATGTATTTATAAATAAAAACGAGCAGCCAAAATTATCTATATGTAAAAACTATTTAGATGTACGATAGCGAGATCGTACAGATTTATAAAACACTTTTTGTAAGATTTGAGGCTCGGAAGCTATAAACATTTGGTGTTTGGTGGAATCAATATCCTAACTTTTTTACCAATATTATAAATGTGAAAGTAAGTTTGTTAGTTATGCTTCCACACCTTAACGTCGTCAACTGATTATCATGAGATTTTGCATATACGTTGGACACAGGAAGCCTTTCGTTCCGAAAAAGTACAGTTTCCGAGGGAAAAAGTTAGTAGATCATAATTCCAATCTAGATGTGTGATCCCTAACACGATCTAGGTACTAAAGTATCTAGCTAAAACTCACCATCTTTCCATTGGAATACACTATCGATGTTGTAGCCCACACCTTTCCACATGCCCATATTGCGAGGGTAGTCAGGTTCTACGCGACCATCGTCCTCGTCATATCTGAAAAAATATCATTGGTTCTATGAGCTTAAATATAATTATTTATTTATGCATTCTATAGCCATGTTTAGAGGCCTGAGAAAAGAAGCCCCAATTGCAGATAATATAAAGAGCGGTTGTATTTGCCTAAATCTTTCCAAGTAAATACTTATGCCGTCATCATCTTTCTCTCAGCTATGGGGGTTATGACATTAATATATTAAACGCCAAGTCATAATTATATTGTTAATAAATGTATTAAATAAAAATAATATCTATTAAATTAGATATACCTCTACCCTACAGATCAAGAAAGTTTTATTTTCTGGGGCGTGGGGATTCTAGATGTTACAGCTATAAGTTAGGTTTTGATTATTAAGAGAGATAAGGCGTAAATGTGAGCTTTGGTGTTTGCAATGTCCATAGAATACAAGGTATTAAAAAAAAAAACAGGCATCACTTTTTTTTTGGGAAAACGCAACGGCTGCAAGTTGACCTTATGATATGTGAACCAACGAGCCTCCTCACACATAATACTTATTGCTCCGATCTAGTTATGTCGTTGGTAAAAAAATTACTTACTTCCAATATTGAGAGCCACTATAGAAGTAAGTTTTGCCGTTGTGACCCCAAACCATGGCAGCATCTAGCTTCTCCAAGCTTTCAGGGAGACCAAGCTTGGTTAATGGCTTCGGGTAACCCGGCTCTAGGTATTGTGAATTAAACAAGTACAATTCTTTACCTGAAACAAAATCAATTATTAAAATATATAAAACTCGGTTAAAATATTATAATCTGGTAAATGGAAGATGTAGGAGATTTCTGCTCGAATTCTAAGTAGGTAAGTGAGGTGCGTACCCCCTCAAAATTCGAGCAGAAGTCTACCCTAGAGAAAACCGCGGTTAGAAAGCGCTTCTAGGGAGTTGTATTTCTGGTAATGAGCAGAGTTGGCATTTCGATGGAAATGTTTGAGTACATATAAGGCTGGTGTTATTCGAACAGGCAGCTCGTGTACTTGTATAGGTAATTTAGTACGTAGTGTAAAAAAAAGTAAAAAATATCCCAACATACCTACGAAAATTGCTATTTTCCGATCTGGTCTTTCATAAACAGCATCAACGTGAGTAAGATCTCTTGGTAAACTAGACCACATCCTGGTTGTCTCCATTGGATAACCAGTATACCGTCCACTGGCTCCTATCCTCCAATGATACTGTAAGACAGACATTGCATATAATGATTAGTTGAGTTATTCATGTTCATCATTCGTTATTGATATATCAAGTCTTGACTTGAATTACTTACTTCGTTCTTAAAGATAAAGAGCTCATTACGTATGAGGGCAACTGCGTCATAACTAGTATCGCACGTATCAGGTTTGTCCGCAGGGGTCGTCGTGGTAGGTTTTTGAGTAGTCCTTTCAGGGTAGTAAGGCTTTCTTGGGTTATCTTGCGGCGGATTGTTTGGATTTGGATAACTAGGTCTTGGATAGCTCGGATACTCGGGTCGTACATGAGGGTATCGAGGGCGATAAGATGTAGGATGCGTTGTAGTTTCTGTTGGACGTGGATAATGATGATTGGTGCGGCGTGGATGTTCGTCACTTGAGTTGTAATGACGACGATCTGGGTAATTGTATCTTGGGTCAGACCGGTCAGGGTAGTGTGGTCTTTCCGGGTAATAGACAGGGTATTTGGTGGGAATACGTGGATACGGTGTGTATCCTCGGTTAGGGTATCTTTCAGGGTGTCTATTGTGATGATGATGGATGTACGGACGTCTGGTGGTGGTAGTTGTTGTAGTGGTCGTTGTTGTGGTAGTCGTTGGTGGTGGCTCTGCCGGTCGGTAATTTGGTGGTATTCGAGCCCATTTGTTGGTTGTTTTAGGACCTAGAAAACAAAAAGTGGATTAGTGGATTTGAAAATGAGTGAAACTGACTGACTTAATTTTAATAATGTTATTTATGTACGTACCATACATTTGTTGAATGCCGTTGCGGTCGTCTTCGGGTAGAACGAAATTTGGTTGAATGCCTTGATACCACGGAAACATCAGCGCACCTTTTACAGAGCTGTGCTGTAGTCCCAGCGAATGTCCGAACTCATGGGCAGCCACAGCAAATAGCGAAGTGCCTGAAATTCACAAAATTAGAGATCTTCGCATATTTCAGAGATAAGTGTAACTTCTTAAAATAAATACCTAGTTCATTATATCATTTTTAGTTGAATCGAAAAAGGGGAGAAAATATGAAGAAATAGCAAGTTGGCGTTTATTAGTTAAAATAAACAGACACTACAATACCGAAAAGATAATAATGAGACAAATTAACGAAATTATGTCTATTTGGCATAACAAAGTCCTGCTGATTCTATTCACGTCGCTTTATTCAAATAAAGGTGGATATTCACACATGGCTACCCGAATACAATTCGAAGTGGCGTTGTAACCATTCGTTGTTCGTGTAAATTATCACATATGCATAGTGTGGAGTGGTGCGGTAATAGCTGCGTCGTGTCCACGCTGTTCTGGCGCCACCTATCCTACCATCCATGTTTATGCTGTAAGTACATCCAACAACTGCACTTAGCTTGTACAATTCACAAAGCTAGATATACGACAGAGCCGTACAAAGCTTTTAAACCTAGTTTGATACCTGTGGCAATGTCCCGGGTTTGTCAAAGTTTAATGACAGTTATTTGTATTAAGTACCTAACCTATTTAAACACGAATATTGTTTGTTTTCCGGTAAAATTTATCTAAAAGAGGCTTAAAATAGTTCGCCAACTCATTCCAACTCATCAATACTATCGACTACATCCAGCGAAAACAAACTTCAATATCATCTAACGAAGCGAACGAAGAACCTCGCCTCCTGGCATGGTCGGGGGACACTCCATACATATATAAGTATCTACGTAGGTGTACGTAGAGAAGTCTATATATATCTATCTATAGTCTATAATTAATGTTAAGATAAAACCTGACTATCATCATCTCAGCCATGAGACGTCCGTAGTTGAATATAGGATTACTAAATTAAGGCTTTATATATGTTTTATTTACGCCCAATAGAACGCGATTAGCTTCAGGCAAAAGTTAGCGTTCACCAAACTCATTTAACGGTGTAGTAGGATTTGATTGAAGATTGGTTTTATTCGGTGGCTTGTTTAAAACCTAATGACTAAATTGACCAAATGGATATTGCATAAGTTGACTAGTTAAATAACTGAGTTGTTAATATAATGTTCTTGTTTATTTATAGAAAGAATAGAATTTAAAAAATACGAAGACAATCTTGTCAAAAGCTTGATGGTTTTAGTGACATACTTAGTGGTCGAAAGTGGTCTTTTAAACTAGATAAGACCCTTATCTTATACTATTATTAACACTTCTTTAGTTCTCTTTTTAGTGTTTCTACCGGTACATAGCGTTATCGATAGCTATGTTGACTGCAGTTAATTAGCAGATTTCCAATTTAGCAGGCCTGCCTTGAAAAGTTCACGTAGCGTTCGGAAATGAGTATGTCGCGGTCAGCGCTGTTTTGACATGCAAATGTCGAAAACGCCGGAATCCGCTCTGCAGCTCGATAGTTAGTAGTGAGCACACGCTTTAACGTTTCAGGTCCTGTTTTGTAGTGTTGCTTGTAAATATTTGGTTTTCCCGATTCAACAGTACAGGAAAGATTTGTAAATGTAGGTTACCTGTGTAGGTAGACTAGGTAACAGATTCGAATTTTCAAAAGTCCTGCGTTTAAACAGGCAATATTTTTACATTAGTCCGGTCGTCAAAAAAAAATTTGACGCAGACTATATCTGAAAAATATATATCTCGGTTACATTCAGACAAAAAACAAAACACAGAGAGAATTTAGCAACGAATCGCGGCGACTTACCCAAGGCTACCTTCATGTCGCTTAGAAAGGGATCCACCTATGCCAAAAAACGAAACAACGAAAGTGCTGGCCGGGCAATATCTCAGTATTTTGATGTGCGTCTAAAAGGGCAATACTTTTACTACAATGTATGGCGGTAATACCAACTGTAGTACAACATTGCTGGCAATTACAGCCAGACTATGCAATATACGACAATATTTTGAATGTGGCCCAGCCATGTAGCCACACATTTTTGGTATGGCCGATTAGTTTTTATGTGGTGCCAACACGATGCAGGACGATGGCAATCGAAAATATTGATATATCTACTCGGCCACCTCTATCGTTATTTCGTTTGGCATATCTTACGGATCTGCGGATCTTCGCGGATCTTACTGAGTGACATAAAGGTTGGCGTAAGCGAGACGACGCGATTTGTTGCTATATTTTCTATTCTTCGCGGATGATTTCGTCAGCTATTGTTGCCTGACTTTTTAGCCCGTGTACAAGACAAACATATTGTCTTATATTGCATAGTCTCGCTGTAACTGCTAGCAATGTTGCCGGCAATTGTATTGAAACCATATACATATGTATTGCACGTTTAGACGCACTCTTTGATCATAGATGAAGAATGAAAACAATCTATTCTGATCATCATCAAGTTGGAAAATCAACTAAGTCTTGTTTTATGATTTGTTTCAGAGTAGAAAGAGGTAGTCAGGGGTAATAATATCCATTCATTGCTGACTAGACCACGAACTTAATCGCCGGGGTGTCTCGCATAGACACGCTTAGAAATATTTGTAAGTATGATTGTCATTAGTTAGGTGTCGAAATACATTATACTTTTTTCTGGTACATATCTTGTGACCAATGGAGTTGAGTTGCTTAGTTGAGTTATTTATTTGTGTACCAACGATTTAATGACTCAGCAAAAGAAAGTAAAATAACTGCTAATTTAATCAATGCTTTTAAGACGAGAGTTAAAATTAGACCTGAGTTCCAAATTTTACTTTTTAGTAAAAAATTACAAAAAATAGTGTTTAGTTTATACCTTCTTCCTCATCATCGTTTGGTTCTAGCAGCCAAAGCTCATCATCGTCGAAGTGAGCGTCTCCACCGCGCCCACTGCCCGGGAAGAACGCGTGAGCAAGAATCGAGCCGCGGCCGTCGAATGGATACGGGTCGTCATGATAACGCCTGCACAAAAAAGAAAAATAAAATAGTGACGAATGTAGATAACAAGGTGGCTTCACATTATGACAAAGATGCATTATGCTTTAACTGTTGATGAAAACAGGTATACTGGAGTAATGTATTCATTTCGCAACAAACAACAATGGATGGAGTAGATGGAGTCTGCAGAGCAATCAAACTTGCGTCCCCCGGGTGCCGCGCTCGGCTACTACCAACCTAATCATTTTTCGCGCCAACAAAACACAACGGAAAGACCTCACCCATGCATATTTCACGCGATATTAGCTGACCGTTGCGTTATTGAGTTTCCATGTGAAAGTTCTGCCATTAACCGATATGGGCGAGTGTGCTAATAGGGAAAATATTCCTATACTTACTCCCTTAGTACCGCTCTTATGGTCCGTAAGTGACGCAAGGTAATAAAACTATGACTGAATGTAGGTTATGTAAGTACACTAGAGCTAAATTCTATGTTGTATGTTTACTTACCTGTATCTAATAAATTTTCATTGTTAATTCGTGAACAAATATATATAAGTAAATAATATTTTCCTATAACAAAGTCGATAAACATGCAAACAGTCCGCCTTATACGCGGGTACAAGACTCTATACACAGTCGCAACATCGGTGCTGCAGTGAGGAACACCCTTACGCGTTGTCAACCCCCACATGGAGCTTTGTCGACGCTTGGTAGTAATGAAATGAGTTCAGTGGGTATGAGGTTGATCTAATTTGGTTTTATACAATTAAAGTGTCAAAGTAGCACGATACGCATTTGCACACCTTATTCCCTATACTTTGAACTCTGGTTAGCTCACTCACCAAAAGTAACGCTAGAAGTGCTAGTGAATCATGTTTTTCAGTAAGTTGGGGGAGCTTAAATAGTTGTGGTTTAAGAAACTATATAGCGCCAACAGTGTTACAGTCCCTAATTTGAAAAGAGAATCAATAAAATTTGGGAAAGTAGGACAGAAAATAACGGAAAAGAATACAATATTAATCAACTTCAAATGTATGAAATAAATCATAAGATTTGATAAATCGCATTAACGCCTTGTTTAACAATTTTTCAGTTTTAAAGCTAAGAAGAGTACGCTGTCACTAACCATACCATAAACCATAGTTCATAGATACATTGCACTGACAGGTCCCATAAAAGTTTTATTACAGGATATTGATAAAACACCAATGTAGGTACCTAATAAACTTTGAAATAAATGTAACAGTATTAAACGTGCCTACACCACGACCTTTTGATGTGTCTTCTGGTTTCTTGTCATGTCCATTGAATCGTGTCATCGATGAATTAGAATTTTAGGTGTTTACCTTACTATTTTACTGGGGTACCTGCAATATTTTAAACACCTTGTAATAGCAACAGGGATTTTTTTTTGTTTAGGATTCCTGTATAATATATTTCTTTACTTTTGTTACTTCCTAGCTCTGTATAATTTAGACACGACATAGGAGTGTTACTATTTTTTCAAAATTATTGTTGCCAACTTCTTATCTAAAAAAATATATCATTTATGACAAAATTTCCAAAGCTGCGGTTGCTCTTTTGCGTGAGTACGCACGCATAGCCTAGGAAAAATTAAATCTATTTTTTAAACGCAGGTACATTAACTCTTTTATAATGACGCACTTTTATTGAGTGCTTTTACAAAGATACAGGTAGTGGAATGAGGAAGTGTCTCGTTGACATACGCCGTCAAATATAATGGGTTCGGAAAGGAAAGTTTCCGAGTTGGGGATGATTTATTGCTTGTTGGTATCTGCCCGTAGCGACCCTGCGCGAATGTGACCCACAAAAATTAAATGTTTCACTGTTTAATTTTATTGTTAAAAATAATTGCCTTTATTAGTAAAATAATATAAAATTGTAATAATTCTACTTAGCACTAGTTAGGCTTGTCAACTTTCTGAGAACACGACATGGAAAATTGTATCTTTTAATCTTTAGGCTAGCCTAAACTTTTAGGTACTTATACCTCGTTGTCTAAGCTACACTGGGTGTCTAAACTTTTAAGTTAGTACTGACACAAACGCCTACAAAACCAGGAGTTAATTTGTAAAGTCAAAGTTAATTATCTTTGTTCCATAAAAATTACAAAAACAAATCGTCAGTGCCAGTGTCGATCTATAATCACCTGTTTCCAAATACATGGTTGAGCCTTGTCAGGCGAAATCGGGCAAACACGACACACAAACTCACGGCTACCCATTCAATCACCAGATAGTTTAAATGATCCACAACTGGCACAGCTTCAGGCATAGTTGTCGTCGTATTGTGGATTTAAATTTGTTCAGACTTAGTTTGTATATTATTTGGGATTTTATTATAAAATCGCACACATTGACCGTGAATCGACTTGTAAGACTTGTTTTAGTAATCATTACTAGTTAAGTAAACAGATTTTTAAAACTACGTAGTATATATAGGTACGTCCTACACACTGGAAAACAGTAGTAGCAACGCTCAGTACTGGTACTATTATGGATTCTGTGGTAGTAGTAAAAAATAAAAGAAAAAAGTACTGGAAAATAGTAGCAGTTGCAGTTGATTATAATCACATGTTTGAAATTATTATATGAAAGAATTCTTTGTACCCCTTTTTAAGAAAATTTTTCGAACGTGAATTTTGGAATATTTACAGTTTATATATAGAACAAGTGCAGAAAGCCAAAATTTTTAAACAATATGTCTTACGACTTTAAAAATTACGTGAAAACGACTTAATGAAATTACACGCGCCCAGTATATGTGATTATCTGTCATGGTAATTAAGTCTAGACAATGACAGCTCAAGTTATACTTGCCAATGAAAAAAACCATGGTCGAAATTCGACCACCACGCGATCTCTAGTTATTATAATTTTGACATTTTTAAAATATTATATTTGCGAACACACTCCTTATTGTCTTATAAAATTCAACTATATGTCGTCGTCATAAAATCCTTATACCTACAGCATATTTGTCAGAAATTGTAAACTAAAATTCTTGTATATTAGATACATGTATGTTATAACAGTGATTGCACTTATATCACTGGTGAGTTGGAGAACGCAGTTAAGTTGTACGCAGCCTTTATTACTTGGGCAATATTACAGTTTATGAGTGCAATAAATCTCGTAGACGCATGTAAGTAGTATAAGTACGTTTGGTGCAATCACTCCACCCGCTTCAGCACATTCAACGCAGATGATACAATTGTTTTTGTAGTAAGTTATAAAGAATTCATTACAGGGGATTGTAGTTTAAAGATTTTATATACACGTATTGTTCATTTACTTGTATTGAGAACAAGTTTTTAGAAGTGTATTTTATTAAGGATATTTTTGATCTCCTCATAATAGTCACAGATTTTTTTTTCTTTTGAACAAAAATATTTTATGCTTTTGAAATATTTTGAATACAGCGGGTCTATTTTTTCAGAAATAACAAAGTCATAAGTTCTCAGATCATGGGAAATCCCACATTTTACGCCGTTACGAATTGTGGCTAAAGTAAAATAAATAATTTGTTATAACCTGTGAAACGATAGAAACCGTAGCATCCACGCAAACTAGTACTATAACTATTGATCTCAAGCTATTTATAGCTACCGTAGCGTCGCTTTTATTTACAGAGCAAAAGTAAATTGTAAAGCGCAAGCTCTAATATCTACTGGATATCGGAACCGTCACGAATCTTGAACACAATTTAATATCATTTCATTTTTCCGGGTCCGAATAGATAAGAATAGATAGTTTATTGCATTGTTTCTATTTACTAACAATCCTACTTATTTTAAAGGACAATAATAATTTACTTCACTTGTACTTTGTTTCTTTACATGAAAGATTAAATTGTATTGAATATAATAATGATTAAAAATACAGGGATAGAACGAACTACAGAGAATAAAGAATTAAGTAAAATTTGATTAGTATTAAGGGACCGATAACAGAAAAAGATTTTCAAAATGGCAGAAAACCACCAACAGTAATGAACATGTTGATCACGTAGGTAGGTATTATTATACTTATACATACAGAGCTGTTCGTAAAACAATGTCTCGATCTCGATATCCATTTTCCATTCTGGAATTATATTGAGCTAAGCAAAAAAGTTAAAATCTCACTAAAGTTATGTATGTTAAGACACCGTCAAAAATATTCGATCTTGATTTAGTAACGATGTTATACATTATTCTACACGAAGTATCGTAATATTGATTCAGTTTACCATAGAAAGATAACTTTCCGTAGAATACAGTAGGAAACGGAATACTTTTATGGAGCGTAATATAAGTTAATGGCACGCATAAAATCCAAGACAGGTACATAAGCGTCGTACCATTTGATATGTCTTGCTGTCTTATATACGATTTTAATATAATCTTCCTGCGTTAATACAATACTAGGTATACTATTTTCATCTACTAGTGTGTAATCAATAACAAAATAACGTATTGGGCATTGTTTATATGTTACCGTTACTATTTATTTCCATTTCGTGAGTACAGATCGGACGTAACTTTATATAATATGAATATGTTAGACCCAAAGCTACAAAAAGTTGTAGCTTAAAGAAGCAGGGATTCTAGATACAGGTGTGCACAACATAGCGCTTTACGTATAAAAGCAAAGATTTAGAGCTCTTTTTTCTTTGTAAAACTCTTCACAAAAAAACACGCAGTTTTGCCAAACGTATACCAAAATATTTAACAAATAATATGTTGAAAATCTTTTTCGTCGGAAAACTTCTTATTGATTCGACAGCAAGTAATAAAAGTGCGCTCGTGACGAGACCACAAACTCTCAAAATAGACGAAACTCTAGGGGCAGTTCGAAAAAAGAAAATTTTATGCACAGCGTGGTGGACGCCGTCGTGCCCGCGTCGCTGCAAGTTTGCAGTATCCCGCAATATGGTGGTCGCAATATGTCCACTGTAAGGAGAAACTAGAGCTTTTTGTCCCGCTACTTTCTCATATCGTCGTTTACGGTGATCTAATAAGTGAAACTTTGCCCTACTCTCATTCAATATAAGATTCCTGTCGGAAACTTCGCGTCGTTTGTCAGATCGTAGCTGTGTCGTGTATGGTCGTTATAGTAGATAAGCGCCTATTGATTACATAAAATAGTATTTGTTACACGCTTTATATTAGCTTGACCTGTATCTATCTATCTATCTATCTATGAAACTAACCCTTCCAACGGAGTTTTCACCGACTTGAAGAAAAACGAATTTGCACATGTATCAAGGACCGATGATAAATACAAGACTAAAAATAAGAACATAAATTATGGTTACTTTAAAACACTGAAAAAACACGTTTTAATAGCCAATCGAACCAAAGAGTAGAAAATAATTTCTGATTTCAAAAAAGCGTGGGAGCTTGATATCAAATGTTACAAATAGTTAATTTTTAGCTATTTTTAAAAAGTGGAATTATTGTAAAAATATAGTAAAATACTTATAAAAATATTTTTTTTCTACTTGCTGCGGTTTGCTATTAAAGCGTGTTTTCTTTTAAACTTTAATTTATTCCAATTTCGTCTAATGGGTTCGCGTGCTCCATCATTTCGATGCGTTTTACGCTTTTTTGTTAGAGATTTAGAATGCCCAAAAAAGTAGATGCGTTTCAATAGAAGTATTTTCCTACTGTCTGATGAGTCTGATGACAGTAGTAAAATACTTCCACAATGATTTGTGGAGGACTGTTTCTTTGACAATGAGTTAGAGATATTTAACATTTTACTGGTGAATTCGTTGACGAATTTACATTGAATTCTTCAGTGATAGAACTTGTACACCATGGCCGGTTGTATTAAGGTCGATATTCGTTTATTTATTAGTTTAAGATATTGCGCAGATTAAGATTTACTAGATTTATGAGATTACTATTTATTATGTGAATAAACTATGGCATCTGGCATCTCATATGTCCTTTGCATAAAAATTAATCGTGATCGGAAAGTTATCTACTCTATCTATAAACTAGAAATGATCATGCAAATTGGATAAGTGATTCAAGTACTAAGGCCACGTTCAGATGACGGGCGTTGGACGCGTGTTTTGCTACCGCGCGTTGACGTGCGTCAACAAGAATACGCATTTTGTTCAAATCGTTCACATGCCACCGCGCGTTTTGATCCGACGCTTGCTTGACGCGGAGAAAACGCCCATGGCGTTGACGGTCGTTTTGAGATCATTGGTTTTCTGTGATATGATAGTAGTAGTAAAAGGATTCAGCAATTTAAATAAAAGTCCGTTTACCATTTTTCACAAAGCATGATTTCGGTGACCCTGAATGTTATGCAGTTTATTAAAATAAAAATATAACATACAAGAAATGCTAAAAGCATACTACTACTTACTTTTATTTTAATTTCACATCAAAATTTCAAATTTTAAATGTTAATGCAAAACTCACTAATATGTAGATGAAAAATCAATCTACATGTTTGTGATCTGTATATAAAAATTCAGCTTCCGTACGTTTCTTGCCGCAAATCTCGGCAAGTGTTTGATGAATTGTCTTCCAATCTTTATTTTTGAAGTGAAAACTTCTTTAGCGGCGTTGTGCACTTTTTGGGATGGGTAAAAAGTGTTAAACTCGTCTTAGGACACGTGATCTGATCGAAAATTCGTAAGACGGAGCCGAGTTTCTCATATTTAAAAAAAAAATATAACATTCGAAATTCAAACATTTATGAGCGGCCAGGAGCGCAGAACTTCCAGTGTACCCTATGTATACATTTAGATATGTTATTACCTACTTTTTATTTTTAACCTAATTATGTATATACAGATGTATGTGTGTATGTATATGCAAATACATTGTGAAGTTGTTTTGACTTCTGACGTGCAGTCCTACGACTGACTGTTTTTTTTTATTTCGAAGTTTCAATAGAAACCGTAAATTACATATATTTTCGACTGATTGATAACGAAAAACACTGAATATTTTAGATTGACTTCTAATTTGTCATACTTAGTGCCTTTACTGAGTTTAGTTTCATGTAGCCTAAGTTAAGGATATTAAGTAATAAAGTGGCTTTCAGTAAGTCTGGATGTTAAAATAGATCAACCCAGTATTGCCGTCTCTTCTCGTGTTGCTGATTCTGACGGTGATTTAAAAGCACTAAACACGAAGCTGTTTTTATGTCCATCTTCGACGAATACAGAATTAAAATTGAACTGCGACAACGCGCGTTCAACGCCCGTAAAACGCCCGCCATGTGAACTCTATATAAAAACGCAACGCGCGGCCACCACCCGTCATCTGAACGCACTCTAAATCTTTGAGCTTTTAAACTGGTATAGACAGAAGAACTAATCGGTTTACGCCGTGTAAGGATTCGTTCGTTCGACTTCCGCATTACAGAACGATCCCTGTATACCCGAGACGTAACGTAAATTGAAAACACACAGATAAAGGGTAAAACCCAGATTTGAATTACATTGGTTTCTAGCGCAATCGACCTAGCGATACTCGGAGTTCAGAGATCGTTTGGTATCTGCACTTAGGGGGTTTTTCCTTATCTAGGATACACCGATAGCATTTCTTGACTGAACCTAACACATCTTATTAAAATTCGATACAGTTCTATGCAAAGATTCACTAAAAACATTTATTTGTCTATTAAAAAATAATTGTTTGAAAGTATGACAATAATCCTTTATATTTAAAAAAATACTTGTTAATTATTTTTTTGTTTCTCAATGATCGTTTAAATCAATAATTTTTTTATTAATTTCTCCTTTTATAGATTTAACATTTTATAGATAAATTACACCCAGACCCAGAACAAATGATCATGCTTATCACACAATTATTTGTCTTGGGCGGGAATCGACCCCATGACCTCTGGGCTTAGCAGTTAGGATTACTAATCACTAGGCCAACAGGCCAGTCAAAGCAATTAAAAGCATTATAGCAAAGTAATTTTAACATTTACATACAAATCTTTAAATAACAGAAAAAACTATTTATGAAAACGTGCCACAACATGTTTATAAGTTTCGAAATATGAAACGAGTTTTAGTTTATTATGAAGATTATTTTAAGACCACAAAAAGAATTCTGATGTGAGGTTTTTTTTATTTCTTTTCACAAATTTTAACGTACATATCCACTTTAAAAAGAAATTTTGTATTCTATACTTATAGAAGACACTAACTTTATTTTAACATCAGTAGTATAGTTATTGAGTTAACGTTAGGCAAGCGCTCAGCTCGTGTCCTATCCGACCCTATTCTTATGCCTCGCACGACGAGTTCGCAAATCCCCTTAAAATGGATAGGACGTTTCTCTAAATCCTCACTTGATTATTATTTATTATCAACACAATATATCAAGCTTGGCTATATTTAAAAAAGTCCGCAAATTTTATTTGTATAGAAAGTTTTTTTCCAAGTTGTGATTTTAGATGGGTAACCCGGGTTTTTACCCAGTCGTGGGTTTTAATGGGGTGATTACCCATCTCTAGTTGTGATTCATATTGCGACTAAATAAGTGATCATTTGGAATTGATGTAATATGTTATAGACACTTACTTGTATTTTATTTATACACCGGTAATACGGTAAACAACGTGGCTTGTAAGTGAACGGTCACGGAAGCTTTGAACACCGGCATTCCCTTTGTGTTGTGTTTCTTTAAACACCTTTTTAAAGCATCCTATTGAGTCTCTTATGAAAACCATAATAGTTCATAGTTCACAATTTCAAAGGAGAAATCCCGTATGACCCTCTGTTTAAAATTTTGTGAGTTTTATAGTACCTAGTTATTCAATATTAAATAGGTATTAAAAGTTAGTTTACGAATCGTAAAACAACTGCCTTGCGTTTTTACAAAAAATATTAAGTGTCCCATATTCATCATAATTATGCTTTTAGGAACTAGGTATAACGTCCACATAAACAGCCAGTATGTGTCTTCAGGAGTATTCGTTCATGACATCTGCTAATTACCTACTCGGTCTTCACGTCATCAATAAAAAAATGTTTGAATATATATATATTTCAGCTATGTATATGGTATATCTAATTGTTGGATTAATTAAAACTTTTTAAAAATACCTTATAATGATACTGAAATCATTCTGTTTGTGTTTTTTTATAATGTACGCACCTGGCAAAGGAGACAACGATGTCAGCCTCATCCGAATTCACTTCTTGGAAGGTTAGGCGTGATGCCTGGGCCCACACGTCGAGCGCTCGCGACAGCACGCTGCGGGTCCCGTACGGGTCGAGCTGAGATGGTCGCCGGTCCGATGATAAACTGTACACAAACGAAAAAAAAACATTATTACTGCCCAGTCTTTAGGTATTTACAATCGTTACGTATGGAAAAGGTTCGGATTAACGATTGACGTTTTTCTGTTTAAAAAGCAAAGCATACTTGTACACAGTACACATCTTTCGTTATGATATTTCGAGAAAACATGAGCCACCCGTTACTAATATTCTTATTTAACTAAGATAGATGCTTGTGCTAGGAGCGGAGATGCTGTGATATCCAGCGAACAACTGTCAAGGTACTCAGTCCTATAAAGTTAGTAACCTCAACTATTCTCATTCTTCCAAGTAGAAGATTTTTATAAGTTTTCACAGTTTAGTAAATTTTATTCCATTAACCAATAAGTATTTTTAGAATTTGCTACGACAGACGATTTAGATAAAGAATTACCTTCAAAGCTTGCTATTCGTAATAGTGACATGTCATGAATTTTTAGTCAGTAATTTAATTTGGATATTTTTAAGTTAACGACCTGATAATTTTTTCAGTTTATTTTAAGGCAGTCTCATGTATAATAGGGCAACGTAAGGTTACAACATACGTAATTGATTTTTTACCACTACACAGAGTTATACTTTCTGACATGATTGTAAAGTTTAGTAAAACAATACAATTATCAGTTGTCTATGGCTCAAAGACACAAGTACAACCACATACAACACAGTAACTGGCTTTGTGTAACATTAAACTCTACGATGCTCGTGGCGTTAGATACTTACCTAAGGTAACACGCATTATGTAATACCTAAGTAAGGGCTAGGCTTATTCCAGTGTTGTTGTGTGTGCGTTCTGCGGTCGGACAGCTTTCGAGTAATGGAATAATCGCATTGTGGACAATTTGAGTGACTCGGGCTCTATTTAACGCTCACTGCGTTCATTACACGGGATTTATGCGTTGTCATGTACAACAGAGAGACCTCATTAGGTCTACCCAGGTTTTAATTAGAGTTTTAGTCTCAGTTAAATATGAAACTAAGCGGATATTTGATGAGATTATATAATGTTGCTATGATAAGTTTGACAGATTCGTTGTTTTTATACTTCTCTTTATTATTAAATGTGGAAAGAGGTTGTATTATAGTTAGGTATACGTCAATCAAAGATATAAAGGGGAGACTTAAACTCCAATGAGCCTATCGAGAAAAGTACTCACTTACGTAGTGGTCTGTACTGCTAGGTGGTTGCGTCACCAAAACTCCTTGTAAGAGGTCACAACAGGGTCCTCCGTCGTTTTGTTGACTGATAAACGGTTACCATTATTGGCTGTATGTTGTTTTGATATTACAATTGTTCTATCAGTACATTAATACGTGAAGAGAATTCTTTGTACAACTTTTTAAGAAAATTCCGCGAACGTAGTAACGTGAATTTTGGAATATTTACAGTATATACCTAGAAGAAGTACAGAAAACTGAATTTTTTAAACAATATGTTTTACAACTTTAAAATGAAATTACTCGCGTTCAGTATATATGATTACCTACCATGGTAAGTAAGTCTATACAATGACAGCTCTAGTTATACTGGCCAATGAAAAAACCCTGGTCGAAATTCAACCACCAGGCGATCTCTAGTAATACTAATGATCTAAGTGGTAAGCCGGTAACCGGTACCTATAAACAGCCGGCACCGGCGTGACTATTGTGAGTGTGACTGACTGATTGAGTGACTGATTTTGTTAAAGAACTAAAGGTAAAAATAAGTTTTTAATTCCTAAATATTATAAATACACATGAAACATTTAATAAAAATATATTATAGTTGAACCGACACTGATGACAATCTTCCTGGATCGTAGTATCATAGCTACATATATAACATAGAACTTAGTTGGTACTAGCAACCCACTCAGGCTTTGCACGGGTAGTAGAGACATTTTCAACAATCAACACAAAACGTTAAAAAATTAACACCTAAACCTTCTTCATGAATCACTCTGCATTGGTGAAAACCGCCTGAAAATCCGTTCAGTAGTTTTTCAGTTTATCAGACATATAGACAGACAGACGCGGTGGGGGACATTGTTTCATAATATGCAGTGAAGTACATATTAACATGCACAGTTGATTTCTGTCACTCTTGTTCAGTCTATGAATATGATAGAAAGATGCGCGCACATTACGACTTGAAAAGGTGTTGACATCATATCACGTTACGATTGGGATGGACGTGTTAATCGGGGTGACATTTTCGTCACATTTTATGTAATCGGTTGGCCATCTATGGAATTGCCTCAGTTAACAGTTGTTTAAATGGGATGAAGAAACCAACGACCCATCTGATAGTGACAACGATTCAGACTGAATATCTCTAAGAAAACATCTATATCAGTAGCTGATCACGTGGCCTAAAGGATTTATATGAATTTAAATTCACCGAGTGTACGAGGGAAGAGTATTATATTTGACCATAACAATAATGAAATTATACACGAAAAATAATTACTCGAGTATTTTTAATGTGCCCGGCCTCGGGACAGTTGCGAGGCGTCGGATGAAAACCGCTTCAAATTTATTATTGCCATATTAACATGCGCCACCGCTCGTGCACGCACTATATCAGCCAACTAGTTAATTGCAAGCCTTGGATGAAACTCGCAACCGCATTTCGAAGTTAATGTTGTTATGTCAGCCCAAAATAATGAGTGTGGTCGAACTGCATGAGGGAATTTCATGTATCTCCTATATGCACTATGCAGTGTAGAATCATATTTGGTCTTGCCAAGACCCGGTAGAATCACAACATTAATTGAACAGTAGATTTGTTCGATTGTATCTAATTAAACTGTCTAATAAAATGTCCCTTTAGAGTACTACTGCAACGCAGCAGCGCTTATCGATGGCCTCTTGGAGCGCCCATGTCATGCATCTTTACATCCCATTACACTAATTATATGATAATCGATTCACACACGTCCACAGGTTTTATTGTTTGGATCAAATACGTTTCCACTTACGTTTCACTGGACGCAAATATATGAATATTGTTTGCTTAATTTTATATTTAAAAAATGGATGGTGAAATATTATCGTTTCAGATTTTAACTTTAATTGAGTAAAGTTGTTTTAACTGTTAGCCTAAGAATTATATAGTCTTCAGTTGGGAGGTAAGTTATTAGGGGACGAAGCCGGAAAAATACATTTCTTGTTTGAAATAAGGTCAGCTGCGTAATAATTTTCATTTCAGTCGAACACGTGAGTTTGTAAATAAGTTTGTAGTGGTTTTGAAGGACTTCGCAGCACGTTGTTTATCGGTGGGTCAGTTTGAAGGAGTTTGAAGAAGTTACGGGTAAACAGAAGCCTACAGTTGTAAAGGTATTGGTAGACTGGCTGTACACGTGAGAGACGGCGGGAGGTGGTCTCGGCACGTGACCACGTGCTCCCCTTTAGATGACAAAGCCTACCTCACGCCTACGTAACGACAGCTCCATATAAATCTACTCTTACTAATCAATTCTATTTGTCCGAGGTAAATTGATCTCACTACGTTTCTGATGTAGTTGTTTCTTTTTTGGAACTGGAAACTGGATTATTATTATTCTGGCTATACGGAGTAAATTAGTGGTCACTTATATTATTATTTTCATATTGAATTTATTTTGCCTTTATGATTTGTTTACATGAGAGTATTTGTATAATTTCATCTCAATTCCACTTGATATAATACAGTCTAATCAATTAAATTTGATATAAAAAAAAGAATATTATAAAATTATTACTGCATTTATAACCAAATGTAATTTACAGTATTATAAAGGTATCTATTTAATAGCTACAATGAAAATTCGTTATACTAACATAATATTTATCATGTCCATATATCTACAGACTGACACCCGCATGAGTTCATGAAATCTTTATTAACAGTAAATAAGTTCCATTGTTATATTTATTGGTAATAAAGTGTCATGATACGCGTTCGATACTCACATTAAAACGTTTCTGTATAATTTAGCGGAGGCGGGAACGCAGTGCGTTTATAGCGCGAAATAATAAAACATGCGATATCGTGACGACGACGTGGCGACGAAGACGTCTTCACAGCGAAACGGACATAATCTTGTTACGATGTCATAACAAACAGATTTGTAAGCACGAATTTTATGGTCTGTGTCCAACGAGCTAAAATTTAATTTTCTGAAATAATCTGTCAGCGAGCTATTAAAATTATTCGTCCGTGTACAGCCCTACAGACATTACACTTTATTACAGTCAAAGATGTTACGAACACGACAATAAGCTAGTTACTTTGTTGGCCAAGTATTGCTTTATTACCGGGTATATTTTCTGTTCTGTCATATTAGTTGACTTCTTTATTATTTGAATATGTGGCACAACATCCTTTCGTGATATGAAACTGTAAAAATATACGAAGTTTCTCTACGACATCGTAACGTTTACGACAAGGCGGAAGAGTGCATGAAAATCTCTTGCAAACAAATCAAATATGTATAGTGGTTTCCTTTTAACCTTTGTGTAAACATTTTAAATTGTTCGTGTCAAAGACATTATCGTCAAAGGGGGTGAACACCGATCAAGGGGTGAATAAAGATAGATCGTTGAGATAAAATATACTGATATTTGTTGTGTAAAACTATTCATTACAGATTATTTTGGTACAAAAAGTATACATTAGCATAGTGTACATCATTATGTAAAGCGGGCAAAGTTGTGTCTGAAATTATGAAATTACCACATTGCTTTCCTAGACACTATGGGATAGCGTAGTTTCGTTGGAGATTATAATCGTTCACGTGCCGTGCACCGTGCACAATTATCGTCAATCAATTATCGCCATACATAACTTAAATTTGCCATTGCCATACCAAGAGGCAGTCACAACAAAGCCATAGAAAAATCGAAGATATACACCTACATTGTGAAGAAACAAAGGGTATTAGTGGAAATTATGGTAAAAAAGATTTTTCCATATTAATAACTACTGTAGCCTATGTGTTGCAGGCTTAAATAAGCTACCATGACCGTTTAAATGGACTGTGGTGGCCCTGGCAGAGAGGTAATTCCATAATTCGATCTTCTCTAGAAGAAGTTTTTTTTCGAACCTCACAGTAAGTATCCTTTCTATTAAAGCTTCTTGGGTAACATAAAATACTTTTGGTGTCGCGTTCTTGCTAGCTTATATTATTCGTAGACTGTTGTCATATAGCCTAGAACTTTTCTAAATAAATGGGCGGTCTGACGCAAAGTCAGTGATTACCGCATTAAAATAAATAAACTCTTCCCACTTTATTAGAATATGTAATGAAAGGCTAGGTTTAAACAATATAAAAGTGATGATTTAAGTCTAGGCCTCGTCAGGCCGATTTGGGTTTATATTGTTAAATAAGAAAAATAAAAACCGGCCAACCAGTTAAACTTGCGTGGAGAGGGTTCCGTACGATAAAGATGTATCTAGCATTTATAGCTTTTCCTATAATCTATAAGTAAAGAACTATTTTCTGTATATATTTCAAAATTTTAGGCTCTGTAGGTTTGGAGATAAGGGGGGGGGGGGGGTTAATAGTCAATGTAATCTGTTTCTTAAATAACTGTAAAACTATTAATTATTAAAAAATATATTTGAGATCCTTATAATACACCCTTGTCTTTAATATGTCACACGATACAGTTAGCATTTTTTTTTTCATTTTCTAATTTAGCCCTCATTTTCAAAATGTATTTATTTACTTTGCACATCTATGTTCGGGTCTGGGTCTGGTCAGGTATATGATATAAACCAATATGTGTACCAATTTTTACCGGAACCCTAAAAAATAGACCGCTCATAGACGGGACAGATGTATACCACTGTGGAATATTTCAACAAGAGCAGGGTTGGCAAATTACTTTTTATTTTACTGTTTGAAAGGGGAATTAGCATAAAAATAATAAAATGTCAGTGGGATAAGGTCCCCTGTGGCGTGCCAGGCGCGCCCTGCCACCGACCTGCTGTCAAAACGATTGTCAGCTCACCTCCGACGACGAGACATGGAGCCGCTATCTCGACCATTGTTAAAAAGAAAATATCGATAGTAGCATTATATTTATAATATTAATAACTTTGGTGTCGCAACAAAATAGGTTACTTATCGCTAAATCCCATCCCACTAATATTATAAATGTTAAAGTTTGGATGGATGGATGGATGAATGGATGGATGTTTGTTACTTTTTCACGCAAAAATCACTAAACCGATTGCGCTGAAACTTGGTGTGTAGATAGTTGGAGACCTGGATTAACGCATAGGCTACTTTTTATCCCAATATTCCCACGGGATCGGGACTTACGCGGGTGAAACCGCGGGGCGCTGCTAGTAGCACTATATTTTTAATATTAACTTTTTAATAAGTCGAAATGAATATAATTTTAGTGGGATATTCTGTATATTATTTAATGCGATTAATAATGACAGAAATGTCATACTTATTATTTCCCTCGAGAGCTAAGTTTATAATGGTAAGTAGGCGAAGAGTAGGCATACGGAAACCTGCATGCCTTAACAACACCAAAATAGGTATTCCGTAGGTATGAGTTTTGAGCTCTCTGGAAATTCGTAGTAAGAATACTGGCTGATTGCCTGACCCCTTTCTTCAACATTTTATGTTGTTAGACACATTCTAATACCCTAATAGGGTTCTTAAATATATTGCACACTGCAGCCCCTCTTTTCACCTATGTTTTCTCTATCCATCCAAAGGTTGCCTGGAAGAGATCGCAAATTGCGATAAGGTCGCCAATTGTACATAACATTAGCTAGTTAGTAAATATATGTAAAATATTTTTCCCTATTCATTTGTGTACAATAAAGCACAAGCACATCTATCTATCTAACACCCTATCCTAGAAAAAAATTACAAAGGTACTAGGTTGAACTACCATAAGCAATGAAATCTTGTACCTTTTGTTAATGACCGTAAATTAATTTTATTAAGACAGCCGCCTACTATTTTTCCAGTGCACCACATACTTGAACACAGGCATAAATCGACATATAGAAAGAAGGACACAGGTAAATACGGTAACATTTGTTATCTATTTTTTAATAGCTCTCTGTGTGACTCTGTGCGTGTTGAACTATAATTTTTATTCATATTTTTTTAAGGACGGTAGTAGTATTTGTTAATGGCTCTATTACCGCATTTAGACTAAAAAACGGTCCATTATGCGTGCAGATAAGGCTGTCTAGTTGAGCCAGTCTAGCTCCTTCCAGAAGCACAGAAGCCTCCTGGGGCATTCACAGACTTCTAGGAGGCTTCTTTTTAAAGGACGATTTCGAATGATTGTTGAGCAATTTTAATATAATGATTAGACATTAAAAAGCGATTATTTGAAAAATTTAAAAAGAAAGAAATATAGTTTTATACGTCGCGTAAAAAAAGGAGTAAACCTTAAAATTGGTTAAAATTGATATTTCTTAAAAATTCCAACGGGCTCATAAACTTAAATGATTTTTTGAATTTTCTAAGCTGGTCCGGCTAGTTTTAGTAATTTAGAATAAGTGGTTCCTTTTAGCAATTAAGGTTAAAAAAAACGATCGTCAATAATTAAAAAAGTTTAAAACCGATCTCGCTAAAATTTATAGCACTTTTTAATATCATCATAAGCTACAATAAAAGTTTCAGACTACTACGTACGTTCCTTTCAAAGTTATTAAATGTTGAAAAAACCGCTCTTTTTTAACTTTGAACTTCATTTACTGTTAAACACAAGCACTTAGCGATTTTGAACAGGTCTCATTTTGTAGGTAATTTAAGGGAGAACAAAAAAGCAATAAAAAAAATGTTCTTTTCTTTAAAATGTTAAATAAAAAAATTACGCCCACTTGCCCAGACTGCGGGTATAGAAATTCTTAGTCAGCGAATTTTTTTTACTATTTATCCAAAAATAAAAATTCGTGGTAATCCAGAATTTAAGTATTTTAGTTCCTGGGCTATGTGTGTATCTACAGTGTTAAGAATTGGATGAATTTAGTTTTTTAAGTTATTGCCGTAACGGAGCTCTCCTGTTGAATTTCGTGATCAAATAATGCGTCTAAAAAGATTAAAGGCATGATTGGTTCTAAACTTTGATACCTAAACCCTTTCTGCCCGATTTCACCATTATCAATCTATATCTAACTAAATATAAAACTGCCTCTATTGTGTACAATAACTTAAGGTTATCAGATTCATAATTTTGACAGTTGAGCATAAACATTTGTAATTAAAACAGCAGTCCGCCCTTGACCACAAACGTTATTTGATCAAAACATCGTTACTTCAAAGATATCCGTTTACCTCGATATAATTAACGCCCCTGGATTTTATCTTCGTAGAACTTCTCTAAAATTGTAAACAGCAATTGTTTAATTGTCAAATATCTGATAACAATAATTTTAAATTCTTATTTGCTTATAATCGTCAACGGTATACGCAATGACCATTTTATTGTGACCTTCTTTCAAGTTACATTATGGTAATAGATACAGATGACATCCTATGAGACAAGTAGTTCTTAAAATGTTACTTTTATTAAAAAAAATACTAGGTTACTTAGAAGAAAGACATCATGCAAACAATGAAGTTTCCTAAAATTATTTTTGTGCTAGTATTGAAATGAAATGTTAATCGTTTCTGTCGATTGCTGTAATTGTTCACCTCGATGCAGTAATGCACTCCTTTGAAATGCCTTCCCCTCGGTACGGGCTTGCCTCTCCGCCTCCTGCTCTCATGCCGTACATTGTAGATAAGCGACGTGGCAATAGGCATTGATGCTCACTGGGGATTTCAATAGCAGTCTACCGCTTGAATTCTTTGATGTATAAAAGGATTTAAAGAGACTTCAACGTGAAGAAATTCCAATTTAAAATCGATGGGTCTTGTTTGACTTTATCAGACGGTATCTTGAATAACTATAGCCTGAAAAAATATTGTTAGGTTTCTATTGATCAAAAAATAAATTTAAAAGTTATAAGTTTTTTTTCCAAAACCATCCATAAGCAAAATTAATCATCGGTCTTAAGTTTTCAGTCGCAATAATAAATTGATGAAGATCTCGAAACATTGATTAAGCGTTGCAAGGTTCATCAAAGTTGACGTTGATTCCTTATTGACCTTTGTCGGCATAGTTCTTTAAATTATACCTCCTTTGAATGTCGGCTGTCGGCTGACATCTCTCACGTGCACTATTGTGGGGGAAGCATTGACGCTCCTCAGGGATTTCAGAGGATTTCTAGACAACGCTTTACCATCTCTCTGTAGACGGCGGTTTAAACGGTAGTTCTGTCTCCATTGTGTACATGTTTATAGGAGATTATAACACCTGTCTAAGCGAGAATACTTCAGTTGGCGTTGTCTTAAGCGCCGTACTATTGCACTGTTTGTGACAGAGTTAGCTAGAGAGTATCAGTTATAGGTTCGATACAAATTTAGATTGAGTTATGGTGGTAGGCGTTTTGCGAGAGGAATTAACAGTGGGCCGACAGACCGCCAGAGGCGAAATTAAGTCGAGAGTAACGTTGTTATGACGGTAATGGCATATTACCGTTCGCTACGTGCGGACATTTTCCGCATGAGAACGGATTTAAAATTGAAACGAGTTTTCAGTGATTCGGTTGCATCGGTAATCAGAGAGTGCAGTTTTACAATTGATTCTGAATGTAAATCATGAGATATAACCAATTTTGTTTCATATCGGTGGGATAAAATATATGTATATCCAAAAGTTAATTCCAACTTCTCAAGTGGGTAAATATGTCTTTAAAAAATACAACCGACTTGAATGTGCCGAAATGATATCATCATCACCACGTTGAATGTTTTTTTGCCATTTTTAAATGTTTTAGGGCTTATTATATTTTTCAAACTAAAAAAAAAGTATAAAATAATCATTTCAATCCTTGAAATCGATTGTTGTGATAAAGACTTATTTGTCCATATGTTGTGCAGAGAAAATTTGCAAATTTAGGAATCAAATGACGAAATATGTGTAATATAATATCTGTACGTTTTTCTTCAGTATTTAATTAGTGAAATGTAGGTGTTTATTTGTACATGCACTGTACATGTGACATAGACTGTGTCACAATATAATATGTGCGTTAGATGAGTAATGGTATAGATTCAACCTTAGTTCATTGCGGGATTCAAATGGCGATTTCTCAAAAAAAACCTATAATCAGATTAAATATAGGAAATAAAATTACTAGCAAACTTTTTTTTAAAGCAATATTACTAGAACCCTTTACATTAGGCTCGTAGCATCAGTTCATATAATTAAAGTCATAACAGTGGCTGTACTAAGAGCCAGTTGAAGACACGGCTGTTAGAACTTTTATATGAGTTAGCTAAACTGCGAAGAGATGTAATTGGAAACTCTAGACTTGTGCAATACCGCCGCGATACGACACCACGTTGTACTGCTTTTAGTTACGATCTTAATTTTAGCCGTAAAACAGCAGTTTTTCTAGATAAACGGAACATTAAATCCTGAAGCAGATATTCGATGGTAAGTACACGTATCTCTATTTGCGCTTAAGACTGTTTCGTAATTGCTCTTTTAAATATTTCTTGGCAAAAATTGTGTGGCAACTATAATTTGGACATATCTATATCGAATAGTTCTATTCATTAAGTTTTCTATCCCATTTATTTTTTGCCTCTACAACTTATAACGAGTTTCGGAGAAGTATATAATAAGAATAATAACTCCACACATCTGACACACGGCCGTCTGATCCCAAACTAGGCAGAGCCTGTACTATGGTATCCAGACTGAGAACCAGACTTATATATTTCTGAATACATACATATGATAGATAATAATTTACACCCAGACAAAGAGCAAATGATCATGTTCATCACACAATTATTTGTCCTGGGTGGGAATCGAAGCCATTACCTCTGGCTTCTCAGATCATAGAAACAAGGTTCTTGTCCTTGTTTCTATGATCTGAGTCTGGCTTATATATGTATGAATCTAATCCTTCATGATATTATTCAATATTTTTATCTATGGTTAGGTGAATATAAAACTTAATTTGTTGAGCTACAATAATAACGATAATGTTTTAAAGAAACTGTTTTGCTGGCTAAAACATTTTTATACCTAAATACATGGGCATACTACGTACCCAGCTTTTAGCCCAGGGGGGGCTCCCCCCTCGGTACGCCCATGCCTAAATAGCTTATTTATGATTTTACATTATTTATTAAGTGTTTAAAGCTATAGTAGATATAATTAACAAAATAACTCGAAATTTCGGGTAACCAAAAAGGTATTGTGTCCTGTAATTGTTATCACGATTAAGATCCGATTTACACTTCTGGTTGTATTTTTATCACATTTTATTTAATAACAATCGGATAAAATACAATTAAAATTATATTTTTAAATATTTGGGTGTCTATATTATTTTTTGTTGTCTATTACCTATATTCTCAATTGATATATTATTTAAATTACTAACCAACCACTTTTCCAATTCATATTTATTTATAATATCTTATTTTATTTCGTGAAGCAATCCACTAAAATGACAATAAGCATATAAAATGACGATATGCATATGATATGCGAATTAGAACCTTTTTAACACCCTGTAAGCGAGGCTGTAATTTCGCCTATCTTTTCGATAGGTGTTTTCGGTGCGAAGCGTAGTTCCGCCCGATAACCGGCGGATGCGAACTCAGTTTATGAATATTCCCGCAAGCTTTCTGAGGCTGCGAGAGATTAGAGGGCACTGCTCTTACGGATGCCGAATGTGCATACCGTCATATCAACACCAAGTACCTACCTATATCATGGTTCGCATGTGTGTACATGTTGATGTTTTTTTAGTACATATCCTTAGGAGCATTATGGCATTTAGACATAACATTTAAGATTATAATAACATTTCTGAAATATAATAAGGTACGTGTTAAAATATAAATTGACGTTAACAATATGTGAATCACATTAATATTTAAATATATGAAACCGAACCAATGTTGAAAACTCTGTAACTCTGAAAACAAATAAATAAGTTTGAGTTTAAGTCTGTAATCTAAAACTTAAGTAAGTCTGGTTTCGTTATACAGGCTGTATATCTGACAATGGAACAGTTACTTACTACTATATTAAAAAAAAAAACGATTATAAGTTATGACCGTTTGAATTTCCAGCTATTATTACCTCCGTTTCTCATAAAAGCAGGTGGAATGTATAAAGTTAAAGATTTTAAATCGAATATATAATTTTTTTTTGGAATTATTCATCCCGTTATTGAGACAACCCACAAAAACTAAATTAAAAAAATTGCATGTTAGCTTTTATGGATTTTCTCAATAGCGGAAGGAATAATTCCAAAAAAAAATATGATCAGTGATTTAATTAAGTGTTCCATTGCCAGATATATGCCCTGTATATTATGTACTACTATCCGCAAGAGTGATTGATATGAAATTTAATAAAAAATATTAAATGACTCTGGAATAGAATAATCTTTATTGTACACCAACGACATATTGATTAAAAAAAGTACACAAAGTGGATGGGCGTTTTTCAAAAAAAATGTTTAGTAGAAAATAGCGTGTCCTAAGACTTTAAACCGTTTTGGTGATTGGTGAAGGTGATTTTTGTAGTGTCCCACGCAGGTTTTGGAAGGTTTCGAACCTAAAATATCAGTGTTATCCCATCTTTTGCTTAATAATGTTATGTAATTTGGCATTGGTATATGATTTAAAGTGATTAATTAACTTAATTTCTACATTATTATAGTACAAAATAATTATAAACACACGTTTTATCTTGTCGCTCAAAAGAACGCTGGTGGAAAATTCCATATACGCTACATCGATTTACTGATTTTGAGTGAAAAATTAAGTGAAGTGAGTGTTTTTATTTGTTATTGGCAACATTTTAGAACGCAAACATCCCCCAAATTGGTTAAATGACAACAGTTGCGTCTGTAAAATATGAGTTCCACTACGAACTTGATTTTTTGAGGTAAGTAATGTATAATTTGACTTATTAATTAATTAGAAAAAGTATCTAAAATCGAAATTAAATGTAACATTTAGTACATTTTTATTTAAACTGTTGGTTTCTTGAGTTTATTTCTATGCCGTCATCATACGTCACATCCATTTCGCTACGTATTGCATTAGTGGAACGCCAAATGTAGCGTAATGGAATTCTAAAGCATGGCTTACACATATCGATATACTTTTTATAAGTTCAAATAGAAAGTTACATTTCAATTTATTGTTCGTATTGCGCATTTTTGAATATATATTATTATTCCCTTAAATACTTAATTTGCCACTTTATCGTTTTTAATGAATACCGTTTTTTTAATTATTGAGAGTGTTGATTTGAGAGAGAGCGAGAAATTGATTATTATATTTGATTAAAAGTTGTTTAGTGAAGTATTTGGGTTTAACTTATTAAAGGCCCAGTTAACGATGCTTCGATTTAATTAAATTTTAAATAATTTAAACACATTTTTATAATTTAATTCCGATTAGGATCCAACTATTAACAATAACATGCAGCTCTAGATTAACTTTAACATTTTTCTTGAGACCCAACTATGGCGTTGACGGCAGCGGAGCGGACTAAAAGATACAGGAAAAAAAAGAAAAAATAAAACACGATCCAGGAAAGCATGAATTTCATAAGAAAAAGGACCCTAAAAGACTTAAGAAGCATTTTAAGAAGGTAAATGAGCTGAATGAAGAAGAAAAAGACGTCAGACGAAAGCGATGGAGAGAACAAAAAAGGAGTCAAAAAGAAAAATGTATATCCATAGTGAGGATTCGTATTGATAAATAAATATTTTCAATATTTATAAGAACCAATCATCACTACGACAATATTAAACAACTTTTTTTAATATTGTAAATGTAAGTCGACGTTTTTTCGGTTTATAAGAAATTACCATCTTAGTAAGAACTCTTTATTATTTAATTTTATTCTATCGTGTTTTAAACGACTTTACTTGATTATCGATGTTAGTTTTAAAGTTGATTAATTCTAAGTAATGTAAACTGTGCCTTATAGTTCCTAAACGTGACGACTTTTTCCATTAACGTCACTTGTCCTACTTTCATGGTGATATTAAGATTTAACTTAAAATATTTTCTTATGATAACTACTCAGACTTAAGTTGTAATAAATAATATTATTTAAACCATTTTCTTATTATAACATGTTATGTAGAAAAGTGCCAAAGTACAGACTTAATTGAGCAATAAAACCTGCCATAAAGTAGCGTAGAGGAATATTTTTCGTAGAAATAAAGCTTGTTTTATTAAAATTACTAATTATAAGTTTGTAATTTTGAAGACTGTTTATGTTTAAATACATTTAAATAAAAAATAATCTGATTTGATCTACCACTAAGTTTTAATGCTAACCTAAACTTTGTGACGTAACGGAACTTCTTAGTTACCATCACTCCTTTAAATGTATATTTCTGGTTAAATTAAAAAAAATTAATATGAAAATTTTATATTTTATAAAATTAAATAAACAAATTACAATTTTTTTTTTCTGGGTGGAATTCCATTACGCAACGAACATTTTTTTTGAAAAAAACGCCCGGATATGTACAATAGGCGGCCTTACCGCTAACAGCGATTTCTTACAGGCAACCTTTGGATGAACAAAATCGATAATAGATAAAAGAATAACGTGTAGTTTTGGTGTAATATAGAAGTAAAGAGAAAAAAGGCATTTAGTTGAGAGGAATTATGACGTCATGTTATAAAACTAGGTACTTTGTACATATAAACATTTTCAGTAAAAAAGTCAAATTTTGATAAATAAACATACCTATGTGTATAAATATCATAATTATACATACATAAACAATACATTTAAAGATTCCTTAGATTTAATCCGTTAAATTCAGCAACGGTAGAAAAGGAGAAGTTAAGCAGATAAGTAATATTCTTTGACTTCTAATCATTTTTTTTAAGAATAAATAACATTTAGATACTTTTTGCAGTTTAGACATGGATTTAAAATCTTGTATTTTGCTTGTATATTGCTATTATATACATAATTTAAGGCACTAATAAAAGCTGGGTTGTAAATTGATGTAAGTATGAATAAATAAGTAATATTTGAGGCAGTTTATAGAGAAAGGAATTGTCTATCAGTATTTTAATGTATTTGATAGATTTGTAAAGTACAGTGTCGTGCTTAGTAAAAAATATAATAAATAGTCAGTAAAGCATCAAGCCATGAACTCACTGAAAATATAGGTATATGGTTAAACACCTGATCCGTCAAGTTTCATATGAAAATATGTGCACTACAGAAAAAATATGTGTCGAAGTGAGTGCCAGTTTATCTATCCCATAATGCCATCGGCTAAAACAACGGGTGCTGTTTGATGTTTCAAGTCTATGCTCTCAGAGAGCACCGAGTGTCTGCAGTTATTTTTGCAGGCCCCTTATCTTAGCACGCTAAAAGCGTTTGCCTTGAATTTTTAAAATATCAATTGAAATTTTACAGCTGAAGGCAACAAGCAGGAATTGAATTTCGAAACAGGACGAAAGTTTAACGTTAAAATATGGACTTCGTAATTAACGGGAAAACGAAGTAACTTTGTGCTAAGATCAGAAACCTAAGCTCGTATACAATAGGTTCGTCTGCAGAGATTAAAACGCGAACGATTGTATTAAAACGCACCTTTGAAGATTACCAAATTTAATTTATCTGTAGTGATGTAAACAAAGGACAAATATCAAGTATTCAAAACGGCGTCGCGGCGGTCGATTGCGGAAATGACAAACCGATTAGTTGCATAGTCTCTGCGCCCTGGGAGAGATATATCCGGCGGAACTAAGCGAAATTACTTCCCGCGTCGCTCCCGACGCAACAATGCCCAACTAAACTGTGAAATTCGATTTAAGAACGAACCAGTGGCGAAAAGTCCACGCGTCCACTTCTAAAGTTCCGACTCACTCGCTTCATTACAATCGAAATTCCCACGGTTCATTAGGATTCCTCAGAATTCCCGGCGTTCGTTAGAAATACTCAGGCGGCAGTGGACTCCGGACGTAAATAAGTGATTAACGCAGTTGGGATTGTTTTCAGACGCTCTGAACGGGGCCGAGGCTGGCACTGCAGCTACATAGTTGGAGTAAACTCTTGATACATTTAAAATGAGCCGCCGGCAGCCGTGCGCCGCTCGAAGCTCAGCTTCCCTCTCCGCGTCAACTGTACGCGCTAATGTTTAATGAGATTACTTACGATCTCCTCAACAGTGACATTTTCATCTCTTTTAATATTTCTAACAATATCTTAACGTAGCGGAATTGTGCGGCCGTTGAATATTTTCATATTCAGAAAGGAAATATCTTTATACAAAAGCCGCGATCAGTGGTGGTTTGTAAGCAGGTACGTAATGGGTATTTTTTAAGCTGAATTTTATTACGCGAGATTACGTTCTATCATCAAAGAGGGTAAAACGTAATCCCAGGTATCAATGTATATTCTGAACTATATTTTTATGAAAGTTAATATTACGTCCTTGCTTTATACTTTTGCAGAAGCAACTTCGACGCTTTATAGCGGTTTGTGGACTTTAAGATTTAAAAATGAGCTTCAATTACCGTTGCTTATCAAATTAAATCTTTTCTATCTACTTTTTTGTTGACGCAACATGATGCTTGTGCTCCTGTGAGAATTAAATACGAGTTAATTATGAAAACTCGTTGATTGTTAAATCTAGTTTTGGGACTTCCATTTGTCCCAAAAAGCTATAATAAGGAAAAGGCACAGTTACTGTAGGACAATATAGTTCATTGAGACTAGATTAAACATATTTCACCAATCGTTTAACATCTCGAAACAAAAAAAAAACAGTTTAAACTTAGTATAAATTCGATGCATAAAAAAGAAAAACTATAGAAAATGTAAATATACGCAATTCGATCTTTTAACTTGGTCTAAATACATTCCTTTTGAGGGTTGCGGTGTACAAGAAATACATAAAAAAATATATATTTCTACCAATGTGTATATATGTGATGTATTATATATATAGAGTTAGCAAGAACATTTATGAATCAATTTTCTCTGTACGCTGCGGAGACAAGCAGCCTCTCGTCGCATTACGTAGAGCCCTTGTTGTATTGTAGAGTAGGCTCACGTCTGCGCTAGGGCGAGGTGTCCCTTTTCGTATGTAACTCTATTTGCCGTAAGTGGGGGAGAGCTACCGTTTCAATTCATTTTAAACTGTGTTCCGGATATTGATGACTTTCCATTTAATTTTGGAGATGGTAAGTACAAACCTTGCAATTTACGAAGGCGTGTTGTTTTATGTGTAATATGTAGTAAACTGTATTTTTTTTCTGCAACCTATTTATTCGTGCCCCTTACAATAGCAATGACAAAAGAACAAAATATTAAAAACTAGCTTACGTCCGCGGTTTCACTTGTTGATATAGATTTTTTTAATCAATTATCTTGATAGCCTCGGGAACAGTTTATTTTCTGGAAAGGTAACCTATGTCTATTTTTGTACCTCTAACAACGTTTATGCAACATTTTGATCGGTTGAGTAGTTGAGTAGGCTTGAAAACAAACAAACTCACATTCGCAATTATAACATTAGTTAGGATAAGGAATATTTTGAGGTTGGATGGTGGTGGACTTTCAGAAGGAGAAGTCCGGTGATACAACCGAACACTCGATCTGTCTGTCTAGTCCATCGTATATACTTAATTAGATCTTATCTTATCCAGCAAGATGAACCGACGAACTGAGGAAGGTGGCTAGGAGGGACTGGATGCGGAAGGCGGAGGACCGAGTACTATGCCGTACATTGAGAGAGCAGTGGACTAGAATAGGTTAATTGATTCATTGATTGATATGCTTAATCTAAGATGTTCAAATGATGAATGTTTTAAGTCACGTTCACAAATTACAAATGAAATACTGGGTTAAAAATGCAACGGAATGAATGCTTACAAACAGTGAACAGTGAGAGAAAGTTAACTAACTATAGTGTACCGTCAAAGAAAGTTGTGTAAGCAAAGTTGTATTTTTCGGTATACCGCGGGGCACGTTCTCTGTTCGCATTTCAAAGGTCTAAAACTCTTAAGAGGGTGGCTACCATTCCTTATCTTATTAGTACTTTATATTCTTTAAAAATATATACGATTCTCTTGAAACGGTAACAAACAAAACCATGTGAATTGACTCCTGTTAATTTCAACATAAAGGTATATTGGATATACTGGGTTAGAATGAAGCCCACTATCTACTAAAATGGCGGCTGTGTCACAGCTAATAAGTTTAACTTGCGATTAAGAGTTTGCAGCTTCAAAATCCCACTCTGTATGACACACACTACTGACACGATACCGTTCCCAACACAAGTTTTAATCTCAGTTGAAGGAGTTAAAAATAATGTTGTTACTATGTATTCTTAAAAATAAAAACAAACCAGGGCTCCAGGTGTAACCTGCTAGCAACCCAAGCTATGAAATGAGACCAGAAGATAATGTTATCATTAAAATCTTTGTTAGTTATCGGTGCTTGCACAGAAGTTAGCGGTTGGTTTAGGGACTAAATGGACCCGCACGTCCGGACAAACATCGTGGGAATTCGCAACTCAAACAAGTTTAAGCAAATTTATAACTTCCGGATTGGAAGCAGGATGTAGCCTTCTTGCGTTCACCGTACATACGTACACTATATCAAATCTGATTATGTACGGTCAGCCATGAAAGATGGTGTACTTATCCCAATTTGCAAAATAACAAATACGAAATTATATAAAAGTTTCTAAAAAGTTTTCTATATAAAATCGTAAAGATGTTCTTATCGTCATATTAGGATATTATAAGTTATGAAAGCTTCCTGTATAAAATCAAGTTGTAAAACTCTATGTGCCATTGTTCATATGAATAATACAAGGTACTGACGCAATCTCTTCGCTGGTAATAAAATATGAATTCCTTATAAACACGCAGGTAAGTAAAATTCAATAAACATGTTTTATCGTTGAAATATACGTATTCTTGTTATGAATAGGTGCGCAAGGAGGTTAAACAGAGAAGGGGTAATTCAAGAGCAACAAAACTTTAATAATGATATAGTACTGAGCAATAGCGTTAATTTAGTACGTGGTATTAAAACTACTTAAAATGCAATTCATGCTCTAACAGTATAAATAAATTTAATTAAATTAAAAATACAAAATATTCAAATCATGTTTGCTAAAATCATCGATGAATCGTATTTCTATTATGAATGATATCGAAATATTTGACAAACTTCTTACACAGAAAATAAAGTGCTGTAAAGATAAAATAATAATATTCTGTTCGACTGGCGTGTTCTAGTGGTTAGTGATCCTGACTACTGAGCCAGAGGTCGCGGGGTCGATTTCCACCCAAGATAAATAATTGTGTGATGAGCATGATCGTTTTTCTGTGTCTGGGTGTAATTTATCTATAATATGTATGTATTTAGAAATATATAACTATGTATATCAGCAATGCAGCAGCAGCAGCAAATCAGCATGGCTACCATAGTAAACGCTAACGCCTAGTTTGGGATCAGACGACCGCGTGTAAGATGTGTTAAGTTATTATTATTTTATTCGTTATTATATACGTCTACGACAAGAAGTATGTAGTTCATTTTCACAACGTAATCTACACACTTTAAAATGTTCTCGTAATCTGAAATCTGTACATTTCAGATAACATTCTTTATAAATTTTCAGAGATGATTATTACATAAAAAAGCATCCTATCATAGCTAGGTAAGTATATCTAATATTCTCTTTTGATATTCAATCATATACCTACCTAGATCAGACATTTTAATCTTTAAATTTTATGTGTGTGTGTATTTCTTATTATGTTTGTTAAATTCTTAAATATCAATCGGAAAACAAAGCAAAACATCTATAGCGCACACCATATCTTTTAATTTAAGCTTTAAATCTATATTAAATATGGGCTGTATTGTAGCTTAGGAATGGACATTATAACTATATTTGCTTTTTAAATGTATATTTTAGACATGAACACAGGCAAAGTCATTTTGAATAATAGCTCTGCTGTTTAATATGCCCTATAGTTTAAGATAAACGTACACACTATCTGAATAAGCGAAATCCTTTAAGGGCATACTTGTACTAAGGTTTACCACTCTCACAAACGTTGTGTAAAGCTAAAATATGATTACCATAATGTAATAATTAACTTCCTCTAGAAGACTGATTCTTCTAAATAGGTATTATACTATCAACGTTACTATTATAAAATACATTAAGTTAGATCTACATACTAAGCTGGTAAAAATTATAAAAATGAAGAATTTATCGGTCGTAGACCGCAAGTTCGCTGGCCTCGATGTGGGTGCTGCGGTACATCGCCCCTTATCCCTTTCGTATATACATCTGCTTTCATTGTTAAGTTAAGAAGTAACTATATCCTCGATTATAAAGCTATTTGGTAATAAATAGTATTATAAACCAGACTTGAAAATGACTTTAAAAAAAATGGGAACAACAGTTTCACACATGATTACAAAGAAAGAGCTAACCGCACCTCAGTGCGGCTATTTATGGGTGGATATCGGATGATGTGTGACGTCACCAATTTTTTCAGTTATCGTCAACTTACAATAGGTTTATAGTTGATAACCATTGTCCTTTAACAGCCTATTTTGATAATAAATTAAGAACAATAATACATTAAAGACATACTCTTTATAGATGTCATGTTTTGAGTTGTATTATCTACTAATTTACCTGTTCCGCTCGTAAGGTCCGCAACATGATGTTAGGCTATAACAACCTCTATCAAAAATTAGGCCATAAAAGGCAAAAAATATCAAATCTAAGAGATAGTTTCACAAATTAGAGCGTTCAACAAAAAAAAGCAGCATTTATCATTATAACTATAGATATGTTACTTCGTTTTATAGATTGTGCCAAGAGAATCGACCACCAAAAATGGGAAATGTTTGCTTAGAAGCGAACGGAATGGTGCAGAATTGTTGCAGAGGGTCGCAAATCTTGCGATGAGTCCTGGCACTAGCTGACAACAGGGCACGACATCAAGGCAGCTCAATGTCATCGTCACCACAAACAGCCACAAACTTCTCATGTCATGGTTGTTTCATTCCACATGGGTCCTTTTTAAATCGTCTGCTGTAGACGAAAGATATCATCGGACCATTTCATAAACACCAGAAGCAATAAATTTTGCATGAACTGAAATCCATGGATATCAGATGTTCTTAAATAAAAGGTGGGTTTACAATATTTTAGAGGTATAGTGGTGTTTGAACATTGAACTAGAAATTTAGTTTTATATCGACTAGCGACTCTGACGGTTTTATAGAGTTGTTATAAAAGAAAGAATGTTACGTGAGTTCTCAGTAGCTGAGTGAGGGTGCAAGGTACTGTAGGGCGGCGCCCGCTCGCTCGCCCACGCGGGGTGCATGCCCCAACTAGCACCTATTGTCTTGCAGCTGCAGGTGACCGAACGTTATGAACCTAATACTGAATTAAGTCAGTAAGCCAATAATGATATTATCGATGACCTACCAAATGAAATTAGCTTCAGATAATAGATTATTATTTTTCTAGCAATTCCAGTACTGTCGAGCACAGATATTCTGAAATATACACTTTAATAATTTATAAGTCCCGTTAAGCAACTTTACTAGCCCCATCAGTGGAGTTGTAAAATGCATTGTAAAACCCTCAGTTCTGGGAAACATGGGAACAGCGGGTAAATTCTCATACTGGTGATACCATAAGCCAATATCAACAAAATTTGAGAATAACAAGGAAAGTACTCGTAAGTACTACTTTACGTAGAAAAATACTAAGTCGCAAATTACCGCCAGTTGTATTTTATTTTAACTTTATTTTTTTAAGGCCCATGACAAGTTACCTTTATGTATTTATATACATACGAGTATATAATAATAAAGTCTGTAATATCTTTAAAAAAATATTTCGAATACCTTTAAACAAACCTACAGAAATCGATTCATTAATACGTTTGGAGGAAACTATCTACTACTATTTCTATTCCATATGATTGATTTATAAAATAAGATCTGCCAAGTCACTTTCGTTGACGAAAAAACATATCAGAATCGATATTAACATAGTCAAGTACATAATAAAATTGAACTTGTTTAACTTGTGTTACTTAATTTTGTCACTGATTCACTCACCGATCATCAAAATTCTAAGGCAGACACACAATTGTGTTATTTTTATGAATTTTTATTTCTTACATGAATACAACGTTGCATTGTGTAAAAATTTCAAAACGAACGATAAAGAACTTTAGGAACTTTGCGATTTGTAACAAACAAACATAAATTTTCATTTATATAGATTTTTGATCAAATCAGCAGCATTTCCTTTGGCTAAAATAAGTGATCAGGAAATTGATCTAAAATAAGTAAAACAATTAATTCGGAGCTTTATCGACGATTGAGATTATTTTAAAATTATTTCAACAAACACTAAAACTATAGCGTTTGACTGAACTATTTTTTATTATAAGTACCTATGGACTCAATGGTTTTAAGGTTTAGTTTTGACGAAAAGAGAATGATTTGACGGCCATTGGTCATCATCATATGCATAACTTATATCGATACCCGTAAGTTCATTTTCGTAAAAGATATTTTGAATGTCACTAGTGATAGTTGAAATGTACTAAATGGTGATTCAGTGAAAATCTATATTTAATAAAGTTCCGGATATCTTCTGAAAACCAGTGTATAGCTGCCTTTTCTTGCGGTTCTTTCCACTTCATTTTCTGTATTGCATCACTGCAATATAATTTTATTCGCATGCCATCGACCGCGAGGTGAGTGAACAGAGTTCAACATCTCCTGTGCGAGGGTTCGAAGGTCGAAGTACTCCGATGAAGTGTCTTTGTTACGTAACGTGTGAGCTAGTACGGCACTTACACTAAAAAAACTATTTTTCTGCACTTCTTATGAACTGGTACACATACAAATAATTTTTTAAACTTTTTTTGACTGTTAATGTTTATTCTATGTCCTGTTTGGCTCTGAAATTTTCATTTTAATTTTTCTATTCATTCTCATTATAAAGTCAAAACGCGGTATGTTGATAAACTATACTTGATCAAGTAAACACTTTCACAAGATGAAAATGGAAACAGATATCAGTGAGATACAAATAGAAAATAATTCTTAGTTTACCTGAAAGGTATGGTTAAAAAAATACTTTGATAAATAGGCTATCCTATGAAACAAAATGCATATACATAACAAGTATCAATATTTAAAAAAAAACATGAAAGAATACTGAGAACAAGAGAGAACTTTGTCTTTTTATATTTATACCCATTAATTAAGAAAAAAATGCAATGCGGTCATGGGCTCTTCAAACATAAAAAAGAAACATAAGGCTCGCCTGGTGATTATCAGTGCCTATAAATACTAAGAAGTCCAACGATGTCACTCGCGCGCTTTACCCTTTCCTCTCCCGGGATCGCTACGGTTGAGGTATTTCCCAATGCGAGCAGAAATCTATTGTGAATTACTTTATGGTGTTATGTATATAGGAAAGTATTTCTAAAATTCGCTAAAGTACTATAAAAGTCTGAACTATTATTGTTGTTACCATGAGCAATAAAGGAAACAAACTTATGATAATACTTTTCATGAATAATGTTTTCCAGACATCGAAAGGCACTAGTGTTGGCACCAAGACATTAAATCATTTTGTCTGTCTACGGCCAGCAGTTCCCGGAAAATAGTTTTCATGTTTCAATGAAGGTGAGACCAGTTTGTATAGAGTAGGAACATTGTTATAATCTCTTTATGCCATCGTGTAGCTCGTACATCAAGATTTGAGATGATAAAATATGAAGTTTCCTCGAGGACGTCTAAGTTGGTATTAACAACAAAGGGTACAGTGTGGTTACAGGGTTATTATAAAGAGGAAAGATTTGATTGTTCGTTTGCATTGAATAGGCTCCGAAACTACTGAACCGATTTGAAAAATTCTTTCACTGTTGAGAAGCTACACTATCCCGGGTGACATAGAATATATTATATCTTGACAAAAATTAGGGATCCTTGCTAAAACTCCAATAATGTAACCCAAGGTGTAAAAAAATTACCTAACATATTCTTCACATCGCGTGCGCTGCGAAAACTACTATTGATGATAGAATAAAATAATGTACGATGTCTCTGCTACCCGTGCGAAGCCGGGGCAGGTTGCTAGTTAGTAGCTAGCTAGTTAAGGAGATACTGCATTGCTAGTGAATCTAATATTTTTTTTAAAGTTTTTATACAGACGTCAAGATGACTGTGGGCTGAGCCTTTTGCAAGTTCTGGTCGTTACGCAATTTGCAAATTTGAAGTAAGGGTGCTAGCGTTTTTGGCAGTAGTATGTACAAAAAAATTAATACGAGAGAGAGAGAGAGAGAGAGAGAGAGAGAGAGTTATCAAATCCAACACATCGCGTTTCTGGTCCTATAATGTGACTTTCACGGCTTTCACCATTCATCTATCGCGGTTAGGTACTAAACCAATTGTTGCATAATTGCCACCTGTTTCAGCATTCCAATAGGCACCCAGAAATATTATTTAAATTAAGTCCCTTGTTACAAAGCGAACCTCATTTGCGTTTACAAAAGTGCAGATCATATTTTTTCTTCTGTGTTCGAATTGAAAGCGGTGTAATATTCTTTTTTGTCTGGAGCCCGTCGCCCGCGCCGCGCACAAAGCCTGCTGGGTTTGTATTCGTTTCCTCACTCACCTGGAAAGGAAAGAAAAGAAAATGTTAATTAAGAGCCACTGAACAAAATTGATATCGTCGAGAATGAAGCTTTCGTTGTTATTGTAAACGGATACCAACAGTTTGTTATAGCTATCAATGCAAAAAATATTGTTTTTATCTAAAGCAGTCTGTGCTAGAAAAGTCAGTCAAGTAGACTTAGTGGGATGTCAAATATGAAGTTGTATAACAGCTAGATATTTCGACGGTATACTTCGTGCAATGCCAAACGAGCCTGAAACGTACGTCTCATTAACAAGTAGCGGTGGCGATATTTAGAGAGCGGTCGCGCGCGGTGAGCCGCGAACTAGCATTTGGCAATGCACGCGCTCGTACACAGCCGGTTCTGTAAACTAAACAACTCGTAAAAGTGTAAAAGTCGTAACGATAGCGGCGGAGAGACCGCCTAATATGAGCGGCGGCTGGAGCCGCGCCAGTCGTACTCATTATCAGATGGGATGTTCCAGGCGCAACCCTTTCGTTTTACGATTGCCCTCTAATTACACCAGCAGCGCTCAAGGCGGCGGCGCTTTTTCAGTGGATATGAACATAGAGTGGCGCGCATTGCCAAATGGATATATTTATTGGCGCAAGCCAAATCGTTTACGCGGTTTAAGTGTCGCGTCCCGGTCTCCGGTCTGCGTTACAATCGGCAGCCGTTTTGCGATATGAAAAAAAGTCACGGAAAATGTCGCAACTGAGCTGCAATAACAGACGGCGTAGGTTTACGAGAGCCTGCTGATAAAGCCGCGCGGCTCGCAGTGTGCGGGTCGCCTTAACGACGTGTTGCCAATTTATGTTATGCGATAAGCTGAGTTTGTTTAGCCTGAGGCTGAGACGAATTACGAGTGCTGAATCACGTTAGGCCATAACGCTCAAGGCGCGAGTTAGGGCGGATAACTTTGTAGATAGAAAAAAATATTACGGTGCCCGTTAAGTTAAAAAGAACTAAAAGTGATATGACGAATGAAATTTTAATGGGTTTAGTCTTCGAGACGTTCGCAGAGATTGTAGAGGGAGTATGTTTAATTTATTTTAGTTTATGTAAATCCGTTGAGTTAGTATACCGTGGTTAAGTTACGTATCTAAACAATAGGTCCAATCTAGTTGTTGTATTTGTGTTCGGTATTTGGTCGGTATTTGAGTGTTCGGTATATTCTGTTGTAACATATTCAAGATACTAGGAGCACAATTGGCGGCCGAAAACCGACTGGAATTACATGGAATCGCTCAGAGAATATTAGTATGCCAGTGGCGATCGCCACTGGAATGAGTAGACGTGACGTCGGCCGCCATCTTCCTCGTTGCTACGTCAAAGTGCAATAACAGGAATATCTTAAACTGGAAACGAATATAATTCCCTACACAAGTAACAGAGAATGTTTCCTTAATTTCAATAAATATCATTTGCCAATAGTTACGAATATTAAAAATAACTCATTACGATGTTCAACAGCTTTCAAATCTAATTCTCAATACATAATATCGTTCATAACTATTCCAAAATTCTATTTGCGTATATAGAACGTACCAAAATCTGACAGAAGAAATACATTCGGAAAGCATTATTGTGGTCTTCGATAATGCAAAGTACGTATTAATAGGGGGAGCGTAAACCTATTTGGAAGGAAGACATGAAAGATGACGGTTTTTGTTGGTTGTTCAAAATAGGACGCGTGACGCGCATATTGTATGTGGGAGTAATCCCACCATATTTACCCAAGGACATGACATGCATCATACGCGGATGAGTATGCCTTAGACTGATTTTTTAAACTAAATATTATCGGCTTGTAGTCTCAGCTTCTATCATAAGCTGTCCTTTTTTTTTTACTAACGCCTATGTACATAATTATCTTTTTTTTTTCGCGGAACCCTAAGTTCCTTCTTATAACATCAGCTATCTGCCAGTAAAAGTCCTATAGAAACCGCTCCACCCGTTCCGGAGATTAGCCGGAACAATTTATTAGACGGATAGGCCAACAGACAGGCCGATATACAGACAAAAAATATACAAATAGTTTATTTTTGGTATAAGTGCCTACCGTGTAAATATTCAGATGCATGAAGTAAATAGCAGTTATTACTAAATTACAAACAGACACTTCAATTTCATTTTTTTTTCATATAATAGGGGGCAAACGAGCAGGCGGGTCACCTGATGGTAAGTGACTACCGTCGCCCATGGACACCTGCAACTCAAGAGTCACAAGTGCGTTGCCGGACTTTGAGATAGGAGTAGGTATTTATGTATATAGATTTTGACTTGAAATTAGAATTAATAAATCTCACGGTACCAGAGTGTACACTAATAATCTCTTTTTAAAATTTTTGAGAAGAAACCAGACTGAATAGGGGAGAAATTGGCATGTAACAGTCCAGTTTAGTTGAGACTGGACTGTACTCTGGACTAGGGTAGCTACCCTATAGCCTATTCGCTATTAATGATATTTATTATTTTCTGAATCACCCCTTCAAACTATAAAAGTTATATTTATTGTACCACTAAGCTGGCAAACAAGCACACGGCTCATTTCATGGTAAACGGTTACCGTTGTCTATAAGAACTCGCCAAAAAACATTAAATGAGAATTGTGTGTGTGGTGAATATTAGCGCTGGTGGTGATCCTACCTTGTAGAAAACAATAGCATTACGCTAATAGTGCTATGTTATTGCGATATTCTATAGGGTGAAGGTACTAGACTATAAGACCTTCTCCAATTCGAGCAGAAATCTAATGTGACCTACCTACCTAAAAAAGAATCGTTGATGTTTAGTTTCAAGTCCAAATTTTTGCGGGAACATCAAAACATTAGTTTTTTTTTTCTTTTTTTTAATGACAACTCCCGCATTAGGAATTACTCCTGTGTCGCGGGGGACTTTACAAACACACAAACAACGGACACAAAGAACACCCAGACTTGGGTGGGAATCGAACCCACGACCTATGGCATATCAATCAGGATCACTCACCACTAGGCCAACAGGCAACAGTTATATTAGTACTGATATATAACGAATGTTAATACTATATCCTAAAACTAATATCCATAAAATCGGACTAAGAAATGCTAATGATATATATTCTCAAACCCCACACCAACCTCGCACCAACTACGGGAAAAAAAGCAGTACGAAGGGACACACATTTACAACAAGTTACTTAAACCGATAAAAGAGGCAAACAACACACAAACATTCAAAAAATTATTGAAACTACATGTAAAAAAAAATCAAACATTAGCATTCATTAAACAAAATAAAACAATTAAGAAGTAAATAACATACATATACAAAATAATCACATTACAATAATAATCACTTCCTAAAATGAAGTGAACAAACATACCAAACTTAAAAAACCGGCCAAGTGCGAGTCGGACTCGCGCATGTAGGGTTCCGCACCATCGTACAAAATTTAATACTATAAGTAAAAAAAGTACGTCTTTAGTAGGGGCCCCCTTTAATTTTTAAATTATTTTTATTATTTGTTGTTATAGCGGCAACAGATATACACATTCTGTGAAAATTTCAACTGTCTACCTATTACGGATCCTGAGATTCAGTCTGGTGACAGACGGACAGACAGACTGACGGACAGCGGAGTCTCAGTAATAGGGTTCCGTTTTTACCCTTTGGGTACGGAGTCCTAAAAAAGTAACGATCTATGACGACGTCATCGAATGTTGTTGCTAGTTGCCACATCTAGATACGCTTGTTCCGTGTATTGTGCAGCACGCATAGCGCGGTCATTATAGTTGAGCCAAGATTATTATAAGTTACCCACTGTTAACAAATATTTTTCTATTAGTATTACACTTGATTTGTATGCATTAGTTAGTAATTTAAAACACTGTTGTCGCCGAACAAATATTGTGTAGTTACATTATGTGTAATTGAGTGTTAATTCTCATGTAAATGAATTCTAATTCTTTATGAGAAATAAAGTTATCTTAAACCTGAATGTTTTGATATTCCCGCAAAAATTTGACATCTACTTGAACTAAACCTTGAAACTAAACATCAACCATATATATTTTAAGAGTCGAAAAATATTACAAGATCTCGATCAAGAAGATATAGAAATATGTGACAAGGCCAGTTTCGCTTTAGTGGTTTCTTATTTTTGTCACAACTGATTTAAGTAATAGTATTGTAATTTATTTTTAAATTTCGTGATCATATATCGTTTTAATAAATATAAGACATTTAAAATTCGAATATAAATAATATTGCAGATGTACGATAATGAACGCGAGTCGATGCGTAGATGAGGCAGGGTCGGTGTCGGGCTCGCGCCATCGTTCACTCGCCGTCCGCGTCGCGCCGCCCTGTGGGGACGTCAACTCAATCTTGCCCCATTACGCGCAACAAATTGGAAAAATATTCAATTACATCTCTCTAAATATTGAATTATATCACAGCAAATTACAAATTTGTATTGGGGATGTCACACTACACTCGTGTGTTATCATTAGATATTTATAGAAAAATGAGAAGGTGTGAATATGTCGAGAGACATTGAATTATGTAATCTTATTATGATAGCCACACGACCAAATTATATTCTAATATAATTTTCTAGTCATTTTACTAAAAAACTTTATAGTCTGTAACTGAAATTTATTAAGGTAATATTGTTGTCGATTCGCTAATAACAACAACCTATTTTACTGATTTTGAGCTGATTCATTTATTTTAAGGTTATGAACGTATTTGGAAGTTAATCTTTTAAAGTTCTATTAATATCAGAATATAATTTTTAAGCGTCTACTTAAACTAATAATAAAGACCTAAAATAAAATCACAAATGTATTGGTAGTGATGTTATGACCTATATGTTTTTTTCAATTTACTCGTTATTTAGCGTAAAACATATTTTTCAAATCTGACTAGTATACAATACAATAGAATACAAAAGAATACATAATACAATACAATACAATATATTGTATTAGTGAGATTTGAAACATCAGAATATTAGCGCGTAAAAAAGAACTATTCCATACAGATATATTTAAGATTTAAGAATCGTTTTTTAATATACATGAGCATTTTATATCCTCTCCTCCTAAACTGGTAGAATATTTGGTTGAATATTTTTATAGATTTTCGAAATACGCAGCTGCATATTATTCGAATACGTTATTTAAATATCTCGTAAACAGTTATTGTCTTACTTTAAAATTATCGATTGTTCACTTAAGTTTCCGACTCTATACTCCGATCCATTTATTAACTCGATGGAAAAATAATATGCGAGCTTACATGGCGACAAGTGGGCGCGGGAATTACTCGGCAGTTGGAGTAATTGGCAATTAATCACCAGCCGTTTTCTATTTCAGCCCGACGGTATACTATACGGCTACCTACGGCCACGCTAACGAAATTGAGACTACATATACTGTAATGGGGGACATTAGGTACACAGCTATGTGTCATGAAAAGTGAGTGACTAAACCGGTTATTAATAAAACTTAGTGTGTGCTTATGAATACATTTACGCGAGTCTTGAGCTTTTCATTGAGTCTTGCTGTAAAAACATAAAGCTGTTGTGAGAAAAGTGATAAGTAATAAAACCGTCGCGTGTCGGCAGTGTCTCCGCGGCGATGAGATGGCAATTGTCGGTCCAGACGATTATTCCCTCGCGTTTCATCGTTCGCCCGCTTTATTCAGATCAGTATCTTTATAACATAATTAAGTAAATTTCGAAGTCGTCGCGCTCCATCTCCGAAATAATAAAAGTAAGAGCTTAGATAACCCGCGATTTAATACAATTTTCCCTTATTTTCTCATCTCCTGTAATTATAAATCTCTTTGTGACTAACGAAGTCACTACGTATCAAGTCTTTTGTAAAATATTTTGACATTAGGCCCGTTTTCATTTAATATTTCAGCACTAAACAGTTGGAGGCTCTTCGATTTTCAAACCTGAACTGAACTGTCAAAAAAAAAAAACAAAGGACGGTTTTAAAATTGTATTATTAATTTTGAAATTATTGTTATTGTTATCATAATCTAAGTATGTTGTCTGTTTATTATTTTAATTTCTATTTAAGATTTTTTGATGTTTCAGTTGTACTATTTTATTTTTTAAATTAAGTTCCCAAACAATCATATAGCCCATTCAATGATAAGCGGATACACGTGCCAACAAACAGTGGGTTTTCATTACCAATAACTCAAAAACTTCAAACACTCAGCCTTTATTACGAGTTTATTTGATGAATTTCGTCACTGAACTCATTCATTTTTCCACAATATATTAGCACGTAGCAATTAAAACTTGCAATGTGAATAAATTGATGCCGTTATCCTGGAGTCACCAAAAAAAAATAATTTTATTAGGCTGTCAAAAACCGAACTACGGTGTTTCCATTGAATAGAACAACATCAGTGTGAAGCTTTCACAATATCGTCAGTGTGAGTGACATCGATACTAGAAGACGTTGTTTAAAGACACGTCCAGTTAGGTAAATGGGTCGAGCAAGTTATTTCCTTAGAGTGATTTATACCCAGGTTATTCTAGGTCGGGTATTTGTACCGGCAGTGATCGCTGAGTGGATTGCGCCGCGACACCTTTCAAATAAATTGTCTTGAGACCGGCCCGACACTGTAAACAACTCAACCCTATGCAGATGTTCGAAACAAACTAAACACCTTCAATTTTGTAGAGGGGTAGACTCGACCCTAAAATTACACTCGACTTTCGTTTCTTCGAGACTTAAGGACATTTTATTTAGACCCCAAAGTGGAATTGTTTTATCTTATTTAAATAATGCTCCTAAAGTCCATTTTCGCCTGCGTTGGCTACCTTTTTTTAATTTAAAAAAATATTTGAAGTTTATCTGGGCAAGTGTGGTAAATATAAATGCTATGAACGTAGGTTCATTGCGGAGATCCTTTTCTTGTCGCTATAAAAAAAATACAAGAAAATAGAATACTGAGTCACAGCAAAATGTGTCTGGCACCAAGTTTGGCTCTTATATGTATAAATAAAAAAATCGCTTATGCTTAAAGGCTGTGTTTCTGGCCACTCGAGTAAAGTATTTTTAACCCCCGAAGCAAAAAGAGGGGTGTTATAAGTTTGACGTCGATTTCTCTCTCTGTGTGTGTGTGTGTCTGTCCGTGGCATCGTCTCAAACGGATGGACCGATTTCGATGGGGTTTTTTCATTTGAAAGCCAGTTTCCTTGCGGTGGTTCTTAGCTATGTTTGGTTAATGTCGGTCCAGCAGTGTAAGAATATCAGCTCTTTTCCAAAATGATGTTAGGCATTTTGTAATCGTTGAAGGGATTTTCGAGGCGGGGGCGTTTTAAATTTATAGTCATGGGTATTGTGTACTATTCTAAAACATCTAACCGAATAGTGATATTTACGAGCAAGTAGAATGAGGCGCCTGATATTTATACTACTGCTTGCTATTGTACGAACATCTGCACGGACCAACTATGATATATGTCCGTTGGTATATGAATAAATACTGATAGGTGGCGTCGGAAAAGTTTGACAATTATACGTAACAAACTGCGATATTAGGTGTAACTTTTAATTGCAACTAAACAAGTTAACACACGCACGAATCACTTTAGTTGTTAACTGTAGAACTAGCTATGTTGATCTGTGTTATACTGTCACTTTAAATAACTATGGCTTTAGTTTCTTAACTATAAATGAAGTATTTGATAGAATGGATATTTCTGTCGAATCACACACTCAAAAGTTTCTAGTCGTCTCCACGTCCTTTATCAAAATTCACCGGAAAAGAGTTGTGTAGCATTGCATAGATTTTTTATAAAAAATAATGTTTTGTAACGTATAAGGCACTTTTTTATTATATTATAAAAACAAGGTTTCTGTTTAGGCATGTAAATCGGGATTGAATCGCGGACACCAGTTAAACCCTGATCGCGATAGATGACATTTGCTTTTTTTTACGGGATTCCTATTCCTATAAAAACGAGCAGTCAAACGAGAAGATAGGTCAAGGATGACCTGGATGGAACACCTGCAATTCAAGAGTCACGAGTGCGTTGCCGGCCTTAAGGGAAGCAGTAGGGGAAGGGGGGACGAAAGGACGGTGGGTTAGGACCTCGATTCAATCAAAACGTCGTATAAACAAAAAGGTATCATCGTACCTTATAAATAAAATCACGATTAAGTTCAAATTGATACATCTAATATACATACAATTACCGAAAACTTTATGATACAACAGATTAACGGATATATATTATGTATGATCAACGTGAAATCTTCCTAACTACATCTTGTAATATATATATTTTTTTAAATGTAACTACATATTTTGTAAAAAAATCAACTCTTACAAGCTAACGACAAGGTGTGTTTAATACTAACTGCGCTACATCGTATCGATGTTACCACATATAATAAAAGTAATTCCAGTAATATCGTCCTATGGAATTGGTGTTGCAATAGACACAATGTCGACGTTGCCAAATTACCGGTCGCGAGTGTGAACCTCCCTAACAATTATACCACGGGCCTTTAATGTTGTTCTCCTAATAGCCCGATGTTTTTGTATTAACTTTTATTATTATTACACACATACTTGTACCAATACAAGAAGAACAAGGGTATGTAATACTTTGCATTTTTATGAATATCTATCTCTGAAATGGGGTGTCCAAATATGTGCTCAGTTTTCACTGCCTTTACTTTTTTACTTTATAATATTGAATATGAATTTGTCATCTTGAATAAATTCTTATTCAATATTATCATTACATATTATAAAACAAAGTCCCCCCCCGTCTGTCTGTCTGTCTGCTTGCGATACACTGCCAAACTACTGAACGGATTTTCATGCGGTTTTCACCAATATATAGAGCGATTCATGAGGAATGTTTAGGTATATAATTTGTTAAGGTTTTATGTAAATTGGTTGAAATATGGTGATGATTGCTGAAGATATTTTTGCTACTCGTGCTAATGCGGGGGTGGGTTGCTAGTAACGTTTATATAAAGTTCAAATATGTGCTCATTCTCGAATCTTAGTTGGATTTTCAGTTTTCCATTTTTCTTTTAATTGAATAGTATTGCTGATAATTAATAACACTCCATTCGCAATAAGTATTTGTAAAAATCAACACATAGGTTCAAATATTGGAAGGACCACTTAACTGTGCTATTGATGCAGTTTAATACTTTTTGAGTGGCTTTGCCTTTGTGAAATAAACATAGTATTTTAAGATTTGATTTCGTCGAATGCGGTCGTGGCAGATTACTTTCGTCTGCTAATACATTTCAGTTGACTGAAAGAAATATTCAAACAGCATTTTTATATTTACTACGAATTGTTTCTTATGTGTGTGACGTGATAAAATAGACATTAGTCTAACTCGTAGAGGGCTACGGTGCGATGGCGTAGCATACGACAACAGCTGATATCGGCTTAACCGCGTAGGCCTCTTACTTGGCACCCACTACGAATGCGCGAGTTGCCAGCGGGTAAGCCCACCCGGTACCTACGCTTGGTAAGACAAGGCAATGCACGCAAATTGCAAGGTACATTTGTACAAGCAGTATATGTATGCGGTGGTAGACATTCTATTCCAAGGCTAACTAAATGTTTTCTCCGACTGCAATTATCAATACAATATAATTATTGATTGGATATTCTTGTATTATTTCTAAATAGAGTTTATGGCTGTAATTTATTTTTTTGTATACAATTGTCTTTTTATCTCACGGCCACTATTTTAGTTTTATAAAAATAAATGCTAGCCTCTAAACATTGTGAGACTTGGATTAATCAATAGACACCTCAGTAATTAGAATCCATACACCCGTTGGGATGTTTCCAGGGCCCAAAGGCCCTCCAAAATCCAAACATCCAAAATCAACTTTATGCATACCCCGAAACTTATTAAAAACAAAACCTTAATTTTGAGTTGGATAACGAAACATCTCATAAGCTCTGTCAAACAATGAGATAATTTCCTATGATAGTTTTTTATTTAAAATATTATTAATTTTGGTCGTCAGATATTTACAAATAAGCGAATTTAATATTACGATTCTTAATACGCACAAAATTATTTTACAAACCATAAAACATGTACATGCAGGAATTACAAAGCGGGAAAGTAATAAATGTATCAGCGGCTAGGATTATAAAAACAACTTTTGATAAAACGATTTGGGTTGGTGAGCTTTTTTTATTCATAAGTATAATAATATATTATATTTCTTTAAATTAACTTTAAAAGTAGATGTTTACAGTATATGAATCGCTTGAACCCTTAGGTTCAATGGATTCATATATTGCAAACGTCTATTGATGCCGCTAATTAATAGCGGCATCATTAGACGTTTGCAGTAATCGTAATAACATCTTAATGTTATGGTTATGGCTTAGCAATAAAAATAGAACTAATCTTAAAGGTTTTAAAAGGAATTGTTACCCTAGCCCATGATATTGCCGAGAGTATGCATTATAAGGATAGAGACCAGTGTCGTCTTTGGCTTACCATCAAATGTAAGGAAAAATAAATGGTACAGATTTTTTCATCGGTGAAAATGGGATTAAATTGTAATTCTATTGGATATCCTCTGTAAATGGAAAATGCGCTCCGGAAATGTCAGGAATTTGCCTCAAAAATGCCATGAAATAACTAAAAAAGAGCGGCGATTGGTATCGATTTTCGCGATGTTGCCATATTATTATGAATTATGTATTTCAGCCGCTAAATATGCATACACACTTATCGTAAGTAAGCATTATTGACATTTAATTATATTTAACAAATTTGCAATTTGAAGTGTCCGTTTAATTTAGGTATTTAATATTAAACAGTATAAAGTTGATATATTTTTTGGGTTTTGGTAAAATCATATGATTATGATGAAAGTGATTTTTTTTAACATGGTTCGATAAAGACGATATTTTCGTGTCTGTGTGTAATTCTATGTACACAGTGTTTTGTAGTAATTTGTGTGAATCACAGTTAATTGTTCTGAGTCTAGTTGGAAGATATGTCGTAACGTCATTGTAAAGTCCCGTGTCTCAGGAAAGGGATTACACTTCACTAAAGGGGGAAGCTTTTTTTTAAAGGAAAACCAGAAAAGAATAAAATTTTGCTATAATTTGCGATGCATGTCTTATGCTGCATTTTCTAAAATTAACATACACAAAAAAACAGCCGGATCGAATGTTATGATCCTCATAGTACTTTCACGAAGAATTTAGATCTATAACTTTCTTACGACGTGCGTACATAGTTGAATGCTTATCAAGCGATTTAATTATAATAACAGATAGCGGATGCATTGACAGGTGCGGTGTACACAATCGATGTCTAAGTGTGAAACATTGCATGGCTAATCAAGCATACACTAAGCGCATATCAATGCGCCCAGGTGTAAGAGCAGATAATGGTTAACAATTGTGCTACTTGATGACTGTACTGTATGGTATGCTACACTATAACAACGCCATAAGGCGAAGGAAGTGACGACGGTTGTACGTAGTAGAAGTATACTAGAACTATGCTAATCTATGTGAATATTATGTTTAAAGAGTGCGAATTTTGTAACTTTGGAGCCCCGTTTTTTTTGCCAAAAATGTATACATACAAGGATACAGCTGATTTTATTAATATTTGTTATAAAGGTGTCTTTTTGATGGAATAACAAACTTACTACTTATTTTTATCTCCCAAATATACTCAGTTCCTGTGGGATAGCTATTTAGTTTTGATTACAATCATCAGCGAAGCTGGTCTTTTTATAAACATATAAGAAAGACAAAAGTAAAAATATTTTAAGATGAATAGTTTTAAAGTTATTGTGTAAGAAAATAACTGTAAATTGCCCATTCCCCGAAGATAAAGATCTTCGAAACTACTGAACCTAATATTTAAAAAGAAATTCAGAAAATAGTTTTTGCTTATAGATTACTGGAAAACCTGGTCTTAAAATGACATGGCAAATATCTCAATATTGTGCGTACAAATTTACATTTGCAGTTCGAATGTAAAAGAGAATATGGCTTTTAACTACAACGGTAAGTTTTTTTAAAGAAACATGGTAGATACATACCTATTCATCGTACGGAACCCTCTTCTAGCAAGTTGAAATCGTACGTGCCTGGTTTAATTTAAAAAAATATTAGCAGTTCCCGCGCGGTTTCGCTCGCATATACATATTTATATATTTTGCGCGGAACCCTAATTCTTTATCCAAAATAAAAGTAGCCTAAGTTACTCTTTATAACACTGCCAGTAAGTGTACCGTGGAAATCGGTCCACCCGATAGACAGACAGATAGACGGATAGAAAGACAGACAGTGCAAAAAACCGTAAGACCTTAAAAAAACATTATTTTGACATTACAAACAGACACTTCAATTTTATTTATATCTATTGATAGTCATTACTGATTGCCATTTTAAACAGTTCAAACACGTTACTTTAAGTGTCTAACAAAATTTAAAATTCAATAATGAGTATTCAAGTAAGTCTTAAATATTAGCATTTGTAACTGGTTTGAATACACTTTAAAATTTTATAGTGTCGTATAAAGTTTTTAACGTCCAATGACGCATTTATTTTCCAATAACTGAATGCTAGTTCGTATCGGCGGTTACACAATAATATTTTACGAATCGTTATTGCACTAAGAATTTGTTCGACAATAACCGCAAAAGTGGTATAAAAGGATAAAATAAATGCACTACTTGACGTAAACAGAGTACTCCTCTCGGATAACGATGTTTGCGAGACTACTTTACACGAACAAAGCAATATTTTATCTTTAGAAAGTGATAGGCACACTGATTGTTTCTCCCTACGATATTATCGAGTTTGATTTCGATTGTTTATCGAGTTACGGAAAAGTAAAAAAAACATATACCTAAAAGTATTGTATTGTAGTAATACATTTCATGCGTTATATTCATAATTAAAAGATAAAAAAAATGGTTAAAAACTGAACTTAGGTTCGAAAGACCTTTACAATTTTATTTACACTACCAATTAAAGATTTTAAATTTGTAGATTTTTAGGTAGTAGGTACCCTACGGTACTACCTAAAAATCTACAAATCAGAACATAGGCTGCGACCCATATTTATGCTCGTTTGCAACTTTATTCGTATAAACAATTATACATATTAGAGTGCATATTACTATAGTTCCTTCTTGGGGTAACAAACAACAGTCAGTTGCCAAAACTTTTTAGAAGTTACTGAGTTAATAAAGTTCTTATCTTTAAATTTAAAAAGGGGCCCCTCAGATTTCTATTCAGTGTACCCGAGACATGTTTCATAAAAAGATCGATAGCTCTTAGGTTACCTTTGACAAATCGGCTGAGCACCGTGGGTATGATCTTCAATATGTGGTTGTCGTAAACGCCGGCCTATAGCCGATAACGTATAAATCACGCGATCGAGCGCGTCTGTTTTCTGTATGTTAGTGATGCTATTTTTGTCGATCGGCCAATCGTTCTTCTATAAAATGTTCGACAAGATGCATATTGATACTCCTCGGGGAATATAACTGCACAGTTCAAAGCACACTGCATATTTTTCGGGTTCTTAAGTGTTTCTATAATTATTCGTCGCATCGTTCATTGTGTCATTTTTAATATTCTTTGAGGACCTACTTTAAATACAAGACTAACAAAACGTTACTAACAACTGGTATAGTGTTTTACAGCGTGGTCCTAATAATCCTCTAATATAGTACAACCCAAGCATATAAAATCTCGCTTTTTGTTAAGGTGTTTTTACAATACATAATTAAAGCAGGGTTGATGAAATGAGAGGTACATATTATGTGTGATCTCAAGTGTGATAATTAAGGGGAAAATCATAAAACTTGCTCTTTTGTATAATTGGTTGTAACATTTGCATTTGATTGAGATACGAATATTGAGATGTAAGTGTTGTGTGACTAAAAAGGATACGATAACGAATAAGACATACCTAATGTCAGAGGAAGTTTAAAAATGGGGAAGCGTGTCTCTGTTACGGTATGAAAAAAATTATAAGACGGGATGAAAAGAATATTGGAAATAGAATACTAAGCATGGATCTGGGGGTACGTTAGTGTACTTGCCAAGTCGAGCAAAAAAAGGCAAAGGCACAGCCGTAGCACCCTTTTTCCGAAGTCATTCAGGATATTTTCGACCACTTGTAACTTCGTTGTGGATAAAAGCCTGAATTTTCAGTGACTTAGAGGGCATAATGTAAGTAAATATATTCCCAAATAACAATCAATTTGAATGTGTAGTTTAAGAATTATTGCAAGTCAAACTTCCTTAATTTTGTCACTGACACACAAACTTAAAATTTTGAACACTATTACTGTCTTAGTACAAAACCGTGTTTAGTTAGACGCTGCCTGTTAGTGTTTCGCCTATAAAGCAAGGAAAAAACAAAAATACCGACTCTTTGTCCCGTTTTCTGGATATACAAACTGCATAAGTAACTTTGTAATTCTATTTAACAGATATGGAATTACAAAGTAACTTTTGGAGTTTATACAATTTTTCGTTACTTACACTACCTAAAGAGATAGATAGGTAAGTGAATCGTAGATATATAGCTAGGTACAGTGTCATTGATAAATGAGATCCCATCATAAAAAATAACATATAAAAAACCCAAGTCTCGCAAGTCGCAAAGCAGTTACTCTACCGTAAAAGTTGTGAGATGTAATTATTACTTAATTTATTAACTAATAACATTTTATAGTGATCGTGTCAATATACAATGTAACACGGTAATATTTGTGTATGCATAAAGGCTCGCTAGCGCTATGTTCAATTATTATTAAGTTATTCTATTTCTTAAGAAAAGGGTCTGGACACACAGACAGACAGACAGTCGGACAACAAGGTAATCCTATAAGGGTTCCTTTTTTTCCTTTTCAGGAACGGAACCCTATAAATAAAGCTTTTTTATGTGCTGATATTGTGGAGGTCATTATAGCTTTGAAGAATATATTTGTTGCCCCTCTTCATTGAACTGAACTATCAGCGAACAAACATAATTATACCTATATTCTTGAGATCTTGAGTTGATGTTCGAAGTTAGTCTTATCCACGGTCGCTCACTCAAGGAGGTTGTGATGGGCCGAGCAGCTAGTGCACACATCACACCCAGGTTGAGTGAGTAATCGGGAACAAGTAGCTTATTGTTCTTGTAGATGTTCTTCTGTCTTCTAAAGCTTTTGTTGATATCTTCGTTCTTCTGGAGTTTATAGTGGCATACAAATAAAATTTTCCACATACATACATTTCATTCGTACGCTCACAACTGAAATTGAAATGAAGAAATCTAACGTCACAACAAGAATTATGATCAAATCATCGTATAAATCCATAAGAACGATATCATGACTTGTTTGATGGAACGCTTAAAATAGAATTCTGTAAAGCTCCGGCTGTATACTGATCGAACGTCTCATTCCGATTATTTCGGCTTCAACCGACGAACATAATATTTTCTTAACTAGCACTCTTATAGCTTTTACCTTCGGCACTTGACCGGTACTAGGTGTTAATTACCTATGTAATCAACCACTACCATAATATTAGCAATACACTGGCACGTCTACTTACATGCGTGTACATACGTTTTAGGATTGCGAACAAAGAATTAAGTACTTTAAAAATATTTTCACGCGCTTTCATAGTGAGTCACGTTTTCAAAATCTTTTTATATCACTAGATGGCAGACAAGTACTTCACAGGCAGAAGGGAGATGACATTCCTCCGTAGACAGTATGGCGCCTCCTAAGGACGTCCATATATACTTAGGCGAGTAGGTTATTTAAGTATACGCTGATTACTTTTTTAACGAAAACTATTAAGTGGATGCCTACGTTCCTTCCCAATTATGACTTGTGGCTCCTTACAAGCTGGAAACTGTCCTGCTCACCGCGATTGATCAAGATAAATGCTACAATACATCTAAAATGGTTGTGATAGCCCTAAAATTTTATTGTGATTGAAAGTAGAGAAAAGACCTGACCAAAAACTACCTGATTACTGGGTTTGTGTAATTGCTCAGTACAACACAAAAATATAGTCAATCAGCCATTTGACGTTATCATTTTACATCAACTATCATTGTCTACGGACTTTTCCCTACAGCTAGACTTAGTAAACTAATTCCTTTCTTTTATCTCTAAACACGCATCGGACTAATTTTAGGTATTCTAACGATATACATAACAATGTTTAGAGAAACCCACTGTATCTGTTCCAATTTTAAATATTAGCATAAGCCTACCTGTTTAAGAACACACAGTTGTAAAAACGCATACATAAATAAAAATGTACCTACATCAAATAATATAGTATATATAACAATCGAGATTGTTACGTTTATAACATATTTGAATGTCAATAAAACACAAACTGTTTTATGTAACACAGCGACAGATTCGATTTATTTATTAACTACCTAAGTAATACCACACGCGCGACCAACATTTTATACGGCAAATAAAATTGTATTGTAAAGGGGTGGGGCTCGAAGCCAACGCCATCTATTATTTACAGTACACACTGTGCCCGGCCTACCCTCGTTTACATCACAATTAATTTAATTTGCTTTTTCACAGGCTTCTTCCATTCCCTCATTGTGACGTGGAGGGTTGAGGGCGTGAATTTTCTCGTGATTTGGTAACGGAGCTGGTAATTAGAGCAATTGTGAGGTTTCTCTATTTGTTTTTAACTGTTTATTACCGAGCGCGGTATTTCGAAAGTATCTAAAATTAGCTTAACGTTTCATATCGGTATAACTTGGTATTAACACTTTGTTTGTTGAAGCCTTATTGAGGGAATGAGATTTTGTGATACTGGCGAATGACACATTTTGATGTTTTGCTATAGTATATTTTAGGAGATGAAAAAATGTACCATAGATCGGTCGGAGACCAGCTTCTGTTTGACTGATATTAATCAAACTCGCAGCAATATATAAGTTAGAATATTATCCTTAAAATTGCAATAGTATGAATGAACTCTTCTAAATGGTTTGTTTTGCAATGTCGAACAAACAAATCAACACGTTTATTTGTTTGGGTTTGAATTCGGAATAGTTTCATTCGTTGATAAAAAAAAATTATGTATGCACTGCACACAGGTTTTTAGAGTTTTATAACACTTAGATACAATAAGAAAGAAAGTCAAACTAGAAAGCATGTTGAAAGATTGATAAGAAAATTGAACTTGGTATTAGGTATTTACGAAATACTATATAATATTTTTAATATAATGTAGATATAGCAGTGCTTGGCATGTGTTACAATATCCCTTTTTTATTGGTCAGAAAAGTTTCTGACCAATAAAAACGGACCGTGCGGAAAAATTTACTAAGTTTTGTAATATACCGATAAATGTTCAAAATCAAGAAAAGAGGAATGAACAAAAGATTTTTTTAAATATCTATTTACTGGCCTTATTTAAAAATAATATTAGCAAATTAAATAGGTATTATTAGAATCATACTTATCGCGATGACATGAATTAATCTAAAAAAACGCGATGCGTCTGTTTTTGAAAGAGTAAACCAATCGCTAACCTTTAACATGGTTTTGTGGTGGATTAGACGGGTGTAAGTGGATCGGGGGATATATGTAACTTGACACTGTGCGGTGAGTTCACTGTCGTTTCATATGTTATATCGCCGGACTTGCGCACGCGCCGACGGAAACCGCCCACTAGCGCACTTCCGCCATCGACACGTCCGTCCGACACATCTGTCATCATAGCCTGCATGCTGTACTGATATGATAAGGCTTCCTCTTTCAAACGTTGTTGTCGGTTTTAATTATTATACCTATACATTTTTTCTACAGTATATACGATAAGCATAAGTACGCGTCATGAAACTTGTTCATTAATGGATAATTATTAATATATATGTTCAGAACGACTGAGCTAACATTCAACAGTAATTTCAGTGAATTTTTTTTGAAAATCGGCTACTTTAGGTTTGAGGATAATATGTGTGAAACATACAGTTATATCTGTATTACCTAGTAGGCATTTTATTTTATTATGCTCTTCTATTATTTTATTATAAACAAGCCTAAACTAATGTATTATAATTTAATACAAAAATAAAGACTTAACAAGAATGCGCGAACCTCGATATCTATTGGGATAAACCCATTGCGCATGTTATGATAAATAATATGCGTAATAATCGCGTTTATTAGTTATTATAATCAATAGAATGTAGCATTAGTTATTCTAACAGTTATGTATCCATTTGATTCAAATATGTAATTTGATGTTTGTCAGTCATTTATTCTGAATGTCAAAATTATTACACATTAACATTAATTATTAGTGAATAAACTGCGTGCAGAACATTTTGGGTAATCAAATAATAGAAATATCAAGGCAAGTGTTCTATGATTCTAGATTTCTAAATAGATACAGGAATGTAATTACAAAAACACTTATATTACTGTCTTGTTGGGTCACTGAATGGAATCCAGTAGGAACCGAGTTATGTAGACTCCAGCCCACTTATTTTAGCTTTCTCTATCTCCGTCGTAAAACCTACTCATTAAGTTAAGGCTTTCCAATTTGATATTTTACTAAATATATATATATATATATAAAAAAGTGAGTATTCTTATTGTCGAAAACAAAGTTCTTTGAAAAATCCATAAGCTTATAATCTTTAGCATAGTTGAAGCGGTAAAATACAACATGTTATATGATATACTCGTAGTGTCAAGCAGGCGTCGGGGAGCAAAGTTGGTGTAAATCTTGCTCTAAGTGAGCTAGGATACAGTTTAAGCACGCGCTAGCGTCGCCGCGTCGTCGCCTTCAATCTAACTTTGGCCCGACCGTCGCCTGTCCGTTACACCCCTGCATAATGAAATGGGAACTGTCCTAGAATTCACAAAGTTACTTGATACCCAATAATTACATCCATGCTCCTTCACGTCGTCGTTGGATATTCCGCGTGTTCGAATTTGTAGTGCATTTTTTACACAAGATTTTGTCGACCTTTTTATGCGCTTCACCCTTATCTAATGCGTCGTAACATTTATCTAGTATCTGTCACTTAAAGCCTTTGCCCTCGTGTAAACGGGCGACCTTATTTTTTGCCGAAGAGCCCGAGCTATCAGTTGGTCCCGCGACACAATATTACCCTACGAAGCGATATATCGCGTTCGAATCACGTCATCGTTCACTCGCTGCCAGGGCGTGGCTGCTTAAGATGAGTTTGTGGGGAAGTTCGCATTAAGCTTCATACAATATACCTAGACAAGTTTTGTAAAAAATTAAGCTATGAAATATTTTGTAAATATTTATAAATTTTTATAACCTATTATCTTTTAAAGCTAGAGACCGGATTAATTGATACATATGAAATGGTTTTTCATTTTTAACTAGCAACCCGCCCCGGCTTCGCACGGGTAGTAGAGACATCTTCAACAATCATCATCATATTTCAAACAATCAATTATCATCATATTTCAATGAATTTACACAAAACGATAACAAATTACTACACCTTAACCTTCCTCATGAATCACTCTGTCTATTGGTGAAAACCGCATGAAAATCCGTTCAGTAGTTTTTCAGTTTATCGCGAACAGACAGACAGACAGACGCGGTGGGGGACTTTGTTTTATAATATGTAGTGATAATACTTAAATCAAACTTTTAAGACTGAATGAGAATAAAATTTAATATAAGTCTTGTTCATGTAACTTAAACAATCTGGACCCATCATAACCACGGGTGACTTAAATTAATAGTATTAATAGTGTTGGCAACTTAGCAGCGTAGTCCTATTGGTAGGCATTTAGCTTTATCATGTAGCAACACATATAGTGTCCGTATATTATAGGATGATCATATGCACAAAGACTTATGAATCCACATCGTGATGGATGGATCGGCCGGAACAAAGTTATGCATACTCGATTATAATACGTCATTTATAACTAATCTACAAACCATATTCTTGTTTTATGCAATGACCTATAAACACACGTGTTTTATGCTCTGTGGAAAGAGTTTAGTATATGAATTAAAATGGTAGATCGATTATAAGTAATAAACACGTAAAATAAAATATTTATCTGAACCAACATTCATACATAATAAAGTTTGTAGTAAATTCAAGTCTGGATTTATATTTCCAACGTTGAAATCAATTGGAAAATATATGACGTCTTATGGTATTTTAATACGATAAGATTGATCTAAGTATCTATTTATTCGTATTGTGAAAAGTTTTATTCGGTGTCACTCTTACTATGCTTTCCTGTTTGCATTGTCATCAACATGAACAACAATATAGCCTAGTCATGCTCTTAATTTTTTAACAATCTAGAAACAATTTTATTCTGGCTCAACATTTACCACATGCTATCATTGAATCATTTGCACATTTGCCCTGCACCTCATTTGGGTTATAAGTCTGTGCCTCATTTCTTTAAGTCGATAACAACACTAGTCTGTGCCTTAGTTTAGTATAATTCACTTTCCACATAAAATAAATTACAGAAAATGCAGTAAAAGAGATCGTCAAAGTAACAGGGCAGAATCGCAAGTAATTTCAGCAACCGATTAGATATTCAGTTGAAAACTTTAAAAGCATTTGTAAAGTAAATTAACCGTGCCGGTAGAGTAATTTGTCGAGCGTTTCATCTCACCCTTTTGCGTCGAATGACCTAGAAAAATAAGCTCTATCTCCCATTGAAAGGGGCGGAATGGAGTAAAGTTTTAAGAGAAGCTGTCATTTTCACGATAAACCGATGTTCCAGATGATGAAGAACTAAATCTTATTTGAGTGTATTGACCTCAGATTATAATACATGACTATCTAAAAGAGATACCAACTTCAACAGTTTGACAAAAGGTTTAAAAAAAAGTTGCTGAATTATACGAAACTAATTAAATTAACACACGTCCCGAACGTGTGTTAATTTAATAAGTTTCGTATTTTTAATGTTATTAGTAAAACAAGAATTAAATACTAGAAAGTTATCGATCACAAAAGAGGAACGCTCTTAAGAGTAACTAATAAATCAGGTCTCCAATTTTCCATTCGCTAAGTTATTGAAGCCTGTCGTTTAACTTAAATCTACTGTTACACAAAGACTAATAGCCACGAATGGTACTAATAATATCATAAAAAAAACAGTTATTAGCTATGTTAAAATGTAAAGAAATATATGCATAAACTTAAGGTACAAAGAACATCTATTTCTTCTATTTATGTTTCATGAAAAATACATTGCATAGAGCGAACTTAATGCTATAGGCACTTTCTACCACCTTTGACTAAGGCCGGTAAGAGTGGCCGAGTAGTATAATAAAAGTTATAGTTTGGATTCTTTATTAAATACATTACTTGAATAAATGTATATAGCTAATGTACATTATTGACATCGGGGCTCATTGTTGAGATCAAAATTGCCAGACTGGAAATCAAAGGTCACGATTTAAAGAAAATGAAAGTAGAATGAAACATTAGCCACTTTTAAAAATTGTCAATTCCATAGGCCTACCTATTCCATAGGCATACCTATTATTTTGTATATTCTCCATTTTTTGGAGATATAAAGTAAAACACCTAAGGTTGCTTCCACTTATCTTCACCTACATTTAAATAATCATAATATATACATACATACATTGATGACACTATTTGTTGTGTTGTCGAAATGAAAAAATGCTTACTTAATTTACATAGTATAATCAAAAAGGTACAAAAAGATTAACGGGAAATACAAATGAGATAGTTGGGTTGGGTTTATTATATTATAGAAAAGTTTCATCGCACGATACAGCGTCATTACATTATGTACATATATTTGACGTGAATCTAATGGCCTTACATACGTACATGAGATATATTCGTACCTACGTCAGTACGTATAAGCAACACCACGACAGAGCACTTAGCGAAGCAGCGTTCGAGGCGGGGTCGCATCAATCACAACACAATTTTATATCAAATGTCGCTCTCAATCAATTTGTGCCAGGATCGTATTCCTCACTACACTACCAACTAGCAACGCTCACCTTCTTTATATATTTTTTTGCAAGCGATGGGTGATGTATGTATATTCGCAAATACAGGTATAAATAATGTATTGTTTACAAAGCAATTTAGGTTCTTTATGGAGAAAAATAGATGCTGACATTTAAAGATCGAAAGTGTTCAAACAATACATCATAGATATAGCTTTTATCTTTAACGCATTGTGATCGTATAGCCTATAAGTTTTAAAACTCTCTTTGAATCTTAGACAGTCATCATAGAAATGATAACAAATGATTTTTTTTTTTAAACAATATTAATTTAGTATTAGATATTCAATATTCTTAGAAAGCCTTAAATAGCACTTTGAAAAAAAAAATTTAAAATCATTGTTATATTATATTTAATTGTAAGAACAACATTAATATACTGTGCAGCAGTTACTAGATTTGGCTTTCTGCTCTCCACCATTCCGTGGTAAGGTGGTAGGTAGGTGTAAAATGGGAAATCTCAGATTATTAATTTAGAATTAGATTAAGGCTTTGTCATAAAAGGCTTTGTCGTAAAAAATTCGTATATGAGTAACGAATTAGAACGTCATCCTACTACGCATTCTTGTTCATTATTCTTTGTTGGATTTTCCTGGACACGCGTTGCAGATGACTAATATGATATGACGGTATGACACGGAGGTGAAACGTAGCCCGCCCGGACCTCGGACGCTAACTTTCCTAATTGAAGTGTAGTTTTGAGGAAACCACTAGATATAATTAGAGAGTTAGTCGCTCGCATGAATGTTCTTAATTGATCGAGACATTCTTCCATCAATGTAATTCCAAAGTAAACTCGGTTTTGTCTATCTTTTCATTAATCTATAGCTGGCATATTACGAAAGCAACATTTTGAGTCTTAAAACACATTTGAAATTCAAATGTGTTTCAATTTTGCGTTGAATCATACTTATTCAGAGAGTAATAATAAGAAATTACAATTCCTTATGATATGAGTAAATCGAGTAAGTTATGAGTAGGTATGAATGTGGCTACACAAAGGCGCTTGTTTATAAAACAAAACAGCCGCATTTCTTGGTCTTGCAATGCGTATTGAGAGACTATGAAAATAATGGTCTATTAAAGAGCTAGGCAGCTCCTTATGCCTAGTGCTCTATTGTTCTCTGGCCGACTCACGTGGAGTATAGAATAGCTACCAAGAAAATTCCGGATAGTGATACCGACCCGTATTAATAATTAAGATATTTTTTTGGACGGCAAATTAAGTGTTCAGTATTAATTTGATATTGTACAGTATTTAATTAAGCATCTATTTACAATAACAGTAATAATAACTTACAATTTATGAGGGCGTTTATAAAGTAGGACAAGCAGAACTTAGAGCGTTAAAACGTTGACCTCTAGGCATTATAAACCTTTCTATGAAACATAATCTAGTATGTTATCCTAAGTATTTTAATGCTTGTGAACGGTTAAGAAAATCAAGTAAAATGCCTCAAGTTACTATGATTAGCATTCAGTTCGTTCCCTTTGATGTATACTGTAAGATAAAGTTATTAGTTTGAATAAGTAGCATTTTTATAAAGTAATATTTTTAGATTTATATTAATTATAGTGATGTGAAACAAAATAACGTTGTGAAGATTTCAGATAACCCCTCGCCTAATGAAGGAACGGATATACCTAATTACATTTTAGTGAACATTTTAAGCTTCTATAGAAATCATTCGGTATAGTTTTTGAGAATGACAGCGACCGGGGCGGGCCGGGTGAGATAAAGTATCTTATCAACTGCTATCTGGCAAAAGGGAAGCTAATCGATATCTCAACGAAGTACTTGTTTATGGAAACATAATGCGAGAAGCTATTAGGATTGTTCGGGAATCAGACTAATGTCAAAAAAGGAAGTATCGATTTAAATTGAAATGTGATCGTGCAATTTATATAGGGGGTATTGATAACTGCATTGGATATTATTGTAAAATAATATGATTGATATATTTATATTCTTTTTTGTAAGTTGTTTATTTTTTTAATAAATGAAAAATGAAAAACAAAAAAGAAACATTACAAAATTTATGTTTTTAAAATATATTCGTTAAGTTAGTAACGTTTTTTATTCATTTAAATTATTGGAGCACCCAGAGCGGGAAATCTATTTATTGGCTGAATTATGAATCTAGTGTAATTTTTAAAGATTAAAGTTATTTAGCCACTGTGGTATTCTAAACCGCGATTAGTTTTATTGTACAAGGAACATAATTTAATGTAGCTCCTTGAGAATGGTATAGAATTTTATTGGATGTGTGACAAGTTTAAATGGCATAATAGATTGAATGTTCATCGTTGATTGGTACACAATGCGCGTGAGTTTCGAATGCTCCTCAGGACTCAATTGATGTTGAAAGATTTTGGGTGTAACGTTATTCTAAATAACGAAATACGATTACAGTTTTCTTTATTTAAACACAAACACTTTATTTAAATAACACTGTGTTTGTATAAAATATTTTGTACGCAAAACAGAAATTTTATTATCTAAAAAGCAGAAAACATAAAAATAAACTTAAAATGCTAACAAATTGTAATGTTGTACCAACTCACCGTTTCGTAGGCCACCTCCATTTTCACTTACGCAAAAACCAATAAAAACAAGAATAACAAAGTAAAAAATAATACAGTCCGCGTTGCTCGAGTGCAATTGCATTACGGGATGCGAAATAAAAACGAAAATAAAAGACGGAGCAATAAAACGCGCGTTATCGCCACGAGACGTACAATTAATGGAATGTTTGATTTGAATTTTACTGAACTGGGAGTCGAATACGACCGCAGCGTACGGCGGCCGAGTGTGGTGTGTGCCCTGCTGACGTATCAAACGATCTGTCGTACTGCCGGTTTAGGCGTACTACGTAGTGCGGCGTACAAGCGCGTGCTGTGAGCTACCCATGCACTTCGATATAGTGAACTGTTTAGCGCGGGGCGGGCGGTTATAAGCGCGTACAATCGCTCACAGCCGGGCGGGATTGATAAATAATACGATAATATCGCATTACATATTTATTAAAAGCTTCATTTTACATCCTCATTTGATGATAAATATTAACATCTGTTTTGAAGGACTGCGTTTTTATCGTTAATTCATTTTTAGTTATTTGTTACTATAACAATTAAATATTTTAGTAATATGAATGCTGTATATATTATGTAAGTATTGAAAACTGTAATCCACCTAATAGGTACTTTCAAAAATGTCTAATCACATGTTTTCAATACGTTACTTTCATTCTTACTTTTCTATTTATAAAGCAAACGCTTTGCCCTATTGGACTTACTTTGTGATATAATAGTCCTCACAAATCTAAACCTATTAGGGAACACGCGATATATTTATTTTTGCTTTCATTTTATAGAATTCCATTTAGAATAGATAGACCACAAGTACATGTTTAAAAAAATTAAAAATATGCGCTTTTAAACTGACAATTCACACACACGCACGAAAACGGATAAGCATTTCCGATCACGTCACTCGTGTCTGCCACTGGTCAAGAATAGGATGAGTGCACAGTTGTACACCCTATTAAACCTTAACCTTCTATTCAATAAAATTTATCTTTACTTTTTTACATTTAGCAGTGGTGGCACAATATTCTTTTCGTTCCGGGTGGCAAGTTATCTTAAACATTTAATGTCTTCGTTTATATTTAGTACCAGCTGTTGTCCGTAACTTCGTTCGCGTGGAAATTTTGGTAAAATCTATCCAACGGGAACCGTACATATTTCTGGGTTAAAAAGTAGCCTATGTGCTATACCAGACTATAATCTATCTCTGTGCTAAATTTCATCCAGATCCGTTGAGCCATTTTTGCGTGAAAGAGTAACAAACATCCATCCATCCTCACAAACTTTCGCCTTTATAATATTAGTAAGATTGTTGTAGACAACTGTCATGTTAACTGCATAGTATAATACAGTCAGTCAGTAATATTACATATGAGTTTCTCACAAGATATTATTATTTTAGATTATTGTTTGTCATTGGTAAACTAATTGAACATAAATTACACGATTTTCCAATAATAAACCATATGGTCCAGAACTGGTGATTATGCTTTTAAATATATATATTTTTAATTTTTGTATAATATTTATTTTAATTTATGTAAGGAATGTAACTAATTCTTCAATAACTCACAATATCTTATTATTTGACCAGTGCCATAGCACTAGTGACAATGAATCTGTTTCAGTAATTGACCATTTACAACTTTTTTATAGACGACACGCTCCCAAAAAATATTTGTTACATTAAATAAAGTAGAAAATGTCATAAAAGCAGTCATACAAACGAAATAAGGAAAGATGCTAGAGTAAGAAAAACGTGCCGCAAATATAATATTCCCTATACAACAAATCAATAAAATGTCAGTTAAAAAATAGTCAGTACAGAAAAATGGGAGCTCCCGCTATACTGACTCGACACAAAATACATCTTCAATCAATAAGCCAAACTCCAGTTAAAGGTAACCAAAAGAAGCGTAAGAAGGTTTGACTGCCTGATTCCATAAACAACAGTGAATGGGTTAAAATTTGGAAAGAGAAAGAAAAAGAAGAAAGGAAAACTCTGAAGGTAGAAAATAAAGGAAATAACATTCGCATTAAAAACAAAACAAAAACAACAGCTATTAGGAAAATCCGAATAGACTAATTGATTCTATGGTAAATCAGGAGTACGAAGAGTTTTTTTTTTTCCAATGATTGGTCTAATAATCGAGATACATAATTAAATTCTGTTTCAAAATGTCTCTTAAATGGTTTGTTACTGATGCTCCCACCTGTCGTTTCCTTGGCTTGACACAACAAGAGTGACGTCATTAGATGCTGATTGGTGTATTAAAATACATTCCATGTCACATTATTAATTCGTAATTATTAAAAAATCAAAATGTCCTAAAATAAAAACATTACAGTGACTCTCATTTTATATTTTATAACATTTTAATCACAAAATTCAAAATCTTAAATATTTTTTTTTTTTTACATCTTCCATGTTTAAGACTTAAGGGATATTTCTCTCCTTAAAGAAAATTCATACCATATTAAAAAAATTAAAGTTATAATCATGCCATTTATAATAGTTTTTCGAGTTGGTTTTTCATAACATAGGGATAACTGTAGATTGAGTCTAGATAGAGCATTTAAAACATCCACTTTTCGGTCGGTCACTTTCAAGTCGGTTTGTTAAATAAATATAACTAATTACTCAGAACAGGCTGATCTTTGTAATAAATACAAATGGTTTCCAATCCACTATTTTTTTATCCAACATTTAAAATATTTAATAAGCACTTCTAAGCTCCATCTGCTCCCGAATGTACTTTACGTAACAACGTATAAAATGGCAATATCATAATCCTATAAAGTATCGTATGATCAATGTGTAAGTCAGTATCGAGTGAACGCTCTAGATAAGGCTTCCTTGTATAAGTAGCGCCGCCGCCGAATTGTGGCTTCATGCCCAAGGGTCGATAATCTAATGATTGCATATACATATAAATATACGTAGGTAGGTACATACCACTACCGGTGGATAACTAATTATACTTGGAAATGAAGAGAGCAGAGTTTAAAAGTATTAAGTCTTTACCAATTACTTTGCGATTTATATATTGTATTCTTATTTTTGAACTGAGTGTATAAATTAGATTTTGACACAAGAAATATATGTATTGTTAAGAGGCAATAGACTAGCTAGCATATTGAAGTTGATATAAGCTGACGAAACGTGTGTTAGCAAAAACCTTAGATTATTCTTAAAAAAAAAAATTTGAAAATTTGATTTTGAAAATGAATGGTTTATCGGCCTAACAAATTAAATGAAAACAATGAGCTTTTTTTGTTTTATTTGCATCCCATCCCACCAATATTATAAATGTCAAAGTTTGGATGGATGGATGGATGGATGGATGTTTGTTACTCTTTCACGCCAAAACTACTGAACCGATTGCGATGAAACTTAGTATGTGGATAGCTGGAAACTTTTTATCCCGATGTTCCCACGGGATTGGGACTTACGCGGGTGAAACCGCGGGGCGCTGCTAGTGTTTATTAAATGTAATAAATTTTAAGCCCGTTCATAATGTTGAATCAGAAATGTTGCTAATGGTTGTGTCATCACGATCGTGATGATCATTTTATTATGTTAACAATGATTCGCGGTTAATTTAGTACCATAACCAGTCAACATAGTTCAGTATCGCGAGTCCCGTACTTCTTCCTGTGAACACTTAGTGCTGCGAACTTACTCATGACCTTGTGGACACTTTCCCGGGAAATCCAAGCATGTGTCTGAATTATACCTACATGTGTAACGATTTAAATATTATAAATATATGGTTCTTCTTATTCAACATACCCTTCAATATAAACATTAATACACATGATAATGTATCATTTAATGATTTATTATTATCACACGTTCTTATATTACTTATGTAAAATATGTGTACAAATGAAGTATACTGGGTTATACGTCATATAAACAAGCGATGCTTAAATTGTAATTTCACGGCTCGGCGGAAATTTTCATTGGTGATTAATTCTTGTTCTCGATTTTAGTTCGCGAAGTAGATGCCTGTCGTAGGGGTGCGCCTCAAGTAATGTGGTGCTTACGCCATTTTATTTCGAAAACCAGTCGACGCTACATCATAAGAATTATGTTGAATTTATATTTGTACGAGTGACAGCTTCATTTTAAATGAGTAGTAGCTTCAAAAAGTAAGGAAAGTACTTTGGTTTTACACGTTTAAAACCGTCTATTATTTGTCTTATGTACTACTGATTTACTATGAAAATACCTACTGAACTAAACTGATGCAAACGCTACTTGATATAACGAATATAAGTCTCATTATATAACTCACTTTATGACTTATACGTGGGAATGATATTGATTTCTTTTACCCGTCACTAATTAAATGACGATGAAAGGGATAAAATGCCATTTCAATATTTTTTTTGATCTAGGCGCACGACAGTGTGCGGGCAAGTTCTCGGGCCTAAAGCACTCTAGTGCTTTATTTATATAAACCATATCAATCATTTTATATCCATTTGAGTCTTTTTTAGTGACAAAGAACTTGCCCTGCATTCACCTTTATGTTTTTAATCCGATGACTATCTAGCCATTAGATCAAAACTCTTTTGTTACATCTAGTTTGATAAGTAGATATAACAAAAGAGTGATAATTATACAAAGATTAAGTTAGATCAGATCCTCTAATTTTTCATAATTTGTATTCAACTACAAGAAATAGTCAGTACGGTCATAACTATCACCAATAATACTTTAACTGTTTGACGTCAGTGGAATAGCGAGGATGGCATAATATTATATCTTTTTGTAACCAGATGTGTTGATCAATACTCTTACTTGACTTTTCTATGAATTTAAACTTTTAAGTTAACCGCAATTGCTACATGCTGTTGCTATTTGAAAGTAGACGATCAATTTCGTGCTGACAAGTTTTGTCCTATTCTAATTCTAACAAAAAACTTACTTAAAAGAAAGGATCCTAATATACATATTTGCAGGACTCTAAACGCTCCCACAGAAACTACATAACCTTACACGTCGTATATGTGCGATATGTCGATGATCATGTCAAGGGTTGATGTGCCAACCGCATTCAAAAAACAAAGGGCCGTCGGCCGTTTCGACGCTGCCACAAATTGTGACAAATTGTGTTATTGAAATTTATGTCCGGCAGTTTTGAGACATAATTGGATGCGGAGAGTCGCCAGCCATGTTCCCAGAGTGACGTCACGTGCTCAAATGACATTTATTACGGACAGTTCATTGGCGCCGGTCGTCTTCACAAAACGTGATATTTTAAATTTGGAAATTAATTTTCGCGGTATTCTGTGGTTCAATAGATGTATGTCGGGCATCGCTGCCAAAGTCGAGAGGTTAAAACGGGGTAAAATATGTTTGTTTTTCCAAATATTTTCATAATGTTAATTTTTTTATTTTAGCGACTTACGTTTAACGATTTCTCGTGAATGGACTCTTTCTTACCTGAAACAAAAAACCGTAAAATTAGTTTTTAAAACAGTTGATATCAAGATATTTTACTAAATGTTATTATAATTTTAAAAGGTAGTTTTAAAGTTGGCTGCGATTTCTGAGTGAAAGCGTTACAGAAAAATGGCTCAAATTTTTTTAAATAAATCGAGGATGAATTAAACTGTAATACCATCATCAAGTGTAGTTACATACTACACTTGGTTATGGCATTAAGCCAGAATACACACAAAATGTAGACAACCTGAATGACTGGTGTTCACGTGAGCGTAAATCTGTGACCAATAAAAGTAATAAATTGTCAGATGTCACTGCACAGGTGGTGATGCTTTTTTTCAACAACAATGTGAAGATTGCCTCTATAAATAACGCAGCAGCAAGTGAGATGGGACGTCCACTCCGATCGGAGGCCATTGAGTGATTAACTGGGAAGTAAGGAAAGTCCGATAGATGGCGTTGATTAAGTTATTAATCAACTGGCTCTCAAGCGTATAAATAAAAGTAAGCAGATGGGTCACGTCACTGTTATACTGTCTAAGAAAGCTCCGCCTCGGTGCAGCGTCTGCCTTTTTTAAGAGGTCAGTGATATCACACTTCAAAAAAAAAATACTCAATTCCATCAAAAATTACTATTTTTCGGAGACACATTGTCATACATGAAATCAGAGCGAAAAAAAGGCTTAATGGTTTGAGTAAAACCTCTTTTTGCTACAACATTGTTTTTCAATCATCAATATATCACGTACGTGGGTGGAGAGGATGAGGATCAACCCGAAAACATTGGCGAGGAGGAGTCGCTTTCAAACCTGTCAAATGTGACAGGAAAAAGGGCGGGAAAATGTCACTATAATGGATGTGTCACCGGCATCGTGGCATAACGCGGCCCGTTGGCATGCACGACCTCAGATACACTCCCTGTGGATTAAGTAATACCAGATTTGATGAAAATTTTAATACCTACGGGTGACATGCGACCGCAAATGGAAGTTAGGGGTAGGTTTTGCCAGTCTTTTATTTTGTGCTATACTAATATGTTAGCTTAATGATTTTAGAGACCTGACTGCAAGGATACGGTTGAATTTATTTTTAATAAAAAAAAATAGTATGTACACATAGTTATAAGGTCATGAAATTGCTTGTGGTAGAAACTGCTTGTAATAGACAAAGGAGAAGTGAAGACACGCCGATGTTTTTCAGTCTTTTTTGCTATAAAGTCACAAATGAAATTGTATAAGTAATATATCACTTCACTATGATGTGAATTAAATGCAGATTTAAAACGAATGTTCTGTTGTAATGAGAATAATGAATGCGATCGTTCAGTATGATAGTCAATAAATACGGTTCGGAAAACATGTCCAACATGATGGATGACGCGACGTGATGAAAGATAGAGATAGATAGATGTCTGTTAATAGTCTTTTATAGATTGTCATCGTTCCAACTTTGTAACAGATGATATGATGAACTATTTTGGAACATATTCCAGAGTTAAAAAGAACTGGTAAATAAACATGTGGAATACGTATAATAACGATAGCATCGTCTTGTTGCTTGGCCGCACTTGGCTTTAAGAAAACTTCTATGATCTTCATAATAACCGTACAACGTATTCTTAAGAAGATTGTTATAACCTCATTGAAAATAACTACAACAAAACTAGTTTTTGACGTCATCCTGTAACGACTCCTAACGTTTTGTCTAAAAATCTATCTTTAGACACCCATAACACACCTATAGTTTTACAGTTACTTTAAACAAGATCGTCAAGCAAAATATCAAACATATACTTAATAAAATTATAACCCTGACTGATAGATAGCGATAAAATATTAAATTTCGAACAAAGGTATCAAATATAATGAAAATGGACATTAATGCAGGGGTATCAAAAACCTTGAACCAGTCACCTGTACTGTACCTGAAGCTCAATCCTAGTAAAAGAAAAAAAGGAAAATAAATAATCTAAATTAGTAACATAAAAAAGGCAGGGCACAGGCTAATTATTGCAACAAATACCGAAATATGTAAAAAACCGGTACCACATGATGATGATACCTATTTTAGGCTTAAATACAGATAAGCCATCCAAACAACAGGATGTCAATACAGTAGTTATCATTAGAAGTACAAATCTTTTTTCGTAACAAAATATTTTCCGGTGCGATAACATTTATAATATTATGCTGGCAATATTTATTTTCTCTTATATGTGATGAGCTCTACAAGAACCGAAACTCAAAAACCGGTGCCGGAATACCGCTATGTTTTAGTTCAGACCATTCCAACATACCAACCCAATTGTGCTCTTGAATCAATCATCTGTGTTTCACTTCAAAAAATATTTGCGTTGGATGTTGTTGAAAGTTCGGTTTTCATATGGAACTAGTATTTGTGTGATTTTCAAATAGTTAGTTGCATTTTTACGGTACAGGATAATAAAATAATCAACAACTATCTAAAAATTGTTTTAAAAAAAAGTACCATTGCTTATGCATTAATAAGACTTAATAAGAATACTTGCGTACACGGTTGAGCAAGTAAGGTAGTGATTAAGGAAATGCGAAAATGTATGCAAAGTATTATATGGATCCTAAAATATTTTGTAAGACAACATGAACATGAACAACAAAAAGACACCCTTGATTGTGGAATAGTCCAAAAGCCTCAAATATTAAGAGACTATTGCAAAAGTCGTCTATTCTGATAAAGAGCGGCTAAATAGAATACACACGCTTCCCTAGCTTTAACTAACTATGATAATTTATTATCACGAGCATGAAACAGGTGATGGATAGAAAGAAATAACTGAGTATTATCACTACCTTCCAAAAGAAAGTAGTGTGTAGTATTTGCCATATAGACTAGCCTAATACACCGCCGGTTAGAAATAACTTATTATTACGTATTTATAAGTAAAAAAGGAGAGAAAGAGATTGAAAACCACATGCGTAATTAAACTAAAAAACTAGACAACTTATACCACAATGTTGAAAGATAATTTGAAATACCAGCACATGTCTAGGAAAACCACCTCTTTGGGTCACACAATATCATCGAGTTGACATTTACCAACGGCCATGTTGGTCGTTATCTGTTACCGCCCCCCACGATCCGTTTCACTTGCAACCTGATAGGGGGCGACGCCGCACGCCGCGACTACTCTCCCCGTAATGGACGCTACGGCCCCTTTTTTATTACTGACCCGCTAGTAAACAGATCATTCGGGTTTGTGGTGTTATAAAAACGGAATTAACTCTGGCCGGTAGATGTCCAGATATCCTCAGTGCCTTACTATTAACATAAAATTGTATGTCACGCACATTCCACGATTTAAAGCGCTACAGAAACATTAAACATGATGCTATTACCGAACATAACGTTAGCGAAGTACATCAAATCGGGATTACTTCAATACTTCGGTTCCAGTTGGCTATCATATCGGTATTTGTAGGTGCAATATAACATAATTTGACATGCTAGCAGATTTTATGTCTAATGTTTGGAAGTAGGTATACTTAGGTAAATCACATGAGTCAGAAAATTACACTAAAGGTACAAAAGGCCAAATTAACATATCTAATTATGTTTTTAATGGAAAAAAATTGTATCTGTAGAGGGGTGCATCCCTCTACAGATACAATTTTTTTTAGTTTTTCTGTTCAGTCCGTTACCTAAGTGTGTAATGGATTAAGTTCAGAATTAACGTTCAGAGATATTCAAGGTTTAATATGGAATGCAATATGAATAGCTTTGATAGATGGATGGGGGATATTCCCCCAAAAGGAGGGTCTGGGGGCAGATTTTCAAAAAAAAAAAAATTAAATCTACATCTGCGGGCCTGCTGCGGGCCCAGATTTTTTTTTTGTACACATACGATGGTAAGCAGTTACCGTAGAAAACGGACGTCCAGTCACTTTCAGCAGTTTAGCTCGTGGGATTAAAAAATAAATGACGCTCTACCCATGTTTATAGTACTCATCTCTAATTTAATAAAGTACAATAGTATAGTCTCAACTAGAATTGGAAGATTATTCATCATATAGTTTCTAATTACGATTAATCAATTTTATTGTTGTTAAACAACTTTAGCTATATAGATTTATTCGATATGTTATGTCGCCTATGTCTTTATGTTATGGAATGATTGAACCCTGTTACAGAATGAGAATTGGCTTTTGAGGACAGTAACTTGTCACGAATTTCTTAAACTGCATTTTAACCTCAAATCAACACATCACTAGGATGAAAGCTATTCCAAAAAGTGGAAAATTTAGTTGAAAAGGAGTTGACCACCGAATGTTGTCACAGCATCACTTAGCCTATTGACACTAACTATTTACACAACATAATAATTATAGCAGTTCTCGATATTATTATACAATTCACACCGCTATTATTTCCTATGCGCCATCAGCCACGTCCCCGATGTTCATTATAGTTGCAACATAGATGTAAGTACATAATATCATTACTGTACTGCAGTTTCTGGCTGTATAGTGCACGCGACCGCGAGTGGATTAATTGTGCACATGGATATTGTGTTAATAGATTAATCCAATCAAAATATTAATTCCACAACACAGCTTGTAGCTATTTACATTTGAATCGCACGATTTATTCGTCGAATTTGGGGTATTCATCGACAACAATATACATCATTGATTCTATGGGGAGACATAAATACACTTTTAAATACTTATTTATGTATTCTTCTACTTAAATATTCGATAAAAACGAATTACACAGGTATAATGACTTGTACAAAGTGTTTTTCGCGACATCAAGAATAATATACGTTAGTCACTTCATACACAAATTACAGGTATTAATTAAAAAGTCTATTTATTTCTTTGAGAAATTTCTTCTAACAGTCATGTTCCCATACCTAATGAAAGTACCTAAATAAAAGAAGTTACAAGAAAATGTATAGAAAAGCATCCAAGTAATACACGCAAATTCACTTTTTAGTACACCTATACTTCTTCTACTACCTATTTCTTACTTTTGCTAGATAACATGGCATACCAACAGGTAATCACAGATAGGACATGAGATATTTTTTTACACAACTGGGCAACTGGACAGTTGATGGAAGATATTAAAGGATATTATAAATAATCATAACGATAATTATAGTTTTATCTTAATTTTAAGTGATTGTATAATCCTATTGTACGCCTAATCAGGCATATTGCGGTTGTACTTATGCTAACTATAACATGTATTGTATTCCTACCTGTAACAAACAATAAATAAATTGATTTGACTTGATTGGCTCTTGTTTTTAAATACCAATATTTATTTGCTATACCTACTGCATCAAAGAGTCCACATCTAAAGTCGATATGAAAAAATCACTTTCAGGTTTCGGCGGCTATTTTCATTCCAAATAAAAGTTCCTCCTAAGTAAACTTGAGTGTAAATGTGAAGTGTAATAGAAAAAACTCCAATATGAAAATCTATGTATAATCATTTATTGGAGAAGATCGGTGCGGCAACTCGAGTCGTCCGCAACGTGAGCCTCTCAGAGTGCTGTCTAGGGACTCATGAAAGCCGCTGTTTAAATAAGGGTCTAACTGTATGGATTGCCGTTCGGAACAGTACTTTGTAACACCATCGCCTGAATCCGAACATTTCACTAACGCTCGGGTGTAATAAACAGAAATTCTATATAGAAGGTGCAATAATATTAGAAGTGGAATTGACGCAAGTATTGGCATCGCTTTAATGCGGGCTTATACGGGTTAATGTTACAAACCAACACATTACTGTAATTGTAGTTTTGCTATCGAGAGAATGTCTAAATATGAACGCAAATTGTAAATTATCCAGTGCAAGTCTGGCCGCGCGTGCTCTTTGCAACCCGCTCGGGATTAGTCTACCAGTGGTGCGTTTGTGCTGTTATTCCAGCATTCACATATAAATATCGTGCCATTGTTTTTACTACAAAAACCTTTTGATATTTCACTTCAACGTGTTGTGTATAAAAAAACCAGATATCTGGTAAAAAATTGCTTTTTATCGTCTGTGAACAAATGTAAACGTCGATATTCTCTTAGTTGATTAAAAAATCTGTTAAAGTTGAATTGACTGGTCATACCTATAGCTGTACCACAAGACAATTGAGACCATATGGGGCAGCGATAACTAGGGTTAGACAAGATGAAATGAGACGGGGTCAGTGTGCTCTCAGGACTCAATATTTGCGCTGCAATACCACTTTTATAGCGAGGATCAACACGGTCGTACCAAATATAGGCGTAGGAACGACACCGCACTGTAACCTTTTAATAAATATACGTCAAATCACGTTGGATGCTTGAAGCTTATGTGTATTTGGCTATTTGTGCAAATTGTGTTAAACAGTATCTATACAACTCACGAACTTACTTTGTAGATTGCGATACCAAAATTTTCTAAGTCATTTGTCGGAGTCGTATGGGATTGGATGATATTACGTCTGTGTGACGAAGCGTTGTCGTGACGAGCGTATACCAGAGTACTTCGCAACTGCACTGACGACATCTGGTTCTCTTTATTTGATTTTCAACTATACGAAGGAACATTCAAGTTTTATGTCGACGCTGCGACACATTCGAACATTTGGAAAGGAATATCTTCTCTAATGAGGTTTTAGATTTCTACTTAAATTTCAATACCCATTCGACATGCACACATTTGCCCGAAACTATCGTGAATTTTATGATTACTTTTTCTTATCACAGCCCTATCCTTTTAGGAATGTTAGTTCCAAAGAACAAACGTACCGCTGGAAAATGTGGAGTAAAATACTCTGAGGATAAAACGAATCAGTAAAGATTAACAAATTGTTGCCAAGGCGCTTAAGGCTCTATGGCCAAAACTGCCTGAATTGCGGCCAGTGATTGCCATTGCGGAAATTGTTTGGAGATAGGTATAGGCATTAAAACCGTTGTTGTACAAACGTGGGTCGCGAACATCGTCCGTAAGCAATATCGTTTGGGACAGATGGCGTAGGGCGGGGCCGTGTCTGGGCTGTTTGCGACTGTGCCTCGGACGGTCAACACCGGCGGCAAACACGCGTGCGAACATTCGTGTGTTGGCGCTTGTTGCTATTTTATATCAATATAAATTTACCAATTTACCTGTTTAACGCCTCTACGCCCTTCTTCATGAATGTATTTTATTGTCTTAAATCTCAAAAGTTTACATGTGATTCCGAAATCCCTTGTCTCTTTTTACTTCGTTTAGAATTGCCGATATTTTGATAACATAAATCATTTTTTTTTAATAACAACATGTTATCATAGATCTTATGCATATTCGATGCTGAGAGACGGGATGCCTTGTTTTGACAGTAGTTATATCACTTATAAAAGTTGTGGCTGAATACCAAAAAATAAAAACGGCACATTTAAAATAAATTCATTGGATGTTTGTTGATAAGCTACTTGGAAACATCCGCCTACATTGGCCTGTATTTATCACTGTTGGGTTCAAAGTTCGAATACAATAAATAACCTTAGTTTACATGTGTAATGCTATTTTTTTTTTTATTTAACTCACACAATAGTAACTTAGATCTAAGATTTACAATTTATACTCGCCAAACGCAATTGTTTAACGGTGAGACGCAAATGCTGTCTCCGCCTATTGCAAAAATACAGATGAAATTAAAATATGAACGATTTATTGCTGTTTCTAGGGACAGCAATATGTTTTTTAGCATAGGATATTTTTCATTAAATACCTGGTTAAATAAATGTAGTATTAGTATAGGTATGACCAGTACCATATTTATGTATATAGATTAACAATAACATGTTACCTGGTTAAAAAGTTTATTCTGATTCAGCTTTAACTTTTCACTACGTGCAACCCCATGATTTCCATATATGATAATAGCATACCAGCATTCATAGACCCATCGTTGTCAGAAGTGTTGGCATTTGGATGCAAGGATTTTTATAATAGCAAGTCCACAAAGTGAGCAGGCAGCAGATAGCTGTAATTTCTTTTTCAAATTGCAGCGCCACGATGCGCTGATGGAGATTCATTGAACAAGCGCATCATTTATCAAGCCAGCATTTCTTACTCACTTTTATACAGCACAATCCTAGATTTAAACTTTATTCCACTCACTCGTTAAAACGCTGCATACTATGCTTTAAACTTTTTGGCGTTTTTTGTGAAAACAATGAGGTTTTTAGTCGTTGACTTTCCAATTAACGTCTTTGATTTCAGTAATGAAACTAAGAATATAAAATATAAGAATGTCTATAATTATGTATACGTACGAAAATTTACGCGATCACGTTTAGTACGTGATCGCGTTAATTTGGAATGAAGCGATTCAAAGGTATGTAATACCTATTGATATTACATACCTTTGAATTGCCTCATTCCCGTGCGTATACATAATTATATATCATGGAACGCAAAAGTTTAAAAGTTAGTATTAGAATGTCTTTTAATTTTTTTCTTCAGCATCAGTAATGATTAGAGGGTAGGGTGTGGCAACTATCTAAATGGTGTTCGAGAAGAATCCTGTGTGTATTCTAGACGGCAAGTGATCAATACAAGGTACTCACAGTGTGATGTCTGTAGATTTGACGCTGATGACAGTTGTTTGTTTTATTTCCGTTGGCTCATTTGTACCCCAGACAAGAAACAACTTCGCGCGTAAGTCGTCATTTTGTTGAAATCGACTTTTGAAGCAACAGCTGCCAAAATCTCTATATGCGATGAAGTACTGAGGAACGTGATGATACAGATTTATGTTTGGAAACGATGTTATCTATTGTTCAGTATTTGAAACACGTCGTTTTAATAAATTATTAATCAATTAATATATTTTTTTACTTAAAAGTCGTATTACACTCTAACCCTTGAAGATTTAGCTCATTTAACCAGTTTTTGGAGAATTAAAAAATATGTTCCATAATTTAATTTGTAAGGTTATGTTGTAGTGCGACAAGGATCTTTTAGCGCCAGGTTGACATTTAAGGCTCCCTTTAATGTCAAGTGTAACTTTATGGTTAGCACCTAATAAAATCTGGTTACTTTTCAGCAATGATGCACTATGGCCCACTCCAAAAGATCCTTGTCGCACTTTATTACCATTTTTTTATTGACACGCGTACGTTTGGCTGATAAGGGTTGTCACTTTGCCAATATTACCGGTGAAGTGGGATGTCGGAATCGAATCTACTAAAATCGGTGTAACCTAACGTGGGAAATCTCTTGGAACTAGTGTATACCATGGCCACGGGTCCACAGCTGACATGGTTCTTCATTTATAAACAGTGAATTCAATTCAGTTAAAAAAAGCTAAATATGTAACTTTGGCTTACGTTTTAGTAATAGCACAAAAAGTATTAGAATAAGACAGTTCAGTTTCCCACATAATTTATAGTACACATCTATGTCGTGGCCAGATCTTAAAATTGATCACGTTATGGTGTGCCCGACCATTTCATGAAATATTCGTATTTCATGAAATGGTCGGGCAATAATCAGCGTTTGACGATATGAATAGCTAAACGCACGACTGCTTCATGATATGGTCAAACATACAAGTGATCATGTTTTAAAATAGTTATATTATGCACAGCTAGAGGCGCTGTCATCGTTTTGTTTTTGTATGTATCATGGCGGCGGACCATTATCTTGTTTGAAAGCGAATAATAATGAACAAATAGAAGATAAAAGTGCAGTGACATGTCGTTACGAAAACTTAAAAGAGCTATATGTAATATTTAAGTTCCGTTTTTATTGACAATTTTTATTAAAACTTTTATAATAATGTCATAGAGACCTTAGATTAATTATATGGATAAAGATGAATGACATTATCGTCAAACGTTGATTTTTACTCGATATGGTCAGTTTAGACTATTTCATGAAATATTCCGACCAGCGATGCCACGACATTATACGTATACACATATACAAACATACGTAAGTAATTTATATTAGTAGTGAGTAATTTTTTTATTATTATTCCAGTAACGCTTTATTATATATAAAATAGTATCCATGCCCAAAAGCTTATTTTGAGATTACAAATCTTATAAGTTCAGTATTCGCAATAAGTTTTATACGATTTATTACACAATAAGAAACAACCGCGGGAAGTTTCCCGTTTGAGTTTTGTTTTCTCAACAACATTAAAATAAAACAGTAATATACAAACTGAGAAGTATTGAAAAATTTGAGACGGAAACATCAGTTCACGAAACACGAAATCGGCACACGAAAGAACTTGGCTGGCGTGGCCGCGGGCGTTGAGGACTCCATCAGTATACAATACTATTCAGAGCTGCCAACTTTGTACCACTCTCCACAAGCTGCCACCCGTATAGACCGACCATGTAAAACTTTCTGCTACTTAGTTTTATTTCACATCCAATTTATTCCCGAACAGCAATCTAAACGCGATAAATGCAGTGCGCTCTTGCTCTTTTATTACCTACCTGTGGGTTCCTAACTCACCAGAAAAGCTTGTTCGATTTCATTCCAATCTAATTATGAAGATATCGCAGCATTTCAAAGAATAATTCAACTGTTTTTAAAGCTGTTCTTAAGAAAGTTCTAAACGTCAAGTAAACTCGCTATAAACTCTTCTTATATAACATTAATATTTTGTTTGTGATTTTGATTATTATTTATTCGTAGAACAAATATCTTTACCTATCTTTTGCACTCATATAAAGCACATAAAATGTTCTGTTTAGAGACCAAACTACTAGACTAGACTGGACTAGATGAATCGGTGACCTGGTCAAGGATTCTGCTGGATTAAGGCGGCACAAAAACCACTAATTGTGGACGACATCTTAAGAAGTATATGTTCAACAGTGGTTCATTACCCTATGGTTAAGATGCCATGATAAGATACTAAACAATTTAAAATGATAAAATAAAAATCAGTCTACTAGCTTTATTTTATTTAAGCAAATATGTTACGTTAAGGACATAATCACTCCCGGCACGCTGATGTCACGGAAAAGATGTTTAACGAAAATAGTATGTATACGATTACACTATCCTAGCTTATGATTAGATATAATGGCATGTATGTATGTGTGTAATAAATGTAATAACAGGCTATGTCGTAAACCATAAAAAAACATAAAGACGCAATATTGGTTTGAACATAAAACTGCGGTTGATGCCTAAAAACCCTTAAAGTAGTATCAATCCAATTTCCCTATTGGGGTTCAGAGTACCTACGTAAAAACCACCCCGCACCCCCAGAGGGTGAAGCGGACGGAGGTACTTGTAATAAAAATTCGTTAATACTTTATTTATTGTGTTAGTTGACGTATGGGTATTTTCGCTTTATAGGGCAGGATCAATATAGACTTCAAGTCTATCTGCGCTGAAGAGCTGAATGACGTCAGTGATACATATGTATAGCATGTTCCATGTACCCTGGTCACCGACACCATATCTCACTTTGTGATATTTTTTGTTAGATGAAATAGATATCTCCTCTTTCTTCATCTAATCAAAAATATCGTAGCATAAAGATTATCTTAATAACGTTTTAATAATTTTATTATACGAAATAAAGATCCTGTACATCACGGTTATACAAGATTAGGGTGGTTTGAAAGCATTAGGGGTTTGGCAAACAATGCAGGCGATTATCTGGTGAATGGATGTCAGAAGCATCGGGTGCCGGCGTCGGCCGCCTCGTCGGAGTTTATTGTAATATGTAAACGAGCTCACTGCCCGTCACTTAATTGTCCCGTCAATATTAAACTGAAATGTTTGTTCCATTTGTAATAGATACCTGCGCTTAATTGAAAACTTTGATAGTGGTGGCGATTAGATGTATATTATTTATAATTCAATTTCATGTCCTAGATAGTTACAATGTACTTATCTAGTAGCCTGCCGTAATATATACAAATGCGTATTAAAAGATAAGTATAATTTATTATTATTTCTTAGATAAGTTGTACCAAAGATTTTTGTAAAAAATAAGCATACCATCCACATGAAGTTAAGGGCTCACTAAACCCTATGAAGGTTTTTACGACAAGGTTAAACCATCGATCTTGAAAAGTGCCTTAAATAACCTATTTGCTGAACCTTGTATTGTAGTCATGTCATAACTTAGAGCGTTTAGGTATTAAGAACGAGACAATTGTGGCTGATACTCTTCCCGCTATTGCTACTATATATTGTTATTATATAGGATACATTAAAATAGTTGCTTCACTGCCGGTTTTCTGTGAAGCCGTGTGGTATCACTCCGGTCGAGCCGGCCCATACGTGTAGAAGCATGGCTCTCCCACTCTGATAGTTTCTAATGGAAGTATAAAGTTCATTCAACTATAATTGCCTCGTTAGGACGACGGTTTCAAATGAGAATACCCGAACAATAATTTTTCATTTTCAATAATAGATCTTACGAATGATTGAGCACTAGTTGGATAATATATCTACTGGCAATCTATGTTAAATTGAGATCTGACTTATGTGCTTGAAATCTGATAGTGCTATATAATTTTTATAATATTCGTGTAACGAAATCGGTATATTTATTCTGAACTTAACACTTATGTATTCTGTGGTAACACTAGCATACAGTACCATATACTACAAATTTGGAGCCAGTTGCTTAAATGATCGGAATATCGCAGGTGGCTTGCACAAGCTATACGCTAAGATATTCTATTACCTGATGCAATATTTTTTTATTTACTTTAATTTATTTTCTATCTATTTCGTAACCTAAATTTTTTGCTGCATTCCTCCTACATTAAATGATAACTATCGAATTCAATTTCGGTATTTTGGTGCAATTTGTTTGTCGTGAAGGTCCAAAATTTAATTAACTTAATGCCAAAACCCGCCATTAATGTACTTAATTCAGCAATTAAAATTTAATTTGATTGCGGGTTCTCGGCCTGCGGCGGCAGCGGCTACACCTGCAGGACCGAGTAAAATGAAGTAATTCGACTCGTTGCGGCACGTCCCCGGCATTACTTACCATCTAGCAACAATTTGTTTTTTCCCACCCTCAAGAGAAATTCGAGCAAGCTCGCCCTGCTTTTTAGTCCCAATTTATTCTTCCAATAAAGTTTTCCGCTTTGCTTTTTGCACAAAAAATGTACCTAAAATATTTAAACAGTTTATGTTTTTGTTCACATCCTTATGTTACTGCTTATGAGCGCAATATTACTCGGTGATACTGTTCGCAACCTCTTAAAGCCGTTCGTGCCCATCTGACTTACGTAACCTAAATCACGAAACGGTATGTATATAATCTGGAACATTGAGCCCAAAAAACGAACCGAAAAATTTGAAATTTCATTTATTCTTTTCTACCATCCATTGCAAAAAATTATGGTTTGCTAATTCGAGGCTTTTGCTATAGAGATGTTTGAGCCAACCATAAAATTTTAGAAAGGAAGACGACGATCTATGTCAATCAGTATTTGCGAAGAACGGCTGTACGCCCAGTGGCTCGTGCCTCTAACGGGCCGTGACAATCGCTTCCATGCTAAATGTCATGGTGGCCATTGTTCTACCCCGCCCCTTCGCCTCTTCAGTCGCGCCACCCTAACTTTCCCTACTGAAGCACTGGCATTTACTCCCCGCACCCTTACCTCCGTTAATGAAAAATGTAGGGCTCGGGATATTGATGATAGTTTTTACTCCTGTTTGCTACGGTAAAATATTTCACAGCTTTACTGACGCAACACAGAGAAAGTTTCGTAATTAAAAACTTCAATGAAGTAACTCGTATATCCATTTGTTCCAAGTAAAAATACCGCTAAGTTAGAGTAGGGAATTCCTTTTCATTTTACCTCCTATTATTTTTAGATTTGCTGGAATTATACCTCTGAGGCACGTGAAGATGATGCTAAATTCAAATAAAAACTCTATCATTCATCTTTCATTTCTTGTTTGTATGACAACCAACCAACAGAAGGTATAAATAAGTTTCTCAGTTTCTCTATATAATACATAGAAAGCTTAATAGCTCACATTAATCAGGTCTAATCAGTTTTATTGCTTCCTTAAGCAAATTATGACAATGAAATAGTGAATTTAGTGGAAGTGGAAGTGGGTGTGGGGTGATGTTAACTTAATATGGCGGAGGCATCACGGCAATTTGTTCGAGACGAACCTCCAGTCTGGCTGAGTGCTGGCAATATCAGGGCTGTGCCCATCACTCTTATTACCAACATCTATTATTATTATGATGAGCTCGTAATACAGCGAAAGTTTTTCATAATTATATTGAATTTAGCAGTTATTGTATGATTTGTAGAGGATTATACGAATATAAGAGAATGACGACATTTTTAGGATCCCATTAACGTCAATTACGTTGGTTAGAAGCCCCTTGTTAAGAAGGGTTACGTGTACTCGTAGAAACGAGTTTTAAACATAAGTTTTTCTTCTTGAAATTTGCTTCGATTGAGTCAAACTGCACGACTTTAGAAGTCTCTCTATCTTGCAAAAAGAAGAGGTTAAAAATCTCTAGTAAAGCAGTACATCAGTACTCACAGTAGTAGTCACCTGACTGCAATCGCAAAAATACTATGGACACAGACTGGGGTTGACAAAACATGAGTGAATCCACTGTTGCTACACTTTACCTATTTAGTTCTAGACAGGAAAGATCAGCTTAGCTTAGATGAGTTTTTTATGATGGTAGTCGTTTTAGTAATTTGCAACTAGTACTATTACTTTAATAAAATTATATCTATAAAACTTTTAAGCATTTTATATTCTATGAACCAAGCGCTTCAAGATTCATGCTGGATTGTATTATGTATAAGATGTATTAGAAAAAGTGACGATCTGAACAAGAGAATATAAAACTCCAGTATTCTTAGAACGAGACATCCGACACGGCATCGTTCCTTACAAAAACTTAGTTTTTCCTTCAGAAGATATCTAACGAATGAAAAAATATGCGAAATGTTTCCATCAAACTGTTTATATTCCCATCTTTTTACGGCAAACTACATTCGGTTTTCGCCAACCCTATAACAAGTTTACGCTTGCGCTATCGAAGGAAATCGCGCGAAAAGTGATTATGGATCGGTAAGACCTTTAGCTTAAAACCTGCACATACCTACGGCGAGGCCGTCAATATTGCGAGCACCAACACATGCGAACTTGTTGACGTCATTCACCCACACAAACGATGTGGCGACAACTTCATTAGGAAGCCATAAGACGGCGTCAAGAGCCATCACACGACAAGTTTATATACCTATTAAATGTTAAATAAACAGCTGTATGTTTTTTATTTATATTTCGATGGGTACTAAAATCTTTGTTATTCCAGTAATACAAAAATGGAATTATGAACGTATAAACTCTGGTACTATAGCCCGGGTGGAGAATAGTAATATTAAGTAGGGCTGATTGTTGATACAGCTGATTTCTGTTGGAATTGAAGTCGTATTGCAGAGTACCCCCCAGCGAGTGTTTATAGGTAGAGCTAAGTGCGCTAGGATGCATGCTTGTTCCACTTTAAACACACGTCATACATAGGACGTGGCAACATTGTATGCCCAAGAAGAAGAAGTGTATGAAGTAAGTCCTCAGATGAGTAACATATTTCATTTATTGCGAGAAATACAAAACACGTCTAAACAGTATTCCATTTTCTGTGTCATTACCATCTACTGTATTATGCGATGTTATATCAACGTAATTTTAATGGTACCTCATTATTTATTCATTTATGAAACAAAAACATTTGACTGCATTTTAGACTGACTGTGCCGACATGAATATTTTTTGCTCCAGAGCATTCTCTGCATTGTATTTTATGCGAACGGCATCCACAAAAATCATAAAACGTACTAAGGGCGATCCCCATTTGTTCCACTATTTGCATGCGATACAAACGAGTGAAGACAACGATGTCCTACAAAGATCGTTGGCCGCCGACAATAAAAGTGTATTTGCGAAGAAATTTAATAAAGTGGAAGTGGACTGCTATTACGACGCGCCCCCGAGAACCTTCGGACGTACTTGTAGGTGTATCGGCCTTTGCCGGCCTTGTTATACCGAACTGTAATGGGTATTCATATTTCTTTTAGTACGAGTCGACGATTGAGGTGAGGCTGAGGCTTTAAACCATTCTAAAAAGAAGATAAATTACATGTCCTAAAATTTTTCATCATTGTCATGCATCCTTCTGTGTAAGGTGTCAATTTAGTGTGACACCACTTACTGGCCAAGCGAGATGGTTATGATACAAAATTGTGCACATATTATAAAAAGTGATTGTGAATATTTCATTATTATTAGTAACTCAAACTTGCTTAAGAGGCAGGACAGAGGTGTAAACGAGGAAGGGGCAAAATGAGTTTGAATTAGAAGAGATGCGGAATCACCACCAGCGCTCTTGTAAATACACACTTGGTTGATATGGTAGGGATGAGACTAAATTTCTCAATAAAGAGATTTCTCAAACAATTCTCAATAAAGAGAATCATTAAATATAATCTAGTTGGTATGGAAGCATACGGCCTTCTTTAAGTTTCTTCGGCCGTAAGGTACCTCAAGTGTGCATAAATACTCGGAAAATCAGTTTACCACCACTCTTGTGTGGCCAAACTATTGTGAGGACTAAAAGAAAATACACTTTGTCAAAAACTTTAAATGAATTACTCTTTAATCTTTATTTACATCAGAGATTTATAACGAAAGCTCATTCCTACATAAAATTTATAACAATATGTTTATCAACTTCGTAAGGAACTTAATTCTTTTACCAACGAAATGGATTTATGGGGGATTTTAAATTCGACGGGATTTGTCTATTTAGGCGTACCGTTAGCGGCCCGGGAACGCTCGAGGCTGTCAGCGACATGCTGAGCCATATTGCTTTAATATTATAACACGTAGAATAATTTTTTAAACTTAAGGATAAAATAATAGGCCCCTCAGATACGATTACTCCGATATATTTTATAAATATGGACAGTTTTTAAATTACTTTTTGTCAAACAAATATACGGTCCACCTGATGGTAAGCGATTATCGGAGCTTCAAACTCTCACGACACCAAAGGAGTTAAGTTTATAGCCTCTTCCCAAGAAACTCTAGTATGTTGTATCCATGTGGTTACCTTTAGAAAACTACCTTACGGGATATTTTGTAATTTCTCATCAGACAGATTATCTAAATTTGAATTCAAAGATTTCTTCTGTGATACTGCTACAACGTTTTCTGATTGTAAAATTCGTAGCATGACCGTAGCTTGTAGCCGTCGTAGCTCTTGACAGCGTCTGAGATTTAGATTTAATGAAACGCCAAACCCTAAAACGGTTTAAATCAAGTATTAAGCTCTTAGAAGTTATTCTTAAAACTTTTTTTACAGTATTAAGGTATCAAGAACGCTGCTGCGGATGCTGTTTTCTATGGGCCAGTGTAAAACGAGAAAGCTTGCTTGTGCATTAATGAATCTATAAAAACATTAAAGGACCTTACACTGTAACTTTTAGGAAAAGAATACGAGAAAAATCAAGACACAAATGAGCATTCGAAATTCCATTTCAATTGCATACTACCCAACCAGTCCAATTTTAAAGTCTCTCTCAATACAACGAATCTTATACCTCACACCGGTTCTAGACGCAGTTAAGTTTTGTCTTCAACACTATTTAAAGTTCAAAAAACTTGATATATCGTTTATATTTCTTGTGTGTTTAATTCGCAGTATGGGGAGGTGGCGCCGACGCGTCGCACTTCGCCTACTTGTTGCTCGCCGCCATACCTCCTCACTATTTGCTTTTCGATCAAACAATATCGACTCTTTCACTAACTACACTCAGTTGTAACCACTATCGCCCTACATACACTATAAATATATATCGTCGATATCGTATGAACCCTGTTCAATACCAATATTAATAGTATATTTTTTTTTAAATTACAAACATCACTTGGTTGCATGCGATGGATTGTCAATGTAACATTACAATGGAAAAGAACCTGAGAAATATACCTTACTTGAACAGTGTTCTGTTTTTAGGAATTTGTTGTTGTTGAAAGACTAGATAACAATCTTGAAGGTGCGAGTAGATTGCAACAAACGAAGCCGTGGAGTGTTGTCGGTTAGATTCGCACATTAGATAATAGGTTATACGTTTGCTGAATTTCCTATAAACACAAGGATGTTTCAGTAGTACGGGAGTCTTAATCTCTAATCTTGAAATAACACACGTTGTATATGTCAAATGTAGATGTCGTTGATTTGTTGCTTGTATTTTGTTTTAATTAAAGCATTCTAGTAATAACGTATATAAATGTTACAAGTTTGGATAATCATAAGCATAATTGCCATATACTTAATCAAAGTGTATTTATAATATTTTTCTTCGAAAACAACGTTCTAAATATAGCTTTGGTTTAAGAATTGAGACCGCCTCTAAATTGTGCATGAGTGGATAATGAAAACGACGTGGTATAATGAAAAATGATTTACGTATATGTATGAATAATAATATTGTAACTGTGAAAGTTTGTAAAGATGGTTGTTATATAATCACGTCCTTATCACTGAACGGATTTTGTTAAATTTCACACGCAAATATGTAGGTTTCATAACTAAACATACGGGCGAAAGCAGTTTTTAAAAACTTAAATGTTTTAAAAAACATTTTTATAAACATCTTACAATGTTCACACGCTATCAGGAACTGTGTGTTCATTAAACCCGCCTTAAATAACCTATCATCAAATGAACACTGAGTTTATTAGTCCGTCAGAGCAGTCCGTCCACAAACGAACAGGCACAGTCGAGTTGGCGCGTTAAGGGTAATAAAAGACGGTCGCTTGTGTGTAATTTGCGCCTTTGCTCAGCTCATCACGACCAGATTGGAATTCCTATCGCAGCCCCACGTCGCCGACGCGGTGGCGCCAGCCTCACTTGTTGCGTACTATGAAACGTCATAACCACCCCTACGTGACGATATTGTAAGACAGCTTTTTTTATATGCGTTCAGCTTATCAGACTCCTATTTACATAATAGATACGACGTCTACGCAATGAAAGTTTACCGTGACGTTCATGCAATTACTTATAGTTATTTCTATAAGGAGTAGCCACTGAGTTATTATTACATAATATCTCAATGGGAGTAGCAGTAAATGAGGTACCTTAATTTAAAAGTTCTTGATATTATGTCGACTGAAATAGTGTCAAATATAATACGGTCGAATATTGTAAAAAGTTCATAATATATGTTTTCAATTAACTGAATTCCTACCTAATATGGTCAATCTAGCAGTACATTGAGATAACCTTTTGAAAAGTGTTACTTTGTTACCTAAGTAATTTTGCCATTTTCGTTTCGTTTTATTTTAATGGTAACATTATCTATACTTATATTAATACGTGAAGCGAAAACTTTGGATCCCTTTTTACGAAAATTGGTCGGACGGAGGAGTATGAAATTTCGCACACTTATAGTTTATACAGAGAAGAAGTGACGAATGCTAAAATTTTTGAACAATATTTGCTACAAAGTTAAAATAAATGCAAAAACGGGTACATACAGCTATGAGTGTCCAGTATATATTTTGACCTGTCATAGTCCAAAAGTCTATACAATGACAGGTCAAGTAATATTGGCCAATGAAATAAACCATCTCTAGTCTCTAGTCTATATAAATGTGTGACGTGAAAGTGGAAAGACGAGTGGAGTGAAAGGAGGAAAACAGCTGATAAGCGTTCTATAATTCGCAAAATAAAACTGAGCAAATCAGCTTCGTTCGGAATAATTTGATCGTGGGAGAGCCATGCTTCGGCACGTATGGGCCGGCTTGACCGGAGTGATGCCATGGCCTCACAGAAAACCGGCAGTGAAGCAATGCTTGCATTGCTTTTTGCCGAGTGAATGAGGTTACCGGAGGTCCTAACCCTTCCCTCCCCCCTCTCCCCCTCTTCCACCCTTCCCTACTTAAAGGCCGGTAACGCACTTGTGACTTGAGTTGCAGGTGCCCACGGGCGGCTGTAGTCATTTACCATTAGGTGAGCCGTCTGCTCGATTGCCTCCAATAAAATAAAAATTGGCGTCATTATTAATCTATTCTGATATTACGCACTGTTAAGAAAATAAAATAATTTCATGCCCGTTTGTCATTATGTAATGCGTTCAAGTGTTTTCAAAACACAGAGGATAAAAATTCATAAAATAGTTCTTATGGATACCTATATAATGTTAATAATAGTAACATATTAAAGAAAATAAAGAAGAATTAATCTATTCTACTACAAAGCAGTAAGTACTATAATTCTTCTAACACTAACTTTATTATACTATTATTATGGTTGTTTAATTGAACTAATTTTCAAAATTATTTAAAATTTAACTTTAAAACCTTAATAGTTGTAGTCAATTGTGTAGTCAGCATAAAGAAATCCCAAAAGATTTGTAAGAAGATAGTTTAAAAAGAACAACTATCCATTATAGACAAAGAAGACAATATGCATTTCTCATCTGTATAAATTCTGAAACGGCTACGATTTAAAGCATTACATTAAAGTAATTCGGAATATCTATCTTCGTATAACTGCTTCTTGCTTGAAAACCATAAGTCTTTCTGATCAATGGGTGTCTATATTCACTTATGGAATGAACTTGGAATCTACTATGTTAGAATACGTAGTCATAGTCTCTTGTGTCATAAAACACGTATTTAATATTTCTAAATAGTTAAGCAAATATAAGTTTCTCGCCTTGTACTCCAAAAGACCAGTAATGGTCGACGTAGCATCAGACACTCAAACCAATAATAATAATACTTACGCGATTCAGTGGAGTAGAAAAAAAATGTAATGCGTAAGTCCAGTCCACTCGTGATCACAGTCGGTGCAATTCGATCGAAACGTCGGGTAACCAAGAGGTATTGTAGGTACCTTTTAAATATTATCACGATTAAGTCCCGAGTTCCACATCTAATATGTAATGCGTATGGTTTATAAAGGATTGTTTTCATTATAAAACTTTATCAAAACTGAAACAGTAATTTTTCACAACTCAGTGAGCACTAACGGATTGTTTAATTTAAGCTGTAGAATTATAAATATACACAGTTTGATCCTTCATGGAACTGCCATAGAAATATTTAATACTTCAAAGTATTTATATAGAATTTGTCAAGTTAGCGGTGTTTAGAATAGATGTCTATTTTAGTCTTTTTGTTATACTGTACTAGCTACGCCCCGTGGTTTCACCCGTGTAAGTCCCGGTGCCGTGGAAATGTCGGGATAAAAAGTAGCTATGTGTTAATCCAGGTCTAGAGCTATCTACATACCAATTTCATCGCAATCGGTTCAATAGTTTTTGCGTGAAAGAGTACCAAACATCCATACATTCTCACAAACTTTCACGTCTATGATATTAGCAGGACATATTAAAGTTTTCATTATTATTGGACCTCAAATGAAGGTAGAAGACAACCCCCATAGATAGCTTGCTTACGGTTACAAACAAGAGGGACTGTAACTCTGTGGTAATAATATAAGTTGCTTTTTACTTCAACTATCACTACCTATCACTTGAAATACAGCCACAGAATGCTTACGTCGGATATGTCGTTGGTATGCAATAAACATTGTTCTATTCTATTCTACGGTCAGAAAATCTTATCCAATAGGATTCACCAACCCTATGCGTTTTTCATCACAGACTTGAACATCAACAGGTTATAACATTTAAAACAGAATAATGTAAATTGATATTTCACGCAGTATCCTAAAACCTGCAAATGTCAGCACTACCTACGCAATGTAAAAAGCTCAAGCTCAATAAATTGAATAACTGTAGTTAAGTGAAACCTCTCTATGATTCTATGCAGTAAGTATATGAACACATAAAAGAACCGATTGGCCTCGTGGAGTTTCAATTAGTTTCTCAGAGCACTGTAGCTATGTCCAAAGGTCACGTTTCCTGATTAATGGTGAAATATTCATATGTTATAAATTAATTAGTCTACAAATTAATAATGTACGGCTTGCAGTTGACGTGGTGCAGGAGCCGGCGGTGGTATGCGTCAGAACAAGCCTTGATTGCGCTTTCCGTCATTGCTGCGTTTTAATTAAAGAAGCCATACACTTAAGTCATTCGTATGTAAGCAAATGGCAATGAGGTTGCGTCGCCTTACCGTCGGGGGAACTGAATCCGCACTAATGATAGACGATCGGCGTTCAATAACATACTTTGTTTTCGCAAATGTAGTGCCATACTTTGTGCTATGGCGTTTTAGAGAAAAAGTCGTTGCGCTATTTAGCATTTAACTCTTAACTGTCTTTTAGCAAGAGTCTAATTCTCGTTAAACCAAAATATTACCAATGTATTTCTTTTTATTCTTGAACAAATGTAAAAAATTATTACCAATATTAGAGGAAATTTAAAGTCGGCATTTGATAGTGTTCCCGGGCCCCAGTTTTTGTAAAAGAAATGTAGTGTTCTGGTTCTACCTTTATTTGAGAAGAAAGAAACCTTTTTCTGTTTCACACGTTTCTGACATAAATTTAAAATATAAAACGAATTGAAATTTAAAACTAAAAAGTTTTGTTATTTGCCTTCTCTGTTCTAAACAGTTAAAGGCTCTTGACATATTTAAAAAAAATGCTTCAGACAATACATAATAACTACAGTAAGATCATATGAGGTATAAAAGAAAAAAATAAAATTCTTTATGATACTAAAGATTTAAATCTGAGCGTGTATGAAAGAAATTGAGACATTCTTGAGGGCAGCGGAGCCCCGGGCGAGCACTTAGCTCCGGCTATTAAGGGCGCTGTGACCGCCCGCGCGACGAAACGACGAAAACTATAAAACCGTTAAAGCAACGTTTCAGCAGCCGTAAAGAGCGTCGCAAGATCTGTTGACAATGTCGCCCCAACCCGCCATAAACCGTATGCACCCGACTAAGCTGTAAAACTTAATGGTACTCTGATTAAACTTATCTCTGCAGCCAGCAAATCTCGACTTGCACTAATAGCTACTAATTTTTTTTACAATTGAGGTAGCAAATAAGCTGCCGGCTTTCGGTTAGCGGTTTCAACTCTGCTTACAAATTGGAATATTACTAATCCGGATTTTTTTTAAATATTTATAGTATATGTACCTGTAGTGGTAGTAAATAGGTGGAGTTCATGTTTGAAACACTTATTTCTGGGAAAAAAAGTAGTTTTTAAAGCACCTTCTACATCCTTTCCTAACGGGCTGATTTTAGTGACTCTACTGTAGTAGTACGGGAATATAATAAAAGGTTCTTCTAAGAGAAGAAGGAGGCACAGTTGGCGAAGAAAGTTGCTTAACTCATTCAAATTCACAAAGTGCCAGATTGTAAGCAGTTCGATATTGAGACTGTTTATAAACTGTCCCACTGCCGAACAAGGGCAAGCCTCCTTCTCAGTATGAGACTGATTACCAATAACAATCTCTTATCACGGCGATCCTACTCTCTGGCAACCTTAATTCCAATTAGAAAAATAGCATTATCTCTCAGTATAGCACCATAAAAATTATATTCATAGTTTTTTTAGTGGAAGTGAGTGTTAACAAATTTTTACTCGTAGGCAGATTTCGTGAAACGGCTTTAATACGTGTGTACACGCAAAGAGAGGACACTAGAAAAAACATTTTTAGAGTAACATCCCAGAGATGTAACTTTCTACTCAAAGTTCTTAGAGCAGAGAAAAAGAGTGCAGAAGCACAATTATTTTTCAAAATTAGCGATATTACATTCGCGAAGTTTCGTACTTTTAGCGACTACAATAATAGCGTTATTGCAGGTTCGACTTGATATAACCTAAACATATTTTAATAGAGTGCTCATATGATTTGTTAGTCAATACATTTTTGAGAGGTCAGGAAAACGCATGCTAAACGTACATTGTAAGGTACAATTTTTTTTTTAATTTAAAGAAGTTTGTGACCGTTTTTAGTCATACTAAAACAAATACTCCTGCTTGTTATACCTATGAGTCCTCTGGTGTATAACATACCTAGTATTGGTTGCATTGTATTAAAATACTATAAACCGGATGGCTTCCGAACGAATATGTCAAGTGTGGAGTTATGGCTTCTTGGCGCGACGCCCGCTCGGCCGGCACCGACATTGGTTTGTTGTCCTAATACGTTTACTTGTGCACTGTACAAATAGCTACAGTGAATGCTTTAGGATGCTCTATAAATTGCAGGCTTCATACACTACCAATGTTATACAGTCTCGTGATTTGATTCATCATTAAGTTACGTTCAAAGTTAACTGCTTAACATTTAACTTTTGTTCCGGGTTCAAAGAATAAAGGAGGTTTTTTTAAGTTTCACTAACAAATATAAAGTAACAAGTGCTCGGCTAGATTCAAAGATAAGAGGTCTTCTTCTCCTAAGCGGGTGGTCTAACGAGGCGTAACTTTAAAATACTTTCATTTATACCGAGCGCTCGGGATATCCACTACAGACGTCTTTATGTACAAACTTGTATACTTAGCGTCGACTGTATGATCACACTGAGACACCAAAAAGTCCAGATAGTGGAGGGTAATGTGAGGTCGCATAAAACGGCGAAGACTCTCAAAACGCTTTACAAGAACTGGAAGGATGTTATAAAGGTTTTACGATCGCGTTCCGTCAGTGAACGTTGCAATGGCCTTAATGGACGACCTAAGTGCATAGGGACATTCATGACAGCGGTAAAGCGGTAAGAAAACCGTTTTTGGTACTAATGTTAATACCGTTAACTATTCATTACGTGAAATGAACGTGTGACTGCTGTGGCATGTAACAATAGTTAACGCTAACCAACGGTTAATAGACAAGTAAGTGATTGCTTATTACTGCCTTCAAAAACTTTATTTTCGAAACAAATGAAATTGATGTTGTTTTTTAAACCGGCTGGGATGTGTGTTACATCACAACATATTATAAAACAAAGTCCCCCGCCGCGTTTGTCTGTCTGTCTGTTCGCGATAAACTGAAAAACTATTGAACGAATTTTCATGATTCATGAGGAAGGTTTAGGTATATAATTTGTACCCGTGCAAAACCGGGGCGGGTTGCTAGTTTAGAATACTTTTTCAAATTTATAAAAACTAGAGATCGCGTGGTGGTCGAATTTCGACCATGGTTTATTTCATTGGCCAATATTACTTGACCTGTTATTGTATAGACTTTTGTACCATGACAGGTCAAAATATATACTGGACACTCATAGCTGTATGTACCGGTTTGTGAATTTTTTTTAACTTTGTAGCAAATATTGTTCCAAAATTTTAGCATTCGTCACTTCTTCTCTGTATAAACTATAAGTGTGCGAAATTTCATACTCCTCCGTCCGCCCAATTTTCGTAAATAGGGATCCAAAGTTTTCGCTTCACGTATTAATATATAGATAATTTGAGGAACAAAATGAAATTAAAGTTTTAGTGGTACTAATTTAGTGTATTATTTTAAAAATCCAATATTTTGTATTAGTAATTCATTCATAACCTACATACAATTAGATCACCATCGATCAATCGAAAGTAAAATAGTTATCATATATAGGGCGTGATGTTTATATATGTGTGTACATAATATAATACCATATCTAAGTAATCTTAAAATTAAAATTGTAATTTTAAACACTTAGGATATGTTTTTTTTAAACAATTCTTTTTCTTAATAAGTTTTTTCTTGAGTTTCGGTTCTTCGGTTTCCTCGGTTGGAAATGTTTACTATTTATATAACCGGTATAACCTTTTCTGGTAGGCCTCTCCACCGTCATCAATCTGATCCTTAGAGCATTTATGTGCTAGAAAAAGCTAGCACTATAAATTTCAAGTTTTATAAGGGGTTTCTATTTTTAACGGGCAGTTATTCAACGTTTACGCGCAGTTAAAGTAGTTTTTTCTGTTACTTGTTTACGCCCTTAATGGTATTATACCAAACTACTGAAATAATGAAACTAATTACTGCTAATGAATTCAGATTTAAAATTAAATATAAATATTTAATTAATATCCTGAAATAAAAATAATCCATTTCCTTGTTGAATTACAGAAAGGAGATAAATACACTTAAGTATAATCGCTGTTAGAGCTAATTGAACAAATAATTTAGTTTTTATTTTGATAGGTAATGATTTAAAGTTAATGTATGTTTGTTGTCAGTTTTAGTTCAAAATTTACTAAAAAAATATGTTGCATTCAAGCGATCGACAATTACAATTGTTTTTTTTTGTTAATCTCAGGTCCACTTCACCTGAGATTATTAAAAAAAATATGTTAATGAGTATAACATACATACATTATAGTATCTCGAAAAATCGCAAGTAAAACACGCATTGAACATTAATTTTGATGAGTCGTGATTTGTAAACAGATGCACGATATTAATGTTCGTTTACAGTACATTTCCGTCAGAAATCAAACAAAATAAATAGAAGCTTTCAAAAAGCTGCTCTTGACTCGTTTGATTTACTTTCTGATGAAACGTTTATCTACAGTGATTCATCACGTTGGACAATGATGAGGGTTGTTCAGTTCCCAAGTAAAACAAATCCAACGTCATCGATTAGTAATTCGATACTCTTGTATTTTATTATACTTTCCATTTGCTCGCAAATGAGAAAGTAATAGTTGCGAAGCACGATCATGTTTCAGTAAACGCTTTTCGCTGTAAAATGAATTAATATTCATAATGTGTTATCAAAACTACCATTTTAATATAAAGGCGCCTATTAGACGCGTCATTACTGTGGATTCATACTGTTACTCGCGCGGTCAGGCGGTTAATATGTAGACCGCGACTGTACTACTGACTGATTCTATACTTTAATTTGATCGGTCTCTGTGTGTGCTTGTAACCTTAACGTATGCAAAATTATAGTAATCTCATTCTAAAGTTTTCCAGATTTGTATTAAAGATTAGCTAGTATATTAAATACATTCTTTTAGTTTTGGCAATTAAATAAATGTACTTTAGAACGCTTTCCTGAGACAATCATTCCAGGTATTCCTGAGGTATAATAACAAAATATTTTTTTAAATCGTGCAATCGTACAAACAAAATCTTTAGCTATAAAATCCCAGTAAACATTAGAATCTAACAAGACTGAAGACAAGAAGAAGACAAGAAGGACTTACAGTTGCCGGTATGTATTTTATAGTAAATTGGAGGCCGATACCGAAAATGATAATTAAGTCTTAACCATACTTCAAATTAATTTCATTTCCAGGACATTTTGTTCAAACAATAATGTAAATTACATATTTGTTCTGAGGGAAACGAAATTTTACTCAAACGAATCCACTCGTAATTCTGTCCTTTCCAATCCAATTCCATAAAACACAGTGCTATTTCAAGTTTCAATCAACATGTTCCGAATCGTTTTACTGGGTCATTGTACGAGAGACATGAAAGTCGCAGGTGAAATAGGCTTTATATAGGATGTGCTAGGCAATGGCTAGACATCGGCGTTGAGCTTGTTTTCGATTGATCGATACCTATGCTCGGCCCACTGCGCCCTACTCGTACTTAGGAAGGAGTCACAACTCTATTTTCTTTCCTTTATTTGAATACAACGATGAATTTATTATGATACCCCCATAGCGATTATTTACCTCGTGTATTTTATGTAGTTCAAACATACATAGTAATGGAGGATATTATGTCCTATAAATAATTCAACATATACAAAAGGAATAGGAATCGCCTGATAAAATTCCAATGTACATACATTCTCAAAATACGAGTAAAAGAAATTGAGCGTCGAGAATGTTGATGTATGTATAATTCTTCCTTTCTGCATCTTTCTTACTTACGTTTGAATTTCTCTTTATTTCAAAATCAAAACTTTGCGAAACGTATAATAAAAGAAAACGATTTTACCACGATTTTATACGGCAACAATAAAGTGCTGAAGTCAGCGTAGCAATACAGAAAATCATAAAACATAACAGCTAATTACAAAAAAATAGTAACCAAGCTTGGTGAGGACATTATTAAGTAGCTACTATGAACCCTCCTTTTTGTAACTCGAAAGTAGATAGGTATCTTACCCGCATTTTTGGCATACTTGCGACATCCAGCCCAGAAAGTGTCGTTTGAGAATTTATGGTAAAATGTAAGCCCCTGACAAATGAACTTTACGCAGTTCGACGCGACGTGATGCCAAAGACAATGTCGACTTAAAATAGATTCAACAACATAAATTTTCTTTGTACTGTTTTTTTTTAAGTTTATTTCGGAAAGGCGTGTGTTATGTATTTGTAAGAGAGAAAAAGGTAGGTATTACTACAAATATATTACGTATACCTTTTAGACATACGTATAATGATTCACTGTACCGTGTAAAACAGGTTTTATACTCTCAAGGAACAATATAAATATACCTTGTTTTGTTGATAAGAAATAAAGCACAATATCAATAAAAGTAAGACTTAAGGTTTGCTTCTTGTTACTTTCGAAGAAAAATTACTAAGCTTTTAACCATATAAGATTTTGATCACGCTCTATCCGATGTTCCCCCCGTAACCTAACTACACGCAACCCTAATGAACACACTACATTAAACGTGGAACGAGAATCGCCCAGCCAGCTCCAAGACACACGGTTCTATCTCAAGATTGTTGGCCTTTGTGCTAAACGACTTTTGGTCGGATTAACTTCATATCACTGCGTTGGTACTTGTGTTCAGTATTGGAACTTCTATACGATAATTAAACTCACCAGACATTGTTGCTACTTAAGGTCAAAGTTTGTGGTAGCTATAGAGGTTTTCTTGGGGATTCCTATTTCATATATTTTAATGTCCTAACAGAAGCACATGTGCAGTCATAGTTATCTATAGACTTAATTAAATTTTAAGAATGCGTTGTATAGCAATTTTGTGCACGAATTTGATTTGGAGTTTTTAAAATATTCAGACTTTAGACTTTTTTATTCATTCATTTATCCCTGGAGACTATAACTAAACTCAACTGATCATTTAGGCACGATCGAGTACGCGGTCAGACCCTGGAAACCCTGGAATTTTTCAGGGTCTTTAGCTTTTATATACGGCATAAAAACATTTATAGGGGTTCGGCATCTGAAAACCTCTCTTTATTTTATTAATATTGTAAATGTAAAGATATTTGTTGGTTTGTCCTTTCATCACGGAGCAACAGATTGAACATTAACGATCTATGATACGAGACATTTCATAAAATAATTTGTGTAAATACCTTTTTAAACCTTTTTGGTGAGTGATTTCAACGCTTACGAATTGCCAAAGCTTAAAAACGTTGACAATTATTTACTCAGTTTCAGTAAAATTTAATCAAAATCACAAATAAAAATGTGAAACAAAAACATTATATTAAGTGTTATTCCAAGTACGTTTGTTTAGAAAAGTAGAAGGATATTGTCGTGAAGGAGTTAAGTAATAGAATCATAAGTTGGTGGTTTCGCCACAGTGCAGTGTTTCTGTGCAAGACTTCTAAAAGGTTTTCCTTTACGAGAGAAACTTTTATAATTAAAGGACATCAAAGGACCTCACGATGGGGTTACACTTTAGATCGTTATTCAAAGCGGCTGTAACCGAGATAAGGGATCTTTTGGCGCCTTTTCAATGAAAGTTTATTTTATGAACTGTGACAAGAAGATAAATTTGTTTCTTATTAATGTGTAGAATTTCAATATTTTATAAATTTTAGTACAGCGCTCTAAAGTGTCTTAAGAAAGGATACCTAATTTTTTTGCTAGGATTCAACAATAAAAAGAGATGTAAGTACATTTACTTCGTTACTGACTAGAGATGTACATCTACTTTAAAAATATCGAAGCCAAATCAACTTTATTTTGTACTTAGAGGCAAGCGGAGTAATATGAAAGGGCAAGTATCCGTTTTACTTCTTAAGCTACTAGCAGCGTACCAGCTTTCTACGGGTCATTGATATCTTAAGCGGAAATTAAACGGAGAATATTCTTATTCTCTGTGGAGTTGTAAACGTACTTAGATTACGTTGATCATTTACGAGCAGGTGTACCTAAAAATCTTTACCTTCCTAAATAAATATCAAATGATATACCGCTAACTGAAATAAGAAAACTTAAAACAAGTTTGGTTTCTTATTGAAAACATTTCGTGCTACAAATAGCATTTAGATAATGCTACGAACCTAATTCATATCTAAATTCCACACTCGTAGGCGAAACACGTGAATACTAAACACGTAATCGCAATGATACACATACATTGATGCATTTCGACACTATCATTAAGTCTAAATCAGTACTGTAACAGCATTTGAACAGTAATCAAGTCTACTGGCGACTGCAGAGTATTAGATTGGTCTCAGACGCAGACAACAAAAGATAATGCTGAGTCCCGTGGTAAATGGATTTGTCAACTGCTGTGCCAGTAATTAAATAAATATATTGTTTGTTTCTTTCCCCCGTTTGTATGCGCTGACGAGTTTTATCAGCTATCGTGTGGTTTTTGTCTTCGAAGCAATTAGTGGGCTTTAGTTAGTACGGGAGTATATACAGCTACAGATACGATTGTAGAACTCTGCTTCTAATTTTGACGCTATCCTAAGCTACTCGTTTTTTATTAGTGAAAGTTCTGATAATATGTACTTCATCACAGATGAAAGTGACATAATTTAGTTGAACAACAGTTTAACAATTTACATAAGCCTGTCATTTGCCGACTAAAATAATTAGCATCTTTTTTTAAATTGTGACACTTTAGGGAAAGGAACGTCCTCGTATGAAAATGGTTATGTTATTCTATCCAACTTACTGTGAGGGATTGAGGCAGTTCACAAATCTTTGAAAACATCATTAGATGTCAGATCAGTTTGGTTTTTTGAAAGGGGAAAAAAGTGTACTCTTGTAACACTATTCATGTCATTCTTACGTTGTTACTACCCTATCAAGTCTTTTTTAGGCCCTTTTTACAAAAATGTTATGCAGCGGCTACCACGTTGGACACTTGATGTTTAAACCTCCAAGCTCGCACAAACGTGTAGATAGTTGCCAAACGATTAGAAAACTTTCTTTGATTTGTCTCAAAAAATCGATACCTGACGGCATCGGTCCGAAGTAACTACTACTAACAAACCTAGACAAGTCAAGTCAAACGTCCCATCCACACGTTTGAATTTTTTAAGGCTTCTCGAGGTTTGGTAACCAGGCATTGTAGTGTACTTCTTAGAAAAAACAAAATGAACTTCATTCTAACTGCATACGTATACTATATTTATGTATAGTGCCTAAAACACACACTTCCCTCGACTTTCGGTCTAACTCAAACACATTGGTACAACCAAAACTTTTCCATTTATATCACGTAATATGAATTCAAGAGATTAAAACAGTAATACGATACAAAAATCCCTCTTCACTATATTTGTACTGGATGTATGTACATCATAGTTGGGTGGCGAAAATAGGGGGTGACGACAAAAGGGTGGGACATCAATCACTGGGACCTTTTTGTCAAGTTGCCACTTCGACACGTTTCTCCAATGTTATGGTTAATTCAAGTCGACGTAGTTTGGAGCTCCCTCATCGAAGGATTGGTATTGATATATTTATAAAGGTTGGTTATTGTTCAACTACTCTATGACAATATTTTGATAAACTAATTCATATGTTCGTTGGAAGAACTGGTTTATATCCGGGCTCTACTTAAAACAAGGGCATGATGCTCGCATGGTACATATTTTTAAAAACATTCCGTATTTTTAGGGTTTTTTAAAGGTAAAAACGAAACTTTTCGTTGTCTGTCGATCCGGCCGACCCTCCAAGATCCTTTTTCTGACAAACATGGAGATATCAAGTTGAAATTAATATCAAACAATAAAGTCTTTCGAGGTGTAAATTTTTTATAACTTCTGCAACTGCTGTGTTAACGCCATCAAACGATACGATATTGATATTCTCACCTGCAAGCGTAACTCACTCACTGCATTCTAGTGATCGAGTTAAGAGCATTGACAAGAAGCAAGGTATCTGTGCATAAGTTAGATAAAAATATGAAAACCGTCAATTAGCAGTAATACTACATAAAACACTTATCTTTTGATTACAAAATTACATTTTAGGGCATCTACTGTGATATAAACCTAAATACATATGAACATTTGTTTCCATTGAGTAAATTACTTTCCTCTTCAATACGATTTTACTTTTCAGTAAAGGAATATTCGCTTACCTTAGCTATTTTATCAGTTTCAGTAGGTATGTTAATTGGAGTCCCTATACCTGGGAAGGTAAACTACGAGTTGGTACGGAAACAATATGGCGAGAGTTCATTTGCCTATTTTGTTGTTATTTGTATGAATAGCTGCAGGGTTTCTAAATACATTATGTAGTAAGCTGCACGCATAGTACGACTGTTTGGTAAAAGGTGATATCTACTGTATGATTGAATACTTAAAGCCGCGATTATCTGATTCGTATTTTTTTTTATAATATAATATTAAGACTGTTTTAGGGTCAAAAATAGTGTTGGTGAAATATGAAAGTTATCATCCGGAAATCATAGTTATAATATATCATATTATAACTATGATTTCCGGATGATAACTATCAAAGTTATTATACCTTAAAATTTAAAAGCACCATCACAGCCACCAACCACTTCTATTATGAAAAATTTAGTACCTTCCTAAAATGTTTTAGTTAAAAAGGTAGGAACGAAGCCTTTTAGTTTAGTTAATTTTCCAAACGTTTATCTCCCAACACAGGATTAATATAATTAGACGAATTGTTATGAATAAACCGATCCACTTTATCGTAGGGTTTTTAATCGTTTACGTTAACAAAGCGTGATAATGCAGCGGTGTCGGGCGCCGACCCTCCTATTCCACCTGATCCCTTTATATGCTCTCCCAACCTTTAACTTTTTAAAAGACCTTCTATGTCTACCGACAAACAATTTAACAGTATAACTTCTCCGAATAGACTTTTCGGAGGAGATTTGTTATTCACTCAAAAGTTTTAAGTGGCTGTGAAACATCGTTGTCAAAGAATTAAATAACTACTCGTTTTAAACGATTCTGTGCTTTAAACTAGTAATGATAGGGTGTATAATTGAGTGTAGGTTTCGATTAAAAGAACAGTTGTTGGTCTACACATTGAGTTCAGGAGTTTTACTGTCAGTTGACTGTATTTCACTTCAATGGATGTAGATGTTAGCACTTGTCACGCATCGGGTTGATTAAAAAGATTATTTGACTGTCCAGGCAAATCAATACTTACGTAAACCGTTAGTATTCAATAGACGAATGACGTCAAAGTCAAGTCATAGACATGTTGAAATAAAAAAAAACGTACCTCACACGTTTTTCTGATATAGTCTGACTCTTATTTTAGACAACTTAAAATGTCTGGCTCTTTTATTTTTATGTTAATTAATACACCTACTTTTTATTTCTTTAAGTCCCATTCGACCTAAAATACCTTTTGTGGCTGAAATATTTTGCAGTTTATGCACCATGTGCAGTAGGATTAAGTGCCGATCTGGTCAGTCAGACTTTCCATTCCATACTTGAATGCCATTCAAGTTTTACTGCTCAAAATATCTAACGGCCTAAAGTACCTTCTCAAAATTCGTTATGAGCTCTTGGGCTATAACGTGCGAAAGAAAGAAGAAACTTCGTTCCAAAAACCTATGACGTCACAGTCAAGTCTATAAACATTTTTGTAATAAAAGAATACTAGTAACGTGGGCACAGATAAGATAATAGTTACACGTGGGTCACACATTAGGCAGTAGTATTCTTGTTACCCCTCTAATGATGCTAATGCCCGGTTCTTATAATCAAGAAACGATTCGTTTTGCTTACGGGCGGTAAAATTTTCGTTAAAAATTTAACGAAATTTTTACCGTCCGTAAGCAAAACGAATCGTTTCTTGATTATAAGAACCGGGCATAAATGCTTGTATTAGGTGTGGGTTTATGTCGGTCGTGCAATGGGCGGTGGGATTGTTTTCTATTATTGGTGCATCTATGATGTATGGAGTACGTGGCTGTCCAACCGCAAAACACATTACCATTAAGATTCATATACGACTGCGCAGATATCTGCTCACGAGCAATATTGTCTCAGCATTCGTGTAATTAAGCATTACATAATTGATGTATTTAGCAATCGGTCACGACATTTGCAAAGGTCAAGGACTGAAAAGGCCAACGTTAATAGTATTACGGTATTCTTACTACTCTAAAAAAAAAAGTAACATCCGTAAACCTATAACTTTTGGTTTGTTCCGACCCGATGTCACATGGATACAAGTTTCATAAATTACAGTTATCCTCACATACACCAAATTATATACATAAACTACTGAAATAATATCATAATAATGTGTAAAATGTATACATTGGATTGACAGTTGGCGCTAAATTCTAAGAGTTATCGAGAGAGTACAGGTTCAAATTCAATGTATAGAACCGACTTGACTTACTTCACTTTGACTCACACAACGCCTTTAACTTAAAAACTATACGCTGGAAATCTCATGTACCTCATCATCTGTCACTCTCATCCTACACTTGACAAAGAACATTCGAGATATTTCCAATACTTCAAATGCATTAACGATAGACTTAATACTTCGGAGAAATAGTGTACTCAAGCCTCATCTTTCGACTGTTGCACCAAGTTCAAAGATCTTTTCTAAAACTTATCTTCGATATTGGAAGCAGGGATAAATTCTGTTATTAAGAAAGTCTTAGGTGCTCAATAAGACTGTGTAATACCCCCCAGTGGGCAGCGCGGCCCTCCATTAGGCGAGCGTGTTGCCAACGGAGCCCCGCGATGCTCAGCGTGGCGCAAACTACCCCTTATCACCCAAACTACTTAGTTTTTCAAAAACAGTCATCCTAAATTAATATAATCAACACTCCTGTGATGTTTGTTTTCATATTATTATATTATAACTTTGTTTTCAGGATTTGGTGTCGGGTATTTTTTGTAGAAAAATCATTTGAATATAACGTCATAGCGTGTATACATATACAATAACTTCTAAACATTTACCTTTTACGATGTAAATAGTACAGAAAGATATTATAATAAAATTATGGCATATTCAGCCTAAAGAAGGTAGGCTATAATATGTGTAATGTACGAGTATGTTGAGATTGAACCATGTGTGTCCGATCAATTTCAGCCATCGCGCATCGTCAAAAGGCGCAGGAAGATCGAGCTTCCCTGATCCAAGTTAATATGAACCATTTTTTTAAATAAACGAGATTAGTCTTTTGTTTTGGTAATGTTGGAGCTTATTGTTATCACGTATTTATAAATGTAATAATGTTGGGAGTTTTTTACAAAACGATCGATTGCCAAGGCTTATTCGATATTTAATTTAAATCGTGTGACCCATAATATAAAAATATATCAGAATATTTTTTTAGCTGCAACTCTATTATACAAAAACTAGACTTTAACAAGGTAAGTCATTTAGGAGATTAATCTGACCAGTGAGGTATGTTTGTTAATGATTTTTTTTTCCTTCGCTTCTATAAATTACAACACATGTTTCAAAGTTCTACAATCTGATAAAGCTAATAATACACGTTTGAATATTCCAAAAAAGGAGCAGGTTACTGAGTGTCGGTGTAGCTCGTTAGTTTCCCCGGACATGGGATAATTGTGATAACCGCATTTATTCACGTCCGTGGAACTCTTGAATGTGAAACTTAATTGAGTTATTTTCTCTCGCGGCCGGCACGTCCCGCCATGTGTACCTGCAACGGTCTAATACTGAATATTAAAAAGAAGAAAAAAATGGTTAACTATTTCTGTTGCAGAGACACAAATTCTCAAATTATATGCCCTATTGTCTCCGTATTTTTCGGTTTTATAGATGTTTCAAGAGATTCCACGCTATTACTTAATATGATACTGCAAGCTGTCAGAAGAAGGTCTATAACAAGACCCGCAACAAATTTGCAACTACGAATGACACTTGGGAGATTGTAACTAGTCTTTCATAAGATTAGAACTTCTTTTTTTTTTTAATAAAGAATACTAGCAACGTGGGTCACTCATTACTAATATTCTTGTTAACCCCTATAGCCAAGCTAAATGCTTGTGTTAGGGGTGGGTTCACGACGGTAAAGTACTGGGTGGGGTTCGAACCCGAACCGAAGTCCGACACCTTAGCCATTACGCTACCGTCGCTTTAAAGTGACTCTGTTTACGAGTTACAAGATTTGATCCTCTGTAATTGAATTGCGAATTTCATTGAATTGCTCATTTCTTATTGTCATCAGAAATATGACAGGATTAGGCTTTATGAAAAGCGAAAAATATCTTTTGTTAACGTTGCGAAGAGATATGAATTGAATACTGTTCGAACGCGTCTAGAATTTAGTCCAATATTAGATAACTCCATAATCTGTGAGACGGTTCAGAGTATAATACAGTTGAGAAAAATAGCTAAAGAGGGATAGGAAAGTGTATCAAGTCGACGGTTTCAATGGCGCATGGAGCAAGAAGCCGACGGGAGTTAATGCAAAAATGCATAAGAAGATGAATTTTCATGCTCAAAGAATTCCATTCACAACGTGCCAGTGTCTGGTAGATTAAGCAGAACTTTACTGAGAAGAATAAAGTTTGAAATAGAACTCATTTTGAATTTTAATCGCGTATTGGGTCGAGCCCTTAAAAGCCTTTTTGTTAGCAGCTACGACCGGAAAGGTTTCTACAGAATGTATTAACGCTTTTTGTACACCGTTATTATTATTTGCATTGTTCTATATTTTAGTCATTCCTATTGTTGGATTGGTAGCTATAAACCTAAATATTATACATATATATAACTACAGTTAAAAACGAGCTGGAATATATGAAGTAGTGAATAATACTAATGACATATTTATTTATGTAACTTATAAAAATTAATTTGTACTTTTAAGTTTCACGTGACTAGTAGGTGGAAAAGTCTCTTTTTTTTGCAAAAAGCCTGGGTTTTTAAGTAAGTTTACATTTAACGTATGAGAACATTATAAGTAGGTATTGAACAGTATCCGTTCTAATTCGTGTATGGATGTCTCACCAGAACCGATGTTATACGAGTTACGGCGGTGTGATGATTATTACTTTTATTTTTTTACAAATCCATATCGCTGAAGAAGTAGCCAGACGTGCATATAACACGCCCATATCGCCATTTACATTCTGTGCTACTACGAAGAAAACAAATCTAAGCAGGGATTCGAAATCGAGAACATATCAAAAGGGGCCATGATTAACCAATTCCTGTTAGTAATTTTCAAGTTAAAGTTCCAACTTATATGCTTTATTTTATTTTATTTATTTATTTACAAAAAAATCATCTTGTAATAGATTAAATAATAATAATATGATATAAATAATAATGATATAAATAGTAACTTTATATCTGTCTAAGGTACATATTTCTGTTTGTATTTTTGTGACGTGACGAAAATAATCGTGCTTAAGTTAATTAGTTAGTATTTTTAGTTATTTAATAGTATATATAATAATAATAGAAACCATAATAGAAGCCGTGTTTAGTTTGGGTCTAGAAAGCGCTGTGAAGTACGTTTAAGAATATTGTTGTTAGAATTTAATACTAAAGTGTTAATATTAATGCCTAGAGCTATTGTTCTCTCAATGCTTGTTAAATATAACAGTGGAGGTTTAATCAAACTTTAACACAAATGCAATTATAAACGCTGCTTAATGGTTTATGAACATTTTAAATAAGCAGATGTTAAAAACTCGTCATAATATGATTGAGCAAACTTCTAGTGCATAAATAAGATGCATTAAATTTCTGTTTCCAACTGTGTGGCGTCTAATTACAAGTGTTGAACAATACTTTTTGTTTCCACAGATTGTCGCGCCACCAGTTATATCCACTCCAAATTGAATATTAAATTTTCATCGTAATACGAGGAATTTTAAATTCGTTAGCTACACAGTTATTTGAATTCTTTTTAGTACATTCTCTAATTTTACAAGCCATCTCTGTTTGTGTAGACAAGTTATTCCAATTTATAAACTAATACGTTCTTTTTCATATTACCTTTCCCTTTATTTGCTAGTTGTATTTAAATAACAACGTGCAAGTTACAATCTCGTCCCGTCAAAACTCATTTTAGTAATCACGCAAAATGGTATTTATTTATTCTTAAAAACTATAAGACTTACTAGTATCTTTTTGGCACAATATTTTTTTTTGTGGGTGTAATATGATCAAACTGCCTAGATATCTTGTGCATATATATAACTTGATATGTAAATTACTATGGCCTAAGTAATTAACTCAATTTCACAAAGGATGTTGGTTGGACCTTTTGTGATTAACAAGGTTCAATTATAAATCAAACTAACTGTATCTTTACTAGGTACTTCTTTCAAAAATGCAAAAACTTTTGATCAAAAAATGAAATGTTTGTTTAAATAATAAAGTCAATAATAGTCAGTCAGTGATTTATGAAACACTGATTGCAACGTCACATTTTGATGGCGATATTTTGTCGAATTTCTGTGTTCGTACTTTATTCTGTTCCTCTAACTTGGGCCTAAGTATTTTATACCACTGATTTGGCAAACAAGCACATATCTCACCTAGTAGTAAGGCGTTACCGTTACATATAAACACTCGTAACACAAGAGGTATAACACGCATATAACATTTATAATATAACTGTATATTTTTAATGCGTAGTCTAATAGCACATTATCAAAACTATTCAATTATATTTTATGATTATATCTAGCGCACGTAGTCGAAAATATTTCAACGATACAACTGCATAATCCGCAGCATCTTATTTTGTAGCCGCTGCATAGCATAATAATCTCAGCTATTCGGTGGGCTTCGTCAGCGCTCGGCTCGACAGGCACTCGAGCCGGCTCGAGTCTCGGGCTCAAGGCTTCGAGGTGGCTCGAGCTCGCTGCCTGAGAGTGCTGGCGCGGCGGAAGCGGGCCCTTACGTGCTTGTCGTCACGACACGCCGCCTTTGTCCACCCACTAGGCTTATTTGCTGAACAATGAAAAAGACGAAAGCCTCCGACATATTTCTGCAAAGCTTCTGCGATGACATGAGGGAAAAAAAATTATAGCGAAAAGATAGGCTATGATTCGAAAATAATAGACGCTACCCCTGTCAGTTTCGAATTCATTGTATTGATTGATGAAAAGGCTATTAAGAGATTCCACCAGATTTTGCGAGTTTCTCATTTTCGTTTAGACGCGACTTTGAAATAAATCGATTTCGGGACCGATTTATCAGGATTTTTTTAAATATTCATCGTAAAGTAGTCGTGTCTGTAAAATCGAGAGGAATATCGTAAATGGCGAAAATTAATTTAACATTCCAACCGCATGACGTTCTAGACGCGAGCGTCAATTAAATTCAGAGGGTGTGAGCTCTAAGTGGCTACGTGTTCCTTTAAAATGTTATTAAGTTACAATCTTGAAATGATTCTGAAGACTAAAACAGTGGCATAAGTACTTATATAGCTATCTACTTAGAGAAACAGAAAATACATATATTTGAAACGTTTTACATCGACATCGGTAAAGATTTTTTCGAGATCAGATACACCTTTCAATTTCTCAATTCAGTCGGTCCGTCAGAGCGCGTGAGCGATACGTACGTCACACAACCGGGACAGACTCCCCCTTGTGGCTAATACACACGGTTCCTAACCCCTACTGTCGACCAGTTATAAAGATAAATTGTTCTTTAAAATAGTTACTTTCTCCGTCAATGCATTTACTTTCATTAATGTTGTGTTGTTCTCTACTATATAAGTCACAATTCAATTCAAAATATATAAAATGATTTCAAATTGCAAGAAAAGTTATTAAATTTTTATACACATGACGCAGCGTTTGAGTATTCAAATACCATATGAGGGGTCGCTAGTTCGGTTGCTTTCAGAGCAAATATTTATTTGTATGAAAATGTCTATTTGTATGGTCTGGACAGGTGAGAAAAAAGTTTGTTCATTTAAACACTTATACCTTTTCAACCTGCCAAACTCTACGTAATTAAGTAGATACACTTCAAAGAAGTTATGTTGACGAGCTTAAATGTACTACATACTGTCATGATACATTCTTTTATTCAAATACTAGCAGCGCCCCGCGCTTTCACCCGTGTAAGTCCCGATCCCGTGGGAATATCGGAATAAAAAATAGTCTATGCGTTAATCCAGGTCTCCAGATATCTACATACCAAGTTTCATCGCAATCGGTTCAGTGGTTTTTGCGTGAAAGAATAACAAACATCCATCCATCCATCCATCCAAACTTTCACATTTATAATATTAGTGGGATTTCAGTATTTAATAATATAAAGAGCATTTGATCTAATTCTAAATCGGTGTATGCAAAATACCCTACAATGCAAAACGGTTTAAAAAATACATAATACGAGTACATAAATTTAGTTACAATACGCTTTGTGGTTATAAACGCAAGAGGGGAGCGGTACCTGTTCTTCCTATCGGCATTTAAAATCATGTCAAATCAAGCGATTTTAGTATGGAGGATCGCGGAGAAGAGTACTCGAAGCGGCCGAGGGGTCCAGAGTGCTCTTCTGGCGAACCCGTCACATTATTCGGCCTACTTAGAGGTGGCAATAGAAGATGAGACCGAGGTGTTGCTATAGGTGTCTACTTGATACTGTCGTGCTTGAAGTGATGTTATATTTTTATGATCCTTTTGTGTTACAAATTTTAAGAGCCATAGCTTTCTGCTGTTATTTTTTTTTATTCATAGCAATGTCGCCAAGGATGGATCAAGACTTTGAAATAAAATATTTTTTACCAATGTATTTACTAAATGAAGGATTAAAAACCATTGTATTTTAAATGCATACTAAATCTAGCATTACGTTCGCAGAATAATCTTTCTATTCTATTATAAATGCTAAAGTTTTGATGTTTGTTACTCAATAACGCCAGAACGGCTGAAGAGATCTGGATGAAATTTGCCACAGAGATAGATCATAGACTGAAATAGCAGATAGGCTTTTTCATTATACCGGAAAAATTTGGGATAGATTTCAATTTCCACGCGAACGATGTCGCGGGCAATAGCTAATAAAAACTACAATTCAAATAATATCCTGTCTGACTGCATCATCAACGATTGCTTTAATAAGTAATGTTTCATGGACTGCTCAAGAATATATATTCTTTGGGTATTTATGTACCATAATAAGAATTTTTTGTCACATATTTTTTCGCAGAAATAGAATCGATTACCTACACTACTGTACATATGTACACATAAAATCTGGTAGATACAGAAGGAAATATCGGTAATACATCACATCTGAGTGTTCAATTTGACTTATTTTGGATAAGTATTTAATGAAATGGAATATTAAGAAATAGGGATGTAGGTAATCGATTTTATTTCTGCGAAAAAATATATTTGACAAAAAAAATATTATACACAAATACCCATATGTACATACATATGTTATAAATTAGAAGACGTAGGACCATAGAATTATATATACAAATTGATTGTTTTCCTAGACATTGTCGGATATTTCGTCCGACAATAAAACATAAACATTATCTATCAAACAGTGTGTATTTTATTTATGTTCTTAATGTGTATATTTAGTTTATGGTTTGATTTATGAATCCAAATTATTATAAGACTTTTGAATTTTTATCTTTGGAATATTATCTCTCTCTTTTTTCTCTGTATTCTCTCTATAACGTATCTTTGCACCTACCACTTTTATTTCCGCATCACCCCAAGGTTGACTTGCAGAGAATGCCTTAGGCATTAAGTCCGCCTTTGTACAATCTGTGCATAAAGCATTAATATACTTTAACTGTGTTGCTGTGTTATGTCCATAATGTTTGGTAGATAATAGGCTCGTGTATAGAGCTAAATATGTGTAAGAAAAGTCTTAATTGTAACCGAAATTTAATTCAGTGGAGTAAATTACGCATTAGCTATAATGCCAAGATCAAGCAGGATTCTTTCTAGTTCAATTTTTCCTTCCAATGGGCTTGCTAAATTGAGAGCTCAGAAGGACAATTTATTTTTGTAGTTTTCACGGTATTTAAATGAGTAAAAATTCGACCACTTAGAACAGATTACATAACGAATATTAACATATTAAAATGGATCAAAACAAAAAATCAAAATCATTTATTTAAATTAAATCAATTAAACGTATTTTTCAGGAGTCAGTCAGAATTATACAGAAAAATCAATACGCAAATATTTAATATCATGAAATAAAAATCTTAAAATAATAATGATAAATAATAATATTTGAACTTAGCCCATGAGCTTGTGGTACAAGCTTGGGCGAAATATGGGATATGGATTCCGATTGTTCCATGTTAACCAATTCCATGGGTTAATTGCTAAGAGCCTCGACTAACATCTTCAGAGGCTCACGTTAGTCGGCTGGATTAAGGGCCTGATATAAAAGGCAGTCCTCGATACGGCACGCATAGTGATGAGGTTTCCGTCTCTGGAACCCTAACCACCGGTAGTTTGTTCCCTGTACCTACGCAATACCGGTGGGAAACATTTTTTCTATTTTTTTTTTAAGTTAGCTACATTTAATTACACGAAACAGCCATGAATTTGCATCCGTTGCCAAACTACTAGGTTAATATCGCAACTGCTTCTCTGTTTGTATTATTTTTCATCATCATGATGATTTGACAAGAGTTCAATGATTTGACAAGTTAGTATGACGTCATAGTTTATTATTTTATATACGGTTTGGCAGACTTTTGCCATTTATTTAGTATTCCAAAATAAAGCTTATTTGACTTAACTATTTGATTAAGTAAATGTCTAATCATATCAGAAGGCGTTGTCATATCAACTTGTATACTGGTACCAGGTTACATTCGTTACCAAATTACTTTTTAATAAAAGTATAAAATAAATTTGTATAAGACGTTAATATTTATCATTGCTTTCTTAAGACTTCTATGACAGTTAATTTACAGAAATTTTACAAATTTCTATCTAAAATTGGATCCTTTACACAGAACCGCAAAATGTATAGGTACCAGTCGCACATTTGTTTAGCCTAAATTTTACAACTATTGTTGAGCAAAGACCTCCCCTGAATCCCTCTACACATCTTTTGCCTGGGCCACCTCAAACTAAATAAATAAAAAAATATTTTTATAGTGAAAAAGTATAAAGGTTAGTCACCTTTATACTTCTTTGTCCTTAAATAAGACATTACGTTATATCCTTAGATTATATAATCTAAGGTTATATCAGTATCCGGTCAAGTATAAAACGTCAGATGATACGCGCAGTTCGATATCACCGAGTGACAGGGGCGGCCATATTGGTCGCATAAATCAAGCCCGGCGGCGAAGTGACACCGCGCACCATAAGCGATCGAATGTCACCCGTCTAGAAATAAAAGCAAAAGAATTTTTCAGTAGTTGAGTGGTTTACTCTGAGGTATGCGGCGAAATTTGTCTCGTCTGCTACCAATTTACTTGTTGTTTATGTTTTGTCTTTTAATTTCGAGAGACTCGCTTACTTAGAAACTCGGCAAACCGTTGTTTATTTGAGTTTGTTTTACTTATTAAATGTTACGTAACATCGTGGCAAGATTTAGCAGAATATGTACATGGTTATACAAACACTATTCCCGAGTTACGGTTTTATGGAATTTACGACGATATAATGGTACTAGCTGACCCGCGCAACTTCGTCTGCGTTTATTAATTTTCCCCGTTTTTGCAACATTTTTCATTGATATTGATTGATGCTCTGCTCTTATTGGTCATAGCGTGATGTTATATAGCCTTCCTCGAAAAATAAGCTATCAAACACTAAAGTAATTTTTCAATTCGAACCAGTAGTTCCTGAGATTAGCGAGTTCAAACAAACAAACAAACTCTTCAGCTTTATAATATTAGTATAGATATGGTATGATATAGTATTTACGGGCTGTTTTCCGCAACTCGACATCTGTTGTGCACCTATTTTGTGTGACGGGGTGGATGGCTACTGTTGCCATTCCAACTCCTAAAGATAATTTATCAGACCTCAGACGTCACCGACGTCATAATTCCTCTCAACTAAATGCCTCTTTTTCTCTTTACTTCTATCTTACACCAAAACTTTACGTTATTCTTTTATCTAACTTAACGAATCTAAATTAACGATTTTGTCCATCCAAAGGTTGCCTGTAAGAGATCGCTCTTAGCGGTAAGGCCGCCTATTGTACATACCCACTTTGTGTACTTTTTTTAGCAATATGTCGTTGGTGTACAATAAAGTTTATTCTATTCTATTCACAGATGACCTCGGGAAGATTCCTTGGTGACCGCAGGGGTTTAGCTCGGTATATGGTCACACCTTTGTACTCCAGAAAGATGAATGCGATCGTCTCTTCTGCTTCCATGCAGGCTCGTGATCACATGAGTTATTTGTGGTAATTTTGGTCGTGGTAGTTTTAACAGCTCCTCCTTTTAAGAGCCTCCTTTGCTTGTCTGCATCCACTCAACTCCGCCTCCGTTCCGTATTAGTCGTGTAATACCTTAGTGGGACGCCGTATAGTTGATGTAGGCTATCCAGAACAATGGGTCCAGGACCGGCGATATGAACATGCTTTAAACGGATTTCGTTTTCTAAACTTATTTAGTAAAATTTCGGTGTATTCTTCATTTTAATCTAAAGCCTAGTCGAATGAGTTGCATGGGTTGAAAACTAACGAAAATATTTTTTTCTGTAATAATATAATCTTTCATGATACTCTACTTCTTCCTCATAAACTCCTATGTTCAAGTGATGTTCACCTATACAGTAATATTGATAGGTTTATAAGTTTAAATTCCGTTCCTTAAAACTTAATCTGATTGTTGATTAATAAAAGTTGTCGTGTGCGGTTTACTGCACTACCCAATTCTAGATTGGCTGTATACACTTGTACATTATCTACCTAAAATTATTCTCAGCTAAATATAAGCAAGTAAACAAGTATCTAGTTTTACTAGAGATTATATTACTAAGTCAAGTCTAGGGCTAGTTTAGCGATGGGAAAAGACATCAATACCCGCCCGACTGGCTTCAAGTTTCACGTGGCCACAAGCCGCAAAGAATGTACGAATAGGAACGTAGTATTATTTAATACTGTTGTAAATCAACACACATATATATACACATATGTTCAATAGATACATAGATAGATTACAAGGTGCACTTATAATTAAAGATTTGCTTTACAGACCGGATACAGAATATATTTAAAGAAGCTATTGGGTTAAGCTATAAAAACTTTTTAAGTAGGTAAATTATTTAAGTAAATAAGAATGCTTACTTTCTAGTATTCGCTCTATATTTTTAGTAAAACTGGTAGCGAAATGACAAAGTAAGCTAATGGGGTATGTAGTCAAAATAAAATATGTAGGTGTGGGCGATCTTTTTAAAACTCAAATGGAAAAAATATGTCATATCGCACACGTTTTGAGGCGTGACCGAATTTCCGTTCTCCGTGACACATTCAATATTACCCTATCTTTTTCTTCCATGCTAAACCAATTTTGTTAAGGGTAAAAATCAAAATAAACTCAATGTGTCTTTTATACATAGTTTGGTCGACCGGACCAAGAATTCGGCAAACTTTTGAATAATAAAAACAAGTCCACCGTACTTGATATCCAATATTTCAATAAAGATCCAAGTTTTGGGTATGAGAAAATGGAGAGGCGAAAAATTACATTACGAAGGTCTTGTAGATATTGAGGATCTCTTATCAAGTGAGCATGTTACGGTATCGCGTGGCCAAAGTAGGTATTACGACAATCATTTTCTATCGAGTCTATGGTATGGTATAAATTGTAACATAACCTAACTTTATACATATGTATATAAGTTTTGCATATCCTTATTTCTTTAAGAGCACGTAAATTGTAAACTTTTCTAGGACTAACATAAAATTTAGAGTGCATTGGCTGTTACTGTTCACGTTTAGTATTACTGCCTTTTTAAAATGGCTTTTTACGTTGTTTCTAAGGACAACTTATATAGTAGATGACATATGGCTTTTTTATTGCATGTACAGCGCGTGTTGCTCACCTTAGTTTTTATATGGGTTTAAATTATAGAGTTTTCTTAACTTTTGTTTCAGCAGGATTGCACCGTCTATAGTCATTACAATATAAACAAGATAATTATATTCTCCTATGTATTTAAATAGAAATTAACAGTATTATTGCAAAAGTATGAAAAATGGGCCATAAATTGTTTTCGAAAATGTTGGATTCTTGTTAAAGGAGACGTGGTCTTGTAATTTTTGTTGCGCAGCAGTAGGTATCGATTACAAAAAAATATTTAATTAGGTACAACTCAAAATCACCAAAACTGAATTACAATGTTGTTCTTTTCAAGAACATTATGTTTATTATATACAATGGTCCAAAAAAAAAATTAACAGAATAAAGCAGTGGTTCGTAAATCGTTTATGAAATCGAGCACGAAGGAGGGCCTCTTTATTACAGAGTCATAAACATATTAAACAATCTCCTAAATATATATTTTGATTAAGACACTCTTTCCATCTATTATCTTATTGAATATTGTGAAAGCCCTCTCGTAATTCGTAAAATATTCCATTCGCAGTTCCCTAAACGTTTAATATTGGATAAAATACACCCTAACGTTTCTACGTATTCCCCCGTTGTTCATATCGGCATGTTATTCAGATTATACACGAATATTTCAATGCTTTCTACTAAATTACAGCTCACGAAACTCTTTTACTTAATGTCGTACGTCGACCGGAGCGTGCCTCCTTATGTACATAGGTACATCATGTTACAAGCGATGGCGAGATTATGATAAATGTAATACGTTTTCTATCTACGAGTCTTTATTATTTAAGTAGCAACTATAACACTTTTAGGTAACAATGTTTCTTTGAAATGTATGCTACTACAAAGTTACTGAAGCATTTTGTTGATTATGTATTGATTTTTGTTATTGCCAATTAAAAAAAAAATGTTACTGTTGGGCGCCAGCTTAGACCCACAGAACTCGATATTCGGGACTTTAACACACACCGTTCTTCAGAAGTAATTTGACCCTTTTGACACTTTTGAAAGTTACTAATTTCGCCGTGTTAACATAAATTGTACATCGAGAGATAAGTTCAGCGCCTAAAATTGGGGAATTAAAGTAATTCTGCCTAGGCATGTTATACAACAAATCTAAATCGATAAACATTTCCGCAGCGCTTCTGTTTATAATATAATGGCTTTCTTTAATAACAGTTTCACTAAATAAATACCCCGGACGGTATTTGTTCACCACTGAGTACGTATATAATTTGCATGTTATTATTATAGACGAAAAATTGCAACACATTAGGCGGCTCCGTCTTAAATTGTTAGAGAATGGATTTTCTTGAGCAAATACGCCCGTTTCATTATTCTAAACAAGGAATAAATTTACCGAGGGAAAACAAAACAATTGTATTCATTTTGAGCGACTGCGGTTGCTGCATTACTTGATCGAATTATTCATTCCTACTTTTTGTCTGTTTGCTTCTTGTATTATCTGTATTGAACGTTAAAAGAATATCAGAATGACTTTTGAAAACAAACCAATTAACCGACCTTTCTATCTCGATGTCAACGTAAAATAAAAACGATTCAAATGGCAACTGTCAGCATTTTGGACGAAACGGTGTCCTTTAATTAGATTCGAACCGGGTATAACCGGCTTATTCCAGCTTAGGCCAGTTTCGCGTAAACACAGCCGTGCTACTGTAAAAATGACCAACTAATTGGCTTAGAACATTGTGTTACGCAGTTTTCGTATCCAATATTCCGTTAAATGGTACTTTGTAAAAAAACAGAGCAATGTATTCTTGTTAGAGAGATTTAGATAGCAGTACAGGTTTACCAATGTTCTCTTTCGGCCTTTTTATTTGGGGATGATAATTATGCGGCTTCCAGCTATATTAAAATAGTACTTAGCTCGATAAATACTTTTTAACGTTTGTCCTGAAAGTCCATTAAAGCCAAAGGTTTGTGGTGAGTACGGCAAGATGGCGTGTTGGACTTCCGTTCGCCGGTGCTTGTGTACCGGATGCGCTGCGTCTCCCGCGTCTAAGGGCTGTTTCCATCTCATCTTGTTTCTTTGTATGTACCCTTGCCACGACACAGAATTAAAGAGGTAAGTATTTTGAACTCTACAGGTTACATACGGGTCGAGACAATTGCGTTTTCAATAAGTATTTTTTTCTTGTACACCAATATACAGTAGAATTTAATGTATGTATGTTTGTAAAACTATTATAATAGATCTTGTTAAGGCACTAGTCGTTCGATTGGTGCTCCTGTGCCACTGTTTTGTGCTCCTGTGCACCGACATTTAACTTACTGAATAAAATACAGTCGACAAAAGTGAAAAAAATATTTTTAAGCTTTCGCGATACACATACATATTAGATGTGTTAATCAGGGTTTAATCGCGATAATGTTAATGAGGTACGATACCATTGTGGTTACTCGAGGTTAGACCAAATTGCATGACCCGTGACCACATAATATTATCGCTATTAAGTCTCGATTTACAAATTTAATAAAAAGTCAAAAGCTTAACGGCTGTAAGTGAGGCTCAAAGAACCTCTATTCGGTGGGTACGTTAATTTAACGAGCGTTTATTAAGCAAATAGCCGAGAGTTGTGTAACATAAATGAAAGTGTTGTTAGGTCGTTCTCGGTTGGGATGCGCCGTTATGTTAGTTACAGTTCGTTGGGTGCCGTCGTAGCCAGTTTTAGGTTCAAATACTTTACATGTGTGTAAACAAAAATGGTTCTTATACCCCAAAATGTACTTCGCTTGATTTCCTTTCAATTAAATGCGTTTAAACTCTTTTGACATGCTGGTAAAAGTTTCCACTTGAGTGACACGCAAAGGAAGCAAAATTAATATAGTAAGTAGATTTTAGGAGAGTATATATTTAAGCATCTATTTAAAGAATATCATTGTCACCATAGAAGCACTGTTGTACTGAATCAGCGTTTTAAAAATTAATTTAAAATATTAAAATCAATTCATCACGGCTGTTTCTATTAATGTTTGCTCTGAATCATGAAACATTAAAGTTGAAACTAAGTTTAGTACAGAATAGTATTTAATCCGCAAGTGTACCTACTTATAGAACATGCTTTGAAACATTTATATTTTGAGAGCGTGGAAAGCTATGCTTGAGAATACACTGCCAAGTTCTCAGCGTAAGTAAACAGTAGGTAAAGCTTCATCTCCACAATATCATTGTTTGAAGCACGTTAAAAATAGAAAAAGTAGGATAGCGGTGAGTGTCCCACTTATTCCCGGGGCTACAGTTTCAGGCAACCACAACTGGATACGAACTTAGTTTAGTCGAGTCACCTCAAGAAAGCTTTCGCGTGTATTAAGCCTATAACAAACTGTGAACTTCCACTACACAGCTTCTGCAGTAAATTTCGGGGTTTTATTGTCTCGTTTTTTTCGGCTTTCTATATTTGGAGGCGGCGTATGTTCTGTGACAGCGTCGTAAATTTGAATTTAAAAAATCTTTCTCGTGGAGACGTGTTTATACTCAGTATTTGAAGAATACTTTGTACCCGTATTTTGTCCTATTAAATAAAAATACTAAAATTAATATTTGTCTTAGGTAACTTTGCAGTATTACGAATCATTAGAGATCTATTCTTTGTATTGTATATTGACTTAACCTATTTCAGTGCCAAGAAAAAAAACCTAATTTAAAAAAGAAAAAAAAATGTTTATAAGCTTTATTCACTTATGTGTTTGACATATAATTTACACTTAGTACTATTGTCACAGATAAGACAGAAAATATATTTGGTCTCTTTATCCGCATTTGTAAATATATAAAATCTTAAAGGTACCTTTCAGACATATGTAAGTTCACAATAAAAACTGAAAAGTATTTGTCTCATATATTATAGATGGATATGGTTTGTTACCAAGGACTTATGTATTATAACGTATGTTTGTGTTTTGTGCATTGTTGTAGCTATTCATGTGAAGTTTGATATATGGGGTAGCGTCACGGCCACCCGGTACTTGTCGCGACTACGTATTTCAACAACTATGAATTCTCGATGTGTTATCGTATTCAAATTTTAATTGGGCCGCATTTAAATAAATTTAAACTATTGGTTCGATTTACAAATCATAAATAAACTATTTTTATTTATTTGGACTTGGAACAAAATTAAAAGTAAGGCGTTTGACTACTATTTCACCTAAACAGTGATGGGGATTTATTTATTGGAAACTCCTAATGGTATTCGCTATGGGAACTAAACTAGGCGATCTACATCTTGGCGGTATACATAATTATATTGTAGAGGTCCTTCGCCGTTGTTGATCTATTGAATTATGTTAAAATTCTTTACATATTTACTTGTATTTGGTGTTTGTAGATGTAAGAAAACAAAATTGATTAACTTATAGTTCTTTGTCAACTCTACTAGTACTATATTTCTTGCAACTTTGCTGTGCAATCACTTAAAACAATCTTGTGCATATTTCTTACGCTAAGTAGGTCTCCAGAGCGGTGTAAGTTGATCCTATCTTTGCTCATAGCATCTCCTCGTAATATGCAGGAATAAAAAATAAAAAAATTAGTAGTTTTTAACTTATTAGTGCACTATTAGGCAGACTTTTATCCAACTGATATCTGCTATATATTGGTCTATAATAATTTTGATTGTAGTAAAATTCTACTTAAGTATTACTTTATTATTTATTGTATAACTGTCAATTGTTTAATCTAAATGAAAACTTAATAAAATACACTATGAATATGTGTTTGATTTGCTGCCCGGTAATAACTTAAAGTGATGTTGACGAGTGCCGTTAGGAATTTTCCACATTCGAGTTTTCCTAGTACGCCTTTCTTTGTTGTTTGAATAGAGTACGAAGTATTGCATGCTAGGTCGTCAGGCAGCCGACCGGCGCCATGTGCTTTAAATCTTTAATTACTACTCGTTACACTATTTTTGAAATGTATTTTTAAAGTATACTATCTATAAGTTACTACATTTTGCTAGGACCTATTCAAATGGCCATATTCAATCATTATGAAGTGATGTTTAATGTTTTTGTTTAAATACGCAACGGCTTGTCTGGTGCAAACAGCATACCTTGTGTTGATTTAGCTTCGAAGACAATAACTTCGTAAAAATGCAAGTTGTAACATGCGAGTTGCAACTATATGGATATTAGGTATAAGTTTATCCAAAAATAAACATACTCCATGCGAAAAAACCTTTAGTATGAACTTTCTACAGGCTTGTTATGATGCTGCGTCATATATTATAAGCCATTTAATAATATGTTACTGCAACAAAGGCGCAATAGACGACAAAGTTGCACGACACCAATGTCAAACCACCAGTACTTATCGGTATGAATACGTGGAGCCAGGCGAGGCAGGTTCATATCGCTAGCATAATAATTTACTCGATTACCCGAACCGCGTCGCGTGCCCACTACCACTACAAATAATTCATACTACCCATCTCGTAATAGCCTTTTAGCTGCCCGTCTAACTTCAAATGTAGTTACGCTGATGTGGTAACAAACTATAGCTATTAAAGTAGCCCGTAAAACCTTTAGTTTATATTGTCCACAACACCACATGTTGGGCCGGTATTTATTTTAATATGACATAATTGGGAAACACTCATAATGGTATTGGTGCCTAATCGCGCGTTACCAACAGCAGCAGCCTGACCCTGGAGCACTGATGACCCTGCAGTACTCACCGTTAGAATCACACTACGGGTGTAGTGCTGTTTAATAGTTATCCTGTGCGGTGAGATGATTATAGACCATCGAGTTTACAGGGTAGAATAAAGCACAAATCAAATTTTCAATTAATTTTAATGGTATTCGGTTGTTTAACTATGAATTTATGGTCAATCTGACTGATCTATATATTATATGCACTATATAGTGTATGCACTTTTTAATCCCACTAATATTATAAATGTGAAAGTTTGAATGGATGGATGGATGGGTGTTTGTTACTCTTTCACGTCAAAACTACTGAACCGATTGCGATGAAACTTGGTATGTAGATAGCTAGAGACTTGGATTAACATATAGGCTACTTTTTAATCCCGATATTCCCACGGGATCGAGACTTACGCTGGTGAAACCGCGGGGCGCTGCTAGTATCTAATATATTTTATTTTAATTTACTATCGAGGTCGGTGCTCCGAAAAATCATAAATATCATTTGTAATTGATTTTCATAGAACGCTAAATTTAAAACATTATTGAATTCATTACCTAGTGTACAATGAATATAAAATTTTATTATTTGATCCAATGTCAAAACTGTTTAACGTAAATACAAATGTGTATTTTCTCTCACCCGTCTGTTTTCTCCTATGCCTACAGCTAATATCGATTTTGTACAAGCCGTAGTAGTTCATATTTAACTAAGTACGTTTTTTCCCTGTAGGCTCATACGCGGTCGTAAAGTAAAACCTTCAATTATTAATTGTGAAGTCGTTCTGAGGCCTCGAAACAATTTCAGTGCGGCATTGTAATTATTCCCGAGTCTAGTCGTGAAGTTCCCTGTTTGGGACATGTTTAACTTCATTAAGCATAATACGCCGCTCGCAACATACTCGTTTAAGTCCAATCTAAGTTGTGAGAGAGGACGCGTTTACATGTGAATAAATTATTATCTAGCAGTCGGCAGTGTTGGTGTTAGGCTCTGCCAGCGGCACCGCTGTTATAAACTCTAAGCAGGAAATGTCTGAATTTGTGCTGCTTGTTTGGATATCTATTTAACACATTGATATTAATAAATAATGTAATTTGATATCTAAAGTCTTTATTCCTGACACTTGAACTGCATTACTTCTAATGTTTGTAAATACATTAATGTCGTTTGCAATATAAATTTAAAAAAGTGTGTGTGTACTTATGTACTCACGTAAGAAGTTATACTTTTTTGTGACGGTGTGCGCGCGCATCGTAAATGACTAGCTAACTTCAGAGTGTCGGTTTTTTGTGACGGTGTGCGCGCGCATCGTAAATGACTAGCTAGCTTCAGTGTCGGTTTTTTGTGACGGTGTGCGCGCGCATCGTAAAAATTGACTCTCATCACATTTCCCTATCGCGCTAAAAGAAGTATATATAACTTCAAAAATATTACAGCTGTTAAATCACATTACTATTCATTTAAGATTTGAATGCAAGGTCTATCAGACAGGCGTTGGAATCATTTTTACAATTACACATTCGTGATAAATATGCAATTATAATACTATAATAATAAGTTATTTGTATATTTTACTTGTTACGTTATACTATTTAATGTTACTTTTCACGTGAATAGGAATAATTATTTTAAATTTAAATTATTCTAAAAAAAAGAATGATAAGGAAAGAAGACTGTCGTTACAAAAGAACCTTTAGTACAAGACACATTTTTCTTTCAAAAACGGTTTGTAAGACAAGAAATTCTAAAAAAACTGTTCAAGTATTTTACCTTTCCAAGAAAGTCCTTTAAAATGTACCCTATCTATTTCTATTTTAGTAAGGTACGACAAAAACTTTAGGCCACGATTACCTGTAAATATCCGTTACTAATATTAAGCATTGTGTTAATAGCCTTACTATCCTCCAATTCATAATAGCCAATTCAAACTATGTTATCTTATCTGTTCGAGAGCAGGCCCCTATATTGTTTCCGGAACACTTCATACGGGCACCGATTCCGCTGAGGATATACTGAAGTGAATGTATTCTAGTGGACAGCATTATATGTGTTTGTGTTTATCATTTACTAATTAATGAGATATATCTCAACATTACAGCTATTGATTTGGTTTTCAACTTCTAATTTCTTTCTTTTTTACGTTACTTTTTTTATCTACCATTCTAACGTTTCAGAAATAATTTTATAGTTTAACTTATTTTGTTTATAAAATTTTATTTATTTTCTTCTCCAGGATGTTTTAGTTGTAAATAACAAAGAGACAGAGTTACTTTCACTTGCCTAATTTTAGTTCTGATTTATATGTACATATAGTTATTGTAGGTTGTCATTCTTTTTTAATATATATTATATCGTAAAAATACTCGGATAAAAAAGCATGAATTATTTTTAATTAACGTCATACCTTATGATTTGTTTGAGATCATTATCAATCATACACACTTTTATCACGAAGGATTATATATTGCAGTTCCTCGGTAAACACAGTGTAGTCTCTAAATCGCGTGACTTTTATACTGTTAATAGTGATGGGACGTAGGCAGTCGTTAAAACACTATACAGTATCGAAGCAGTCTCCGAATCGCTCGAAGTTGATGTAACGATCGAAGTCAGGAAGTTATCAACCTTCGATGCAGTATTGCATCAGTCGGATAATCAATGTTCGCCGTTGCTAAAAGTAGCGTGCGTGGTGGCTCTAAAGTAAAGTTCGTATCAATGCCAACTTGATGCAAAACCTATAAAAGTATGAATAAAGAAGTATTATATTTCTTCAGAATACAAAGAGTTACTTATTTGTTTATGATTAGAGCGTGACCTGTGACACAGGTTTATACCTACGCTAGACTCCTTACATACATAAAACCACTTGCATAATATGTACTGTGAGGCGGAACGAACGAGTTGTTATTATATTATGAGCGCCTTTATAAGTCATCTAGTTATGTGCGCCATATATGCCTTGTACTAAAACACATAAAGCCTGTTTCACACAAATTATTTAAGAAGTGGGAAGTAGCAATATGTTAGTGAAAATGTATTAAAATATGTTTCAGAGAACACTATCAGGCTGACACATACGCCTACTCGTTACACAAAGTTTGTTCGGCACTGAATAATTATCTTGCTAATGGGCAGATCGCAAATAAACTCCGAATTATTGCACTACAACTTCGTCCTGACTATAAAACAAGAGTACATTTGAGCTCACAAATTGCTTATGTAATTAAACACTCTAAATTTAAAACCAATTTAATTATGTAATAGAAAAGTGTTGTAGTTCCGTAAAATGGCAATTTTAAGTAAAAACCTTTAACCTGTTGACCTATTTTAGAATCTCTTAGGTCCCTAAAATCTACGTAATCTAAAAGAATTAGTATGGCTGTATGACTTAATGAGAAACTCAATTGGCAAGCGTAGCAAACTGCTACGCCGTAGACGATCGTAACTAATGGATGGAGAAAATACTTTAGGGAAGAAGTATTAATGAAATATTTATGGTTACAATAAATATTATTGTAAAGTATTACAAAAAGCCATATTTTTCCTCGAGCATGAGGCAAGTTTGTACAGCGAGTGTCACGCCTCGCTGCGTAGGACATCTCCGAAATAGCAGTCTCCGTAAGCTGAGTAAAATTGGAACATATTTTATTTTTTAAATGCTATCTCGGTGTGTATGTTTGCCTTGAAAATAAATATATGTTCAAGAAACCCACATACTCATTCCGTTTACAATTTGTTAAATGTATGTAGTAGTAAGTAAATGTATACATATTTATTTTTAAAAACAAAAGTAGTAATAGTGGTTGTTTCTCAACCCTTTTTATACGACGAAGATAAAGTAACTGTATTAAGGTCTTACGTAACTTAGTATAAAATATTTATAAAATATTTCTACCTTTCGGTACAAACATTTTTTTTTCTCAAAATAAAAGCGTTCTACTGTCAGTAAGAAAATTATGTTTTCTCTCTCGCAGCTAATGCAGTATTACTTTTTATAACTTTTTGCTATCCTACTAATATTATAAACGTGAAAGTTTGTGAGGATGTATGGATGTTTAGTACTCTTTCATGCAAAAACTACCTAACCGGTTGCGATGAAACTTGGTATGTAGATAGCTGGAGACCTAAATTAACACATAGGCTACTTTTTTATCCTGATATTTCCACGGCATCGGGACTTACAAGGGTGAAACCGCGGGGCACAGCTAGTACTTTATATTAAGTAACCCCGAGTGTTACCTCAGGGTTATCAACCGAGTGTACGAAACCATTTTGAGAGCATCGATTTAATATAATTATAATCCATATGCTTGTTTATCAACTAAGCAATATAAAAAGAGATAAAGCGTTACAAAAAATATCTGTTTCAAATAGAGCATGTTGTGTATGAGAATGACTGGGGAAGTTACAATACAGTCGACGGCGATGAGTAAGCCCACCTATCATGCCAGCATGTTATGTGTGCGTCTGTCGGAATTGCCAGGGAGTTTCTTTTTAAGTTATAATCATGTGTTCGTCAACTATACCCAGTGTTACACGAAAAAAAGGATAGATGAAGTTGTTTTAAATCATTATAAATAAGATTGAAACAACATTAATTAATGCTCAATCAGGTCTCTCTCAGGTCAATCTTCTTTTCAATTCAATTTCAGGTAAGGCCAATTAAAAAAAAAAAATCGATTATTGATACTCGTTAAAAAATGTAAGTCAAAGTTATGTTTTTGCATTATACAATACCTATTTGAGATTAATTACTTGAGCTTTTAGTAAATGAAGCTTTACTTTGTGTTTATACCTATATTATAGTATAAAAAATATTTCGAGGAATTATTTCTATAACTCAAAACTCAAATAATAGATACTTTATTACCTATTGTGAAGTTTATTTATTTTAAGTAGAAAACTATCAAAGTCTTAAGATTAAACTTAGGCCCAATCGTAAGACATATAAATCATCAATAAAAAATCAATTTCCTTGCAATAAATACTTTTAAAGGTTCTTGACCGCAACATATTATTTTGTCAACGAAACTACGACGCAAAACATTAATAGATATATACTTATAGAAAGTTTCAAAAAACTTTAATTGTTTCCTTGGTTTATTGACAATTCAACAGGAGTCATCAAACATTGTTCGTTAATAATGCTTAAATATAAACTGAGATTAAGCACAAGACGCAATGTATGCGGATTGCCTATTAGCTTACAGTTCAGCGAACGGTAGCTCCAATATCATCGCGTAATACTTCCAATTGAGACTGTACCACAGACAATTTACATAAACTGTTTCCAGAGCACGTGCCGCTAAAACTGCACTGATTGCTGTGTACTAGTATCAGATAAAACTTTTATTTGATCGCAAATCGAACGTATATGTTTCACTAACTTAATGTTTTCTTTCTCGACGTGATTCGGATTTGTTACCGATTTAAAACAAACTAGAGATCTCGTGGTGGTCGAATTTCGACCATGGTTTATTTCATTGGTCAATATTACTTGACCTGTCATTGTATAGACTTTTGCACCATGACAGGTCAAAATATATACTGGACACTCATAGCTGTATGTACCCGTTTTTGCATCTTTTTAACTTTGTTGCAAATATTGTTCAAAAATTTTAGCATTTGTCACTTCTTCTCTGTATAAACTATAAGTGTGCGAAATTTCATATCCGTCTGCCCAATTTTCGTAAAAAGGGATCCAAAGTTTTCGCTTCACGTATTAATATATAGATATCTACCGATGTTTTGTGTAGTCGGTGGTGGCAAACAAGATATTAACTTTAGTGGAGCGACGCAAAAAACTTCTAATGCTGTTTTTAAAGAACAATATACTGCTGAGATATTATTTTTGAATTTTATTTAGATATTTCTAATACTGTGGGAGTTTCCACACGATAAAAGAAAAATATATTTGTAATGGAAATTGTGTATTTAACACATAAAAAAACAGAGAACATAATTAAAAGTTTAAAACGCGTGTCCTCGTATGCCCTTAGCCTCAACATACAATAAATTTAGTCAGTAAGTAATACAAAAACATAACATTTAACTCTATTACTGTAAAATATAAATTAGGTAAATAAGCAGATATATCTCATTATATTTAATAAAATAGGTAGTTGTTATTTTCAATAAACGAACTCTTACAAAAAATAACAGTTCTTATTTAAAAAAAAAAAATGTCTAAATGAGTATACGCGTGGTCTATGCTTAAAATGAACATAATATTTTTCTTAAATAAAATTAAATCTTGAAAAGATAATATTGAACACATAATTCCTAAGTGCCAGAGTTATAATATGTACTATTGCTGAAAACTTTCGGAACTTAAAAATGTTCGACAGAGGTTTGGAACAGCATCAGGTCGTATAGAAATCTCCGCTCGAGGTGGTAGGTAATGGGCCAAGTTCGGCTAAGCCTCGGGAAGCCCCGGGACGTGTGAGGAATGCGACCAGCCCCGCCTTATTACATACGTGATTCTTATTTATATTATATTCGGGGCCAGCAAACGAGGCGCGTTTCCGATATCGGCGCTCGGATTAACGCATTGGAGCCTTTTAGTGCTTTTAGTACTCTACAACTTTGTAAGAACCTTAGTGAGTTACGTGAACATTGTCGGGAAACACTTTTACGGGTATAAGTTTGTTTTATAATGTATTTAATGGCTGTAAAATATAAATGCAACACTAAATATCGGATTTACGATGTGTTACATAGAAATGAAATGGTTTAGTCGTATCAAACTCATATAAATTGAGTACCGTGTAGTCATTTATATATATCTTTATACGTTAAGCTTAACACCTATATGTGTAAACATTTTGAACTGCAATAAGGAATTGATTTAAAAAAATGAATTAATTAATTCACACACTACTTATACATATGTATTTACACTTGCACTTGTCTCTTATCTAAATTAAACCTAATAATTGTCGGCATAAAGTTAAATGTAGGATATTTAAAGAAATAATATGTTGATATATTGAGAATATTGCCTAACTCAACAAAAACGCCATTTGTAATCTTTAAATTTGTCCCTTTTATATATCCTTTTACATTTTGTTCCTTTTGAAGGCACAAATCGATATAAAACATCCGGTAACAATATATCAAGTGTGTGAGACCTTTATAAAGTATTTTCGGTAGTGTCCTGCGGGCATGTTTCAGTTGTAAGAAAATCCGTTCGTCCCTGCCGACCGGATACAGTGTTTCCGCCCCGCCTGATGGTGACAACTGCCTCCTCTCTCAACCAGTGATATCTAACAATAGATTATCATTAATAAGTAATAACGTTGTATAAAAGCTTTAAACAGTATGACACACTGTGTGGTTTTTTTTAGTCGGTTTGATTACGGAATAACCCCATCGAAAGCCCCGTGACCACGGCTCGAGGGGGGTTCTACATGGTCAAAAAAAAGGTAGATGAATTATGCAGAGAGTCATTTGAAGCATCGCTGCGCAGTATATTACCGCTGTGAATCTTGACACAATCACTTAAATTAGACCAGTAATGTGTGGCAAACGTTACTATTAGCTTAAAAATATATAATTATGGCTCTGTATGGTGTGCATAGTTAATTAAAGCTTTTCGGGTAATAATAGGTATCGGAATCTTCCCTCAAACGTCTCAACAGCATTATCAATCATGTGTAAAGCTTTGACGATTGGCTTTAAAAGTTTATTGAACATCTGTGTAAACCTGTGTCGCTTGTCAGAGAAGTTAAAGCATTTATCTGTGGAGCTATAACGATAGCTTACAAAGTATTATCGTTTGTATGTGAACCTCTATCGGTATAATAAATAATCTAATCTAATATCTAAAGATTTCAATTCTGGCTTAAAAAAATTTCAATGTTGTCTGAAATACAAATAAATCACAAAATGAAATATTTTATATACAAGTATACTATATTATTTCTAAGCCAGAAACATCACCCTCCGCGCCTTTTCCCAACTTTGTTGGGGTCGGCTTTCAGTTTAACTACGATACGGCCGAACTTTGATATTTTACATGAAGCGACTGCCATCAGACCTCAACAACCCAAGTACTAGGCGATTTCGAAGTTCTGTAGTTAGACCAGGTTGTCGGACTTTTTAGGGCTCCAACCACGGAACAGATACAAAGGCTCCAACTACCCGCAACGAATGCCACAGATGTTCGTATGGCATCCAGGACCGACGGCTTAACGTGCTCTCTGAGGCACGGAGGGGTCTCGATATGTTAAGAATGGTCACCCATCCTAAGACTGACCTGGCTACAATTACTTAACCTTGCAATGTCCTAACTTAGTCGGTTACCACTTAGCCACGAGCCGAACATTGGATATAAAATATTATTAATGTTCTTTCTCTGTAATTATTTTTTACGTATTAAAAAATATTAAATAAATTTCCATCATTTCATCTTGTAGATTCATGAAACTCACACAGCTACGACGTCATAGTATACAAGGCTGCCAATAGGTTAAAATATTATGTGTGAGAATGCTAAAATATTTATATGAATAATTAGCTATTATTGAAAACCAAATTTGGTTCATTTGTAGACCGACACTTTTCTAAAAAACAAAGCAATAACCGAACTTACCGGGTTCCTGTAGATAATCAAGGAACATCAAAAAGCATCGTACATACCTGCAACAAATAAGTATTATTTAGTAAAACAAATGGAATATCTGATTAACAGTTCTTGTAAACACAAAGTTATAATTAAGAAGGCTTTCCATTGCGAAATAAATTCCGCATTAATATATCAAAATAATAATTATAAATTGCGCTACCCTATTTATTTTCATATCCATACATCATAATATTACTCGCGTTTATTCCAATTAAGGCTGGACGAAGATACATGTGCTTAGTGAAAGTATAAAAAAAAACATAAATACAATTTAAGCTGTGTAATATCTGTCCAAATTATAACGGAGAGCAATTACTCAAAATTAATGGTGAAATTAATACTTTGACCGCTGTGTTAATTAAGATCTTTATATTTACTGTTGAATTTGTAATGGCGATGTTTTAATTACATTTATACACAGTCAGAAACGTGAAATTTACTCTTCATTGACACACGAAACGCGATACTTTGGATAGGAAGTCGAATTTACTTTAATGAAACAGGAAAACAAAATTCGGGATCTAAACAAAAACGCTTAAAGAACATTAAGGATTTATTTATACTTATAAACATTAGAAGGGCGGGGCAGATCAGGAAGTGGTTCATCGGTGCGGTAATGCAATGTAATCGAAATCAAGCTCACAGAGGAATGACCATTTATAATGACGTCTAGCTATACCTACTTCTAAGACTTAATAAAACCCATATTAACAAACATGTGATATTTATAAGTGTCAACACACATACGAAGTAAAGTAAATGCTATTCATTAACAATTTTTAAGCAATGTGCAATATAGACACTAGCTAAGTGCTTTAAGCTAGTAGTAAGCCTTTATGAATGATGGCTGTCACAGTGCATACAGTGACAAATGTTGCACCTAGCATAGGCTACTATACCAAGGCAACTGAGGTATCTATTCTATATCTATTCTATGAATTCGGGCATCAAAATAGTTTTTAAACAACAATGAAATAGTTAGTTACTAATTGGCCTGACTTTTTTTTTTGCGTTAGCGGTGTAGAAATTGAATTGTCTATGTATGTTGTTCTAAATGCATTATTTAAATTTTTCTATGCAAAGTACAGAGACGCGAAGGCCTACTGCATATCGGCTAAAAGCTAAACTACTGTTAATATGCAGTTTAGTAGATGTTTTTTTAAGCTTTTAGTTACTATACGATCTGATGATTGAAGTCACAGAGTAGTAACTCTGTGACTTCAATCATCAGATCGTATAGTTTATTTAAATTAAATTATTTTAGATATATATCAGGTACAAATAAAAAAAAAATCTTATTAGTCACGTCACTAAATAACTTTTAAAGAAAATGAGCATTCTGTAAGGCTACTCGACAAGAGAATAACAAGTAAAAGCTTTCTCTATTCGGAAATCTGTTCGTCTTGCTTCACAGTTGATATTATTTTCCTTCCCAGAATATCTTTAAAAGAGACTGGCCGTTAATAGGTACACGGTGAGAATACGTAAAAAGTTGCCTTTTGCATTACCGACGTTTCGAATCGACCGAAATATTCCGGGCGTGTATTACAATTTACATAAACTCCAACGTCATTCGAGATGTATTAGGGATAATGACATTTTGTGATTTGATATGCGGTGGCAATGCAACTTGCTCGTGTGTACTGAATAAAATACCATTCCTGAGACAGGCAATACCTTAGTGCGATACAGAATTTGGCGTATATATTGTTTATGATAGTGACTCAATCTATGATTTGTTGTAGGTACTGGTTAGTAGTATTAACTTGAAATATAGAACACATAATTAAAAATTATAAGAGCTAAATTTATACATCCTTTTGGGACTTTTGCCCCGCGTTATAAACAAACTGTTTTACTTTGAACAGGTATTTTGCCTTTTTCACCTATTTAAACAAAATAAAATTAAATTATTGTCACTTACACATTGGCACTTACACATTACACATATATTGTTTAAAATGTTTGCTTTCTACGCTTTTTCTGCAAATAAACTTTAAGTATTGCAAATTTCACATTCCTCCGTGCATGAAATTTGGTTAAAAAGCTGTACAAAGAATTCTCTTCATATAGATGAGATAGATAACTGTTGGGTTTTAGTATACTTCTATATAATAATTGTGCGTTTGGATAATTTTCAACCCCTAATTATCCGGTTGCTTTGTTAATAAAAAAAGAAAAACACCTATTAAGTTACTCTCCCCACACGTATAATTTTTTTTATTATTATTTACCATATAATTCGTCCCTATAAAAATTTGGATATATTGGGTAGTAGTTTGATATTTAAATGTTTCTTAAGAAACGTGCAGATGTGTTTAAGCCAGCTCTAGATATAAAATATTCGAATTGAAAACCAGAGTTGGTGAAATTGTATGAAATTAATTAATCATTAGTGGGAGAAATAATAATATTCCCTGTGGCATCCGAATTATCTGAGCGGGAATCATTTTCGAAACTTTACAAAATGTTATCTTTTCACCAGTACTTATACCAAAAAGTTTCAAATAGAATGATTAGAATACGAATTTCAAATTACGAACATCTTTCAATTACAACAGTTAATACATAAACAAGATAGAATTTCATATTATTAAGTAAAATATCGACCAAGAATGGTATCAAACAAACCGCAGTCTTTTGAGTCCGGTAATGCGATAGTTTCTTTGACATGATAACGATCCTTCGCCAGCTCATATCAACCGAATACATTATATTCCATTGACGTCCGCCCTCACTGTGCGAAAGCTTGAAATATTGAAGAATATAAAACCACAAATACGCGGTTGGCTTGGATGACGATTGAAATGTAAAATAAATATTATTATCATATTTATTATTAAATTCATTATAAATTTTTAAAACACTGGATTAAATTCTGTTAAATCATACTCTTTTTTATTCTTTTCTTGTACTCTGAAGGATTGAGGTAACGTTAGTTAATTATTCGGGCATCAGCAGGAGAATATTGTGGGAAGAGATTTTATATTTTAAAGTGTTCGACTTATATGCGTATAGAATACAATAAACTGCATTGCACACCAAAATATATTTTTACAAGGAATAAATACATCTGGTGAATATCAATATAGGCTACAAATACTACAAGGCTATATAGGCATACAATATGTACACAATACTACTAGGCTATATACTACTAGAAAACAATATGTCGGGTCATTCGGTTCCCTTCAATATGGTTGATCTGTACGATGGCTGGCGTGTGAGTCATGTTCGTGAACGGGTGCCGTTAGTCAGGGCTGGTCATCTCCGGACTCCTATTACTTAAATATGTATAGTAGTAATTAGCGCGTTTAAATATGTTACATTGTCCTCACATTTCATTTACGCTTGTAAGAAATGTAACCAGAAATTTGTAAAAAACATTTTGAAAAAGAGTGTCCTTGGAGTTTCTTGCCTGTTCTTCTTCATAGGATCTACGTATTGGAACAGGCAACTAGCTTCACGACTGACTTAGGCTGACTGACTCCTACTCCTGACAATTCAAACATACCAATTATTGGTTTATTTGAAATAAATGGTTTTGATTGATTGATTGAAAGGGCGGCCTTATCGCTAAACTTCTACATCTACTTCAAAACATCAAGTCATCTTTTTAAGTGTATTACTGTGCCGTATAGTTTTTAATTATAATTATTAAGATACTGTCAACAGTTCTACTATGTAATATAAGCATACAATTATGTTAGCATAGTTGTTATGACTTGCAATGCGAATCGGTGAAGATAAAATATTATGAGATAACCTGTTTACCTGAGATTCTTCATAATATTCTCAAAGATATTTATAGTTTGCGAACTCAAGGCCAGTGAGATGCGAGACTCGCAGACTATTGGTATATCCCGGAGTTCATTTACTGAAAGGAGCTCTGCTTTTCAGAAGGTTAGTTTATGAAACAAGGCTAGTATTATTATACATATTTGCCAACATCAATCGGACCGTAATGAACAACAATGATGATTTATGTAACGACAGCAAAGATCAAGAGTACAGGATTACAGCGGTCAGTAAATTAAATGTGAAAATAAAAACAAAATGTAATCCGAGACAAGCTCGGCCGCTGCCTGCGAACCGAGCCTAAGCTTCAAAAGAGATAAAAAAGTTTTAATTGGATTTTTGTAAATTAAAACAATTATTACTGAAGAGTTTGTCAAAAGTGAGCCGAAAGAAAAATATGTTAAATTGGGAACGTGCTGCGCTTTGCTATAGTAACGTAGAAATTTAAAAAGAAATGAATAACAAGAGGTTTTCAGTGCTTTGAGTGCCTTTCTGTCATGGTTCCAAAGTATTTCCTTTCTTGCTTACACTGTATTTTTAATCTGTGTGATTCGCTACAAAATATGAGCATGAAGAGAGTACATTAAACCATGTTATTTTCTACTGAGATATCATTTCATTATGTTACGAGAGGATCAATAAGCATAAATAAGTGTTTGTAACGTCTAATTTTGGTTTGAAACAATGTAATTCTTTCGAATTTTTTATCGAATAATGTATATACTCAGTAACGACACGCAAAAAGACTCCTAAAATGACTAGCATATATCTTAACGTTATAATATAAAAAAAAAACAATCAAATAGGAAATTTAACGCTTACGTGTTTCCTCGCACCGAAATTTCTGTCAACATTACGAAGCCACAGTTCCGTTCAATAAAAAAGAAAACATATTCTGGGTCATTCAATATCAGGCTCAGGTATAGATCATATAGCTGACGAAATATATTAAACATGAAATTGTTATTCTTTTGGGTAGTATGGATCCAATATGTTCTAAGGACAAACTATTGTCTACGGTAACGTACCAGGTTGGCGGTATATTGTGTACCTTATCGTTTAAAAAAAGTAAATGTCATGAAGAGATCGATTGTGGTAAGAATATTTATAGGTACTATATCGATTTGAAGATTCAAGTAGACAACTCTTTTACGTGTGCCGCCGATATAACGAGCTTTTAAGCGAGAGATTAAATTATATCTGAATATCGATTAGGGATTTAAACTATGAACGTGATCCTGTCGCTGAGGATCGCTATTGTCTTTTAGAATTGGTGAATCCAGCCAACAATGGATACTTTGTAATAATGCAGTGATGCGTACATAGCTGCATTCAGAGCATATTTTGTTGAACGTGTGACGTTATTGAAAATTACGTTTACGCTTTTGTAAAATGCAACTGATTTGACGAGTGTCATCAAATGCATTACATATCTTGTAATAGCAAGAAGTATGTAACATGTCATGTCAATTTGAAGTATGTGAGTGAAGTAAAGTCAAAAATTCAGTTTGAAGAATGGAATTTAAATTAAGAACGTTTTGAATAAAAAAAAATATTATAGAGAATGAACCAACTGTAATTAACTATGAGGCTTTATTACTAACCCTAATTACTTGTATATGTATAATTTAACTAAAGTTGACTCAGAGATCTATGTCCGAATTTCATTATATAAGTCCGTCAATATTTGCTGTAAAGTATACAAAAAATAAAGAAAATTGTATTTTAAACCCAGTATTCACATTTGATACGTTGTAAATTTAAACGGAAGAAAGTAATAAATAAAAGAGGGACTCGATAAAATGTAATTTAGTGCGAGCGTATCCTAATCCTTAAGCAAACATCGCGAAGGGGGAAACGGGCGCATTAGCCGCGTCAGTCATCAGCAGAATGAATCATTACTTGAAGAGTGCGCCAGTGGCTCGTGTCAAAGAGCCTGTAGCTCAAAGGTCCTCGTGCCTGCCGCCGCCGCGCCACCTCGCGCCTGCTCACGCCCCGCACGCCCCAAGGAAGGGCTGATTGAAGGGCCACTCTAAAACCTCGGCCACCCGCTCGTTCGCTCGCATTCAAGGGTCGACTCCGGATTATAGGGCGCCAAACTCTGCACCTTCATCAGATATGTATAAATTTGTTTGCAGATCGGCAATTGAAACACCGAAAATTGTAGACTCTGTGTAATTTCGCGCTATTCAAACTCAATAATAAAACGGCCGTGTGATATTAAACTACGCTATAATAAAGAGCGCGTTGGAAGGGTACTAAAAATAATACTTCAGCGTTACTGAGAAATGATTATTGTTTTGGTAAGATATTTTTATTTAAGGGCGTATCTGAAACTATAGAAATAATTAACATCTAACAAGGGCAAGATATATTAGATGCGAGTGGGATGCCAGACAGCATCGCTTAAGTGTTTTGGCATCTTTATATCCCAAGTATAACATTTGTAAAAGTTTTTATTCAATAATAATAATTTGTTTTATATTACGTGTTAAATACAGGTGTAGTGTTAAGATTGCAGGAATAATAAATGAATTGAGACAGCATTGTAAAAAATATTTCATGGAATATGAGTTTTCTCACGTGAAAGCAAGTGGTGTAAACATAATATATTAAAATTTTAAGTCACATTTACTGTTTTAATTTTTGTATTATTTTTATATTTTTTTTACATATATATTTTATTTATCAACAGTCTGGTTATCATAGTACAGTCTCTGCCTAGTTTGGGATCAGACAGCCGTGTGTGAGATGTGTAGTTATTATTTTTATTATTTGTATAACTGGTACTTAACTGTTGTCAATTCTCAATCTCTTAGGACATATTAACCTTATCAGTAAATTTTCCAATCACATTTTCAGTTCTAATGTAATATCATAAATATAAACATAATATCATATTACATTACTATAGTCTATAAGCTCTTAAAGTATATTATTCCAAATACATAATGATTTATGCCAATAAACCAATTAAAAAAAATATATATTTTAAGCGCCCCTTAAGCGATGGTGTGACGGTACTCAGTTCGTCTCATAGGTAGTTCGCTTATACAGCACACATCGATACCTTAAGGCGAAGTTGCCATGTAAGTTATTATAAGAGAGGTGCGCCGGGGGAAATGAATGTCGAGTGGGTCGACCCGTTGTCATTCATATTAGCTGCGACGGCTTAAATTTGTAATCACACTGCGCCAATTCATGGCTGTTGCGCGGCATAACAGTGATGAAAATAGGGAAAGGAAAAGTAAGCGACGTCACTAAAATGTAAATACCGACGTTGATAAAATGGAGAGATGTGCTATAACGTGCCTCGTTACTTTAGAGTAAATTTGGTATCCATTACATTGGTTTTGATGAGAAAATATAATTTTACTCAGAGGAGTAGACGGAATCAACGCAGATTATAAGTTTAAATTTGGAATTAACGGCCAAGATGGAGCAATTAGCGGGGTTATACATTCATGTGAGCACTTAAAAATCTGTGAACATAAACCTCAAAGAGACAGAACCGCCTTAATAACACTCACGGCTGTCGAAGTCCGTCGTAACGCAAAATGATTACACACATAAAGAACCTTATCTCTTTACATTCTACACCGGCATAAACCGGTTACAGTCGGGTGTAAGCGTTCCACAAACGCTCGAATGTTTACGCGACTTTTACGCACCAATCTCGCCGCCGCCATAGCTGCCGCTAGAAATTGAAAACGGAATTATGATGAAATAAAAATGGTACCTACCCAAAATGCGGCTACACCGCAGTCTCTGACTAGACGGCAGGAAATGTACGCTGTACCGCCGGATATCGTCGAATGTGTTCGAATTTTAAGTGAGTCAACGAAAATTGATTCTGCTCAATTTTACGTAAACATGACGAGTGGATGCATTGATTGAGCTTAATCCGGATTGCATTCGCGCCTCGTCCGTTCGACTGTTGACTGTGACGTAGCCGGGGGACTACGAGCGCGCGAGCCGAATACATTACGTCTACGAGCTGAAACCTATGCACCTACATTGCTACGTATTGTAGCAAATAATTGTGTTAATCCGTAGAACTGGTATAGGCACGACATAAAGACAATTTACTTATCCTATAGTGAATGTTCAATAAACACCCCACTTCTGGAATGCGGCAGAAATAATCGGAATATCTGCGTATCCCGAAAATGTGATGATCCAGTGATGGAACTAACCGTTAATTGTAATACCTTTAATGAAATACCTTCAGATGGCCAACCTACTCGTAAATCAGATGTATGTATACTTTGGCTAAAAAGTGTCTACAATCTGTTTAATCATGTGGTTAAAGGAGATAAATAAAAAAATAGTTTTATATTTATTTGAAAATTAAAGGATGAACTCCAAAGCAGAGCAGAAAGCAAATATTACTCTTTAATTTTTCGAAGTTAAAACCGCGAAGGTTTTTTCACGGTGCCGGTAAAAAAAGCAAAATATCAATAAACTTGATATCATTATATGCTCTAAAAAGATCATGAACTCTAAACCCAATATCCATTACAATACCCTAATTAGAATACTGTACAAATATAATATTTTCTGAGAACCCCTTGAAAAAAACCCTCGATTTACTATACTATACCAACCATACCAACATATGGTTGACTTTAATAAGATCATGACTTCTCCTAGTTAATAGTCTGCTCTAAAGGTAATCTTCTGGAATTTAAGATTCTTTCCCAAATGTTACATGACAACTATTCCATGGCCACCAACGAGAATATATTATATCCGGGGTCACACTAATAAACAGTACATTTTAATATTTACTGATGAATAGGATGATTTACCCTTTAACAAATAGCAGGCTAAGCGTCGATGCAAACGTGTTTTTAATTATCACGGAACAGGATGAAAATGAATGTAATTTGATCTGCAAACAGAGGGTTTTAGCCTTTATGGCAGCTCTCTGTATTTAAATAGAACAATGAAAAGCGGTCAAGTGTAAGCTGTGGACACATCCCGTAAAAATCTGTTAAATTGTACGATGTACAACCGTTTTATTTGAATATTTAATATAGATTTGAACAACGAATCCCGTTGGGAAAAAACGTCAACGGCTATATGACTTGTGAAATTCCAAATTGTGGTCGATTTGTTTAAATTAACGTATTTTCCAAGGATCGTCTGATTCTAAAATTGATTACTAACTAGCAGCGCCCCGCGGTTTCACCCTCGTAAGTCCCGATCCCGTGGGAATATCGGGATAAAAAAGTGCGTTAATCCAGGTCTCCAGCTATCTACATACCAAGTTTCATCGCAATCGGTTTAGTGGCTTTTACGTAAAAGAGTAACAAATATCCATCCATCCATCCAAACTTGCACATTTATAATATTAGTGGGATGTGTCATTAATAAATTTTAACAAAACATTAAGCAAAACATATATATCTCTTTAACTATTTAGGACTACATTTATATATACTATTAACTGCTGTCATACATTGCCTTTATATAGCATGTTAGACGGTCCTATGTTGAACTGTACTGTGTAAAAAACGACCAAGGTATTCCAAATCAATGTTCACGTCCACGGCGTTTGTGTTCGAGAGTGTGAACACGGCTTTATGCAAACATTTTTACGTTGACTGTTGTCAGCAGGCTGTGAATTTGCATTTAATAGTGAGTCGCATTCGCTTGCATCTGATTCCGCACTTAATTGCAACGGGCAATTAGTAAAGATTCAATTGTCTGAATTTATTGATATAAAACCTTTATTAATTAGCGTTAGTTATTGTATCATAATAGTAGTTGTACTGGCTTTGTGCAAAATTGCAGGATTTCCTTAGGAAAAAAATGCAGTTCTTTAGTATACCAGAATTTTGCTATCAACATATAGTACTGGCTTTCGCCCGCGGCGTTGCTCAAGTGAATCTCGATCTAACTCTCTGAGTTAGTATTTTTTTAAACAAACAAACCTATTTTTGCTTTTTTTTAAAGGGCTACTAGTAACCCACGTTACGTCACACATTACTAGTATTCTTGTTAATTTATAATGCTAGTACATTTATTATTGCCTGGTAGTTGATAGTAACTATGATTTAACAATTTTAACAAAAACTATAACTGTAAATACGTAAATATATGCCTCCGAAGTCATATGTCCAAATGGGTATCACAAAAGTTTAGCCAGGTTTCGATTCTCATGCGGTCAGCAAAAAATTCTCCCTCAATGTGTACGTTACGTGGTAGCCTTTTTGTTTCAACGGTCCTACCTGACTAGAGCCAGCAAAAATAGGAGTCTATTTAAATACTTGTATTTTTTCTGTCCAAAAACAAAGCTTTTAGAGACAACTGGTGCTTTAATAACTGCCGGTAGTCTGTGCTGAAGTCTCTTTATCTTTTGATTTAATATACCGACCATATTATGGATGTACAGCTTTTTACAAACGCATGTACGCATATAAATGTAAATCATATATTTTTCTAACACGTCCCGTTATTAGTCAGGTTGTTAACCTTTGCGCAGAAACAGATATAATTACTTATTGTCCAAATACACTGTCATAATGGTGATATTGGATATACATGTATATACCTAGGTATACTAATGTAAAGGTATTAAATGTACAAAAATAATTAAATGGAGTTAAGATATTACACAAAGTGTAAACTTACTTTAATAAACACTTTTGTAATATGTAATTAATCACATATATTAGATAGGTACTCAGGTCGCCCTATTGACGCTCTTACTAATCTTTGATCGATACACGTTTAGGTAGTTTAAATTTAAATATAGAATTTTAGATTTCAATGTCAGTTCAAAAAAAGAAACTTGTAACGTGCGGAAAAAAAACAAAATTGCATTAAAATTCGCACCCTCTCATTAAAATATTAGTATCTATGGATGAAAATAAAGTGCAATATGGAAACAGAAAAAAAAATCATATAAGTATTTCTTGCAACGGATCGTGATCTAAATTAGTTATAAATTATTACTTTCAAAGATAGTATGTATTAAATCCTTTTTGCAAAGTAAGATGGGCTGCACCATTTCACACAGTTTTTTTTTACAGCAAACAGACAATACTTTTACATACATAAGTGGCCCGGTAATAAAAGTCTCGTGTCTCATGACCGCTCTGTGCAATATTTTTGTTTAATGGAAAACGTGAGTTTACCGATATTTGCGCTGATAGTCTTTGCTGCTTTTATATCGACATAATATCTTGACTAAAACGTCGATATATGTAAGACATTGTAGCTTTTATTTCTTGCCTTAATTCTGATGAGACTGTAATGTTCGTCGAAAGGTCTGCGAGCGCCTCTACGTCGAATTACTAATAATTATAACCTGTACTTTCACGATATAGACATGTTTGCAATTTCTTCGGGAAAATTTAAAAGCTTGTTACACGAAGATTGAATAATTTGAATATTTAGATTTATAAGTTAGTCAGTAAGTTCGTTTGAGTTTGTTTAAATTCGTCTGGGTAAGAACAACGCGTAACAGAATGTAATACCTTTGTGAGACCAACAACATTTTCTACATATTTATTATATAGTATGTAGAAAATGTTGTTGGTCTCACAAAGGTATTACTTTATTTTAATGTTTTTTTTTGTAATTATCTGTTTGACAGTTTATTTTCCCAAATAAATAAATATAAAATAATAAAAATAATCTATATTTATACGATCGTTTGAGTCCAAACAATTAAATAAAGAAGTTGATTAAATACATTGCATTCATTTTTGGCGCAGTCGTCAGTCGTGTAAAAATATTGAACTGGCACTTTCCACCGGTAAACATATTTGATGGAACCGATGTCGACATTGCCCTCTCAACATTTGCATTTAATTTATCCCGAAAAATAAAGTTAATTCAATGACATATTTTCAAATATTAAAATACATATCAAGCGGACAAATAAAAAAATATTACCGAAAATGTTGATGCCATGTAACATTTACTATGATGAAAGCACGAAAGAAAAACATTTGAACACTGACTTTCAACTTTTGTTAAGAAACATTAATAAAGAAATGAATAGTTTTATTCAGGGACAAGGGGGGTAGATGACTGTCAAGTCAAGTCAGTATCTTTAAAAAAAAATCAAAGTAAAATTATATGTCAATTTTCGCACTATTTTAATTTATATTATTGCCTTACTAAACAAAATAATTTATTTAAAGCATAGGCATCTAGCCCCATTCAAAGAATTAGTTGGTTTTCGGTAGCACACTATCAAATCAGCGTCTTTTTATTTTAAGTCAAAAACTTAAATTCTGTGGAAACTTGTACGAAATGTCTAAAATATAACGAATTATAGTTAAAATACCTACTTTATTTTAACGTTATATTTGGTAGTTCAAAATATGTCTAGTATTCAATTTATCAGTGACTTTTAGTAATTTACCTATATCAATTTTTTTTTTTTTTGAGAATATTTTTAATTTTTCTTTTGTCAAAAAATAACTTTTATACACAAAGAACCCAGAGCTGCGATATGATATGACTTTATACCTTATTGTGTATGTACCTACCTCAATCCCTTTTGGTTTGAGGGGCATCTGGCCCCTTCCCGACGGGACGACCAACGGTATGCGGTAATATTTCACCAACGACTTCAAATGGAATAGCGATCTCCTAAAACGGCACTTAACTTTAATTTAAATGTTCTATTATTCAAACAAATGGAATTGTTTTTCAATTATTATTGTACAATTAAGTACTGTACCTTGCACCGAGTTTAAATAAACACATCGTTAATAGATAATTTCAATGAACAACAAAATCTGCTTAGATAAATGTTCAAAGTTAAGTGATTTTCATAATTGAAAGGAAAACAGTTTTCCATTATTTCTTTGAAATTAATATGGTATGAGGAGTTTTACAGTGTTTTCGTGGTTGTTTATCGACTATTTAATTGAAGAAAGCAGATAATAGCGGCATGACATCGCATCAATGAGTTCTCTCACCCACCGCGGCGGCCTGAACTCTACGACAAACTCGACTACGATTTAAATATGTAAAAATAACTGTAAACAAGCATTGGGTGTTTTTTGTTTACAGTTAGTGAATACAAATATCTCACAGTTTTTACAGTATATTTTTTAGTTATTATACTTGTTTTATTTTAAAGCATCTATTGGTGTTAAAGAAAAACTCTTTATTTGCATTTTAAGTTGGTACCCTAGAAATTGTTAAAAATTTAGTTGCAAGATTACATTACGTTCAGGGTATGACCGAAAGAGGCTTTTATGAACCCTCTGTACTGTTCAGTACTCTACAAACTGTTGTTTCTCTTCGGGAATTAACGCGATGACGTACTTAATAGGTATTACGTACCTTTGAACTACCTGACGTTTCGACCAGGTTGCACTGGCCGTGGTTAAAGGCAGATCAGTATGCCTATGCTAACGGTGTCATTGCGTTAATTCCCGTTAACATTATTATATTTTCATACTTTTATTATAAATAAATAAAAAAAAACTGTAAACCACACCTTGTCGTGCTTTTTCCCTTGCAGTCACTGAAATCAACAACCCAGACTTTTTAGGGTTATTTCTTAATTTTTAGTTTCATAAAGTGAGCTTTTTTTACATTTTTTAAAGCACTTATATCCCTGCCACAAAAAACACTCGCAAAGCACGTTGTGGCTTACAATCAAGCGAGTTGCGTGTTTTTATGCAACCAACATATTTATATATATATAAACAGTGATGTTTGTTACGACGAGCCGAGAGCCATAATGAACGAAATTATCTTTTACGTCAATTGCTAGATTCACAAATTGCGTTTCATTTTATGTTTTTGTAAAAATTTTATGTTTATTCCAACGACGTACATCTGTTTAAGATAATTTGCGAACGCCAACAAAATTTAGTATCAAAGCGGTAATTAAAGAGAACATTAAAAGTGAAACGGAACCTCCACCTTTAATTGCGAGGGCTGGTTTCTTTCCTTATCGCAATTTTATTACAATGACAATACGCAACAGCACGCCTATTAAATTATTTGTTCTCCAATGTAGAGATGCGGCGGCGCTAAGCTAAAATTACTTATTGTACAAGAAACATTCTCTGTAAATGGTGTCAAATCATCCTTGTTTACGGCCCAGTCGAGATGAACAGTGATATAAATCATAATATTCGTAACAAGTGTACGGCGCTGCAAGGGTACCGAGTACCAACGTCTTTTCAACGTTTCCTCTATAATTCAAATGCGGCCTCCTCAGCGGAAAAGTTGAGCTTTCCGCACATTTTAAAACGTGGGTTTACATTACGTATGTGTAACGTATCTGCAACATAAATTCATATATTTTGGAAAATTTTATTCCACAATATGTGAATTTTTAATACAGATATATTGGTCGGTTGCTGCAAACCTCTCACAGTCTCATAGATTTTTCTGATTAAAACTTCAAACCTAAGTGTGTGGGTACATATTACGAACTAAAGATAATAGGTTAAAGTAGCGTTTCGTTCTTATGGTAAATAAGTACCTTTGATATCCCGACATTTTGATCGACTTACACCGATAAACGCGACTAAGGACCGTTATTTTATGGTTTATGGTATAATTTTATAGTAGTCAAATGTCTACATTTCTTCCCCATTAAGAACCCGAGAAAATGTTTCTGATAATCAAGACTCGAGCAGTGGACGGCCATTGAAAGCTTTTGGTATAAAAGGTAAAAAAATGTTATACCCTATAAATTTTGGGCATTCCAGAGGATCTGTGATTCAACAAATAATCAGAGGGTAGCAAGCTAGCTTCAGCTGAAAAAGGTGACGGGAAACAGAATCTTCAGTTACTGGCCAATACGTACTTGTGTGGCTAGTAGTGGCTGGTAGCTTTGATGGATTAGATGAACAAATAAAAGGAAGAAGGGCCTTTGACCTGCAGTGGCATAAGTCCGGCTTAAAATTAAAACTCAACTGTAATTGGAAAATGATGAAAATATGTTTTAGAATCTACCTACAGAAAATTTGCCTTTTTATGAGTGCAATAAAAGTCAAAAGCTTTAACTGTTAATTGTGAGTTCTGAAGTTACATCTAAAAAAAATGGTGCTTCATAGTTTGTGAAAAGATCAGCCCTTAGGGTAAGAAGTATGGCTTCAAGCATTTCATCAGTTACTAGTTAGCAAAACTATGGTAAAAATGTGGAATTTTCACCGATATATAAGATTAGCATCTCATTTAATTAGTACTTTATCATCAGTCATCATCATCCTCCTCGCTTTTTCCTAACTAAGTTGGGGTCGACTTTCAGTCTAACTACGGTACGGCCGAACTTTGATATTTTACGTGATGCGACTGCCATCAGACCTCCACAACCTAAGTACTAGGCGATATCGAAATTCTGTAGTTAGACCAGGTTGTCGGATTTTTTAGGGCTCCAACTACTCGTAACGAATGCCACAGATGTTTGTATGGCATCCGGGACAGACGGTTTAACGTGCTCTCCGAGGCACGAAGGACTCTCAATGTGTTAAGAATGGTCACCCATCCTAGGCTGACCTGGCTAGTATTACTTAACTTTGTAATGTGCTAACCTACTCGGTTACCACTTAGCCACGAGCCCCTCTACTACTACTACTACTGCCACTTTATCATCAGTATGAGTCTTCAAAATCGTTCGTTCGTATCATCTGTCTATATATATAAAAATGAATCCCCATTTCCCTTGGTCACGACATCACGTGTGAACGTTTTTTATCGATTTTGCTAATTCTTTTTTTTTTTGTGTTTGTTATTGTCAGGAGAAGGTTCTTTTGAAAGAAAAAATTAAGAAAGCTACGCAGAAAATTAGAAAATTTAAGAAAACTTAACGACCATATTAACTTTTCTAATGTAACTTTAGCTCTTTTGACATAACTGTCAGTAGTTTGACAGTTGGCGCGATTGACAGAATGCGCGCTGCAAATTATATCAATTCGAATTCAATATTCGTAGTTAAGATAGGACAACGTCTGTCGGGTCAGATAGTAATAAAATAATTGTAAAAACGCCAAGAATTTTTAATTGCATATTCCAAAAAAATTTTTAAACGCAAGCTACAAAACATACCATAGTCGGACTATGAATAATAGCGAAGTATGAGCCCATTCGGCACACGATATATTATACTTCTAGGTACACCTATGTCGTCCTTGCTTATAAATATCTAAAATTCATGCTCTGAACACGGAGGTCGAGCACATACTTGGTGGTCTTGTATTGCTCACCACACGAAAGCAATCTTGAGGACGGTGGGTTTACCGCTCCTTTTTAGGTTTGTCCCCCCTTATGTCACCGAAAAATATACGAAAATATCGTATTCAAGTATCATTGTGCAGTTTTCAGATTTGTCATATTTTATGCTTTATGCATCTAGATGGTGATATTTTATTGCAGAGTGCGGACTTGGATAACAAGATCAATTTTTTAATATATTTTTTTGTGCATGTACGAGACTCGCGCTTGTATATACCAAGTAGTAAGGGAAGGCAGAGGTGTATTATTCACCCACATTCAAACAAATGAAAAAAAGGAATATTTTACGTACAACAATTTTTTAAATGTTTAAGCCCAGTTTAACGCCATTATAGCAGATCTGATTAGATTTTATTATCCTAGTGATTCTGGCTTCGTCTATAACAATTACAAGTTGTTATTGAAAACATTTTGCTTATATAAAAAGTGTGAACCAAAGTGGTTAATTTATCTTAACAATGTACATATTTTATTTAACATTAACCGAGAAGAAATTCTGTGAACCTTGTTAATAATTACACAATAATAGAAAATTGAAAAGCGGTGACGTGAAAAGGGATTGAAAAGTTTCCGTAAAGACAGCGATAAGCTTAATCAGGAGACAGTAGCTACTAATTCATTAATGGCAGTCGTTTAACGAATAAGTATTTTAACGGAAATAAGATCGTTCGGAACAGACGCGAGACGTTTTAAAACAATGCGCATCATTCAAATATCCCATTAAATCGTGCGATTTAGCTGGCAGGAGCGGGTTCGGGTAAATTAGGCAAATTAAGAGCCGCTCCTGAGACAGTAATTATGGCGCGTCTGTACTTGGCCACCGACCAACTACGTTGCCTACTCACTTATACTACATCCCCGCCCGATTTATGAGGGATTCGATTTTCCGATTTTCGAGCGTAACTCAATTGGTACAAACCCCATGGGCATGCTATGGATTATGAATGTTATTGTAGGCGAGCGCTGCATTGGCGGGCGTCAACGATTTTTGGGCTCACGATCTTTTAGACAATTAGTGACGTTTTATACACCTCGGTATTATTTATTTTAATAGGATTCACCCAAATAGTTTTAATAAATGATAAAAGAAACTACATTAATTTGAAAAACTTAATTTGTTGTTCTACACGATACTATGTTATCAAATATAAACCTAACAAATATGCATGTCATTAACAAAATGCCAAATTTTATGTAAAAAAATAAAGAAACTGAACAGAAACATAATAAGAAAATTTTAAATTAGAATGATTTTTTGATTTTAAAGCAGACTAATTGAAAACTTTGAAAGCGATGTCAAGACTTTTCTGAAACCTGGGAGTTTTCCTTCGCGATTTTAGTAGCTTGAGGGCAACGTAATGGTACAATATCTGTCAAAATATCAGAAAGCATGACAAAATGCTACGTTATCAAATGAAACAGCTGTAGTGCAGGCGCGCGGGCGGGCGGCGGCGACTCGCTCAGGCCTATCGACTCGGCCGCCCTCGCGCGTGCACTCACTCACCTCAAGGTCACCGCCGCCGACGACCATCACCCGCTCGTACGCCCGAGTCCTACGCGCAACCTCGCCGCGCGACCCTCCTTACATTTCAAATACCCACTTTAAAAATTTAAAGTAACCCTCGTCCTTCCGGCACATTTTCCCGGGTGAGGACGACCGGCGCCCGTTCCGTCCCTGAGAAAACTGACGGACGTCGCCGGTCCTCAACGCGTTATATAGGCAAAGGAGGGGCGGGGCGCCGGCGCGAGTTGCGCCGTCGATTCGCGAACTCGATAAATAAATTAATTAAAAGTGCAAGTGAGTGATCGCCCGCGTGCAGCCGACCTGCGAACTCGTCTAGAGCTTCCCCTTAATTGGAATTTCAGACCCACCGGATACTTGGCTGAGGCACGGATTGTTTTCCAGTCGACGATTTACGAGCCACTCGTAGGAAGGTCTTCGGATGGGGCATCGAACGAGCTGAGACCAGATTGAACCTGATTTATATCATCCTGCTGCACAACCTCTTGTCGCCTGATGTTTCAATTTGCGCTAAGATACGATTTATAGTGTGGCACTTTTATATTAAACCTAAGTACCTGCTGCATACAAGCAGTATACAAATTACTTTCACTAAAGTTTCAAATTTCGAATCAAATACTACTTCATTGTGCAGTCACGATTGTGTATAAAAAGTGTTTTAAGCAATGTTGGTCATACGGGTTCTGATAATTCAACATTATCATTTAGCATTGACGTCAGTGTGTTCTCAGTCTCACTCTTCGTCGTCAGTAAAACAAGTACTAGTTTTACTGTAGGACTAATCCCGCCCACACCTCTGACTAAGCAGTACTGGAAGTGTGAGTGGGAATAATTCCATAATGAAAGTTCACTAGCCTACAGAGGAACAACAGTAACGTTTAAATGACGAAGAATCGAAAGTACTCATTGTTTTAAAAAATACAGTAATACATATCAGATCTTAATATAGACTCATTTTTTTGTTGTATCTCTGAAGCCTCTGAACAAATGAATTCACAACTCCCACACTCTCAAAAATTATTCAAAATTATTGAAATCGCGTTTATAATTTCTATCGCAGCAGAAAAGATTAATTGTTTTTCGAGACATCAAAGAACAAAAACATTGGCGTGTCGTAATACAAAATCCAGATAGCAAAGTAAGAACTAACGCCAATAGTAATAGAAAAAGAAAATGAATTTGTGTAAGTTAATCACTTCGTCGCTGCTCCAGTAACGTGAACCTTGGGCTTCTAGGAAAGCTGATTGCCGCGGTCGGTGGCGTCATAGTAAATAGAGCAAGAGCAGTGGTGTGCCCAATGCGTAATATAAGGCTTTTCTAGATGAATGACAGGCACACGCCGATTTACGACCAATATGAGTTTTTGGAATGTCAGGCAATTTGAAATTTTATACATTGTAAAGGTCGGTTCGATGGCATTTTTGAGGGTGTCAGAAAAAAAACACAATATTTTAAATTGACTGATATTGGTGATATGACTGATCTAAGTGTTTTATTTTATTTCATCAAATTCCAAAAATAAAACTGAGAATCTTATATTAATATCAAGTATTTGCTATTCTTCGCGGTTTTACTCACGTCAATACCGTCCCGTCCGATAACATGTATAATCTTTATAACTTAAACATTTCGTGTCACGTTGTTTGTGCGCGATGAACTGCCTAAACTAATGAACTGATTTTAATAAAATTTTGCAGACTGTATGCAGCTTGGTTCAACTTGAGAGATAGGATAGTTTTTATCTCAATTTAAAATCACAATATTTTTTGTTGCAAATTACTTAGCCACAGAAACGCGTGGCCGGGAAGATAGTGTTAGGTACACTTTGGTTTTACTTACTCAGCGGTTATAGTTTACCAAATTGGTTGACATTAAAATTTATGATTGATACTCTCTATCTTTCTTTATTCTTAAGCTGCGACGTAATGTTATATAGCCTATCTAACGCTAAAAGAGTTTTTCAAAGGGGACTGGTAGATCCTGAGCTTAGTTAATCCATAATATTAATATAGACTCGGTAAATAATGTGTGAAAAGGGTAGTCTCAGATCAACTGGTTTGAAGTTTGTGTGCATTTAGTAAAATAAATTCATGCAAACATGCAAACCTGACAGTTATTTTTATTATCTATCACAGTTTTTTCTACATCACAATGTATAAATCTGAAAACTAGTATTTATCGCGGTTAGAACTAAAGATAAAACTAATAAATCTTTGATTTCTCGCGGGTCACGTCGCTTCTGTGACCAAGTACTTAAAAAATCCACTTTTCACAGAAGCGACGTTACGACGTTAAAGTTAAAATCATTGAATCTCTTAAAGTGTAAAACTATTCTCCTACACCATATAACTAGTCCGTAAAAGTTTGCATATTTTGCAATGAATTTTAACAAAAATTTTCAAAACTAATTTATAATTTTTTTTTATCGTGTTTAAATTCCCATGGATCATCACTTCAACAGTATGTCGGAATCGAATTAAAACCACACGGTGTTCAGTTCAGTTCAGTCAGATAGGACAAAACTAATAAAGGCTAAAAGATTTACCATCATTTTAAACCGTTTAGATAGAGCACGTCCATAAAGTAGCAGAAATGTTTGTTTTTTCTGCTTGTATTACAGAAATATGACTGTATATGATTAAACTATTTCTAACTAAAAAACAATGTAGTATGTTACTCAGGGGTAATTGCTCAAGGGAAAATAGATAAAGTTTCCTATTAGTAACAGAATTATAAAATTGCATCAGTACATATAAACTTGAGTTTTACCTCAATATATATTATCTGAAATCCAAACATTTACAACTAGATGCGTTGATAATAATTACATCATAATGTCTACCTTACACTTTTTATTGCGTTTTCGTTCAATATTGAAGTTAACTGTTTTAATAGATGCACTGATACCCAAATATATAAATATTTATACTGTAATACTCGTACTTAGTTAGCTAAAAGATTTCGAAAATTTCATGTTCGACTTGTAATCGTTAAAATTGATAACCTTTTTTTTGAAGTCTTCTTCTTTGTTGATAAAAGAAAACATAAAATTTTGTGTCTTATTTTGACTTTCAGCAAAGGATTGACGTGTTATTTTTTCATTCGGGACGGGATAGTTCAACGACTACCTAAGCTAATTTATAGCCGGCAAAATTTAAGCTTCCTTTTTGATAGTTAAGAATGGAAGCTAAAACCACACGATAGAATATTCCATTAAACCAACATAGGTAAAAAAACTGTAGCCTTTAGTACCGTAGATATTTCAGACATATCGTTTGTGCGCCATGTCCGAGCCGGTTAAGGAAAACATCTTGGAAAATTCCTTAGTTGTAACTCGACACTCCTATAAGACGAGCTAACTCGGGCATAGCTAAGAGAGGGTTGGATCCTCCTTATTTTAACTCAAGAGTTTTTAATACTGGACCACAAGACACTGTAATCTCTCGTGCTTTATTAATTTTTTTAACTTTTTTGTTGGCAACCAAGTCCAAGCAAGAAGTTTCCTATGCTTCTAATTAATTATTTTAACAGCCCTCATTAAATGAGGTTTTATATAAGACTTTCAAGTTCGTAATCTATCTATGTATTAATATGTGAAAAGAATTCGTTGTACGCATTTTTAAGAAAAAAAATTCATAAACGTAGAAACATTAATTTGCAATACTTAAAGTTTATATATAGAAGAAGAGGTGCAAGCAATTCTTTTAAACAATATGTGTTACAAATTTAAAAAGTACGGGGAATCGGTTAAATCAAGCTACAGGCGTCCTGTATAATATGGTAACTTGTCACGGTAGGGAAGTCTCTGCAATGACAGTCTAAGTTATACTAGGCAATGAAATAATCCACAAAATTAAACTTAATCAATTATGATCGAAATTCGACCACCAAGCGATTCCTGGTTAGTTTTTTATTGCCAAACCAAACATTAAAATAGTTTTGTTGAACGTATGGCGTAACAAGTTCTTGTTTTATAGAAGTTTCTGAAACCCCTGTCTTTTGATAAAGGATAACTAACTTGATTGTCAACTAGCGTATGACATACACAAAAAAATGCTACTGTTAGTAATAAACAGGAACTGTACCGGACGTGGATCGATGTAGAAATTATATAGACATACGTACGTACATGAACTCACGCCTTTTTCCTTCATTTATTTACTTGCTATTGGCAATTATTTCTACTAGCAACCCGCCGCGCAAGGATAGTAGAGTATTAAAACCTATTGGTTTACGCGGCGCATGCCAGTACAGCTCCCAGTCGTTATGATTTTTACCGACATCTTCAACAATCATCGTCATCCTTCAGCCAATTTACGCAAACGTCCGTAGGTGAAAACCGTATGAAAATCTAGTTTATCGCGTTCAGACTACTTCAGACAGACAGACGCGGGGAGACTGTTTTATAATACGTAGTGATTATTTGTAATATAAATAAAATAAAAATACATTACAGAAATTAAAGACAAGAAACTTATGGTGCTTGAATGACATTGACAGGAGGCTGGAAATGTGTTTACCAGTTAATTAAATATTCTTAAGTCCGGTTATACGTTGTGTGTATTTACACACGTAAAACAAATGATAATATTTAATCAATTATGTGTTCATAACAAACAGACACTTACTACTAGTAAACTAATACGACTGAACTTCTAACTAATATGTATTCTCTTCTAACACAGGAATAAAAAAAAACAGAACCGCGGTTGGGAGATTCTTCGTTTCATTTTACTTCCGGGTCATTGTTAGCAATACAAAAATAAAATAAAAAACTAATCTCTTAAAATAAACTGGAAATACTGAAATCCTTGTCAGTATGTCATGTTTATTAGAGATTATACGGTTTTACTCACGTTTGTATTTCGGGGATGCCCGACTAGTTTCGGACCCGACGGGGGCCCTTTTTCAAGGAGTGAAGCGTCCTGCCGCGACGGTGTCCCCGAAATACAAACGTGAGTAAAACCGTATAATCTCTAATAAACATGAATATCACTCACGAAAGTTTTTATTGTAGTATGTCATGTGTTTGATTTAAATAATGCAATATTCTGGGACAACTACTAACGATGAATTATGATATAAAATGAATTAAATTTCTGCAGGAGAACAAATACGCAGGAGTTAAAGATTAAAAATAACGAATATTCACCCGGTTATTTGAAACCTGGATGTAGGAGGCGATTTGGCAATGCTGACGTCGTATCATATGACTACAGTAGCTCCGATAAAATTATAGCTACACGCTAGGGAATCTAGTTGAATTTAAACTTAAGTTTAATGTTATCCTACATTGTATATACTTCATATATCATGAGCACAAGAGATCATAATAATATTACACAAAGTTGGGAAGCAAACGCCTATTCCATTACTGATTAAAAAAAAATTACGAACTCCTTAAATTACCTTTTTAGATTTAAAACTATATCATAGTAGTGACATCCCTGCCGTTACGTAAGGTCAACAGTAATCTTTGCTCACGCGGAGCGTTACTTACGTTTACTTTAGAGGAATGAAAGCAGCAGTAACGATGTGGTGGGAACCAGTTCTTGATTGTCAAGTAGGATATGAAGGCGACAAATGCATATTTATAAATATTATAATATATTACTAATTGCTGATAGGAAGATAATGTTGATGAAGACGTCAGAGAAGCATAAACTCGCTTAAATCTAAGAGGTTTCTATAACCTATGCAACACTAGGACTCTTATTTGCTAACTTACAAGGTGAACGTATTAGTTCAGCCTATTTAATTTAGTTGTCTTATGCGCTTATTAGTTTTGAATTCTACGTAACTATACGCGTTACAATAGTGACATGGTAGACACGATTTCTTAAAGAGTAACACCAGGAGTAACGTCATATCATTTTTGGCTACATTCTTATATTTGGAAGACAAATTAGCTCTTACACCCGGGGGAAAAATGACCATTGACAGCGTGTCGTATGTATATTTTCCATCAGAATATTCGAGAATATCATTGTTGCTATGTGCGTATAAAAACGTTATACCAATATTGCCTCCAAGCCAATTTTCAATTTTCTATACTCAAACGATAACTTTGTCGCGTCGACGTTGGCATAGAATAAAGAATTTATACAGAGTCAGATTTAGACAAGTTTTATAAACCTGGTAAAAGAGTAAAAGTAAGAGAAGAGTTGTGTAATAGTTAGAAATCAAGAAGTTGTAATAACAATATATGAACCAAAAACATAAATCTTGAAAGCTCGTTAGACAAGACCGCACTTTCCTAAGTCCTATTTTGGAAGGTAGGTACCGAAAAAAACTACAGATTTCAAATGCTAAACTCATACAAAAAATATTTAGCAAGTTTTTTATATACTAGCTGTTACCCGCGGCTTCTTTCGCGTATAAATTTTGGTGAAATCTATCACAATTTTCGGTCCGTAAGAACCTTCTTCTTTAAGTCGTTCTCAAGTTATAGCGTGACCAAGGGAAACAGGGATTTAGTTTTATATATAGATAACTACGTGCATGTCATAAGTTCTCATCTCTAAAATTGACTACGTGTCCCCGTATTAAAAACTCTTGCTATTTTTACAGTTTTAAACTTTGCGCTATTTGGCGATAAGGGTGACCCAATACAACATCATTACTTTTTAGGAAAAAGTGACGTTTTGAATTTTTTTCACTTCTGTATTTGTGAAGCAGAGACGTAGACTCGTTGGATTACTATAACTAATTATTAATTTTGAGATAGTTAAGTAAGTAACGAATTCTTAAAAGTCGAATGCTAAACACAGAATTTGAGTACTGTCATTCTTCACGCAAATGCGCGATATAATGATAAAACTAGAAATAAGACAAGATTACTTTGGTCGAAGCACAATAAACAACAAACTAGAGATTTGCGTTGGTGCACGGGATAGATTGGACATTCCCCATAACGGATTACGGGCTTAGTGGTTACACGTGTCTCTGCATGTGTAGCTACTCGATACACACTCGTGTTAATTAAACTCTATTTTCATTTGCATTCGGATATGACGTCAAAAGATTTGGTTTTGTTTTGTTAACTACAGATTATTTTGCAAGATTAGTGGCAGGTAGAAATAAAGTTTCATTTCGGTATTTAATGCAAAATTCCAATAAGGTAGCGGAGAAAGATGAAAAGGTGCTTTCAGATAATTTGGGTTCGTCAAACGAATGAGTACCTATGGACTGCAAAATCGAATTAATAAAACAGATGTAAGTTGACATGTGGGTCGTCGTTGATCATAAAAACATATACATCGATCAAAGTGATGATACTAACTTTTAAACTTTCGCGTTCCATGATATAATTATGTATTTATACGGGAATTAACGCGATCACGAAGAGGTATTACATACCTCTGAATTGCCTGACGGTTCGACCAGGTTGCTCCTGGCCGCTGTCAGAGGTATGTAATACCTTTTCGTGATCGCGTTAATTCCCGTATAAATACATAATTATACAAAGTGATGATGTTTTGAAGAAAAACAGGTCAGAAGTCACGGAAACAGAGACAGTATTAACTTATGTTGTCGCCTCATCAGAAGCTCGTATTTATTTTATTAAAAATAGGGGCAAACTACTTTTTTCTTTTTTCTTGTGGAAACCCCTACGGGTCATCACCTCACCGGGGCTAACGGTAAGGTGGTATGTCGGACTCGAGCCGACTAAACCACACGGTGTTCCGTCACGGGGTCCTATTGCCGGGGACTCAGGTGTACCCTAGAAAGGAAGTCCCTGTGAGCCCCGGCAAGGGCAAACTATAATTGATGATAAAACAGTTTACTATTTAATAAAAATGACTATTAGAATGAATGAATAATAGACATTATTATGACTAGTTAAACCGGTAGCGCTACGCTATTGGCCGGTTGACAGTGGTAGGGAGATAAAAGGCTAGGTGTGCGTTATAAGTTGACAACAATCAGTTGAGTGCTAATGGAGGTCCGAATAAGATAGCAGTTACTGTTATTTTGTGATTTTGATGGTTTATAGCAATAGTGGTGAGATTGTCGTTTACACTTATGGCGGTGCAGACCCTGGTAATATACATACCTTAACAGAATAGAAGTAGAAGTAGGACTATTGTCACTGCATACCCTGGCGATAGAAAGTCTCGAGCTAATAGTGTATATAGTACTTCCGAAGTAGTAAGTACAGGTTTTTTTTATGGGATACAGAGCAAACGAGCAGACGGGTCACCTGATGGTAAGTGACTACCGCCGCCCATGGGCACCTGCAACTCAAGAGTCACAAGTGCGTTACCGGCCTTTAAGGTGGGAGTAGAGAAAGGGGGGGACGAACGGGAGAGGGGAGGGGAAGGGTTATGACCTCCGGTAACCTCACTGATTCGGCGAAACACAATGGAACCATTGCTTAAATGCCGGTTTTATAAATGTTATGTTTTCTAAATATAAACTGTCTATCTTTAAAGAATAATGTAACAATGTCATCTTCTCTTCTTATTCTTTTTTTAAGCTAGTTAATAGCATGGGTCACACATTACTAGTTTTCCCGTCCAGTTAAGCTAAATGCTTGTGGTATTGTGTTATGCTTGTAGATGCACGTCGGTAGTGTGCCGAGTGGAGATCTAATCCGCAAAATACTTGACGATAAATATATACAAAGAATATAAATACTTATCTTTATATATATATATATATATATTTCTTCTGTGTGTGTGTATGTCACTGAACTCCTCCTAAACGGCTGGACCGATTTTAATGAAATTTTTTTGTGTCTTAGGTGAATTCGAGAATGGTTTAGACTTACAATTTGACCCTGTAGATGGCGCTGCAATAGGGTTCCAGGAATAATTTTTTTTACGTTCCGGCAGGACAACGTCTGTCGGGTCCGCTAGTATATATGTATAATTTGGTTCAATTTACATCACTGCGCGACAACTAGCTTAGCTGGAGGGGTTAACAAGAATACTAGTAATGTGTGGCCCACGTTATTAGTATTCTTTAAAAAAAAAAAAACCTAGATCCTACAACTAATAAGCTAACATAAGCAAAAATTTTACGCTATTTTAGCAGCGCTGTTAAAGTCCAAAAATAGAACTATAGAAAGCATTAAAACTACAAAGTATAGCCGCTTACGGCTAATCGCATTACGAAGTCGCATAAGCAATTTATCGACTTGTTGGATCAGACGTTTCATTATTTATTGAAACACCCTATAATTACTCTAGTTACTTCAAACCATGCAATTAAAGGTTGAAATACAGTTTTTAGGATTTTAATTTGTCATTATTTCAGCATTTTGCAATCCTTTTGGAAGAAACCTATTTATGGATAAGTGACAATGACAATCATACTAACATGATGATAATTATCTACGAACAAGAAAAACTAAATTTTGCAATTAATTTATTGTAAGAACTTGTAAATAAAAATGATAAAAATACCGAACATTTGTATATAGTAAGAAATCATTTTACCTGGTCAGTAAATTTGGTATGTGGCGTAAAATATATTAATAATTTAAATATTTTATAAAAATAAAATAAGTGTGTAATTTGTATTCTAAATAAATAACAATTACAGAATTAAATTAACAAACCTATTACAAAACTAAACATATGTACCTAGTATTAGGTATATATTCTTTTATTACGCACTTTAATGGTATAAACAACGATGGGGTTTAATTTTATTGTACACGCTACTTGTAATCACTGCTGAACCGTGACTTTGGAAAAAGAAACCGTTATTGTGATGTCAAGAATCTTCAACAAGAAAATGGCACAACTACCATTTCTGAAAAGAACTTTAATTTCACAAGTGATTCCATGAGCCCGGATAGCTCAGTCGGTAGAGCATTGGACTTTTAATCCAAGGGTCCAGGGTTCAAGTCCCTGTTCGGGCGGCTGTCTTTTTGCAAAGTTAATTATAATTTTCTATTTAAATTAGCATTTTACAGAATAAATAAGTGAAATATGTAAAAAGTTTTTTACTTATCTGATTTTAAAGAAACTACTATTTTATTGTATCATCATCATTTTGGCCATAATATAATTATGATGTAGATTGCAGATTGTCTTCTTCAGAGACATACAGTGAAATCTGAAGTAAATTATTTACAAGATAAACCAACCTTGTGTATGAGTTATTAAATATTCTGCACTACGATTAACATTAATTTATATCGACACTTTTAATTACAAAGGGTGTAAAGGACATCGTCTTCAATGTCCTTTACGCCCTTTCTAACTTAAACTGTTATTATCACTATTTGCTTTTTGGTTGGTAAGCATGAATTTTTAATAAGTCATAGATAATACACAAGTAGAAAAATTATTTATTCTTTATAACTACAGTTTTTACAACGTCAATGTAACTTAATATGGCTATGGCTTGCGTTCAATGCCACCTTGTGACGCCACGAAATGCGAGGTGAAATATAATCGCATACAAACATGTAATAATTAAAAATCAACTACAAACTTGGAATTGAATACGGCAGTTGACTGTGAAGTCAAATCAGTTATTCTTTATTCAGAGTTAAAACGGTTCTATAGGAATTTATATGGAATAACCATTTTAACGTAAATAATTTTCTTTTAGTGTTTAACATTTAAAAATAATAACAACAGACGTGAAATATCATAATAAATCAAAATTTTCTAATTCTTATTAACTTTATGAAGGCTATGAAATAATTTGTGATAAGCACACCCAATTCAAATGGATAACATTATGTTTATTCAGTGAACGATAAATTGAGCAACCTATATCAAGCCCCTGTGGCCTAATGGATAAGGCATCGGCCTCCTAAGCCGGGGATTGTGGGTTCGAGTCCCACCAGGGGTACAATGTTTTGATTTTTGTCTTTTTTTATCATACCTATTTTTCCAAAAGCATCTAGATTTACTTAATGTAATAATTTATATGTTCAATTCATACTATTTTTATACATGAATCTTCCAGGAGCACGTACTAGTTGGCTAAAATACAAAAGTATTTCAGAAGATACGTATTTAAATGCAATAGAACGGTTTAATAAACAGTACGGCTTAACAAAGTATCTAGCGTCAACGGTAAAGGAACGGTTTCGTCAAAGTAACTTATTTTCTTGAATTTTGTTATTCGAAGATTTTAAGACCCTATAAGTACCAATGCATTTATATCATAAAATCTTCTACAGATGGGGTACTCCTATCAAAGTCCGACAGTAAAATAAAACTAGTCTCGTGTATGAAGAAATACTTATTAGCTACTCAAAAAATTAGGGATACATTTTGAGGCGCTATACAGTGTATAAAAGAGTCTCTTGTCGAGTTTCATCAGTAAAATAAACCTAGTCTTGTGTATGAAGAAAGACTTATTAGGTATTTAAAATTGCCAAAATACACCTTTTTTTTCATTATTTAAACACACTTAGACATGGATTTACAGATCATTCTTCCTGTTAAACTGTAAGCATAACTTTAATAAAATTATTTACGGATTCCTGTCGGTTTACTACATTCAATATACGCATAATAAGCTGTTTATTACGTCGTACAGTAGCAATAAAGAGCAATAGAAATTGTGAAATGCCTTCCATATTGAAATGTCGACCCAGTTCGCTCGGCCGCGGGGTGCCGCTGCGGGAGCGCCTAACAGGGGTGCACAGACGGGCGGAGGGCGTTGGCTACGTCACTACAATTAATAACGACTCGTCATAGTGCTCATCTATTTTATTAGAGGAAAAATAATACTTTTTTCGTCGGTTCTTAAAGAATTGGTGAAATAGACAAGCTTTTATTTGAATGAATTGATATTCTTATATTTTTATTGAGTCAAAATGGCATGCGAGGTTAATGGGAAACGAACGTGTTGTCTGTAAACATTTGCAATGAATGATGACTAGGGTAGGGTAGGGTAGATGACAACCTAGTCACTGTCCTACGGGATACTATCCTAGTAGAGCCTTTTGACAGCGGTTTTCTGTAATCTGTGAAGTCTGACACCTACTTAAGGGTTCTAAAGGAATTAAAATAAAATAGCCTCTGATTGCTAAAATTTTCGATTTGAAATGGAAAACCGTCCGAAAAACCCAAAAATTCGGAGTGTACCCTAGCCCACAAAACTGAGAATAAATATAATATGTTATATTCTCAGTTCTATATGTTATAGTTCTATATGGATGTTTATTACTCTTTCACGCAAAAATTACTGTATGGATTTTAATGAAATTTGGTATGTAGATAGCTGGAGACCTGGATTAACACATAGGCATTTTTTATCCCGATATTCGAACGGCATCGGGACTTACGCGGGTGAAACCGTGGGACGCAGCTGGTCTGTAAAATATATATTGCCAATGAGTGGAGATAGAATTGCATTCAATAAATATTCAAAAATTTTGACGAAACAGGTACCTATGCACTGTCAGCCAACGAATTTGAATTTTCCTTTACCATACCTACTTCTTAAAACTAAAAAAGTAAAGGTATGTTATGTCTTCGTGAAGCTTTCAACTTGCTTTTCTTGAAAGGTATACACGTTACTAACGAACGTGGTGCGATTCTACAATAGTGAATAACAAATTACGAGTGTGCGTGTAACGTATAGTAGAAAAACAAAGACATAATTCGTTGCATCTGTTTTTGTTCTTGTGATACTTGCAGCATTTGGAGTTTGCGTCATTCAATAAACCTTTATTGAGTTCAATTAGCCTCAAAAGCTTCTGAAGCATAGGTAAAATTTGCCATAATCACATTCCTTCATCAGGGATACTGATGGAAATGATAGGAGATATAATGGTATTGAGCAAGAACCTTATGGTTCTTGCTCAATACCTGCTTTTAGAGATTCGGATGACACAAAAAAAAAAAGTGAAACGTGTGACACAACACATGTTCATCTCTTTTTATTCAAGTAAGAACTTCAATCTGCATTCGGGATTTTTGGATAAACTCTTAACTATAACGCTTATTTAAAATAAAATTATCGCTGTTTTTGTAACTCAAAAAATACTTACTGGTGTAGCGTTAGGTTAGTATAATCCTATATTATATTTATTTTATTTTAAATACCTACATACAACTTTATTTGTATCATTAGTTAGGCATTTAGTTTATAAAGTTTAAATTAAAATGAAAAGTACAAATGCTATTTTTAACTAATAACGTACCTCGTTAAGAAGGATAAGTAGGCCTATCAAGTCTTTTCATGAGAAGATATTGATCGAATTTGCCGTCGCCGTCAATCAGCCGTTAAAAAAATAGATCACATTGTAATATTCCATGTTGGAATGATGTATACCAGTTATTTTTGCATAGCCTATGGGCATGACCAACCTTCAAAGTAGGTGCTAAAATTTGACGAAAAAAAATTTTAAGTTACCTCTATGGATGTAAGACGTTATATATATACGTATTAAATTCACTCTCTAATTGTTTTCTAAGTGAATTGCAGTCAATCAAATGTAAACAAACGTATAATGTTTTAGACGTCCGATAACGATAGAGTTATTACATGGAAATAACAGTATTGTTTTCGCTATGTCACTGACAGCCAAGTGACAGCCGCATTTCGCCTCCCGCCGCGCGCGGCGGTGTCATCGCCACTCAACGCCAACACTACGAATAATATTATTATTATGAAATCCATACTACCTATGTAAAGCTTATCGTTTAAAAGCTCTGTAAACCTTTGTTCGCAACCCTATGCCGTAAATTTTATTTCAGTATATTAAAATGCGTGACAAATCTGACATGCAATACAGTGTGATGCTAGTAAAGTTGTGGAATTTATTATTTTGCTCATTTTAATGGACAAGGAACTATAATAAAGTTTTCCAAAGTAAAAAGGTAAAAACATACAGCAATATTATTTTACTACTTTTCACTAACGTGGTTTTCTTATAGTTAGGTAAATATTTTATCAGTTAGACAGAACATTCAGAAGTGGCGATAAAAGTAACCGTATAATAAAATTAAATACTTAAAAGGTTCAAGCTCCGTAACATCTGAACTACTAAAACTCTAGGTCTAGAATTTGTATCACATCACCTAACAGATCTTTCAAAATCAATATCGAAACAAACTTTTTAATTTTGCTTCAATAAAAAATAGTAGTTACTTATCTTAAATAGATAATTGATATTTTTTTGCTATATAACTGAAAAAGTGTATGTGTGCAAATTCACACACGGCAGAAGTGAAACTTTTAAATTAATTTTCCAATGAACTTTAATACGCAAATGCACAAAAATTATATGAATGAAAAAAATGATACACGTGAATGACACAAGAAGGCTTCGTAGTACGCAGGCCTAAAGACACGTGCTAGCATACAAAGATTACAGTAAACACTATATACTTGTATTGTATCTCATTCTTTCGCACTCTAAATCCTGTTTATGAATATGTTTGTCTCTTTTTAGTGCTATATACTTGTATTCTATCTCATTGTCTCGCAGGCTATCCTATTGTATTGTGTTTGTCTCTTTTTAGTGGGATTTAAGGCTTCATAATACGTAGGCGCAAAGACAAAGATTATATCTATCTCATTCTCTCGCAGGCTAAATCCTATTTATAAATGTTTGTCTCTTTTGAGTGTGAGTTTTTCGTTTCATCGAATTTCAAATCACAACGATTCTAAAGCAGTTGGACTTCAAAATCAAAACGATTCTAAAGCAGTTTCAGTTCAAAATCACAACGATTCTAAAGAAGTTTCACTTCAAATATCTTAATTTTATAGAAGCAAAATAACTTATCTGGGGGGCATTGGCATTTGCCATTTGACATCACAAATAAGCTAGGTATAAGTAGCAAGATTGGAAGATGGACGATAGATACGAGGACAAGAAATGTCGGAAATCACCAGTTCAGGAATGACTTTCACAAACTGGTTATTGAAGTAGTATGAACAGAAGTAAAGTTAAACAGTTAAATAGTTAAGTTGAAATGGTTTGAATACCATAATTTCCATCCCCCTGACTGCCAAAAAGTCTTTCTTGAAACTCAAAAAAATATAGGTATGATATGTGAGTTGAAAAAAATATATTTGCATTCGTGAGACAAGCAAAGTCTTGACGTGGTGGTCCACAAAAAACAAATAAGTATACAGAAACAGATGTTATAACACATAAAACGTACAACCTTTGGATGGACAGCTGTGTAATGATTTACGTGGGTGGTTCTTATTATTATTACCTAATCAATAATAATTATAACACTTCAGTTGAGAGAAGTAGTTCATGTGGTAAAAAAAATTGGTTGCCTGTAAAGTCGGTATACGGGCGAAAGTTTTACGTGACAACGACTTTGAGTGGTAAAATAATTTTAATGTGAATATTCATTCGTATATAAATTATATATATATTATTATTATTCGTATATTAATTCGAATATTCACGCGTGCCTCTCACTCGCTCTCATTGTGAGCGCATAACGTGAGCGGAGCGTAACGCAGTTTCTTGAAGTGTCACCCGGCAAACCAATTTATAAGACGTTGTCACGTCAAAACATCTCGAGATAATCTTCGGCGTGGACTTAGTTTTACAACTTAACGTTGACTTCTAATAGTTCTGACTTCTACAGCTTCTGCTGTAGCTAATACCTACGAACTTCGACTACAGTCAGACTACCGGTCTAGCTACGAGTACGTGCAATAAAGAAACGACTTCAATAGGTTTTAACAATGTAAAGGTATTTAGGAACGCAAAATATTAGGAGTTTGATGTCTCGTGTAGACAGACCCATGACGAAGTAACTCTCGCCCTGAATTAAATAATTTAAAAATAAGTCGATAAAGAATCTTGCAATGACTAAGATTAATACTACCTAAAGTAAATAGACAATCACTAACAAATTAACATTTAAACAATTGATTAAAAAAAAAGTATGTGTGTGTACTTATGTACGCACGTAAGAAGTTTTACTTTTATCTAGTTAAATAAGTTTATTTAAATATCATAATAAATAATACATACCGTCAACTAACCTCAAATTCTACAAACGAACTCAAAGTAATATGTAAAAACTATTGTTATCACTTATAATCACAGTAAATTATCATAAATAATACATACCGTCAACTAACCTCAAATTCTACAAACGTACTCAAAGTAATATGTAAAAACCATTTTTATCACTATCGTGAAGTTGGTAACTTTTTTGAAAAACTAAAATGTTGACTAGTTAACTTCAGGGTGTCGGTTTTTCGTGACGATGTGCGCGCGCATCGTAAAAAATTACTTTCATCATTTTTCCACAACGCGCCAAAAGAAGTATAACTTCAAAATTTCGTTTTTCAAAAATGTTGGTGTTACGTAAATTATAGTTTGTATTTGAATAATATCCCAACGCTTTTCTGTGCCTGCTAAACATAACATAGTTATTAGTAGGTTAGTCATGAATCATTAATCATAAAATGTAGTAGGTAGCTTTCGGATATTAATAGTTAAATTTCGTACCTATTAATCGAAATTTGTTAGTTTTGTTGTCGAGTTTAGGTTCGCATAAACAAAAATAGCAATAACTCAAGTAACGTGCATTTTTGAGATAAAAAGTGTCCTACTTTTCTTTCATTAATTGAATAATTGAAGGAAAAAACAACCAAACTTTTGCAAGTGTTATTTAGAATGAATGTTTACCATAAAATTAATAAAATAAATTGGCTTTTCTATTCAGGTTACGTAAAATCTACTTTTCATTTATAACATTAATATTATCATAGATAGAAATAAATGTCTGCAACTTTTGTTTTCAGATAATCTACTTTTTTTTCTAAAGGTGCTTCAATACAATCTTATATCATTGAAAATAATAAAACTGTAGGTTATAAGTTTCTCTAGCAAATAAAAATACACACACTTTCGAAAATGCTAGAAAGTACTATTGTTTTTCTATAATTTTTAGTAAATATTTCTATTAGCGTGGCTTGCAGTGTAAGCAGCGTCTGACCCTCCCTGGCGCCGTGCTCTCGTAAACCCACCGTGAGATGGCGCTGCTAGTTTTATTGCCCGTTTGCACAACAAGCTGTAATGGAGGACTACAATATTGACAGACCATTAATTCGACAGGAAATTGTGCTGAAACAGCGGACTGTGCAGGTGATTGTGAACTTTTCAAATTATCTGCGTGCTCTGCGGTTGTTTCCACTCCAAACGAGTCGAGTTTTCACTCTCGGCAAATCGAGTTGAATAAACTCTATGTCTAAGTGAGCAACAGACGGAATACTACACGACACAATCATTTAAAAAGAAATATCCTCCTGCAGACGCTCTAATTGTCGAGTGAGCTGCCATGACTTTCCCTGGAGACTGCTCAAGTATAGGGTTCTCCTAAAATACTTCTAACGGATCGGCGGATAAGTAATCGTCAAAAAGCTCCATAAGCTAAGGTGACCGTTGACCATTAGGTGTATCGTATACTCACTAATAGTAACAGTGTAACTAATTATGCCGTTATTTTTGTTCCATCGCTAGCGTAGGTATTTTTCTTTTATACAATCGGGCATACGGCCAAATCGTTGGTCCAAATGTACCATATAAAAATGCACGGGCTGAGCGGCATCGTTGGATCAGGTGAGCTCTCGAAACACAGTTGGCAGATGTGCAAGGTAAGCTCATGATTGTATTGCTGTGCTGCCGATTATTTTGCAAACAAGTTAAGAAATACTTAAGGCCCATTTACATTGCCTATCCAATATTATGAACGGTGTATAACAGTTACTTACTCTAATGTTAGTAACGGTATAGATTCCTTACTATGAATTATACAAATTTTGGGATAGCTGAAGTACCATAGTGTGCTAATTTCATATTGTGTAAAGGTAGTTAGGCGATTAGTGCTTCATTATAGTGCCATTGTATGGGCACCGTCGTTCGAATCATCTAGTGAATTAAGCGTAGTACATTTTATCGCATAAATTAATCTAACACATGCATAATGCTTTGTTGCGAGTGACAAGCGACACCTTCGAAATATAAAGAAATTAACAATAAAAAGTTCATTCAAAATATAAATCTTATTTAAACAATAAATTTATATTGTTTTAACCTGCATTGTCATTTTGTCCATTTTATAAATCAACTACTAATAAAAGCAAATTTTTGGTATTTTCGTGGTCCATACCTGCACTATTATGTATTCTGTGGTAACATTTAGGATTTTTTTTTCGTTTCGCTCTTAGGAAGGTACGGTGCCAACGATGACCACTATGTAATGAAATGAAGTTCCGCTAGCTAGCTTCTCTGGCTTGTGTAGTGTAATGTGTGAGCTCATTTTATTTTTACACAGCAGTAGGTATTATTTTGGCAATTTATAAATTGGATAATGTAAAACGGCCTTTATGCAAAATGGACAAGAACTTTTAGCGATCATAAAGCTGTTTATAATATTTTAATAAAAGAATAGATTAGGGATAATTATTTTTAGACAGTTTAAAAATATAAGCAGATTCTTTATTCTACTATTTTTTGTGTTAACACACAAAAAATCGAATGTCGATAGAAATAGGCTGGTCTGATTAGTAATGAAATTATGTATGTAATTGCAGCACCCTAACTAATGTTGGGTATTAATGCTAATGTCAGTTTTTTGTTGTTATGCTTTCATTCCTTAATTATTCAACCCATGATCATCATCATCATCAGGGGTACAGAAAAAGGTAATGGGTTTCCTTTCTTCCAAACAACGAGTACCTCTACTGTTGCCGAGGGATAGAAAAAATTACAAAATCTACACTAAACGAAGATGATAAAGGTTAATAATCTCTAATTCCTTGTAATATTCTCTGCTAAGTCTGGTCCTCATTTAAACATGTAACATCAGCGATTACATAATATATGTATAAGCAATAAATATGTAAAGCGTTTAAAATGCATCTACAAATAAATGTCCATATTTTTTATCATTTCATGAACAAACTGCATAACTTAACCCCAGAGTTTATGTAATTAGCAGTTATTTTAAATGTATTTAAATAGCTGGACTTACGTAGTAATTATTATCATATCTGTGTATAACTGTGGTTGGACTAAGATCATCATCGATGGACTAATCTAAAATAACAAAGTTTCAAACACTAGAAATATAATGAAAATTTTAACAAAAAACAAACCGATCGATTGTGAAAATATGAACTAATAAATAATTGTGTGACAAAAAAATCGCGGGCATACAAACATACATACACACGGATCGAATACCGAAACTCCTTTTTTGAAGTTGGTTATATATCCAACTAATGTTATAAACGTGAAAGTTTGTGAGGATGTATGGATGTTTGTTCCTCTTTCACGCAAAAACTACTGAATCGATTGCGATGAATAAATGACTTAGTATGTAAATAGCTAGAGACCTGGATTAACACATGGGCTACTTTTTATCCCGATATTCCCACGGGGTCGGGACTTACACGGGTGAAACCGCGGGGCGCTGCTAATATGTACTATAATAGGGAGGAAGTACTGTGCTAGTCGGTTTCGTCGAATTTTTAACGGATAAGCCAGACTTCTAGAATTTTCTTTAGCTGCAATTTAGTTCAGCCACTTTAGATAACAACATTTTTAATAAGTAGTTAGTAGGAAAAGGAGTGATGTGTTCGCTAGAAATAACAGTTAGGTTTATTCTATAGATTCAATAATATAAATATTCCGTACGGCATTTACCGACATTCTGATACATTTTCTGATAAAGCCGTTAATAATAGTTCAGAGATTTTTTAATAGGGATAACTAGTCATGCACTAATGGATTTGAATCAAGTCACAAAAAATGCACTAGGTACGTATGATTTGTATATGATCGTCAAAGTATCAAAACATGAACGAACAAATAATTACTATAAAATATTGCATCACCAGTGAAAAGTGCCAAAAGAATAATATCCAATGAAATTAAGAGCATTCGCAGTTTATTTGCTGTTCCAAATATCCGTCTTCGGCGGGCGTCAAAAGGACATATTCTTTTAATTAAGCCACGCGGAAAGCCTCGTAAAAGTTACGAGACCCGTGATTTAACTATTATTTGTCATCAATTTTATGTGGTCTTAAAGCAAATAGTAAGAACTGTTCGACATAAAACCTGACGTCAAGGTTTCTCACAACCAATATTCTTTTTGTACTGTTTTCTACAAGTAATGCTATTACGAGGAATTTGTTTTGCTTGTTTCGGTATGAAACGGCTGTTTGATTGACTTTGTTATTCCGTGAACCCGAGTGTTGTTTGCTTACAGTGCATAATGCCGATTAATTGATTATTTACAGTGGCTTATAACTGCTTGTTTATATTTTCATACTTGTTTTTCGCCCTTAAAAATACTAAGATACGGTACTTACATAATTAAGAAACAAACTATACTTTTATCTTTTTTTTTTAATCTAATATTTTTATAAATAAAAGTTAAGAGGAAGGAGCCGTATTGCTGGAAGTTCAGTAAAGTTTTTCAAAGTCGCATAGATAATTCAAAGAAACGCTTCTTCAAATAATAATGAAATACTGAAAACAAATGTGGTTTTATTATATTTTTCTCTACTAGTGTAAGTAGTCGTGAAGTCATAAAAACATGCCTATGATTTTAGGACTAACAATTAAAGTCCAGAGTCCTCTACTGGGCATAATTAATAGCAACTTTGACAGAATTGAAGGCAAGGAGAATACTAAAGGATTAACTAGTGCAACACAACATCAATAGATGGCTCTTATCCTGAAAACAATGCTGTGTGCTAGATGGCGCTGCACATCACATAGTTTTAACATCACAATATAGATGGCAGTAATTTTCACTGATTTTTTATTGTGAATACATACACCTTGTTATATTAAAATAGTTTTTTTTTTTAATTTACGGTTTGCATTATTTTTATTAATTAGCGTTTCTATCAGAAACAGCCAGCGTAATAACAATATGGAGACCATTGTGAACTCAGGATTTTATTCCTTATCATTTTCACTAAAAAATATATTTAGGTACTCGTTCTTTGGTATAATTATGTTAATACTGTGAGTTTTATTTGTAAATAATTAGGTATATTGATCTATTTTACAGCAGTTGCACCCGGTTTCTAAAAGGCTGATCAAAATATTGTTCAACTAATAGAGCTGTCAATTTAACAGTGGTGTCAAGTTAGTTCAAGTTTGAAAGGGTTGTTATGCAATTTTACTAAGAAGTAATCGGGAGAAGGCTTAGGTTTACAAATATAACAACGCTATCCCTAAAGAGATAAATACTACTATTTATGCGATAACTTAATCAAATAATTTATAGGTTTTCCGGTAACCTTTACCGTTTAGTATAAGCATAACTTACCTCCATGTCAAGTTGGTGTGTTTCCACTTCTCGCCCTTCTGCACCAAGAACCGTTTCCTTCTGTGTCCATGTTGTTCACTTTCCTCCCGGTCTGGTCGCCCACATCGCCTCTGCTTCATCAGGTGCACCGTCGCTTCGTCTATCTTACCAGTGACTGGAATCCCACCGTATTCCTGAAAAAGACGTATTTTGTCATTAGAACATATGTTACAAGCCAGGATGTAATGCATAAAGCACAGCAGGTGTCGTAGAATTGAAGTCACCGGACAATACTTCTCCAGGTATTGACCTCCTTGCAGCAGGCTGACGTGCAGGTACCTTCTTCATTTCTCTTTTAAATGTCCAGGACAAAACAGACTTTACGGGTCTTTTAGATGGCTGTATTAAAGGCCACTTCATGGGACATTGTCTAGAGACGCAAGGTCTATGCCCAGAAGTGGACTGCAATGGGCTTATCGATTGATTGATTGATACTACGAAAGTTAACAATACTAACTTGTAAAGTCTTGACAGCGATTCTGAAGTCGTCTTCGTAGTCCTGCGTACTGTCTGCGAGCTGTAAGTTGCCCACTTCTGGGCTGCCTTTCTTGAGGTACCCGAACTGTTCTAGGTAGTTTCTCTGAAAATAAACAGTACAAATAAAGACATATTCCGAACATTTCTGACCATAAAGAAAATCTCTTTATTTATATATTTTAAACATTTAACCAATAAATTTGTAACTAGGAATACCTGTGTTCCTACAATTATACATGGTATTCTAAAATAAATTAATCCTTAAATACGAATTTAATTTGCGCTACGCTTTAAATGATTTAATTTGGTCGCTAATTTCGCTAACCGAGAGTTAGTTCTGTATGATGCTTTGATGCCTGTTTTTTTAATGTTTACGTATTTAACATTTTCAGTAGATATTTTTGTTAATTGAGTTAACAAACATAAATTCCTAAAAAAGTGGGTGTGTGCAATTCACACACGGCAGAAGTGAAACTTCAGAAAAGTAGCCTACGAGAGAATGAGAAATAAAAAGTAAAATCAACACAAATAATTTATTAATGTTAATAAAATTAAATTTATTAACAGATAGATTAGATAATTTAAGATTAGATTAGATAATTTTTAAAAGTAAAAGTTATTGGGTAAATTAACACAGATATGTTAAATAATTAACATAAAATAATTAACCAACGAATTTTAATACACAAATGCACAAAAATGATACACCAAGTGGACTATGACGCATTTTCTGAAGGCTTCGTAGTAAGCAGGCGCAAAGACAAAGATTATAGGAAACACTGTATAATTGTTTTCTATCTTATTCTCTCGCAGGCTGAATCCTATTTATGAATATGTTTGTCTCTTTTCAAAGATTATAGGAAACACTGTATACTTATATTCTATCTCATTCTCTCGTAGGCTAAATCCTATTTATGAATATATGTTTGTCTCTTTACAAAGATTATAGGAAACACTGTATATGTACTTGTATTCTATCTCATTCTCTCGCAGGCTAAATCCTATTTATATGTTTGTCTCGTTTTAGTGTCGCTTTTTCGTTTCATCAAATTTTCAAATCACGATTCTAAGGAAGTTTAACTTCAAAAAATTCCACCTTTGTTTTCTATTGAAAATTTGTTATGAATTGTTTACTTTGAAAGTAGCATAACCTGCTAAGTTGGAACATTACTGGTCAAACAAAAAGGGGAAAAGTTGGACGAAAATCGAATACAAACATTTGAATTTTGTACATTGTATTTCAGTTGATGTTGAAATAAATTTGAATTCATTTATCCCTTTCTGCGTCTACCTCATTGGTCCCGTCTCATTAGTTTATAAGTACTAGTATTATGGGCTCAATATATAACATTTGGGCTTATAAAAAAAAAATCTAAATTTTATAAAGTTTTTCTATTAGGTAATTAGCATGCGGAGGAAGATACATGCTTGAAAGACTGTACAAGACTCGCCCATGTCTAGTAGGACCAAAAATATTATAATATGCCTCTGAAGAAATAGGTCATAAGTATATATACGAGTATTATGACATAAATCATTCACAATTAGATACACTTTTATTAAGGTGTGTACAAAGTGTGTCCACGCGCTGGATAAAATTAAATTTTAAACGGATTTGTAGGTAGTTTAAGTAGATAAGCGCTAAACATATTATGGATTCCTTTTACGTTCAGAACCCTGAAACGCCAAAGTAGGGATGATATTACTTAAGCTTCCATTAGCGCGGGGATATCGTCTATTTCATAAACTATTCCTATAATCCTGCATAGTACGTCCAGATAAGATGAGTTTATTTTGAGAAGCCTTTAACCTAGAAAGAAAAGAGAGAAACTATTAGTCGTTAACTATAATTCATTATTTTCATTTGACTATTAAAAATACAGTCTTAGATGGCGTAACGGTTTGATCTGCCACAACTGTTTTCACATTTTTCTGATATACCAATAGTAAAGACTATAATCCGTCAAAAAATAAAAAAAAAAGCACCGATGACTAAACAGACTAAAGCGATCGATTATAACAATGTACCGAGCGACATAATATACCAAAACCATAACTGCCGTACGAACATTAAACAGAAGTCGAAGGACATTCGCACTATTGCACACGCTAATTACGTAGGCACCTCAACTTAATCCCGGGCTTTGAAATATATGCCTTCAACTAAAAGTAGAAATTAGCAACGGGCAGATGTTATTTAAAGCTCTTCTCATAATTACAATGGACGTCAGGATATCAACAACAGCTCATCTGACCTAGGATGTACCTCTACAACTTTCCCCAATCTTGACTTCAGACTAGCAAGTCCTTAACGACTACCAAAGAGTCCACTTCCAATTTATTCCTGCAGATGCGCCAATTGGCCCATTCCAGCCATATCTAGTATATCTTTACTAAAATGTTGAGAACGTTTGTGCAGAAGATCTGTTACTCAAGCTATTTCCGTTTTATTAAAGTTCACTTGAGTCCTCAATCGACCTGGCGAGCTCAATGAATAATTAATTGTTAATTACTTTGTTCAGACCTGGAAACGATTCAGTAGGAAATAATGGCACTATACAATCGACTAAACAAGTCTTGTGTACGTGACGGTATCTATGTTTTACCATTACATTGTAGGAACAATATACCTGTTGACTTATTACTTAAACCTAGCAATTATAAATCCTCACTTAGTATAACATTGATGGAACTAACCCCATCAACAACAACTAACCCAAAAGGGTAAAATGCGTTTTGAAACCAAGTATACCAGTAATTACATGCTTTTGTTGTTGATGCATTTCTACTGATCCGAGCAAATGATTCGAATTCAATAACCCATTTATTTAATTCTATAGTTTGTTTTATGTATGGGTTATTGAGGTTGTCAAACATTTTAAAGTAGCTTCTATTAATAAGTTGCAACAAACCCACCCATTATAAAAAAGTATACCTAAACATGTCTCAACCTAATATTGATGCCACTTTAATATAATCAGATTCCTAGTCACTACATGGCTAGTATTGTTATCAGTCCTTCAAACTAAGATTCAACTAATCGCAACCATTCGCTAGAAAAGCCGCTACTAAGCCATTAAGTTACCGCCTTCTTATAAGCTTAATAACCAGTTCTTAAACAGTCTTACAGTTTTTATCCAAACAATATGTATATGCACCTACATTAAAATATATGATATATATATATATATATATCAAACACTTTGTTCGGTAATGTGACACAAAACAAAGTAAGACGGGTTCATTTCGTCAATTAGTAACATTGTCACCACTTATAAACAAACGGCCTTACAACAAAGTTTGTGATCTAAATTTTTAAAGACCTCATTAATCCTAAACCAACTTTATTTTCTCAGTCAAACATCCTTTTTTTTTGTTTTTAATTAAAACCACACTGACTTGACAGTAGTACTCCTTTGTACTTTTTTTAGACTTCCTCTTTGTGTATATTTAAGGGGTCCGTATTCAAAATGTTCGTGTCATTCAAGAGATAAGGTGGGCTGTCTGTCCGTCTGTCACGGTCGATTATTTCGGAATCTGAGTTCTTATTAATATGGTTTGTTCGTCCATAAATTGCAGGGAGTGTATCAAATATGTACGTTTCATGAAAAGACACATGTTTTATCGTTTTTTTTGGATGTCAAATTTACTTTTGACTTTATGGATTGGCTGCAAGTTGTACCTACTAATATTGTCGTATATAGTGACGATTTTATTAAAGGGATTTTGTAAAATGAAATAATTTTGAAATGAGGAACAGTTTTAGCGCTTGCTAATTTTTATGCGTAGGTATAATTTGTTGTTGTACACTACAAAAGTTACGATGAGACGTCATAAGTTTATGAAATTAGGGTGATCTCTTAAGAATAATTTAAATTTTAAATCTAAAAGACCTGAAACATTTACTAACGGAACCTGTTTTGTGATTAAAAAAATAACAACGAAACGTCAACTATTAGATACTATCTGAGACCTGTCTCATGTATTTCAGTCAGCAGGGTATCCCCAGATACAAGTACCGAGTTGTTCAAATGACCTACTACCAGAATACTTGCAATTTATTTTAGGAATTACGAAAAATAGAAAATGACATACAGAATTTACGCTATTCGAAGACTGACCCAATTGTATGAATCACAGCTAATACCATTTAGTATGCTAGTTTGTTCGCGTAATTTCTAATTGGAAAAAAGGTATGATCATCTATCAAAATTTCGAAACTTGCTCAAGTGGCTCCCAATTCGAGTTCTCGAATCGAATTTGAATTCTTAAGCCCTCCGCCCCAACTTATTTAAAGGAACGTTTTGTGTTCCTCAATGACACACATCAAAGATCCTTAAGGTCATCGGAATCTCTGGAGCTGACAGTATCAACTCACACTACAATTTTTTTTGATAAATCTTTTACATTACAAGCTGTCTGATTATGAACGCCTTCATGAAGTCACTACTTAGCTAGCTTTAATCTCTCTTTGTCCTCGTTAGCTATATAGGCTATATGCGTCTATTTTCATTGTATAAATAATATTAGTTTTTATTATATTATAGTCTACTGGATGTATGTAGGTTTACGTACTTAGTGTGTACATGTATGCATGTGTGTATATATTTATTTGTTTATTCTACTGCAACTTTTTTAAACAAAAACTTCCCATTATTTCTTTTATTTACTATCTTCTTTGTTTATCCAAAGGCTACCTTTAAAGAAAAAGCTCTTAGCGATAAGGCTGCCCATTGGTTTTTGTAATTATCCGTATAATTTAATTATAGTTGTTGTTGGTGTTGGTGTATTTCTATTCTATTCTTTATTAATATTATTAGATTATATTAGATTGTACATTACTAATCTTTACTTCTGAGATTTAATATTAAAACTATTTAATAAACAGTTAAAAACATAGCGATAACAAAATAGTGGAATAGATTAGTTTGTGTTCGGAGTTTTGAGCGAACAAAAACTTTGTTCTATCCAAGTATATCTCAACTTTACGGGGAACAGTAAAGACTGTTACGCAATCTGTCTCGTCTATTATTCACCCCGTAACTTATGAAAGACAGCCCCTAAACGCTTCTGTGGGACTGTTTTTTTCCGATAAATAAACCTGTATTTGAAAAGGACGTAAAATAACTCCGCTTTTAAAGGAACAATTTGACGCTAAGTCATTGTCAGGTTCGTCCTATTATTTGTCTATTGTTCACGTTAGTATTTACGCATTTAAATTGGTTCCTTCGTCTGCATATTTTCCTTATTCTTACGAGGTTTGTCCTGACAACAACGTCTACAACTCCCGTATTAGAGACTATGTGAGACAAAAGTGTTCGTGTTATGTATAGATTTGCAAGTAATATGCCGAGGTACTTACTTATACGATAGTAATTTTATAAAATAAAATCTAACAAGAATAAATTTGATAAGGTCATTATGAAATCATCTGCATACTAGACTACTTGCTATTACTCTAAATAGTTTAGTCTTTTTAACCAACGAAAAAAAGGAGGAGGTTCACAATTCGACCGTATATATGTATATTTATTTTACTTTATTTTACGTATGTTCTGCCCTCACTTTATTTAGGAACTGATTTTGATGATTCTTTTTTCGTTAGGTAGGGTATACCTCAAGGGTGGTTTTAAGTCAGCGCCAAATAATAAAATGATTTGATTATGTTATAAGTCACTTCTAGAAAAAACTTTTATGCTTAGTGAAGCAGTTTTTTCTAGAAGTAATCGCTATGGCGCACATTACTAAAATTATTTTCTTATTAGTCTCTACTAATAAGATAATAATTTTAGTAATGTGCGCCATAGCGATTTTTAACATTTTAAAATTCAGGTTTAAATAACTTATGAAAGGAATATACTGTCGCCCTACACTGATCTTGTTGCTGACTCCCAAACGCGTAAGGTGTTATTCACTTTTTTCTTTTGGAAATTCCATTTGAACTAAAGTAAGATGCAAAATGCGCAAAAGAAAAAACAAATATAATCAAATATATATAATATAAATAAAAACAAACCAGATAGATAAATAACATCACAATAGAATTGAGCCGATCACAGCAAATTTCTGCCCGATAGGGGAAACACTTCCAACCGATATAAAATCGCGTCTCTACAGCACTCCTAATTGCTTCTGTAGTGGGAACAGTGGACAGGAAGACCAGAACTCCGTTTGTAGGATTTGCGACGCACGACATTTGCTATTTATTGTGTTATAAACACCGATAACCACTTACTATCTACTGATAGTAATCGTTTATTCGTGGCTTGTATTCTAACTCAGTAGCATAAAAAAGAGAAGCTAGAGAAACTCTGGCTTTTTAAATAAGGCGTGAATTGCATGGGAGTGTATTTTTCCATCGTTTCCGTGCCAGGTCAGGAGGTATATCATTAATTTATTGACGTATCTGTGATCATAAATAAAAACCAACCATAAACAATGCAAATATTTTCGCCAATTAGGTTAATAGTCTCGGAATCGAATCCGAACGCACTTAATAGATTGCTATTATAACAAAAAGCATAAACCGACAACTTGCATATACTCGTAATATTAAAGACCGATATTAATAATTATAATCTACCTTCAATCAATGTAATAAAAAAAATACTATCTACTCTCTTTTGGAATATGCAAAAGAAAATACGATTGACTATCCTAACGTAATGAAGTTTATTGAAAAACAAAATTTTTCAACTTAGTGAATAACATTCTTATAAAATACAAAATAACGGTCTAAATAGTAACATATTTTGACCTTTTTGCTTCTAAAGGCTTCGAAGGTGTACGTGACTTCGTCGAATATAATAAAAGCATATTTGTTGGGTTCGTAGAAGATCTTTGGGTTTTTGTTCCGGGATGTCTACAGTTTATTGCTACAGGTCAGGCTCAAGGTCAAACTCAGGCTTACAAAGGCCAGTCCATCCGTTTGACATGAGCAGCAATAAAAATAAAATATCGCAAAATTCATAATAAAATTACTGTAATAAAGCTTTAGGAGTTAGATGTTTAAGTTCGTTTTCCGTACATTTTTTTGCTTCTTTCGTCTTCTGTACGGTGGTGGTACTTTCCCTGCTTGCAAATAAAATTTCTTTGAAATTACGTTTTTTGTTAAAATAAATAACGAATCCTATGGAAGTATTGAGTATTGGGCCAAGGCATCCTTCGGACCACTTAGCTGTCAACCTGATCTGTCTACCCTTAATACGATTCTAGCCACAATATGATTAAACTTAGAAATACCACATTTTGTACAGTTTAATTAGATTTTTGCATGTTAAGGAACAGTCAATCTGTCATCCACTCGTAACCTAAAACACGGGGAGGCGAGGGATGGGAGGACCAAATGAGTCCTAAATATGGGACACAGTAAGTACCTCAAATCACAACGGACTAGATTGCGTGACGCCGTCTATTTTGTTTTTAATTAATTAACAAATCTCTGCCATCAGCCTGAGCTACTTCCTACCTTCGTGTCATTGTGTTCCAGATGTTTAGCATCTCTATTCAGGTCGATTAGACTAATGTATGTAATTATATAGTAGTTGTTTTTTTGTAGAAGGAAGACTTTAGAAGACTTTAGAGAACCTCAAAGTTCTCAATGCTGTAATTTTTTTTATGTACGTAGGACTTGTTTACACTGCCGTTATACATGTGACAAGTAAAGGTTAACGCCCCACGCCCCAGTACGTAAGTAAGCCTTTCTAAGTATGAACGTTTTTTTTTTAAATATTCCTAACGGTTAGAAAAATATGTTAAGACCTGTTACAAGCAAGGCTGATCAAAATGTACATACGACCTTTCGCGATATCTTACAGTTGCGGTTGACAACGATATAAATAAGATGATTACATGTTATTAAATAGGCTTATATACATAGATAATGAGCGTTTAAGGTTATATTAACATAAAGTAGGTAAAGGCTAAGTAAGTTAAGAAAGAAAAGAAAGAAAGAAAATAAGTTTATTTCGTAAGACAAAGCATACAACTTTTAAACTTTAAAAAATCTAGCTTATTAGCGTCATATCAGAGATCAATTAGCGTTACTTTGCAAAAATGATAGAAGAGTATTTTGAAATTCACATATGTGTATCACATTCATGTAGGTAATCGTAAATATACAGTTCAATATTTCGCTATAAATAATTCATAATTAAATGTGACATGCTACCGGTAATTCCACAACGGCACGAACATAGTTATGAACTTCATTAAAATATAAATTCGAAACTTCATCAATACCCATTAAATCATTCGAGAATAATTACCATAGTGATTGCAACGCACCATCAGCCCCCCTCGGACTGTATCGCCCCCTGTTACCAAAATTGATGCAGAACGGTGCATCGCGTGTGGTTGTCATCGGGAGCTAATCATGCATCGTGCGAGGGACAAAGGGGTGCCATCCCCACCCTGTTGATGGACGTGAGCTGTCACTTCTCACGTCTGTCGCCTATGATTATAAATTACTGACAGCGTGTTTTAAATTATTTTTAATACGATGTTGGCGTTACAGACGGATCTGGTGTTATAACGAGTTTTATTGACTTTATTGAGTGTATTCGTTATTATTGCTGATTTCAAAGTCTAAGTCAAATATCTTTATTTCATTATTTTTTTTTTCATTATTTGAAAACGTCTATTTTTTTAAATTTGAAATAGTATAGCGTGCGACATATAATTTGGCGTAGTTTAAAAAAATATATTTTTTGAGTAATACAACTTATACTTTTGGATTCATGGAATACTTCCTAATTTTGTACATTTTGTGACAATTCTTTTTTTTTTTTAATTCCGTAACGATTATATAGTATCTATATTGCAAAATATTATATTTCTTCGAGCGCACCAGCGCCATCTCTCCAACTAGGGGTCGAAGTTGTCGCCATGGCCGAAATCGGTCGGAACAATTATCATTATCATCATCAATTGCAAAATAAAATATGATAATTTAAGTATTAAATATATCTTCAAAATACGTCTACTGACATGTATTTATGGGAGATGTTTTTGTAAAATAAACACTGATAGGGTTAAAGAACAAATTCGTTTTCTCTTTAAAAAGACAGGATTTTTTTTTTCTTAAATATTTAGGCATCATTTACTAAGACTCCTATCGCTATAGCGATTCTCTCTTTTTCATGTTTCTGTAGTATAGAAACGCTTGCCTACGCTAAACGCTAGAAACAATAGCTCTATTAATTAATAATATTAATAATAACTTCACACATCTCAGACACAGCCGTCTGATCTCTATTGACAAATTTAGTATATTATTATCCTCCCGAATTATTGTAATGGATACTTGTATATTATGAAACTTTTAGTACAGTGTTGGCAAGAGTATTGTCTCATTTATAAAACCAGTTTGTCTGCTCTAGAATTTCTTGCGTTGGTGTGTTATTTAACAAAGAGCACGTGATCGCAATTTTAACACCACAATCGATATGCAGAAGAGATAACAAACTATGCAATCACAACACTAACAAATTATACAAAGCGTACAAATCATACATTTTTATATGTTTACAGTAATTAGCATTAGCGTCTTATGAATGAATGCAAATTATACAGACATTCAATGAGACAGAGCACAGTAGATATCTTTACGCATCGGAGCCGCTCGGCCTGTCTACATTAATAAATACTGTGATTGATCGCAGTTGGTGATGATATGTTTACTTCTCTCAAAACCAATACATATTTCAGATATGCATTATTTCGCCAAACTGCATAGCAGTCTGATGAAATTGGTTGCATTGCCTAATACTACTTCGACCATTTCTGATATTTTGTAGTTGATGACACTTATGGCACGCAATATATTTTTTTGCCAGTTTGTAGCGTCTGTGTGTCAGTGGGCAAAGAGTTAAAATGCACAAGTGATAGCACCGGTTTTTAAGACACTGGTTATCGTTTAATATTAGTTGGTCCAAGGACTTGTTTGTTAATTTAGTTTAATAGATGTTAGAGGTTGGAAGAAGTTAGAGAGCTTGGACTATAGGTATATGACTCTGCCTTTCTTGAGCAACACACTCCCCAATCCATGGGTATGAGCAATATCCTTTTCCCTTTATTACCTACCTTTGTCTTTCAATATATGTAATTATGTACTCCCATATTTAATTCCCAAAGTGCCTGGTCGGCGGCAATAGGCTTGCATACTATCACGTAAATGGGACCAAAACATAATGGCAAAAATGTTGCCAAATGTGGATGTTTAATACGGCTCCGCCTACCTCTTCGGGGATACAGGTGTGAGTGTATGCATGTATGTTAAATAAAAGTGTAGATCGGGACTTAATTGCGGTTATATTTATATGGTGCGATTTTCGATCGTGGTCATGGTTAGACTGGACTGTCTATGTCGCAAAAGTTTAAGAACAATTTGCCAACTACGAGCTTAACTTTGCCAGAGCCTTCGCTCGCGCTTCTACATCAAGTAAATTTCGTGTGTTCGATTTTTGATTTTTTTAGATAGCTCGGGAACAGATTCTATAGGGATATCAGATTATAATTATGTATTCACAAGGGAATTAACGCGATCACGAAGCAAGCCTTCTGTCGACGACGACGGAGGGCGTGCACCACTGAGCCAGTCAGCCTGTGACCACGTTCAGTGCAACCTGGTCGAAACGTCAGGCAATTCAAAGGTATGTAATACCTTTTCGTGATCGCGTTAATTCCCGTGAGAATACATAATTACATCATGAAACGCGAAAGTTTAAAAGTTGGGATATAAGATTTTCTTCAGCGATACCTCACGTCACCTATCCCCGTGTCCTGTGTAACCTATTTCTGCGTTCTAGGCATCACAATTCAATTAATTTATGCCAGTAGGCCGTGTTGCTAGGTCGGACGAACCTCTAAAACTTATCTTTCTATCTCTCGGGAACAGTATTTTTGAAGTGAAAACTTCTTTAGGCACGTTTGTGCACTTTTGCTATGGGGAAAAAGCACTGAACTCGTGACCGTCACGCTAATAATACATATATAGATCCACTAGAGGGCGCTAATCTAAACATTGAGTTCTGTCAGCTCCTTATTAATTAATGACACCAACCTGCTAATGTGACGTTTTAAGTTCGTCGTTTCGTTTAAGTTTTCACTTCTGTCGGCAGTCCCATGGCTGCCTATTTTTTTCTTGATGAGAGGTACCTAATGTTTTTTCCTGTACCATGACAACTGGAATTTTGTATTACGTGCATGTAGATCGCTTGAGTAGTTAACAAGTGAAGGTGTAACAAGCAAACAACAAAACAACTCACTATAAATACTTTATAATAATAAATCCACACACGATCATGTAAATGCGTTGGTAGGTATGTATTCCAAAACACTTCGTTACCGAACATCTGTTCGCTCGATATGTGTGATATGATAAAGCACTGCGGGAACGTCGACCTTTATTGTTGGTATCAGAGGAACACTTTGGCAGGAAATTGTGGTTGCAGTATTATACGAAGTGATGGCCGCTACTCGAAACTTTTAATTGCACTGTAGTGTATTATTTAAAAACTTAAAAACGTTATTTAAAATCACCATAAGTTTTTTAGTTTGGACGTTTATTTATAAAAGAACTCTTTATGTAGCAGTGGAGGCAACTGTTTAAAAATTGGTCTAAGTTGAAAAACACAAATACAGAAAGATTTTAATATTAATAAATATTTTTTTAGGTTTGTAGTAACAGTAAAAAAAATAGGCAGTCACAGGACAGCTGACAGAAGTGAAAACTTAAACGAAACGACGAACTTAAAACGTCACAGCAGGTTGGTGACCTTAAATAATAAGGAGCTGACAGAACTCAATGTTTAGATTAGCGCCGTCTAGTGGATCTATATATGTATTATTAGCGTGACGGTCACGATTTCAGTACTTTTTCCCCATAGCAAAAGTGCACAAACGTGCCTAAAGAAATTTTCACTTTAAGAAGTTGTACCTGACACCGACACGGCAGGTCGCTCCACGGAACGAATAGTTTATTGAGGAAAGGGGACCCTGAATATCGGAGATCCCCCAAAGACACACGTGCATACATACATGAATATGTGGTGGTTATACAAATCACAAAAAAAAAAAAAACATAAAGTATTCTAGTTGCAGTTACTACTCAAAAATGTCTTTGTATATCCGTATCGAACCGACTTCTTCTCGTGCTATTTCGTATATCGTACCGTGCCCGCTTCTTCTCGTGTTATTTTAGTTAAAAGCGCTTCCTAATTCTAACAATAGAGTGCAAGTTTATACAACACTTAATCGAGTATGTTTATTTATGTTACACAGCTGACTAATGGGTATTTTCACCTTTCGTACTACATCTTTTATACCTATAAAATATTTATATAGGTGTATGGATTCTTTCTAACAATATAGGTACGTAAAACTCACATACAGATATTTATTAAACTGTAAACGTTTTTAGTTAGAAAAAATCAAATTTGACCGTATTTAGCAAGCCAAACCTTGCTTAGGTTTGTGATTGTTTAACTATAAAAGAAAAGTTAAAGATAAGTGCAAAAGTGGTATCTTGACACTTGACACATGACGACCATACAGAGTTACAGACACGCTATCTAGCAGCTACCTGCAAATCATTCTAAAATGGCGAAAAAAACGTCCTTGAGAGACAACCTCTATTCAGATTATTTAAAATCATAATAGATCAAATCAATTACATGGTCATTATAGTAAGGTGTGTTATGAAGACACGAACGAAAAGGGCAGTGGTAATGCATTTACTATGAACTGAAACATTTTAAGTAAAAACTCCAAGCAAATTGAGAGCTCGTCCTGAACTCCAAAAAAAATGCATTAGAATTAATCTTAAATCCATACTTGAATTAACTACAGCAATTGTCTAGTATGGTCGACTAAGAGAGAAATGATTAGCAGATAAATCTAAACTTTTCAATAGAGTTGAGTGGTTCATCCATCCAATTGAAATAAGGAAAAAAAACTTTATGTATATGAGCAAGAGTGTGAGTGTATATGTGTATGAATCATTTCACTTTCTATACAAATGCGTCAGCTTACTGTTGCTGTATTCATTGACGCCATTTAAGCTAGCTACACATAGCAGGCGGGACGCGAGGGAAGCGCAACCATTGCGTATTTAGTGTACCTAATGTACTGCGAGTCAGAAAAGGCTCATTTTAAATAAAACAACAGAAAATGTCTCTACGATAGTTTTTATTTACGTGTATATTATGGAATAATTATGTAATACAGGCTGTATTTGAAAATAGAACTAACTAGAAACTAACTTGGAATTTTTTTTAAGTTAGTTTTTATGGATTTTCTCAAAAACTGAGTGAAATGTTCCAAAATAAAAAAGAAAATACGTACGATTTAAAATCTTTAACTTTACACGTTCCACCTGCTTTTATGAGAAACCGAGGTAAAAATACCTGGAAATTCAAACGGTCATAACTTGTAAACGGATAGTTGGTTTTTTCAAAAATTTTATTGTCATACTCTTTCAGTGATTTAAGTAAGTGTTCTATTTTCAAATACACCCTGTATAGCCTAATAAGATGTGACAGTTTTGTTACAACTATAATAGAAGGTAAGATAAATATAGAAACAAATATGGACCTCTGTTTTAGTATAAAATGTAAAATAGAACGCTAGTGGTCACCCTGAGATCGATATTCTACCGTTATTCATTAAATTGTTAATTGATGACAGGTACAAAAAGCTCCGTCGAAAGTAGGGAAAAACTGTTTTCAAACTTAACACTAAAGTTTCTAAACCAAAATACAAGAAAATCGGCCGACAACAAGAGAAAAAGGTACTAAACTGTGTTGTATTTACTTATTTATATGTATACAATATACATATGTATATTCATATAACAACCAAGGGGGAATTTCGCTGGAAAATTATAGAAGAGTTATTATATAGAGAAAAAAACAGTCAGTCGTAGGACTGCACGTCAAAAGAGAAAACATACCTTCACAATGTATTTGTATATACATACACACACACACATCTGTATATATATATAATTAGGTTAAAAATAAAAAGTAGGTAATAACATATCTAAATGTATACATAGGGTACACTGGAAGTTCTGCGCTCTTGGCCGCTCATAAATGTTTGAATTTCGAATATTATATTTTTTTAAATATAAGAAGCTCGGCTCCGGCTTCTTACGAATTTTCGATCAAGATCACGTGTCCTGACGCGAGTTTAACATTTTTTACCCATCCCAAAAAGTGCACAACGCCGCTAAAGAAGTTTTCACTTCAAAAATCCGGAAACGAAATGATGTATGGATGAAATTGGCCACCGCAGGACCGTACCTTCATTGTCATACTATTACCGTCCCGTTGCTATTTAACATTCAGCGCCAGGGAGCCACGCCGCTCGCTGTGTGCACGCAGCTTTAATGCGTAAGTTTCATGACGTGTCACGAGACGAAATCAAAACATTAATTTGAGTTTAGGGGACAATGAGGGATAAATTTGAAATTCAAATTCACAAATGACACATGAAACTGGCTGGAATTATATTGGAGACAATGGTGTCATATTGTTTGTTCCGCCTTTTGTGTATCTCAATGCACTGTAAACCCATTCAATGGAATTTCAAGACCGCTTTCCTGTTACCACCAATTACGTTAAGCCTCAATGACGCGCAATGTGTCAACAAACTAGTCTAAATGTTAATTAGAGCCCCATTATCCTTGTTTACAAACATCGTTTTCGAATATTAATTAGGAGGAGAAGGATTGCAGTGTGGAATTTGCAATGTATGTGAGTCCCCTAAGAGTGGTGGTTTTCAGTTTTAATCTATACCAATACTAGCAACCCGCTCCGCTCCTATACCCGCACGGGTACAAATTATACACCTAAGCCTTCCTCATGAATCAGTCTGTCCGTTCCTCAAAAGAATTAAAATCAAAAGATTATAAAGCTGAAGACTTTGTTACTTTGTTTGGTTGAGCGCGCTAATCTCAAGAACTACTGGTTCGAATTGAAAATTGAAATGAAAATTCTTTTAGTGTTAAAAATGCCTATTTATCGAGGAAGGCTATAGGCTATATAACATCACGCTAGAACCAATAGGAGTAGAGCATCAATGAAAAAGGCTGTTTTTTTTTGCGTAGGTTACTTTCTTTACTCTATCTCTATCCTTGCATAAGAGTTTACCACGGTAGTGTAATGAGTGACGCTAGGCTTGGAGCCCTCAACAGAACCTACAAAGTTGTCCTGTTATTATTATTATTTTAAGTGTATTTCTGGTCTTTTGTAGCGCACGCTTGCTTTAAAGTTCACTGTTCAGACTTATGGCTTCGAGAAACTTCCAGATCCTATCAACAGTTATTGTTTGTATTTCTTGCGGTTGCATGATGTACAACCCTAGGTTAATACCTCGGTGCCGTATTAGTGGGCCACAAAAGCATAGAATATGCGTTGCAGTTTCTTCTACCTCTCGACAGAATCTACATATTGTGTTTTCGCCCAACTTTAGGTTGAACATATGTTTGTTCAGTTTGCAGAGTCCGGTGACGATTCTTGTTACTACACAGGTTTTGTATCTTTAGTATGCTAGTTGTCCTGTTAGTCATTTAACTAAATTATTCGATATATGCTTATTTATGCAAGTGATAGAAATACAGTAAAGTGTAATAAATCTACAACATATATAAATAAAAATGAGTTAGGTACTTTGCGTTGTTAAGCGCATCACTGGAGAATGGCTGGACAGTTTTGGTTATTTTTTGTTTTAAAATATTCATATTAGTACGAACTAGGTTTTTAAATAAAAAAGAAATAAAAAGATAACCTGGAAAATTGCAAAGACAACGATTACCAAAAATTTATTGAAATTCGAACAAGACAAGCATCTGTCGGGTTAGCTACGAGTAGTTGTTTTATAAACATGAGTCAGATAATATAATATACTACCAGGCACCAGTTTAAATTTTAATATTTTAAACACAAAAATGATAGTCTTGAAATACAGAGTTAACTTTTAGACTAGCTGACTATACTTATAAAGTACTCGCAAATATCGCACACAACATAAAAATTTAAATTTTTAAGTTATGCACACCATCGAATTCCTTATCTCAATACCTACCGACCAATAAACCAGATTTAAAAATATCGCCACTTCTCGACGCTTGACGCTAAATTTACCAACACGGGCTCAAATCAAAATAATCAAATAAATATACATACATTGTTAAGCAATATTGAAATAACTACAAAAATCCATGATTAAAACACAAGATCCCTAAAATATCTTTCTTCCAGCTGCATATAGAAAACATAAATCTATGCAGAAAATCCCTGCAGTGCACAGGGACAGTTTAGTTTTTCATCTTTTTCTAAATTTTTGAATTAATACCTGTTTAGATCTAGGTGTGCGATATATTACCTATTGGTATTTTACAATATACCTAGTTACATAGAGACTACGAGAGACTGTTCGAACAACTCTGGTTAAGATAAAAGTTGCTTATATATTTAATTTGAAGGAAAGGGTAGCTTACACGATTTATTAGTGAAACTGGTTAAAAATATACACGACAGACAGAAGTTTGCTAAAATTAAGTTCTCGTACATACATTTAACCTCCTATTTCACGGCTAAAACTGTTTTGCGAATTATATACAAAACAATCACAAATATGTTGACTACAAGATGTTGTCTATGTGTAGAAGTAGTCGGTAAAACAAAAAGTCAATCTATTGTTAGTTCAGCAGCCACCTAATAAAGCATAATATAACTGAAAATGCTACAAAATAATCTGCAAAAATATGCCACAAAATAATAAAATTTAAAATTCCAAGTACGAAAATGAAGTTATTTTATTTATCCACAGAGGTTTGGCTTAGTACTCAAATATTTATGTTACCCAGTGAATTTTAAAAACTTTTTTCACCAAAATAAACAATTTTACTCAAGAGTTTTTCCAGCTGATAGCTATAGTTCTACGAAAAATAATATTGCCTATATTTCTCAGTTTACTTTTATATATAATTCAAAGTTTTATTTTAATATTTAAATAAAATCTTCGAATATTCCTTTTTGATGCCATTGTGTATGCAGAGCTTTATAAAACTAGCTGATATATTTCTTTAATTCTCATGCGTAGACATCGAAAAGCTAACATCATTTCACCATATACTCGTAGTATACCACTGTTGATAAGAAAGTAGATCTAGCAAAAATAAACAAAGCATAACATTTTTAGGGATAGAACCAGAGATCCCAATACTGCTTTGTTTTGTAGACCACTTGCCATGTTTTTCGGATTTGGTTAGACCCCCTGCTAAGCTAATATGGCATTTTTGTACATTCAATAACTTAGTGTGTTTTTGACTGTAGAAAAGTGTAAACTGAGTATATACAATTTAGTATACACATCAGCTGTATACAATATAGTATGTTTTCAAAAAACTAATTAGGCTCACGCTTACTGCGTGCTAAATAAATTTATCTACTAATTCCAAAAATGGAATCCTTTTGTTTGATTCCAGTGAACTTTTAGTACACACGCTAAAAAAATTCTTCAGAAGTGGTTTTTGGTTAATTGCACAAGGTTTTACAGATCTGTTAAATTAAAATTAATACATTTTCCTTTGATTTTCTGGTTTGTTGACACTCAGGACGTTTTTGGTATATCTGAGATTGTCTTTGTTTTTACCTGGCGTCTGGATTGCAGCCAACAGACATGTCGCTTTACTCATGTTAATTTTCGCACTAGAACGAAAAGCTGTGTCATGAAATGCGTAATTTTTATAATGTAATTGTGCTCATAGAAACAGATAGGTGTTGTGCAAAAGTTAACTTACGAACTAATGATTGAAATTAGTTCTAAATCTAGCCTTACATCTTAAGATTTGAAGGATTACACATTCATTACTTTAATTTCCTAGATCATCAAATTATGTGTGAAACGTCAAGTTAAAAATATATATTATAAAATACTAGCAACCCGCCCCGGCTTCCCACGGGTATTGCAATCATCATCATATTTGAATCAATTTCAACAAAACCTTAACAAATTATATACCTAAACCTTCCTCATGAATCGCTCTATCTATTGGTGAAAACCGCATGAAAGTCCGTTCAGTAGTCTTTGAGCAATGTTAAAGTGTTTCAGTTTATAGACTTATTTTTAGACATTGCTTTTAAACGTCTATAAAATGATAATATTAAAAATCAATAAAATTACTTAAATAATAGAAACAACCTTAAACCTCGAACGTGACTTTAGATACAAACTGATACCACCAAGATTGCTGAAAATTTGTTTTTTTACTTTCATTATGGTAAAATACAGTAACTTGTGTAGCTCAAGTAAAAACCGTACAAAACAAGATTGGGTGGAGGGATAATAATTTCGGCAAAAATAAAGAAACCAATCTAAAACGAATATACTACTGTCACAGATTACTAAGTAGTTAGTACTTAGTAGTGTTTATACTTTATAAGGAATAATGCATACTAGTTCCGTAAGAGTGAAAACAGTCTTACAATTATTTAAATTTAAAAATAGAACTTGAGAGTTCCTTCCAGAGCTGACAGTAGCTAGGAACATGAACAAGACCAGAATACATAATAGTACTCAGTGCGTAACAAGACATACACGACAGAGTTAAAAAAATAAAACAAGTTGAATTCTACTGCTTTGTTACATGTAATAAAAGAAAATCATTAAAATAGGGTTTTGTTTTTATACCTATTATCATTTTTCTCAATGATAAATAGGAAAGTTACATATTGAATGTTTATTATTTTTCTCTTTTAACACATTTTAACCCTCAATGAAAAAAGGTATGCTATAAGTTTAACGTCTGTATCTGTGTCAGACTGTGGCATCATAACTCCTAAATGGATGAAAAGATTTTAATTTAGTTTTTGAAATGAAACATCTTTATAATCGTTGAAATTCGATGAAACGAAATACTCACACTAAAAAAAGACAAACATATTCATAAATAGGATTTAGCCTGCGAGAGAATGAGATAACAGTGTTTCTTAAAATCTTTGTCTTTGCGCCTGTGCACTTCGAGGCGGTTTAGAAAATGCGTCAATGTTAACGTGGTGTATTTTTTGTGCATTTGCGTATTAAAATTCGTTGGTTAATTAATTTATGTTAATTATTTAACTCATCTGTGTTAATTTGACCAATAACTTTATAAAATAACTTTTATAAGTTTTCTAAAATTTAATTTATTAACATTGGTAAATTATTTGTGTTGATTTTACTTTTTATTTCTCATTCTCTCGTTGGCTACTTTTCTGAAGTTTCACTTCTGCCGTGTGTGAATTGAACACACACACTTTTTTTTTGTTTGAAAGGTGACTTGATTGCGCGTGTTCTTAATTTTTTAATTTATATTAGTGAATAAGGTAGATAAACAAAGATATTGCTAAATATAAATATGTTTATGGTCGATACTTCACTTTACCACCCATATATTTTTAAATAGATTTTTTAATTTTTACACAGTTACACACACATACAAATTTTAGTTGTGATGCTTGTATGCCACGTTAGTAGAAAAAATACGAAAAGATGATGCACCATATATTTATATGAAAGCCATATATCATGTTCTGTACTCAGACGTATGTGAAAGCCCGATGTGATTGGCTTAAATAATGACTGGCCGTCGGGAAAGGTCGCAGGCGCAGCTTGCAATTGGAATCAGATTACTATCGTGTTTCCATCGAACTGTGAATGACAGGCATTCTTAAGTATCTTGACATCCATTACTGGGAATGAACCCTATTTAATTTCATTCGTTTTTTAAATAACTTTAATGGAAAAGAAATGCAGTTTAAAGTTTTATTAAAGCTCAAGTTATTAATTAGCAATTAGTTTTTTAAAACGATTGAAGTGCCATTAGCGAGGTTAAAAAAATTTGCCACAGGGGTCTTGTGAGTACGGCCTATGATTTTTTAAGCGCGGGGTATTGACTATTCTAGCTGCAGGTCCTTCTTGAAGCTTTTTCGTATTTACATCCCCTACGGTTACTAAACAAACACAAGATGAATCAAACACAAGTGATAAAAATATGTTAAAGAATACCGTTAAATTGATGACATAACTTATCGCCAGCAAGTGTTAAATATTTTACACGAAGCTCGTTGAAAAAAGTTCATTTAAAGTAATATTTCGTTATTCAATAACATGTACATTATATGTACATATATATTATAATACTCAAAGCTTAATATATATTTGACTACATACATATTCCATAATGTATCTAGTAGTTATAATACTTTATTTTATCTTAAGAATTCTTATAGTCAGTCAAATAAGCTTATAGTCTTACAAAATAATAGTCTTATTTCAGTATCCCTATTATTTAACTTATTATAAATCAAGAAAACATTTCAATTCATAAATATGTAATTCTGCTTATTATTCTATTACAGAATCTATCAAAGACAAAAAGAAAATGTATAATCTAGTATCGATTAAAAAGTTAAAACTCGATTAAATTAATTCACAAACGCTACCGTGGCTACGCGGGCGAGAAAGCATTAATTCAACAGTATAGTCAACCATAAAAAGCTTCATCAAAAACAAAGTTTAACTTCACATCAAAAATATTTTCATTAAACTGCATTATAGATTTGAAATATAATATTTATGATAATATTAAAGAAATATTTTTTATCTAATTTTTGATAAAATATTGGTAAAATTTACACTTCGGTGGTAGAAAAATTTATTACAGGACCTCTGATTATCAACATCTAAACTGGTGGTTTTAAGGTTTGTCAGCATTGAAACGTCACACAGTCCTATTTTTAAAATAAATGTACCACATACGGAGGTGATTAAGTTAAATCTGACCTAAATTGAAATATCAATTCAAGTATTAGTCGTCTGCTTGGTTCCCGACCTTTCTTTGCGTCTTTCTTTCTTCAATGCGTCACTAGTTTTTGTATGAATATTTTCTCTTCTTTTCCTTTGATGTTTCTCCTTGTTCCATTCATACTTTTCATGTATAATATACTATGTCTGTTTGATCCGACTTATATATCCTTCATTTAAGAGCCCTCACTCCCTTTATTATTTTAGTCATTTTTAATAACGTAATTACTCATTTTTATGGCAGTTTAATTTGAATCGACTTTCTGCCCACATGAAAGACATCACGACTTCAATAAACCTGCTACTTAGTCTCAAAGTGCGGGTTGTTTCATATTCACAACTTAATTAAGCAAATTAAAATGACACTTACAGTCATCAAAACTTCATTTCAAAGCAATGGACATTTCAAATGTTTTTTTTTAACGGTGTGGCTTTACATAGCTTTAAGAGCTTTTTGATTAACTTCTAAAAGTATGTGTTGGCGACTGTACATTGTCTATGCTTTAAGGCACACATAAAAGGTGTTGTCGATACACCTTCTGAATAAACGTTTTATCGCGGTGTGTGCACGCAATTTGTGAGGTGTGCAGTGCGTGAGAACTACTCTGATGTAACGTGACCAAGATAATAGAAAAAAGTTATCACAACACTACGCTTCAGTTTAAAAGCTAATAAACATAATTTACATAATCATTTTTGATGGTATCAAAAATAAATAATTTCTGAGCGAAACTCAATTTTATAAAAAAAAAGGTGTGTGTCAGCTCCGACCCACGACTGGAGTTTACAATTTACTGTAGGTTCACAGTATATATTCTATATATATATACATACATATATATTTTCTACATAAAGGTATATACACATATCTACTTACATGCGTCGAGGATAAGGAGTAAACTCCAATAAAGCACAAAAAGCACAACAAAGCGTTATGCCTTACGCTGCCCTCCGATCACTAAATTTTACTCTTCATATTTTTTTCATACCGGGCGCCTTATATGAAAATCGATTCTTAAGGAGTAAACTCCAATAAAAAAAATAAGTCAGAATTTTGGTTTTCTTAACCTAATATCCACCCCACAAGTTTCCCCACCCTCTCTTTAAGTACATTATATTATATTTTTTGTAGGCACACGCACGTACCACCGGAAAGTAATTAGAACGCAGTAATGCTATGCTGTATAAACTGCTCACGTTCTCCACAAGTGAAAGATGTTTTCGTTATCACTTATCAAGTTATCAGTAGTACCTTTTATATATTATGTATGTAGGTACTCTGTAGACGCATGAAAGTTATTTGAAACTAATGAATTAAGTGCTTCGAATCAAATATACATATTTATAAGCAAACAAAGGAATGAGGTACTCGTAACGTGTACTTAGCATTCAAAAACTTACGTGCAAGTGCAAGTTAAGAATGACGCTAGTTTGAATGAGGTTTGACGCAACAGATTGTTGCTCAAAGTATGGCCACCCGCCTGGAATAATAATTCTACCCTGTAGAACCCTGGTTTCTTGGTGGTAAGTAAAGTAACCCATAATCCCATACAACACCAGTGATGTAATACATTCGTTATCAACCCTATCTAACGATACCTCGCTTCAAGGAGCTCTGTTGACCCTAATAATGAGAATCAATAAAATCCTATTTATATTCTAATGTAATGTCTAATAAAAGATCTTAATAATACGCCCTAGACAATAAATCAGGGCACAATTTTTTTTAACATCGGTCTTGGGTACTTTCGCCAGAATGAGTCACGCATACCAGACCGAGTATGGTACAGTAAAACGTACAATGCGTCGTTTAATAAATGTGTTGACAAAATATTCATTTTGTTTAATCAACTTAACGTACGCAAAACTGGAAGGAGCGTTCCTACCAATACGTGCTTTGACAGAAATTACAGTAAAAACTTGTTATCGGTGTATGTATTAAATGTGATGTTATCTGTACCTATTCGTTAAAACGCTATAAGGCGCCGCAAAGGAATCTGACCTTTAACGTAAAACTGAATTCTGAAGCCCATCTTTGGAGTTATCGTAATATGTACTCTGTAAGCTTTCGTCTGAGACAAAATTAAACATCAATGTTCATTTGACCTCAAAAAAATGAGGATACGGTCGAATCAAAGGCTGACAACATTAGGATGATGACAGGCCTTCACAAAATTTCGGGTGTTCCATTATAGTTTGATAAAGAATAAAGGGCTAAGTCTTTTACAATGACAGTTAAAAGCTGCAAAGCTAAGATGACTGCTGAATGATGAATTAAGATTGGGTAGAGAAAAAGAGAACGGGAAATGTGGAGTTCTAACACGTCCCCCAGTGTACCTACACTACCAGTGTATACATAGTAGAACAGTAGGGAATAGGGATAATCTTTTCGAGAGAAAAACATGTTCTCAGCCAGGTTAACCTTTAAAGACGGAAACGTACTTCCGTAGACGCACACAAATTATTTTATTTGAAAAGAGTATTAAAGAGGCATTGTATTGTGATAGATATATTTTAATATTAAAAAGAAGAAAGAAAGAAAGAAAATATATTTATTCTAAACCCGCGATATACATATAACATAGATAACAAAAAGAGAAAATAAAACTATAAATTTGTGCGGGCCTGAAAAGGTCACCATCTCAGCATAATGCTGCACCTAAAAACGTGTGGAACGCTGATTTTCAGATGGCGCCTCTTAAAGGGATATTAAGCAATTAAGGTAAGGATTTCCGTATGATACCCTAGTTTTAAACGATATTACTGCCACTTCAAGACAATCACTAGACAACTTCGCGAATGCTGTTCATTTTGTAAGGTCTTTGTAAACTACTAATAGTTCAAAGTTTGTCAGTAACTCTAAGGTAAAAATGACTATCTACGCTGTGAAACCAAATAGCCCACGGTTAAAGTGCCACCAAGTTTCAGTTATTGCCTCAAAGTAAATACTAATATCCGTCGGTCCACGCTATAAAGTTGCGATATTGCCCGATATTATACGTACACTTTTTACCATTTTTACGAGTTCCTGAAGAAATGTTCCGTTTTTACTACCACACTTATGTATTATGAAATTGATATAATATTATCTCCGTAAACGTTCCCGTAAATATATACTTGTTTATAGTTACGGGTGACCATAAAAGAGCAATTTTATGTTATTCTTAATCAAGACCAATGTGGGTTGGTTTGGATCAAACGTGAGGTGTACTTACGAAAATATACGTTAATACTATGTGATAAGGTATATTCGTTATTTCAATTAAATCGATTTTCGTGTTAAGTGCAGCGAGAAAAATAATGTGCGCTTTTTAGGACCTTCTCACTTTATTCGAAGAAACGAAATGTGAAAATACTGAGTCATTTTTGTCGATGTCACCTAACGTATGGTCGGGGCCATATGGCTCGAAATAAGCCGAATAACTAACTGAAATTACTACACGAAAAATATTAAGTAACTTAGGTACAGAGTGTTTTTTGTTCTTGGTTACGCGTGTGGCTTAGTGCTTTTAATTAATTTCTACGTCAAATATATTTTTGTCTGCATTTTAATTTACTTTAACATATTGTGCCATGAGGTTTTGTTTAGGTGAAAATTTATTTATGATACATCTCGCTTGCAGTTTCTCTGCAAAAGTTTTCCAGATTGGTTGACATTCATGGTTCCATTTTTTATGGGTCTGTGATATTATAATATGTGTCTCCTCTCGTTATTTTTTAAACTGTTTTAAAATGGAAGGAAATTTATTTGTAGTATGTGAACTACTTTCGTCCTCATCATCATTTATCAAGTTTCTCGTTTATAACTTAAAAAGTAATGAAGGGGAACGTAGAAAATGAAAAATGGATAAACATATAAATTATAAATCTTGTTTTAAGTGATATAATATTAATTAATTTATGTCTTGCAACCTCTTGGTTCAACACTAAAATAACTACTTTATAAGCAAATATTAATTTTAAACGAGTCTGTTTGAACACAGTTGGACAGTTTCCATTTTAGTATCAAGTCTCCTTCTTTGAACTTTCCTTAGGTTTGCTTGGCAAGTAAATCATGGCAACCGAACAGAAATGCAATATATTTTATTTCGTAATGCTATAGTTTAATCTGGCATAATGAGTGGTGATTCAACAGTGGAGCAGCTGTGCATACTTGTACTGACTGTTATGGCAACTTACTTGACAACACTTCACTGCACAAAGAATCTGTATTAAAAGCTCATTAACTGTTCATACCGAGTTCGACAAATAGAATAGAAAACAGTGAACCATTAGAGATTATTAATATATGCCCATACATGATTAAATAAAAAATCGAAGTCTCTGTTTATGGTTTTAAAAATTAATATGGTTCTTTTCATGTACCAAAACCAAACTTGGCTGTCTGTTTGTTATCACAGAACAGAAAGATTTATTATATAATGATAAAGTACCTAAAATTGATGAATATAAGCAAAATTATCCCTCTGTAGACTTTTAATGTAGGTACCTACCCAAAATTCGGTCCGTGAAGACCCCCATTTACCTAAGTTTTAACGTATTTACCAACAGCAGCAAAATTCTTTAAAATAACATTAATTTTGAAATGACCCCACAGGTGTATATATACATGTTTGTGAACTGGCGTTGCGTATTTAGAAAAGTGTTTTTGGTTTTAAGGGTTCTGCAAAGCAACAACAGATCTTGAGTAATTTATTGAGGTTTCAAATTTAATAAGATGTTGGCATAATTCTCAGTTCAAACTTGCATCGGCCCAAGACGGTCTATACCGGTTCAGTAGAAAGCCGGACTTATACAACACTTCTTGCTCTTAGCCAAAGCTACATCAGGAGTTTAATAGGATTGTGGGTGGTCAAGTGTATGCCGCGCTGCAGGCTGTTTTGACAACTTAGTGGTATAATAAAAGTCGGAACTTGTATCAAACCAATCTACTAGATGGCGCAGTAGTTTAAATGGTTATCTCACCAACTACCACTTTCTAACCCCACATGGAGCATTTATTTGTATTTATGTCTTTACTAGCAGCGCCCCGCGACCCCGTGTGAATATCGGGATAAAAAGTAGCCTTTGCGTTAATCTAGATCTCCAGCTATCTACATACCAAGTTTCATCGCAATCAGTTTAGTGGTTTTTGCGTGAAAGAGTAACAAACATCCATCCATCCATCCATCCATTCAAACTTTCACATCACTACATAGTATAAAACAAAGTCGCTTCCTGCTGTCCGTCTGTCCCTATGTATGCTTGGATTTTTTAAAACTACGCAACGGAATTTGATGCGGTTTTTTTTAATAGATAGAGTGATTCAAGAGGAAGGTTTATATGTATAACATATGCATAATATAGTAGAGAAACACTGATAACTTTAGAGGTTTCTAATATGATGTCGTAAATAAACACATTTTTTTTTCGTTTACATTGCAAACGCTGGCTGAACCCTACGAGATCGATCAAAAAAATGTACCACAGAATTGTACACCTGAAAAAGGTCTACAAAAAAGTCAGCGATGGTATATGTCTATCTCTTATTCTCTCACAATAACCATTTTTTATCCTTTACTTTTTACGAGAAATAATGGCTTATTTACGAAGCGACTTTAAGCAATACAGCATTAATCCTTATCCAATTAAGTACTTTAAATACATTGTGCATTTAATATAGATCAAAATGGCCCTCACAGCATGTAATTTCAATGAATATTTTCGCAGATATTACAGATTTAAAATGCAGGGACATAGCGGGTGCGATGGTACCGGCGGTACCGGCCAGAGGGTCGGACAATTTCCGGTAAAGATATTTTTTGGAATGACCATTAATAAATCGCAGGGTCTTTCAATGTTGCAGGCTTAGATTTCAGCGTTGAGTGTTTTTCACATGGCCAATAATTATATGTCGCTCTTTCAAGAGTATCCTCTGAAGAAAACATGTTTGTATTGTCTAATGACAAAAAAGCTGTGAACGTTGTATATAAAGACATTCTGTAGTATATTTAGCATCATCATTGCACCCGTGCGAAGCCGGGGCAGGTTGCTAGTTTATAATATTCGTGGGATCAGTTGGTTCACAATTAAGGGATTGTTCCCTAGTGCAGATGTAACCTATGGAACAGAAAAATTGATAGTATGAAAATACTAACATTGCTTAGGAGAACTCAGCAGGGCAATCAACATGACGAAATGGGGTAGTCAAAACAAAGATTTGAAAATCACTTTTATAATATAAAATTTCTGTATTAACGTTATCGACAAACCTAATACAGAGGTAAGACCGAAAAGACAGTTAGGGATCTATTGATTTTCACAACAATACTATCGCTGGTCATTTATTAAACAGGTGATTAGATCAATACTTTATCGGATAAGGAACGTGAACACTTAGATTAACGTGATACCTTACAAATGCCAGTGACGCGTTTCAAAAAGATACCGAACACAATACCATTTTAAAAGGGACTAAGGGACAGCTGCAGACGGCCTAAGGCGGCGTTTCAATTGAGCCCGAAGGGAAAATTCCATATGTATCGTTGAGTTCAAATCACGCATCACGACAGTATTGGAAGGAAAACACGTCACACCGGTGCAACGGTGGTTACTTTATCGGGAGACAGCCAAATAGGGCGCCGGTAACCGCGGGAACGAATCGCGCCTCGACGACTACCTAATAGGGTTGTCACGTAAAGATTACATGTAAAAAATACCTAATATTTGACATCAGTAATTTGTGTGTGAACTTTTCCATAACTTTATTGCTGTTTTTTTTATAATAGCTGAGAGCGAGGCAAGTATTATTAAAATACATTAAATTCCCATAAAATCCCACGTTATAGTTTTTGGTCCAACAAATTAAACAGCTGGGTCAATTAGCTTTAATCATGAAACTCATATCACCCGCAGTAGTTCATCTTTGTGGTAATTACAGAAGGAATAGCAATTTAGAGTAAATATAGAATTTCAAAATATCGTTATCATTTACTTTATTATCTTTATTTTAACTACTACTTTTGTTTTCGGTGTTTACGCTTAGTGTGGAGCTTATTGTTTTTTTGTGGTATTTAACTAAATATATTTGAAAATATTTTGAAAAAAAAATTTTATTTTTAGTAACGGATTTCAAACACTGTTAGTTGCTCGTCAACTTTCTTTATTTAATAATGTAATTAAGTAAAGTGTTTCTTAAACAAATTATTGCCAACCCTACTCTAAGTTAAGTACTTATTTCGGTATTAAAATAGACAATAAAGAAAAACTAGAGGCATGAACAAAATGAGGATCTATTACACCGACGATAAAGTGCATCGTTAACTCGTACCGAAATATTTTTAATGATAAAGAAAGCAATGAGAACACTAGACGGAGAGGGAAAAAAACATGGCTATTAGTGTCACTCGTCGGGGGATGTCATAAAATGGAATTGTTTAATGAACGTGTGAGTTGTTCGTAAAACACTTTAAAGTTTAAAATGTCGATTACAAATTAACGATGTAAAAAACATAAATGGCTAAAGAGTACAGCTCTACGTAAATGTGGTAATAATTTTAGAGAACTTTCAGCTTGACCATGACTTAAAGCTCTAAAAGTTTAAAAATCGTACATTCATTGTGGTATTATTTTTGACAGTTACAAATTCTTTCACGGATCAGGTTAGTATTTACATGTCAGAGCGTATTTAACCTACACTATTTCCTAGAGTAGAAGAAAATAATTGTATTTTCTTCTACTCTGGGATATTGGGTATTAAAGAAATTGTCCTTTGGTATTTAGTATGTACCAGAGATCGCCTAGTGGTCGATCGCTGTTATTCATTAAAGTTTAAGTGTGTTATTTTACATCATCATTGAACAGTATAACTAAAACTGTCATTATATAGATTTTGCATACCATGGCATGTAATATACTGGTAATATACGCCTGAAGTTTCTTGTAGCCGTTTTCGCGTAATTTTGAAACTTATAACATACTAGCAGTTCCCGCGCGCAATATTATTTTGACATTACAAACAGACACCTCAATTTTATTTATTTGTATTGATGATGATGATAATTATGATACTGATTAAAGATTTTAGCTTCCTATTTTCGCGTAATTTTGAAACTTATAACATACTAGCAGTTCCCGCGCGCAATATTATTTTGACATTACAAACAGACACCTCAATTTTATTTATTTGTATTGATGATGATGATAATTATGATAATGATTAAAATTTTAGCTTCCTACACTTCTTCTACATACAAACTTCAAGCAGGTATTTCAAATTTCCCACTTCTAAGTGGGCAAAATTTGCTTAAAAATGCGTAAGTACAAAGAAATCTTTTCACGTATTAATATATAGATATTTGTGCTTATATTCTTATATTGCAAATAACCTTTAAATTAATAGATAGTATGAAACCGTATTTTTTCTGCTGTGAGAAATTTACGTGTAAAAAGTTAATTTATCTCAGTATTGGCCTGCAAATGCCTAGGATGTAAGTGTATACGTAACGTTGTTATTATAACAGATTCTTGGCAGCCAATATTGTTTCTATTTAATGAACGCGTACGTCGTCTCAGTCATTGAACTAAAGAGTGGCCAGTGTGCATCGCTCTTTCGGACTACAACACAAGAAAGCAAAATGCCGCCGAGTGAATCAGAGATTCCAAACACACGCACATAAATACTCTTTTTTTTTAACTTTTTGCTTTCGTAAAATCAGCTAACGCCAAATTGTACATGTCTCTGGATAACTATTGTGGTTGTATTAAGGAAAATTATGAAACAGAGATTGTTAATTGCGATAGGTCCGCCATTTTTACAACTTCCGTAACTCGTTATTTTAGGGTATAAAATCGTTTATCTATCATATTTTAATTGTTGATAACGAATCTCAGAAGAGTTGAATAACCTTTTAATATGACAAAAAAACGTATGGAAATTGATGCAAAACCAATTAAGATTATTGTGGCAATTCCACATGCGTCACATTAACACCGCGCCATCTAGCGAATATTCCCAAATTACAACTGCATCGCGAAATGGAAATTCTTATACTGACTAGTATTTTTATAAAACTTCTCGTAATATAAATGATATTTAAAGATAAAGAAAAAACAGTTCACTTCTTTTTCTTTTTCAATCGTTCTTGTTTTTTTGAAGTAAAAACTTCTTTAGGCATATTAATAGTTAAACGAATTACGGTCGAATTCCTATACCTGGACGACTAATATTATACTTAAACATAATATATATTACACAGTACGTAATACTGAAACACTCGATTAGGAGTTATTTCTTATAGACATGCAAATTAATTACCTAAACGCCTGGAGATAAATAAGTGTCAATGTTCGTCTTCTGCTTGTGTTTACCTTGAATTCACCAATGTTAAAAAGGTGTAGGTACCTTTTATTATTCTTATACACACGTCAGAACGATAGATCTAAGTTATTCTAAAGTCTCTTAAAATATAAAACAAACATTAGTTTTAAAAACAATGTTTCAAAGACAGTTCAGAATAACAAAGTTCAAAGTTGCAGAGATACACATATATTTATTTTTTTAAATATCTGTTTATCTGCCATTTGGGACTACTTAACTGTGCAACAGGAGAATATGGATACACAATTTCGAGACTACGTACATTTAAAAAAATAAAATCGCATTGTTTTTGTAAATATTTTTCATTTTATGTATTTTTGTCTAGTCTAAAGGGTTCGGCAGACCATTTTATTAGTTACCTACATAATAGAAGTCGATTTATAATTTCCGTAAACGGTGCATTTAGGTGAACCTCATTATTTTTGAAGTTGGATAAAAAAGGACTGTTTATATCCTATCGAGAAGACAAACCGTGATAGAACATTGCACAATATTGCGCAAAAACAATGTTTGCCTAGTTGCAATACCAGACATAATCATAACAATCTAGCATTCAACTGAGATCAAACTCCTTACGAATTAGGTCGTTGTATTTGTATTGTTATACGTTCTTATACACTCTCGTTACAAAGTGATGAGTCAATGACCGCTCGCAAATTCGTCGATCATATGGTCCGAGGTCGTCAAACTGAAATGGCAATAGCAAGGTCGTTGGGAAACCGAACACCTCTGCGCTACTGTGAAATTTTAGTTACTTGTAGACTTGTTTTGTTGGGCCAGGTGTTTCTAGAACTAATTGTTGCAGCTTTAATAGTGGTTATAAAGAAAATTTTAATAGACTCTTGAGCAACTATCTACTCGATCGTTATATTTCAGTACAGGGGCAATACACAACTACCTATTAATAATTAATATTAGAATAAAGGGACTAAACAAGATTTAAAGAGAAAATTAATCTAGTACTAGTTTGTGGATACATGTATTAAAAATTTACTTGTAGTTAAAAAATAAACATGTGATTTAGATGAAAAAAAATTACCAGAGATGGTTGAAGTTGCTTGTGTGTGTATACGTGACCTTATGTCAACAGAAATATGTACACGGAACTAAGTATTTGCATATGGTAGGGCAAGTTATGGAGTTTGTATTAATTTTTTAACATGCCTAAAAATATAATGATACTGTCTATAAGCAGTGTTTTGTTTATTGTTTTTATGAAATACTTAAAAAAGTTGTTACTGTGTTGTTCTATAGTTTACAATAGGAATAAGGAATATTTTCGGTTATTTAGTGTTTTGTGAGCGCGTATAGAGTATTTCTACAAGTAAGTACGTATAATCTAATACAAAGAAAGACTTAGTATTTTTTAAGATTTTTTTAGACACAGAAGTAAAAAAACAGTTGATCTAACCGATTATGTTCTCTATTTTATGTATGACGCTGTGCGTCTTGGCATAATACTCTCTAACAAATATAATTAACGGGTATTTTCGTTTGTAAATTGAATATGAAGCAGCGTAATAAAATGATTATGCTGAATTAACGTTGTGATTTTTATTGTTCACATATATCTTGTAAATTAGTAGATATATTGAGTGCAGCCCTAACAATATTCACACGTGTCAGTGACCCCGTATTTAATAAAAAAATGGAATTTTGGACATATTATACCGAGGAGCAGCTGTCGCCTGTTGGTATTTTTTTAGTTCAAAGTTCAGTTCAAATATGTATTATTTGTAAAAGCTTCTCCACATCAGAAGTGACCTCAGGTGTAAAATGCCGTACTAAAAAAATCCCCTACAGCATATCGTTCTTATATTATAATTACAATCGTTTAAGACATTTCTAGGGACTATAATAAATAATAAAGGATATTAATATTAACAAAATTTTCAAATAGATGTTTAAATATGTATTTATTATCATTCTACATATATATTCTACCTATATCATGGGTATCGATTGACGTTAAGCCAACGTATATTACGCGCTTCCAACTGTTGCATGTTGTACCTACACAAAGAAAGCTCAATTTGTGTGCAACTAATTTTGCCCATCGTCGTTTGTAAGTTCCGAGGGGTTACTCACGGACGATCAGACATTATTAACTGTTGCATTTTGCAGGAAGTGATGGTTAGTAACGAAACTATGTTTACGTGAGCAAATTTATTTATTTTGTTAATATGAGTTTGCAAAATGTGTAAACAAAATGTTTAATTTACGGTCTTTTGGTGCACATTCTATAGTATTTTTTGAGATTAAACCGTTAAAAAAATCTTCATCATACGTTTGAACCCGGTCATTAGTTTTTGCCTATTAATATAAGAATTTTCTATGCTACTAAAACCCACTTTTATTTTAATTTTGATAAATTAACCAATTTGCGTTCAAAGAAAATAAAGATGACTATTTAAAGGGGTAAATGAATAGAAACACGGCCACGATCAAAGTCTGCGTACCAACGCGTTACGGTGCTCAAATGAGGTGCTTCCCTCCCAAAAGCATTTTGAAGAACTTTTAAAATCATAAAAAAATCATCGCCCTAAAACTTTTTTCAACTTCTGATAAAAAACAATTGACACGCGATTTCCCGTCAATTTTTTTTAATCAATGATAGAGTTTCTTATGTGTAAAAAAATATAACATTCGAAATTAAAACATTTATGAGCGGCTAGGAGCGCAGAACTTTCAGTGTGCCCTATGTATTATAACAGTGCAACAAAGTTCACAAACCGAAGTTTCTCCTAACTATTAATTGCCGAGCGGACTTTGTCACAGTATTGTAATAAATTGATGTGGTCCTTGGACATATTAGTGTCCCTTCCACGGCATTGCGCGTGATTAATTATTGCCAACGATACCAACAGAGGGCCAATTCGGGTTAACGTAGTTCACTGACTTGATGGGTAAACTCTGCAAGCTGGCGATTTGTCGTGGCGTGATTTTGTATCGAAATTTTAATTCTCATTACCAATTTGCAAATTTAGACGATTCAGCCTTGATCTTTTTCAACCATGACTCAAAGAACCGTAGATTGTTTTCAACTATTGTTTGATGAATTGTTGATTACTAATTTTAGGTGTTTATAATAAAAAGGAAGAGTAGGTAAAAAATAGTTAGCATTAAACTTATTGTTATAATGGGTCAATATATAGAAACTTATAGCGCCCACCCTGTTATAGCTTTCTTAAATATTCCTTTTTCTATTGCAAGGTATTTCTGTCGTGAAAGGCATTTTTTCAGAGTTGTTAGGATTGTTTGTTGAACGTGTTGACGTTAGATCCACTTTGCTGAACATATCGTTGGAGCAATTCACACTTTTCACTTCACACAGAATTTACTTTTACAAAAATACGATGATTATATTATAGAGTTGCAATACTGCTGTGGTTCACTGGCTGTCCGGACCAAGGTCATGTGACTCCTGCCAATAGCACCAGCACTACTTAGCCTTACTTACTACTTAGCACCAAACACGTACTTGACTAGGTGTTAAGCGCCCTACTTGGCTACAAAATGTGTCCAGTCTGTAGAATGTATGTAGCCGCAATCAAGCATCGATCACGTCGCGCCGTGCATTGAATGCATTCTTGAAGTTTGGTACACCCAACAACGTATGTACTGACACATATTAGGTAATGTTTGGCAGTAATCACGCCAACATATGCAACTGCATTGACTTTGTACAGCCGGGGCCAAACTTTTTTTTCATTTACCCCGGCACCGAGAAAGATGGGAGACATCCGTTTTGAAGAATATATTGTAATCTTTGAATCTTTTGTCTAATCTTTCATTATTTGATGTTGAACAGAGATGGAGGGAATATCATGATTTTGATTGTAAGAAATTCTTACAGATACTTTCGCCTTTTATCGATTGCAACAAATCATCATTTAGGAGGTATTGCACAGAAGAAAACTATTTATATTGCAGCCCCCGGATTTCCGTAGTACGTTTATCTTAAAGAAAATAAAAATTACCAATTGTAATTGGATACAATGAACATTTAAAACGCAGAAGATGCGATACAAAAAAAATAGGTAGTCATGACATTAATGAATAAGAAGCTGACAGAACTCAATGTTTAGATTAGCGCCCTCTAGTGAATCGATACATGTATTATTATCGTGACGGTCACGAGTTCAGTGCTTTTTCCCCATAGTAAAAGTGCACAAACGTGCCTAAAGAAGTTTTTACTTAAAAAAATCTATGGAGGGGAGCATGGCCATTGGTCGCGGGACAATTAAAACACATAGTCGCAACCGTAGCATTCAAAATGCCCAGACAAAATTCTAAAAATAATTGGCGTGGGGCCTTCGTAGATATTAAATCCAAATTGACCGAAAATGTGACCGTTGGCCGTCTGTATCAAGGGTCACTAGACCGATTTTTGCAAAGGAATTGTAATTGCTTTTCACCTGTTTTCTATCTAAGCAATGTATAAAATATATTTATTTGTTTAAATTTCAAATAACATATAGCCCATATGTAGATAAATGCCCTTGGCATTATTTATAATATTTATACGATTACATTACGAGAATAAATACGATCGTGTAGGTATTTAAATACCTTTGAACTGCCTGACGTTTCATTACAACACTTATTTTACACTACTGTAGTCACAGGTTTTCTCATAAACTCAAATAAAAAGCATACGTTGTTTTTTTTTGTATTAATCAAGTCAATACAACTAAGCTCAAGACCCGCATGATGGTAATTGTTTCCAGTGCCTATTTACACAACACCTTGTGTAACCTAGCCCTATTTTCGGGCAGTTTCACAACTGAAAAGTATAGCAAAATTCTATAAGCTCTACCAATTTTCAGGACATTTGAAAAATCTGGCTTACCATATCTGAGATATTTGTAAGGTCGATTCTGAGTTGACAGCTGCTTGTGCTCTCTGGGGCACAAACGGATTTGACCAAAAATAGACCATGGAAACATTCCTTATTTCCATTATCTATCGAAATATGTCCAAGAGCAATCCCGGAGACATTAGAGTATGTTTTATCTATTAGTTATTACTGTTATACGTCCTCTACGAGTGCTATGATATAATTTAACTGCTGTGCACGATGCGATGGCATGAAGCCTATGTTAAATTTGCATTAAGTAGATGCGGGCTCATAAAAACGTAGTTTCTGTATTCCCCTTTCAATTTCGATAATTCTCTTTATGACAAGCTTATGATTGAAGCGACCATAAAATACTCGTAACCAATTACATGTTTCGATATGTTATCGAATTTAGATAATTTAAGAGGGAATGTTTAACGCTTTAATTTATGTGACCACATTTCGGCGGCATAACTGCATCAGAAAACAATGTTGTACGTTTATTTTATTCTTCTGAGAAGAAAACTACTATTGCAATGCACTTGAATGTATTCTAAATTCAATTCCATTCTAACTGCAACACGGACAAAGAACATTTCAAAACCATAATTACTTCCTAGGTTTAATTTCCTGTTTAAATCAAAGGCGGCGTCGTTCTTGGATACTTTTAAGACATAGTAAAGATAAAAAGTACAGCTGAATGTTTATTAGCTGCTTTACGGGCTTGAAATGCAACTGCGCCGGGAAGCCTCGACTCGTAATTAATAAGATATAGTCTGTGGAGCCTTTAGCCTTTAACAAGTATTACTGATTTGTCTAAAAGTATACGTAATCATTGAAAAATTATAAGCTTTGTATCATAATACAGTATTTTTTTTAGTTTGAAGCGTCAAGCAAACATACACATTAGTTTTATTATATTAATATTTAAATAAGGTGGCCTACAAGTTCAGGACTCATTCTAAAACTTGCTGAAAAAAATCTTTTTGTTACAATTAATAAGACGTATCTAAGTAAGGCGGATCCAGCGAAGTCCTAAAATCTTTTTAATTTTCTCGTTCATGTAATGTTAGTTTTTTAGATATATAGGTAATAATATAGCAACTATTACACACTTACTACTACTACTCATTACACATTAAATTTACAGTTAAATCCACCTTGTAATATAAATAAAGATGAATAAAGTAACAAAACAAAAGTAAATATCTTATTTGACTACTACGATTACTTTAGTCTTTTGTACCTCGGTCGCATACAGTCTGCTGTTGAGCCTACGCGGGTTTCAAGGGCTTCTTTAGGAAGCGCTGTATTATCAACGTGGGCGTTCTTTGTTTTACTCCTTCCACACAATATATCAGACGCATTTTTTTAATGGAATGGATTTTTGTGAAATCGCTTTATTTTCACAAAAAAAAAACACCTTTATACATAGATTTAAAAAGAAAAGCAAAATCTTATCTAAATACATAATGATCCGAATCGTTAGAGCCGTTTCAGAATAATTGTGTGATGAACACGATCATTTGTTCTGTGTCTGGGTGTAATTTATCTATAATATGTATGTATTTAGAAATATATAAGTATGTTTATCAGTAGTCTGGTTACCATAGTACAGGCTCTGCCTAATTTGGGATCAGACGGCCGTGTGTTAATCAGACTCAAGTTATAAAATTATAAGTTGTTAAGATATATTAAAATAAGTGCTCCTTAATTAGGTCGGTCAGGTCAACACAATTAGTTTAGTTGTATCTAACAACTAAACTAAAATGTCATTACTTATTAGTTCTTTCGTACTACTTAGATATGAATATTTGGTTATTCTACAAGATATTTCACAATTGACTTAATGTTTATTTCCTCTTTGACATCCAAAGTACATGTTTTGGCAATTTTTGAAACGTGTTTTGCCCGAGAACAGTATTTTTATACCGTTACACGGTACGTTACATATCTATTAGGTGAACGTTAATTGTTTCTGTCCTGCCTTTAAAAACACTCTAAATTATTAAGACCATAATATAGATAGATAAATAGAACATTCGTTATTGTACACCACAGTTGGACAGAAATTAAACATAAAAACAGTTCAATATTACACAATAAATATAATTGTAATTTACTTTTAATCAGCCGAACTAACAGTGTGATCCTGACATTCAAAATTACAATTTATAATCAAGGGAACTAGGTATGGGAATAGGATGTTGCATTTCGCGAGTATGTTTTGGCCACATGTGTTTTTCTCGTAGACTCGTGTTAGCGGGGCCGGTAATGTTGTCAAAACTATGCGCACATAATGAGAATCAAAATTATAATACTATAACAAAACGTGTAGACGTGGCTGATGTCGATGGAAAGTGAAGAGTGTTATATATATTCCCACATACCTACCTACTTAACTATTTGCGGGAGCCATTATATGATTACTATTTTGAGACTGGGTTTTTGTTGTGGTGTTGTTTGTGAAAAACTATTTACAACCCTGGTCAGAGGTAGAATTTTAACAATGAATTTATAAAATACAAAAAGTCCTTTTTTATATCTCTTCTGTCTAGTTCTTTTATAACTTTTTTAACTGGCCTGTTGGTCTAGTGGTTAGTGATCCTGACTGCTGGGCCAGAGGTGGTGGGTTCGATTCCCATCCAGGACAAATAATTGTGTGATGAGCACGATCATTTGTTCTGCGTCTGGGTGTAATTTATCTATAATATGTATGTATTTAGAAATATATTAGTATGTTTATCAGCAGTCTGGTTGCCATAGTACAGGCTCTGCCTAGTTTGGGATCAGACGGCCGTGTGTGAGATGTGTCAGAACTGTCATAGCTTTCGATGTATGTATAGTTCACTTTGCATCGTATGAGTGCGGTAGGCGTCGCGACGCGTTTGTTACTCAGTAACGAGGTCGGATGATTCACCGCGTCATGCCGGCGCCTGCGAGTTTGCGATCCCACGTCTTCCCAAGTAACTGAAAACTAATCTCTTTACTACCCTGGGGAACTGAGGAATCTATTTTCATTCTTTTGATGTGAAAAACTGTGGTCGTCGACCTAGAAAATTAAATGCTGGACACGTTAGCGTTCTAGAACCCACGATACAATAGCTTTGCTTACGTTAAGCTTTGCCTAGAGTTCTGTGTAATATGTGGCAGCATATTATATTATACTAGCAGTTCCCGCGGCTTCACTCGCGTGTACATATTTATATATTTTGGGCGGAACCCTAATTCTTTTTCCAAAATAAAATTTGTCTAAGTTACTCCTTATAACACCAGCTATCTGCCAGTTAAAGTCCTGTGAAAATCGGTACACCCTTTCCGGAGATTAGCCTGAACAAACAGACAGATAGCCGGACAGACAGATAGACAAAAAATTTAAAAATTTATTTTTTGGCTTAGGTATCGTGCAAATATATGTATGAGCTTAAAAAAAACTATTATTTTGTCATTACAGACACTTCAATTTTATTTATTTGTATTGATTGATGATATTAGTTAAATAGCTTTTAAGAAGGGTTTTATATTAAGCTTGCAAATTGAAAAACAGTGGCTGTGAGTTGCTTGATTTAACTATTAGGTACCTAGGTAGTGATACAAAGTGGTGTCGGTATATTTAAATCTTTATCGTCTTACATGTATTCATTGGTAGTAGTATAACTCGAACTTATCTCTAAATGGTTCACTAAACTATCAAAGTGAAATATAAACGATAAGGTTACCCGCCATGGCAAGTTTTGTGAAGCTTAAAGCTTAGGTAACAAATATTATTAACTTGCTTCATATTATACGATACAATGGCGCGACAGAATCTTCGCTTAAATAAGACTTAATTAATTTATACACTGTGAAGTTATGTCGCGTGTCACTGAATTAATTAAACAGATTTTAACGAAATCCTTACACAGGATTCGCTTTGCTTATTCAGCCCGTTATGTGTACGCTTTAATCTGTAAATTGTTAAAAACAATTTTTCATATTAAACGATTTAATAGACTCCGTTTTGTGTATCAGGATTTTAAGGATCGGCAAGCCAGTGCTGAAAGCATCCAAAGGTTATGATCACCACTTACTTCTATTGCTTCTATATTGTTTTATAACTTACTTATGTAGAATCTATTAGTAAAATATCATAAATTACCTTGGTCAGCCTAATTTAGACATACTTCAAACAAGTGGCGTAGCGTGGCTTGGAGGGGCCCTGTATCAAAATTAGTTGGGGGGCCCAAATGAAGGGTAAAGATTTCTCACAAAAAAAAAACAAAAATGCTTTAAACGGGCGAATCCCGCAATAACCGATGTAGGATGTTGCCAACTTTTGGGCGGACGCTTAACCCGGGAATAAAAGATTGCTTTTTTGACTTTTGTCATTTCAAAAGTGAAAACTCTATAGGCACGTATGACAGTTTTTTTATATGTTTTTTTCCCGGGAAGCACGAGATTAAGTGACATTGTGGATAACATTGTGGATTACTAATTTTTGCTTACACACGTTAGGGGCCCTCTATAGCCCGGGGCCCCGTATCATTAAATTGATACGGCTGATACGGCGGTAGCTACGCCCCTGCTTCAAACATGAACTTAAGGCGCCCATAACACGGTAGATTTTGCTGTCAGTTTTGCCACGATCAAAACAATGATTGACGAATAACCTATCGTCTAATGCAGTGATTGAAGGTTGCATGATGAGATTTTAATGTCGATATTATTCCGTCAATCATGACTTTTGGTAATGATTGACGTTTGCATGAGCATCTAATGGACGCCTAAGACTTAAGTTCTTTTTAACTTCAGGTTTAGAGCTGGAATATTTCTTCTTCTCTTGAGTACCTTCTATCAGTCAAATGATTCATCTTTATATTCTGCATAAAATTAATTAGTAATGCATGTGAAATGTAATAAATTTGTTCATTTGTTTCGCTTACGCTTTCACGTTTAAACTGTTTAACCGATCGTCAGGGGAAAGATACCCTGTGTTCTACATAGGCTACCTTTCATCGTTTCATCGAAAACGTAGTGTTCCCGAGGGATGAAAAATAACTTTAATGTAAGCGAAGCTGTAGCCAAAAGCTAGTACATTATAAATGCGAAATAGAGATTGTTATTTTGACCCTTTTCCATAGTTAGTTAGTTAGGTAGTCGTAGTTTGTAAGTTGAAGAATGAAAAATCATACGATTACTAAGATATTTAACAAAGCTATGGGTGAAAATTCAAAGTTACACGCTTTGATTATTTACCTGTATATAATCAAAGGGTGTTAGGATAGGTGAGTTCAGTAATAAAGTTTTAGCGCTCTATTACAGAAAATGCATAATGTATAATAATTTATAATTAGTGAACTACTGGGGTCGTTTTATATTCTTTATATACATTATCTAATATGTTTTAAGGTTTAGAATATCAAATCATTCTAAGTATACAAAGAATAATTATATTTAAACAAAAGTACAACCGTCTCAACGCGTCTGTGCAGCACCTATACTGTATAATATGTATTTATGTATAATGTGTAGCAATATTAATATAATTAATTACTATTTTATATTTCCGTTTACCAATGATCTTCTGAGTAAAACTGAATATTTTTTCCTTTAATGCACTTCGTTCTTGGAATAACATATTGTAAACGGTTACAGTATTAATAACAAATACGTGGATCACAACATCCTATTTTAGTCAAAATGCATAATGTTCAATCACGTAATGTCGGATTTGCGAGTAATATGATTCAGATTTGTGAATTATTTATTCGACAGTGGCACGGAAGTTGTTTATAATTTAGGAAAAATGTTACACTAAATAAAACTGTATCAATTTCTTAAGATAAGCGACATAGTACAGCAATAACACATGAGTAGGTACCATTCAGAAGGTATACCGATTGTATATTCAATTCCTGTTTTTAATCAAAGTCCTTACAAAGGTTCGCTAAGAATTCGGTACGGTACCGAAATAAGGTTCGACTCCGACTCTGTTTTAGATACCGGGCTAAAATTTAGACATAAAATGATTTAAATTGAAAGGTCTTTAACCTTTTATTTAATTTGCATCAGGCAAAATGAATAATCATTTTTATTTGCTTTGTTAATACATGTATGTGGTCAAATTTTTGTAACACAATTTTATACTACTAGTACTCCTTCAAGTCTTATGAGTCGTATATTGCGAGCAAATACACTTTGTGTATTTAAAAATATACATTTATAATATTAGAAACTTTTTTTATATAATCAAGGATACCGGTATACGGTTACCTTAACATGTTTAGTTTTTTATCACCCCTAAAGTTCTTGGAAAAATGTAAGGCCTTTAGTGATAAAATACAATGTTAACAAGTTGCATCATTGGCCTCTTTCGAAACTAACGCAGATCATAACTGTACCGCCCTGTATTGTTATTAAACGCCATTTATTATTCTCGACAAGTCATAGGTTTGACTCATGTATCGGTACTTTCGAATTCGCCATTGTGAAAATCGGTGATTACATTAAATTTATTACGTTGCTTTCAAATGTGGTGAGCGAGTCCTACAATAAATTTTATTTTGACGACATTGCCGCCAGCAAATCTGTCACTAAAATCCCAGTGAACGGTCACTTTAAAATTATTTATGGGGTACATTTTTTATTAAATTTATGTAGTCATTGTTGCACTCAAGTGCGGTCCACGCGGATGCAAATTAAATTACAAAAAAAAAATGCTGGCGCAGCGTTTTTTGAATTTACTTTTCATTCACTGTTGAAGCCATTTTGGTGGAGCGTAGATGTTGTATTGAGGTTTTAAACTTAAAAAAAAATACGGAATTTCAATCAAATATGTTTGGTCAGTAAACTTGTGACGTGTATTACAAATAAAATAGGCTTCCGTAGATTTAGCCGATTTCTGCTTAAATTGTATTGGCCCAACTAGAGAAGCACCTCCACCCTACGGTCTTGTAAACCGCGATTATTCACACATACAGTAAGTAACATAGTATTCTGTCAGAGAGTAGCGACAATAGAACTAAAGAGGAACGTGGGGATAGGAGTACCAATGCGCACCGGCATCGGTAACTATTTACACTTAGGCAGGCTGTAAAAATGAATATGCGTTCAGCGTCTACAACTGTATGTAAAATAATGAACATACGCTCTTTAAGCACTTAATTAGAATAGTAAATCATTCCAGTAGACAATTCTGAACGTTTGTTCATTGAATCGATTTTATATTTAAATTAAGTTGTTGCAATGTCAATGTTTATTAAGATATAGTTTCCATCGCAACATATATCCACTAATTGCAAAAAAAAATCATTGCTTCATAGCAATTTAATATCGTTTACATGCACCATCCAGTCGCTAAAAAAGTTGGACCGTTTTTGCTCATGCATGAGGTATTTATTTATAATTGTTGATGTGACGTTTTTTCTTGAATCACATGTGCCTTTGTATGAGTGCAAAATAAAAATAAAAGTATGTTTGTTTCTAGTTCAAGCACCCTGCATGTAGTAGGTTTGATAAGGCTCAGTAGCATCTCCGATTTCACAACAAAGACTTCAAATAACTACGATGTTTCCCATTAAGATAAAGTTACACTTGATTCACAAGTTCATTACTACAATGAGACTTAATTAAAACCTTCCATGACCAACAATCTTTACAATCTAAGTTCTTAAGTTACAAGAGTGAAACGGCATACTTTGGCCGAGAGTGGAATACAAATAAGGCTGAATAAGAGAATACACAGAACGTTCCTTGCTTGTAAAATTCCTCGTAATTAATTGAACACTCAATAATATAAAAAAAGAGATTAATACCAACATTTTGATGTGTGCTGATGATACGATAGACGTTCTTGTCACAGTCTGCGATCTCTTCCAGACAACTTTTAACAGACTTTGTTTATCGGTAAATGGGCAATCTTGTATTGTTTATTATTAGTACAATATAGGTAAAAATTTTAATTCAGTAAAATAAAATTAGGTATTATATCACGTTGCTCGTCCTCGAAGTGAGAAGTTGCTGATTTATAAGTATTGTAAACTTCTGTCTGCAAGAAATTTAAGTTGTTTTTCTGCTTCTTTTATTTTTGTTGATAAATATTCGCATTTATTGCATGACATAATATTAACTTCAACACAAAAAGTTCATTCTTGACCAAGAATTTTGATTGCCAGATCACCATACAAGAACGCTGACGAAGATTAACTCCCATACCTTTTAGTCTGTACTTACCTAATTATTTAAATGACAGGAAAAGATCCTTCCTAGTAATCGCAAGACGTATTCAGACTAAATGTTATTATAATTATTAAGGTCCACAATGGATGTCCGGCCACGTCAGTGCCGCGTGGCGTCTGCACGGCATCCTCAACTATTAATCATCGCATAAGACCACTATTGGGATTGTTAACTTATTTCTAAGACATATGGCTCTGGATGTAATGATTTATTGTTCTATAATGGCTTTGGTATGTAGAATATTGTGGGACCTCTGCTCTGTATTTTATAACTAATAATTTGTCTCTCTTATGTGTATTTATAGATAGTGACTATATAGGACCATATTTAATATATGGGATTAGAAAGATTTAGATGCATTTTAACAGATTTTTAGTGGCTAATTAAGAACGTGCGGCATGGGATCTTCTGAAATATGAGGAAGGAATATGAGGAAGTAACGTTTAAGAATAGCAGAGGATTGATAGGTTTTCTAATAAAACTTTATTAATCCTTATGCTCCAAATGCTCGGCACCAAATTTGCACTCTGGTCAAAGCTTTTAAAGGAAACTGTTGATCGTTATCAACTCCTACTTTTATGGGTTGGCATTAAGAAGATTGTGATGCTGGTATCCATAGGCAGTAGGCTGCTAATCATGAGGCGATCTAATTGTTGATAACCTAGTCATACCGAAGTTAATTAATCTACTCTCCAAACTAAAGTGTAATGAGTTCATCGTGCATTCAGTTTCCTTTAGTATTTCAATTATTTTATTACCAAAGCTACAGACGGAAGCGTCTGTCGCTTTTCTTATTAGTGAAGTGGATTTATAATCTAAGATATTACATCATTTATCCAACTTACTTCTGAATAAACTAATTGCAGATAATGGGGGTAGGATTATTATTAGTCCCATACTCGCTTGACTCGACCTCATCAAGTCTTTTGTAAAACAGAAATATGTGGCGAATTGAGATCACGTTCCAACTCGCAAATCCTTTTATATAGTCTGTAAATAATGTAAAATAAAATAAAAAAAAAACATAAAATTTTTATGCACATAATGTTTTATATAAAAATAGATCATATATCTTTAATCAGTAATATGCTCATATATATCGACAAAGGCGACTCGCAGGCTTGGTATTCGCACTTCTATTGCAGTCATAAATGAAATGAACTGTCAAAAGATATGAGTAACATGCATTCACAAAGGGGTTTATTTCGATAATTCCAAGAATATATACGCTTGTAGCATAGATGAGACAGTACACAATAACTTTTGTCTAAATCCGGTATGCTGGTGGCATGTCAAATACTTATTATATTGCTGTTTGGACCGTCAATACCTGATCGCTTTTTAGACTACCTACTTTATAATAAAATAGACAAAAATATGATATGTGTAACAAATGCACATTTTATAGCGTATATTACGGTTATCTATATTAATATTATAAAGCTGAAGAGATTTCTGTTTGTTTGTTTGGTTGAACGCGCTAATCTCAGCCACTACTGGTTCGAATTGAAACATTATTTTAATGTTGGATAACCTATTTATCGAGGAAGACTAAAGGCTGTATAACATCACTTTACGGCCAATAGGAGTGGAGCAGTGACCATAAACGCAGGTTAAACTGCGGGGACAGCTAGTTGTATTGGGAACATACCAAGACCTAACCAATGTCAGACAAATACAAAGGTTGCAGGCTGGATTTTAAGTTAACGAACTACCGCAAGTCACTTCTTCGTTAGTAGGGCTTAACATAAACATTAAATTGACGTCATTTAGTAGTCTCGATGACAAGGGCGAGATGCTTCAACTATTATACTAACAGCGCTGTAACTTTCACAGGTGACTTAAAACATTTATCATCTGCAGAGATGGGAGTCCCAGACTTTCAAAAGTGTAATATTGTATTCAATTCTTATTTATAAGATTTATAAGATCACCATAATAAACAAACCTGTTTTATTAAAACCAAGCTGTAGGTAGTCAACATATTTAAATAGATATATTACCCTTTTTATACAGTATTGTTAAACCTACTTTCTTAAACTGTTACAGCTGATATAAAAGGGGTTTATAATAGTGTCCAGTTCAGTAGAAGCTCGAATCCCTATAACCTATTGTAGTGGTTACTGTTAATGTATTTATTTCTTTTTCGTATCATCACGTTACCTCTTTTTATCAATCTGTTAAAATCCACTTCATTTCCATGAATTTTACCTTCTATTTTTGTACGTCTGTACCTATGCAAAATTACCTTGAAATAAATTCAAGTTTTTTTTACCCCTAATTTTTTTTGGATGTGCTGAGTTTCAAGAGATAACAGGTACAATCGTGATCTATTACGATGCAGATAAACTACAAAGCCAGTTAGGTTCTATGAACTTTACTGCGCACGTAAAGAAGACATCGATAAATAGTAAGATTATCGCAATATGGATGCTTTTAGAAAGTTTATTTTACTCTCACAAAAAGGCACAACATTTTTTGTAAATAAAAACTTATAGTGGAAGTTTTATTTTACGACCATTTTACGATTGCAGTGCTGAGTAATTCAGTGGGAGTGCAGTGAAATTTTAAAGGGTTGTAAGAAATAAAAAAGTATCTAAAAAGCCCTTCTTTTTTTGATCAAACTATCTCAAACCCAGAGGCTAAGTTATTTTAACATTAAATTCAGTAGTTACCCGTTAGATTATGCGATGATGTCTACTTAGGGATCTATTTATGTTTTGTGTATCTCTTACGGCCAGACTTATGATTTAATTACTCGCATTAGCTAACATTTCTAACAAATATCTACATCTTTAAATTAATTGTACTTTAAACTGACTTACACCTTGCGTAGACCTACTACCGCGACATAGAGTCACGGAGTTCTTTAATACATAGTAAGACTAAATTTACTTACTAATACTAAACAAAATTGTCATATAGATTGTTTAAAAACAGCAACCCAAATTTTCTACGGACAATCGAACCTTTTAAACATAAGTGCTCCCACCCCTAAAATATAATCTTGCTTCATAAATCTCATCCATAAAGTATAACGACAATTCAATGCCTTTTAAATTTATGTTCCTAAAAGATAGGGTTGTCTGGTGACTGGATAGCGAGAAAAGAATCGTCTCCTTTGTAAGTACAATAATTACATAATGTTAAAGGTATGTAATGTAGTTTATTATTCGTTATTCAAATCTTTTGTCTTATAACTATATACTATTTGGCCAGCCAATAACTACTTGGCCAGAAGTCGAAATTCGAGCGTAATTCATTAAATTATTGTGACAATGTAACAATAAATGTGAGCGCCAAGGGAAAAAAAAGGTTTTAAATTTTTTCACTGATAAGCACTAAAGCTATATATAAGCTATAGCGTCATCCTTAGACCTCCTAATATTATAAACGTGAAAGTTTGTGAGGATGCATTGATGTTTGTTACTCTTTCACGCAAAAACGGCTAAACGGGTCTGGATTAAATTTAGCACAGAGATAGATCATAGTCTGGAATATCACACTGGCTACTTTTTATTTCGGAAAACTGTACAGTCGTTGAAGTTGCGAGCAACCGCTAGTATTAAAATGTGTAAGTTTGTTTGTTACGTTTTTATGCCTTAACCACTAAACCGCTCATCATCAAATTTTCCCTACACGTTGGCAGGAGTACAGGAAAGAAGGAGTGAACCTTTTATCCAAAAAAAAGTGCTATTTCCAAGGTATAGCAGAATAACTTTCACGCGAGAATAAATGTTAGTAGGTCATAAAAAAAAATTGAAAAAGCAGAAAAGAGAAAACGGTATTGCACTATTTTGTCTTTTTCTATATGGATAACTTTCTTTCCTAATTTACAAAAAAATAAAGTATTCTATAATTATCGAATGTTTTGTTTTGTCTTGTTTTGACACATGACATTTGCACGAATTAAAATGATTTTAAGAAAAGAGAGTTTGGTGTACTAAAAGGCTATGTAATAGGCCCTTTTCTTCTTCCATAATAGACTGACACATGCGAAGCATTCGTTATAACTCTAACTAACCTCCCCATCGTGAAAATTTGTTGTGGAGAAAACGTAATTTAAAAGCCTTCTTAAATTTTAGTGAGGTTTTGTCTGAAACTACGGTTGAATAGCACCGAATAAACATTCCGAAAGAGTAATCCAGTGTCAGTGTTAATTTGTTGTACTAATTAGAAATATAATTACTTAATTTTTTTTTACTTTAGACCTTTTTTTTAATTTAAGTCACCATTAACCACAATATGGCTGGCAATTACAATTGTTGTAATTTCTTCACCTGCCTAATGTCTTGTCTAGTGTCCAAACACAATATAATGTTCGTGCTATCGTGTCAAATAGTTATTTGTTATTACTGTTCAAACCAACCCTGAACATTGAAATAAAAAGAACTCGCAAGCGTGCGTTCCACAAAGCAGTTAAAACTAAAATGCATTGATTGACGGATTGATCAAGAACATAAAAAGTTCTTCGACCCTCAAAAAATACTTACTATACGGATATGTATATCCGATATATATGATTTCGGCGAAACGCTGCTTTGCCAATAAAATTGTTATTAATGATACTATTGACTTCGATAATGACCTTTCAATTCGATGTATGAGTAACTATTTGCTAGTTTAGCAGCTGTGATGATATGTAATGATACGAAAACAATCGATTCTACTCATCCTCTGCGCCTTTTACCAACTAAGTTGGGTCAGCTTTCAGTCCAACTACGAAACGGCCGAACTTCGATATTTTACGTGAAGCGACTGCCATCAGACCTCCACACTCAAGTCCTAGACGATATCGAAGTTCTGTAGTTAGACCAGGTTGTCGGAATTTTTGGGGTTCCAACTACCCGTAACGAATGTCACAAATGTTCGTATGGCAACCGGGATCGACGGCTTGACGTGCTCTCCGAGGCACGGAGAGGTCTCAATGTGTTAAGAATGGTCACCCATGCTAAGACTGACCTGGCTAATATTAATTAACCTTGTAATGTGCTAACCTACTCGGTTACCACTTAGCCACGAGCCCCTCGAAAACAATCGATTCTACTATGTATGTATATTGGTATTGATTAGATATTGAGGGATGGGCCGCCACCTGTTAGTCTATGTAAATGCTTAGTGAGCCAGATAAATTAATATGTCTGACCCGAGCGCACCCGAGCTCCTCTTCAAAGAAAAGGAAAAATCAACTAGTATTTGTTACTGTTCTTTATTAGCACATCTGAAGGTTCATTTCACTCGAGTACATTTTCTCATTAGCTCTGGCCTGTCTGCTGAATAATTTGCAAGTAAATAGTTTCTTTTGTTTTTAATCAAAATGAGTGGGAGAGTTATTGAAAAAGTGTGGTTTTAAGAGGCTTTTTGAGCCAGTAAGGCTGATTATATTCAGTTGTAATAGAAGAAAAATGTTGTGGATTATTTAAGAAAGTGTTTAACTGTCTTAAAACGCTACCTGCGTTTTAAGACAGTTGGACTAACTTCTATTCAATACATTTATCATAGTAGTGTCGTTATCGTAGTGTTTCTACCCTTTCTTAATTCTAAGAGGTTGTTGTTATGCTGCAACTGTAGGAGACTAACTTAAGTGTTTAACTAAAACCTAACTAAGGCATTGGAGTACCCTGAGGTGTAAGAAGAGATCTGGCGGAATTTTTGGACTCGGTTAATGAAGACTTTATACAAAAGATGTCCGTATCATCATAATCAATCTATTCAGTCCTTTGAAACTTAATTCCTTCTTTATTTGGTTATTTTCTTATATTAAGTTTAAATGTATGCAAATTGACTATTTTTTTAATGGCAATATGTCATCATTTCGAGTGCATTGGTCTTTGATTTTAACGACGAACGATAATGAAAATATTTTTATTGGGGACCGTTTGGTGCCCATCATAAGAACTTAATGTTTATTGTTTTGACACGCGATCGACCCCTCAGCAAGATTTGGTCTTATTACGAAACTCGGTATTTTTTGTGTGTGTATAAGAGGGAATTGTCGGAAAGACGATTCAAAAATAGATTAATGTTTCACTCTGGTACGCCTTCTTTTTTAACTAAATAAATTGTGATTTGATAGCGTTATAATGTTCTCTAATATGGTGGTAGGTATAGTTAATATGACATTTACGTGTATTAAAATCTGTAGAAATAAGATTGATCGTGCCCCGGACTATATGACCTGTCTAAGACTTAATTTTGGTAAGGACAAGAGTTATAAGGATTAATTTGATTCGCCACAGGTGTTCTTCGTTTGACGTTTCAGTCCTAAATGATCCATCGACTTAGTTGAAGTAGCAAGGAGTTTTGGATGAAGTCGGTGCAAGACGCTTTTTGTAGGATCCGATTTAAATGTCGTAACTTTGTGATAGCCATGAATATACAGCATCAATGTAATAACTCGAATTGATATTCATTCACGTGTTCTTATCCCAGAGGTGGCAAGCTGAATATCAGTGCAGCAGTCATATGCTGAGCTGTGGTATTTTACACCATAATAGTGTGTTTTAAGATATATTATGCCTGGATACTAGTATAGTATTATGTTATCTGCGGCCTGGATAAAGACTGGTGTTAACAATCGTTGTATATGTATCATTAATATGTGGTTCCCTTAATCTACATAACGGAAGTATCATTTATTCAGTTATCACTTCCATTACACTAAACAAATTAACATAATCGTCTTTAATAATAGCTTTTAACCCTACAGTCTGTCCATTCAATATAATAATGACTTGTAAGGTCATTGCTTCTGATCCCTTCTAGTCATTATTCTAATTTAAACTTTAAACTTTGGATGATAAAGCTTAAATTTGTTGTTTGTGTGTCCGATGGCAAGTTCAGAAAAGTTTCTCAATGGATGTGATAGGTTACATCCTGTGGTTTCAATTACATTGGAAGTGCAATTTATAGTTTATTGATATGAACGCCGCTCAACAGATAAACCGGCACAATGGACGTGTGTAGCGTAAATAAGTCCCTGTTGCTTGTGGGAAATCTGTGACAGATCAATTGCACCTTTAGGCGATGATGGCATTTCTTGAGATCTCAGATCATAGAAACAAGGTACTTCGTTTCTGTGATCTGAGATTGAGACCCTGTGGTCATTTTGGTAGGTAGATTTTTAACTAACTTTAAATTATTTCGTAGATAAGTATCAGATATATTGACTCTTATCAAAAACCTAAAAGTTTTAATTTCAGAGGCAGCATTCAGTCAATTTTTATGGTAGAATCCGTATTAATATTTAGCTACAATAATCAACATCTACACTATCTACAATAATAATAAATTTCTACAATAATAAATATTATAAAAATAAAATATTTGTAAATTTGTTTTGAATAAACTCGAAAAGTGCTGGACCGATTTTAAAACTTCTTTCACTAGTAGAATACTCATTATCACTGAGTCCCTTGGGCTATATTTTTATTTGGCTATGTAAGAAATCCAAGCAAAAACTCTAATAATGTAACCGAAGGTGAACAAAAAATTTGATTCCTTACATCGCGTGCGTTGCGAAAACTATTGATGATAGAACAAAATAATGTACAAAAGTTTTAAAGAACATATCAAAATCTACAAAAATCTCGGAATACCATACCATAACTATAATAGTTGGATATTATAATTATGTCACCAAACTAAATTTTTATGTTTAATTCTTCCGACTCAAAAATCCCTTCAACGATTAGAAAAAAGCTGATGATCTTGGAACGACTGAATAGATTTTTTTGAATTATAGCTAAGAACACTCTCGATCAAGTCACCTTTCAAACAAAAAAAAACCAAATCAAAATCGTTCCATCCGTTAAGGAGCTATGATGCCACAGACAGACACACAGATACAGAAACACACGTTAAACTTATAACACCTCTCCTTTTTGCGTCGGGGGTTAAAAACTTAATAAAAACACCGGTAGAATGTAGACCACGTTTTTTCGTTACTTAGTATCTATCTAATACCTTTAAACGAGCAATTCTTGTATATATATAATATATATCTCGCAAACGGCTCCAACGATTTTTATGAAATTTAGTATGTAGGGGGTTTCGGGGGCGATAAATCGATCTAGCTAGGTTTCATTTTTAGAAAACGTAAAAAAAACGAGCAAAGCTCGGTCATTCAGGTACTTAATCTTTATCCAAATAAATCAGGCTGTTTCAGTGCATGTAGATATTTTATTTAAATTAATTATCCAATTTGGAAATTCCATTCAATAGATTTCTATGTTCAATAGATAAGTTGCGTAAATAAGGAGATAGAAGAAATAATATCAGAACTGTTGTGAACAGATTTCTGCTATTACATGTAAAATAAAATAGTTTCTATGTACGTACGTCACTACGCAAAATATAGAAATAGCTTTACTTGGCTACTTTTTTAATCCCTTTTTTGGTGTCTGTGTGTCTTTTTGTGACATCATAACTGCTAAACGGATGGACCCATTTCGAATTTTTTTTTTGTTCGAAAGGTGGCTTTTGAAAGATTTTTAGCTATTATTCAAGAAAACTGTTCAGCCGTTCGAAGATCATCAGCACTTTTCTAATAGATGAAGGGATATTCAAGTCGGAGGGGGGTCGTTCTTTTATTTTTTTAATTAAAACCCATTATCACAAAATGATTAATATATATAAAACCCGTGCTCAGCCGGGACGGGCCGCTAGTAAATAATAATAATTCAAAGTCAAGAAATTTAAGTCACAAAGACTTACTTATTACGTATAATAAATACAATACTTATTAAAATTTTGTAAATTCTAGTATAAGCTAAATAAAATTAAATATTCTAAAATATAATACATGAAATCTAAATAACATCTGTGTTTAAGTGCTCATAAAATTAACACAGTCTAAATAAAACGTATTTCTTAGATATTAATATTAGATATAATAACGTTTGTGTTTCATAATTTGTTTTAACTACGGTTCACTAAACTTGTTTAAATTACTGACAAAAGAGTAAAGTTAATCATTGTATTAATACGTGAACAGAATTCTTTGTACACCTTTTAAGAAAATGTCGCGAACGTAGTAACGTGAATTTTGGAATATTTACAGTTATATAGAAAAAGTGCAGAAAGCTAAAGTTTTTAAACAATATGTCTTACAACTTTAAAAAATACGTAAAAACGGCTTAATGAAATTACATCCGTCCAGTATATGTGATTAGCTGTCATGGTAAGTAAGTCTAAACAATGACAGCTCAAGTTATATTGGCTAATGAAAAAACCATGGTCAAAATTCGACCACCACGCGATCTCTAGTATAATTAAATGGACCGCACACAAATAGTTCCGATAACAGCGATTCATGCAACAGGTATCTAAATACTCAGTCATTGGACTGAACATTGTTAAAGTAGTCGCCTCGCCACTACACTGTGCCGAGTCTTCGAGTTTAGATTCCATCGGGACAAAATTTGTGTGATCTACAGATAGATGTCCCGAGTCTGAATGTTTGTAAAATACCCCGCGACACAGGAATTGTTTCCAATGCGTGAGTTATGTTTCACTTAATAAAAACAAAATAAAATGACAGTAAAGACTCCTACAAACTGTCAGTTAGAAATACAGCCTAATATTTATTGAAGCTACTGAACTTGTCGTGTCTTGTCTGTTAAGGTCTTTACTGTTGATTGCAGGCGCCGGCGACGGTAGTAAAATACACGTGTTCGAAAACATTACTGAACATAAACCATCACTGTGCGTCGCACATTATGGACACCTATAAAACGAAGTTATGGGGAGTTTTAACAATCTGTCATTGTAACAAGAGAAAGGCTACACAAAGCGTTTTTATTTTAGATTTTTTTATCAATTAATAGGGAACTTTCTAATTATAGCTCGTTGTTTTATTTAGATAATTCTTGAGTACCAAAATAACTAACATAATATATGCATGTTCGTATGGAAAAATCAGGGCTGCCAGTAAGGACAACTTATTCTATACCGCCGAGTCTCAGAACTTATACAAAATTACGTACTTTTATACAAAATCAGTGTCGTACAAATACAGTACGTCACTCTTTGGGGATTTCAGTGAAAGGTGTTGTAATTTCAACGGATAAGGGTTTAACAGTGTACCACAGACATGATTTGTTTTAAATATCTATATGTATAAGTACATACTTATTACGCTATAATACCAGTAATGACATTATATCTAATTATACAATGCAATTTACTTTACAAACAGGATACATAAGATATCCGAATTATAAGAATTTTGTATCCAATTATACAAACTGACATCCCTGTAAAATGGTCCTTGGGAATAATAATGCTTGAAAGTATATGTAATCTTGCTTTAATTTTTAAAACATAATAATTAGTGCTGACTGCTGTATTCTGTTATGTTGGTGAGTGGATCGCGTGAGCTTCATGGGGATTGGCAATATAAGGTAACAACTTACTATCAAATTCAATTCATTGTAGGTATTTTTGAATTGTCAGGAGTAGTCAGTCAGTATAAGTCGGTCGTGAAGCTAGTTGCTTGTTCCAAAACGAAGATCCTATGGAGAAGAACAGGCAAGAAGTTCCAAGGACTCTTTTCCAACATGTTTTTTTTAAGTTATTTGTTACATTGCATATAAACGCAATTTAATGTGAGCGCAATTTAACATTAAGTAATATTGTTTTATAATGGAAAAGAAAATCACAGAGCTGCTAGGCAATATAGAAAATTAACATAATACTTGTGACTACACAGTTCTCACATGTACAATTAATTTTTTTTTAATTAACAAGAAATAAAAAGCGTATCATAACCACAATGTAACATCATCAACATAACATTTGATGAAAATATTTATTTTAACATTTTTCCTTGTCTTCATTCTTAAAATATTGATTTTTGAGCTACTCATAGGCTTTTTAAATATTTATTTGTGAAACATTACTTGAAGAATCGAGTTTTCCTTCAAATGCATACTGGATTATTTTAATAAGCAAAATAATGACATTGGTTCGCTTTTAGCTTACAGCGTATCGCATTAAAAATATCAATATTGAAGGGCTAAATGTCAATTATAATGTTTCTCAAAGTTTAAAAAGAGAATTATTAATATAATTATTGTCTGACTGTCGGTTTTGCATTTTAGTATTTTGAGAAGAAAAATCTACAATAAAGTGATTTATTGGATACTGTGAACATTTATAAGGCCAGTATTATTAAATTTGTAATACCGACAATGTTTAACTAACTACAAAATATTTAATTGGGTAATTAGTTCATAGAAAACCATGTTGGGTAATTAGAATTCACGTGTTTCATTATTCATAAGAGAATGGGTTTATGAGGTCTCGGGGTTAATTAATATGTAATTTCCACTTATAAAACTACGATAGCGTTTGCCTCGCAAGAAACAGCTTGAAGTCGAAAAAACAATTAAAATAAAACAGGTGTTTATTGTTTGAATTGTCATAAAAGTGATTAATTCCCCGTGAGAAGAAGGCTCTGTAAATGCACGGAAGAAGCAAATAAATTTAAAATATTTTAGGGAGTCCACAGAGTATGGTAGAGAGCTCTCGGGTGAAATGGGAACCGCTGTACCGCAAAACCACCCTCAAGTTGACGGGCGCCAGCAAAATAACTTTTATATCGTTGTAACTTTTATTCACTCATTTATATTTCTACATTTTATAAATAATTATTTTTTAACCAAACAACAACTTTGAGAGACATATATTTCGCATTAACATGCCAAATTATGAATGTTTCGGACCCGAATCATGATCTATAAAGTTTTCATACATCAAAAAACCCCAAACACAATATTTTATTCACGACGAAACGTATCCAACCAACATTTAAAATATTTAATTCGTAATTGAAATTTCAACCGATGCAATGGTTTATTGAACTTTTGAATTTAATTCTGCAGAATAATAAAATACTCATAATTTCAATTTTTTGTTCAATTTAATGTTTATCCATGAGAATTCATAGTGAATTTGAGGACGGTCCTACAGCGCATATGAGAACGTGGTTTGACAGTTACTTGGTCAGTGTTTTTTTTTTGTAGTGATTGCTTACTTATAAATGTAGACCTGCCAACCTTCTACGCAACTAAGATCCCTTATCCTAAGATTCGCATTAGTTTTCAATGGCCGAAATTACCCATCCGCGATCAGCCCTACACTTACAACCTGAAAGGTTAAGAATATATTGTGAATTTCAAAAGGAACTACTTTTTAAGAACCCTCGACTTGTGTAATTATTAGCCAACTATGATATTTGCAAGTACCTATAGGAAAGGGCAGGGTATTAAATAAGGCATTTTCTTCAATTTGGCAATTCGTGCACTCCACCATGGGCATTGCAAACGACCAGTTACTAGTATTAATTAGTAGAGCTGGTAAGACACCGTTTTCTGGAAGGTTGAAGTACTTCCCCAGAGCGACATTGATTAAGTACTAAATATATTCATTTTAATAAACGGAATCAGTTCGTCAGAACCAATCTGAGTAACAGATCGGCGCCATTTATGATTAAGATCGAACACACGTGTCCACTTGGACCAATAAAACGGTAGTAAAGCCGCTTACACACCGGCGACTGATCGAATTAATAAACTGTAATGTCTGCAATAAAACCTTCAGCAAGAAATACGGTGTTATAAAGCTTATTCTGAGAGTGCATGACGGAGGGCCTCGCTCGTGAAAGCTTCGTTTGTATACAATTCATTTATTCATTTTGTTTTGCTCGTAAGATCCCGGTGTAAGGTAACACTTCATGCAGATAACATTCACTTTAAATTTTATTTATAATCTTGAAGTAATTCTGTTTTGAATACAAATGAGTAATCCAGTAACACCACACACAAAGGCAAGTACACGAACGAATGCTACTTTTAGCTATAAAGGATAGAGGCATTTGTAGAACGTAGTGTTCAGCCTAATTAAGCCTATGGCACGGGGACAGTTATCTAATTAGTCATAAGCGTTTTTATTCTTAGTTATTATTATGTGCGTTTAATTATTTATTAACGAAATTTTTTAAAACCGTTTTTACACCTGCTTTTATCTCGGTTATAACTAACTACTTTAGGTTCCAGTCAAAACAATATTAAATTCGGATCTATTCTTTAGGATATTCGGTGTGGTAAGGCCAGCAGTTATTCCGATTACAGGGAACAATGACTGCGTACTATTTACGCACAATGTAGTACCTAACTATGCACGGGACAAGAATTTTGAAATTACCTGGACAATTTTGCTTAATAATAATCACAATGTAATAATTAATAATAGTTTATTGTTTTAAATATTTAGCTCAAACATGGGTCTTTGCATCGCTTTTTTGCAAGAACAACTTTGCATATTTGTAAATGTAAACAAACTATCTACATTGTTAAGTAAACACATACACACATACATTTTTTATTCAATTAAGTAGAAAAAGTTACTTGTGCGTTTCCAATAATATTAATGGAGCTCTAGTAAACCCCTTCACTCAGGGTGCGTAAAATATATTTATCAGACCATTCAGCCGTCTAAAATGCCCCTCCACAACATTGCTTTGACAGAAATTTTAACAATATTAGTCAAGAATAGTATGATTATATTGACGGGGCTTAACGCAATCGATTAAATACGTGATCGTGTTAATTCCCGTCAACATAATTATATCATAATGGAACTCTAAACTTTAAAAGTAAGTAAAATCAAGAATAGCTTTTAGTATCAAAATCGAACCTCCTATCCTGGCGTTGCAATCGAACGCATTACAATATTTTTTTCAAAGAATACCGGTAACTTAATAATCGCTCTTGTTTTTGTCCCTGTAGCAATGTACTGTCGTTCGTAATCACACATAACTGTAGACATAAGTATATCTACAGTAATGTGCGTATATGTAGTACTATAACTAAATGTTTAAGCCAAACTGTACTGAAATAGACAAATCGGGCTACGTTCGTAACTCCCCAAACTTCGATGAGAAAAATAACATTTAATTCCGCACATCATTACGTTCATATTTTATCGCACAGATCGATGAAATAATGTAATGTCAAGTCAATAAAGCAGTCGTTCACCTAGTGCAGTGAAAACGCTGGCCGAATGCCCGCTATTGATTCGAGGAATGATTGGAAGCGTTGTGTTTAGTCGTGAGATATTGCGAGATGCGACTATATCACGACCTAAGAACTACATCGACCCAATTTCAACAGAAATGCACGTTATTCTTGACAAATATTTACCTACATTGATTATATACTGCAGGAAACCTTTCAATATTTTTTTTTTAATCTCACGTGGGTCACACATTATTAGTATTCTTGTTAACCCCTCCAGCTGTTTGTGCTAGGAGTGGGTTCACGTCCGTCGTGCAATGGGTGGGGTTCAAACCCGCAACCACTCGATCGCAAGTTCGACGTCTTAGCCATTACGCTACCGCCTGAGCGTCTGAATGATTCTTCGTTCGTTTTCCTTCGTATCATTATTAGTAACATAGGTCTATGTTACTAATAATGAATCTTCAAACATTTTATAAACCTCATAAAATAAAATGGAAATATCCTTGTAATTGTGTAACAAGCTTGATATAACTAATAGGCATAATATTTTAGTGATTATATTTCTGAAGAAGATTAAAGACGCAGAAAAAATAAGAATTAAAAAGAAGGAATGTTCATCCTCTTTTATCTAGGATATTCCATCTATACTACTAAGTTCGCCAAGATGTATCGTCCCGCCTCGTGACGCCGGTATATACTTGAAGCACCAGTGTTATCACTTTTGAATTGCCAATCCTATAACTCCATCAAGACTATCAGCAGCAAAAAATACCGTTCTAATCTAATCTAATCTAAATCCGAGCTGGTTAACTAAAGTCTTCTGGAAGTACTTCTGCTAGTATCCAACTCCAACATTATGCATGGCATTTAGTCATGCTCGTGGTAAAACTTGTGACATAAATGACGGACGGCTCCCGTTAGTGTTCATCGACCGACCACTTATTCGTTCATCGATATGAATAACATACGACGACCCTATGATCAATTATTATATAACATCAATTGATTTTGCTGAAGACGGATAAACCCATAGCTAAAAATCCGGACAAGTGCGAGTCTAACTCATGCACCGAGAGTTCCGTAAGATGGTAGTATGTCCATCTCTGGAATCTTGGATTTTAGCCCGTTTTTTCTGAAACAACAAACTTAACTTTGCAGTTCTAAAAATACGCTCCTATACATCGATATACAACAAAGTCAGCGTTCGCACCGCAAAATATAAGTTTGTAATCACAATTTGTTTTTAAATCTGGTCTGTCAACAAATTTATTACTTTCGGGTTTTTTTTTTTACTTGTGCTGTAAGAGACCTTGCTTCTTACCAAATTTCTTGATTCTAGGTCAATGGAAAGTACTGATACCTAAAGGTTCTGATTTACCTGCAAAATGTTAAAATGTTAAAAAATCTTTTGATTGCGTTGACTGATTGATTTTTTTATAACTTTAAGGGACCGCAGACATATTTGACGTCAATTTCAACTTGATGTTTCCACGGGTTTCTGAGAAAAAGATTCTTGACAGACAGACATACGGACAACAAAGTGATCCTATAAGGGTTTCTTTTTAAAAGGAACGGAATCCTAAAATATTTTATTTTTTATTAAAAGTAAGATATAGACACGTCGTCTGAGTTCCAGGAAGAGGAAGGACTGGTATGAAACTCAATCTCAATCAAAATTGTTTGAGTTTCCATGTTCCTAATGCATGGTATAAACACTCAAATAGTCATTCGCGCGATACCAACCCCATACTTTGATAGACATCATTGCGTGTCGAGGGGATATAAAGGCATTGTATGCTTGTTCTATAGGTTAACTGTTTAAAAAAATCTAAAATTCATATTGATAATGGTAAATGGTTTCACCCGCTTGACGTAGATCTAATTCAGACTACACCGGACGAAATATATCCAGTAACATTTAGACGACAGTAAATTTGTGTAATAAATAACAATCAAGTCTTCAAAACGCATTTACTGGAGTTTACATTGATTTACATGCAGTTACACAAGAAACTTAGGGAAACGCAAGAGTGGTTTTAATTTGAATACCTTTTAGTTGAAGAGTATTACGAGGTTATAAAGCTGCGTGGTGCTTATAGTTTATACGGAACTTTATATTAGGTAAGAAACTCGATAATCCTCTGCTTATCAGTGATGCAATAAACAAAGAATATTTATCTATGCTTTTACATTTGTATACAACCGCCATTTAGTTTATTGTTATTCCTCTTACAACAAGAAAGTATCATCTGTGAATTTTATTTTCTTTCTCTTAGAAGCTCTCGCGACCGTTATATATATACCCATATACACATCACTATGCTTATACGTTATCAAGTTTATTAGAAATAAATTGTTCCAATTCGTTACCCTTTTATTAACAGTTTAATTGAGTTATGCACGGACGCATTTACAGTTTTTGCAGATTATAATAGAATTATAGAAAATTATATTAGAAGTAAAGTATTTTTATAAGTGAGTTCCGAACTAAGTTAGGGTTGGCTTTCAGTCTAACTACGATACTTTTATAAGTATACTAGCAATCAGTTTTACAGATTCCCGCGTAAACACACCGATAACTATTTCATGTTCCGGTACCGATCTGGTAACATCGTTAATGTAGATTTATTTTTATCCTTGAGGACCCAATAAAAATAATAATAAATTGAATTCCGTCAACGTGGTTAAAAACTATCAAAAAATATATATTCCGGCGAATTGAGAACCTCGGCGCGCTGTTTATTAAATCTTAGTACACATATTACATTATTTGTCAAGAAGCCATAAATCTAAATGAAATGCACGTAAATCCATACATGCATGATCATATGTTTGATATAAAAAACAATAAATAAAAGAAGTGTGAACTTATCGGCCTACTTTTTGTAACAGTTATAATAACACTTCAATATAAATCATAGTCGTAACAAAGATGGATGCAAATAGTACTTGATGTCTGATGATCAGCTCTCATAAAGCTCTGGTGGTAGTGTTACCTCTTCACAAACAGGATTAAAAGTATTACGTTAATTCTGCTGCCTAATAGTGGTCTTTTCGGAAGGCACTAGGGCTTATTTTCGATTATAAATTTGCTGCCCCCTTCCTGCTTATGTACTCAGAATTTCTAAACCTAAAAAATAGAGAAAACCCAATTGGTTGCACGAATGGCGCAATGATTAAAGTGGCCTCGCAACTTCGCCGCGCTGAGTGTTGGGGGTTCGTTTCACAAACAGGACAAAAAATTGTGTGAACCACAAATAGTTGTCCCGAGTCTGGGTGTTCTTTGTCACCGTTGTTTGAATGTTTGTAAACACTCTAACGACACAGGATTGATTCCTAGTGCGGAAATTTTCTTAAAAGAAAATAAAAAACAAATAATCAGGAGCTCACGATTACATGCTAGCATAATCGCTTATACCACGATACCAGCCAGTTTGATTGTCATTGCTGTTAATCGATTGACAACCGGCAATTGCGGACAATATTATTAGCAGAATAATGAACCCAAATAAACCATTCGGATGACAAAAGAACCTCTCAATAGTTCATTTTACGCGTCACTGGCCAGAAGCCAAAGCTGTGCATTTAAGCTGCCTACACACAGAGGGTGGGGCGAGCCGTCAACGGCAACAAGCAACAGTTAGGACTATCACTTTATACGCTGAATAAATACTACATATATCTTAGTGTCCAGTGCTAAATAATTAGGTATATGTTTATATCAAAAGAAAATTGTTCAAAATATAATTAATATTTTTAATGGTTCAAGGTACGGGGAAATTTTGGTTTTATAGGTTCTGACTACTACTATTAAGTATCTGGATAACAGAAAGGTGTGGTCAATATTTAAAATGAAGGAAAGTGTTTTTCCTATTGGAGCACATTCTTAAACAACATTTGAATGTTTATGTCCATTTCAATGATTTTGTTTTTTATTTTTTTAAACAGTAATTTTTAGAAAAAAATGAGGATTCCATCAACATCCTTGGTATTAAATACCCCATATTTCGCATCAGAGAGGGCTGCTTTGAATAGTCAGGTCAGCCGCCTCTCATGCGAAATATTAGCTTTATCGGTCAATTTGTCATTTTCAAAATAAGATTTCTGGATTAAAAATCACGAATTTTCGTCAAATTATTACCGCTTTATGTTATTTACGGGATCTAGTATGCACCACCCTAAAATATGACCAAATGTTGTACGATGTTTTTGTGAGAAATGTACAGATTTGAAACATTGCCCCAATGCCGCGATACACAACTATTCCCTCCCGCCTGTTGTGTGCATGCAGCTTTATTTTTTTCTTACCCTATCGTTCGGCAGTTACATTAACTGCCTTTTCTCAGTGTCACGGACACAGAAGGATTTATTAGTAAACAAAACCAGCCATTTCGTCTGCGGTGACTCACAATGAATTATTGCATGCGTGTTAGGATTACAATTAACCTAAAACATATTTTGTGAAATTGAATTATATGAATGAATAGGTTAACGGAATTAACATGATAATTCTGAATTATAGGTTTACCATAAGCTGTCTAATTTTAAATTACATACCAAACATTTTGAAATAGAAGTTCATTTTTAGCCACTAAGGTGGTAAAGAGGAACATGGACGGTTCAATGGACCGTCCTAGATAAACTGTAGTAGTTAGTAGAAAAAAGTAGTTGAATAAGTTAGTACTATATATATAAAATACTATATTCAGTCTGAAAAAACTCGGCTAACTTTTCACCGGTGCATAGAACGGGGCCGAATTTATACCCCTCCACAAGCAGCCTCGATAATCTTTGGCAGCACTAAAATACTGTACAATTAGTCGTTTTAAGACCATTTTTATACCACTAGTAAAGAAGCACAGGACCCATGTGGTAATTAATGGTTGTCCTTATGCGAACGTTTTAAAATGCCTTTAAAATATTATAAAATAAATAATAAAAAAGACAAATTAAAAGTAATGCAATAAAAGAAAAAAAAAAAAAGATCGAAACAAGATTGAGAATAGAAAACAAAATTAAAATAAACTATAAACAAAGTAAACTCTACTTCGGTTTAACAGACTATATTATGAGCTGAAAGCCTAAGTTAAATACCCGCATTAAGTTTAGTTGCAAGCGGAACTCATTAATTTTCTTTCGGTTTATAATTTGCAATTGGGTGCCGCTGTCGGGTAAAAAGGTTTGTACTGAGCTGGTCATGAAAGGACGAAGATATAGTGCGACAAGGATATTTTGGCGCGTGGTTAAAATTGGGACTAACGCTGCCATACTGTGAAACGTTAATTAAGCGTAGTTAGATAAGCACACTTTTGCCTTTTTTCCCTATATTTAAACAGTGAATACAAAAAAAAATGTTTGATAGTTATTACTTTTACTCGTTATTAAAAGAACTATTTACACTGAGGTTGCTCAAATGTCCAATCAAAATTATGTAAATTGATACATGACGTATTCCTTAAAAGTAAGGAGATTTTATTAACTGGTAACAATGAAGTCACTTTTTCAATGTAACCTAAGATCCAAAAGATCCTTGTTGCACAATGCAACAAACTAAGTCCGGAATGTGTGCTTAAAAGTAAAAAAATATATATTACAGGAATATTCTTTAGTATAGCGATGAGACAAAGAATGACAGATTTTTTGCATCAAATTAAAAAATAATTGGATTTGGAATTTAAAAAAGAAATTTTTTGAGCATTTTGGAATGCTAATTTAGAGAGTTAGCTGACATCTGTCATTTATTTCAACATCTCTCTCAGACATAAAACAACTGCAATTTCTTGGGCAACAAAAAAGAGAGGGAGCAGTTGAAATTGAGTAGGTAGGTACTTCTCAACAATAACATCTGTTTTCAGTGACAGCTTACGTTCTCCGAGCTAACGGGTAAGTTAATAAATCAGATGTTTTTTTTAAAAGTCTTACTAATATGTGCGCGAAATTCATTGTGCGACAAAGCGACAAACGACGGCATTTTTATGTAGTTGGTCAACGGATTGAACAGTTTTACTTCTTGTCGGAAATTCTTGAAAGTCTTGGCAGTCGTTTTTTAATTTTGAAGTGAAAACTTCTTTAGCGGCGTTGTGCACTTTTTAGGATGGGTAAAAAATGTTAAACTCGCGTTAGGACACGCGACCTGATCGAAAATTTGTAAGACGGAGCCGAGTTTCTTATATTAAAAAAAAATAACATTCGAAATTCAAACATTTATGAGCGGCCAGGAGCGCAGAACTTCCAGTGTACCCTATGTATATATTAAGATATGTTATTACCTACTTTTATTTTTAACTTAATTATATATATATACGGATGTTTGTGTGTGTGTGTGCGTGCGTGCGTGCGTGCGTGCGTGCGTGCGTGCGTGCGTGCGTGCGTGCATGCGTGCGTTAAAAAAACCCCTACTAGTTTTATAATTGCATTTTTGATAAATAGTTGCAATTAAAGGATCAGAAAATAGAACAGGTCTACGTATATTAGCTTATATTTGTTTTTGTTTGGAGTAACATTAGGAACATAGAGTGTTTGTATAAAATATAATAATAATAATTTGAGACCGTGTTTGAGGTACACGGCCGTCTGATCCCAAATTAGGCGGAGCCCGTATTATGGTAAAAAGTCTTATAGATGAATTACACCCAGACACACAACAAATGATCGTGCTCGTCACACAATTAGTTATCCTGGTTGGGAATCGAACCCACGACCCCTGGCTCAACAGTCAGCATCACCAACCACTAGATCAACAGGTCCGTCAATACAATATGCTTATTATATATGTTTAAAAATAAGTTCACGTCTTACAGAGTGAAAATATAATAATCTATCTTCTTGACCACAAGTCATTATTACTATAAATATGAACTTGGCAACTATAAAAATAAAACACCAGTTAATGATAATAAGAAGTAAAAAAAATAAAAAACAATTTTTCAGCGAAATTAAAACTTTAATTAATAAAGAAATTAGTTCATATTTCTGACAACAAAACGTTCGATCAGCTGGTTCAAAGGTCAGTTCCCGTGCCGTTGACCCCGGCAATCGATCGCTTCCCTCCATGGCGTATAGTAACCATCCATTGAATAATATTGATGTACTGGCGAGAACAACAGTCGTTAATATGCGCTCAAGGTAATCTCTTCATTCAGCCTATTGTCTGCACACTTGAAGAAACATTCACTTCAAATTATAATTTGTGTTTGTAACAGGTTTAGTGTACCGTTTGTTCACGTTTACGATTCAAATGTTTTACACTCACGTTTTATGTTAAATCAATTAAACCCATCGCTCACGTCACTCACGTGTCATAAAAATGTTTGTGATTGAATGATGTATATATTTCACAAATATGAAATGCTTAATATAAAGTCAATATTCAATCCAAGTTCGAAAACAAAATTAAATGTATTAACAATAAATAATTCAATAGAACATCACACTTTTACTAACCAAAGTTAGTTAGTCATCTTCACCTTCCTGATATTATTAAAATAATAGTAAAAAAAGAAAAAATAGTAAAAAAAAATCATAGAAATGTTCTTTCCTTGATTTCACGAAGCGACTCTGTACCCCAATAGACACAACACTAAATAATCTTCATATACAAAATGCAACTTGCACACACAACGACAAAATCTTAATGGGGGCGGTTGGTGCCACTTGGGTTCAGTAGAACTAGTAAGTATTCAATAATCTGTGGTTGAACTGTGCATGTAGGTACATAGTATGTAACGCCCCTGTACACACATACAAGCCCCACACATATAAGAACTAGGTATTGTTCTAATTTGACTGTGTTCGCAATTTGAAATAGCACAACAGATATTCTTTGACAGATTTTTTCTTAAGTAACTAACAGAGAGTATACAAACACTAGTAACTAATGGTATGTTCCTAATAAATAGTTTAGATCATAAAAAAACTATTAAAAAAAGAAAATAAAATCCAATCTTTACCTTTTTTATAAAATAAATAAAATACCAATTTTTTACTAACTTACATACCTGATAGAAATAATATGTGTCGTGAGAATGTGAGTTATGTGAGATACTGAAAATCTTTACCCAAAAATCGAAGAAAATGGTCTAGGCTAGAAAATGTAGCACTCACATACGTTTTTAACATCTACAAATGTTTATATTTTTGCTTCTGTCTCTAAACACTTCATGATATTCCTGTTTAAAACTACAAAGAGTACGGGTATTAAAATGACACTACCCAAAGTTCTGATAAGGCGTAAAAGTGCGAAAGTAGGTACCTAATATGCTTCGAAACGAATTTACTTTAATAAATAAGAAATTACAAACATTCTCCACAATCAGCTAAAACGGACGAGATAAATGTACCAAGATAATTAAAAATACCTCTTTACTGCACCATCTCACAGGAAGTGTTCACGTAAGGAATTCGATATCTTGATATATTATTGGAGGGGTGTCTTGCCGCGTTTTTACAACCCCCAGGGGTGGCTGCCTATCTATTTATAAGGGCTAGGGGTTGGAGACGACCTTTATAATACAGCTTTAACCGATGCGCTCTACAAACTGGAGTCATAAAAAGTGTTGGACACAAGTAAACTACATATGTATTCATCCGGGTGTAGGAAGGTGGAGGTTAATTTTATTAATTTAATTTTAAGTTTTGTAATGTGACTATATCGAAGAATGTTTCGTTTTTTTTTTTAAATAATCTGGCCGTAGTGGTATCGTAGTATTTCCATGCTTACTAAAAACATCATGTTTGGACACTTGGTCAGTGGGTTTCTTGAGTTATAAGCCCTTAAGTGGATAAACAGAGTCAGAATCACAGATTCAGAAGTAACACCTCACCTACTAAGCTAACTACTTAGTGTTAAAAGTTTATTCTTATCTCGATTGTAGGGGGGAAGGGGAGGGGGGTTTTAGTCCTGAAATCTTGATCTTGATAATTTGTTGTGATAAATCCTAACAATTCTTGATTTAATCTGCTCATTTTACATTGGTTATTGATAACACCCAGTTCAATTTTTAACAATCAATATTTAGATCTAAATCAGCATTTTAAATCTCGACTATACATACATCTTATAACATCACAACATCTCATAAAATACTATGGGTTAAAATTGTAAAAAATGCGACAGACACCTTATTACTTAACTACTCGTTGCACGGTTCAGCATACCAATGCATTTCATTTATTTAAAACTTGAATTTGCACATACTTATACAGCGACGGAATGCCTTAGACACTTTTGTCACTTGTAGTAGAAATCTTATAAACAAAATCCTATTATTTAACATTATCTTATTAATATTATGCCGCCAGAAACGTCAATAGACGTGTTCTTAATTCAATTTAATGCTTTATATCTCTTTGAAATAACCCGTCTCACACTCTCGGTTGTAATACTGGACTGGAGGTATTTTTACTACATGTATTAATTAATAAAATTTATGTTAACAGTTACGGTCTGTTTATCACTGATCTATTGGCCTATTCGCCAATCCATCAGCTGGCCCGGGTCACGCCCTCGAGAGAAAGTGTAGCACATTTATAGTCCGGCTTACAGGTAGCCCCCCTCGCTGCGTCTGTCTAAACTTAGACGATAAGGATGCAGACACCGTGCGAGAGCGTAGACGCATAATTAAAATAAAAGTGAGAAATTTTGGCAACAGTGAGACGTGACGTCACGCATTGTAATCTTTTACAAAATCGGACTATTGTCAGCGAACCTACCATTTAGAATTTTATGTAGTTTATAACATACTAGCAACCCGCACAAGCTTTGCACGGGTGGCAAAGCATATATTGATTTTTTCCGACATCTTCAACAATCATCGTCATTTCAGCCGTTTTACACAAAACCTTAATTAATTATATTTACAACTAAACCCTCCTCATAAATCACTCCGTCTTTTGGTGAAAACCGTATAAAAACCCGTTCGGTCGTTATTGAGTTTATCGCGAACAGACAGAAAGACTCGGCGGGGGACTTTGTTTTACAATATGTGAGATAGTGATTTGATTTGACAGTCTACATTCCTCAACATGTTGGCTGGACCTGGACCACCAATTACGTAATAGTTGGTTTAGTTTTCACAAATAGTAACTCTCGCTAGAATGAATAAGTTCTATATTGAACTTATTCATCCTAGCGAGAGTTACTAGAGCTAGAGGTCGCACGCGCCATTTCATATTTGCCTAATCAATCAAACAGTAGTTCAGGTGACGCGCTATGGTAGTCTTACTTATCATAAATCTGGTATGGTTGTCATTTAACCGGCTATATTTTTTTGTGTTCTGATGTAAAAAATATCGTCTATAGAGCATGTTTCCAGATTTCGTAGGAAAACGCCATAACAATTTGCTGGTCTCGGGACCCAGAAACGAATCAAGAGACTGTAATTTAATAATCGCTGTCGCTTATCTACCATGTCCGCACACCCACAGATTATATTAGGCGGCAGCGCACGCGCCGGCCGCCCTCACTGTCTACGTTAATACATATTTGTATTTAAACTATATTGACTTTATGCATTTATGAACTCTGCATACTGAGACGGGAGCTAGTTGAGTCGGGAGTGTTATCTGATCAAGACGGCAACCAGCATTATGAAACATACTACTTAAACAATGTAGGTAAAACAGGTTTATTTTTAACACAACATATTTACATATACACTGTCTCGTTGGTGTGGTGGTCCAAGGTTCGATTCCCGGATCGGGCAATTTGTTATAGTATCTTCTTTCAAGTTATAAGTAACAGAGCGGAGCACAGAATAAAAAATACAGATGGGCTTTTAAGCCTTGCAGCGTTGGTCGATAATAATGATATTTTTAGAATAGTACCTACTGACCACAATTCGTCTAACTAAATTATGTCCCTTAAAACTTTCTTAAGCCATTTTTTAAATCGATTATTAATATGAGAAGTTTGAAACTAGACTTTGAAATGACCCAGCATTGACTGCAACTGATTTGTAATTATCTTATCATCATCCGAACTCTTAGAAAAACTTATATGGTTTGTTCATAATAACAATTTAATACTGACTGGTTATTATAATTTATTCTAGATAGATTACATGTCTGATACTGCTGTTGAACAACAGCAAAGTTGTCTTAAACTATCATGTCGTCGAGACGGCGGCGTCTGGGTGCCAAGTTCCAACTAACTTGAATGAATTAATAATGCAGCAAGTTTACAACTTTATTGGTAATTTTGTGTATAGACATTTTCTTATGACAGTGAGTGCCTTTCTTTGACAACTTATAATTATAATATCTGTGCAACGAACCTTTACTCAGCTAATAGAAACCAAATCAACTCCGTTTAATCTTAATGTTACTTGTCCGTACAATACCAGCTGAACCTCTTAATTTACTTATTTCTTGGAATAATATAATATTCTAAAAAGGATAGTATAGTATTGCATATTTAAAGAATTTTAATATTATCTAACATTAGAATCTAAAAGGTAATCACTGCAAATCCACTTAAGAACGATTTATTTCCAGTCTCCTAATAAAGTTTAGAGGAAGAAGTAAGTGTAAGTAGAATTCTCATAGGAATACCCCCAGGGATACTCGAGAATCCCGGAAAAGTTCACCTTTCTTGAAATAAACTTAATTTGATATCCGATAGTTAAACACATGTCGTAATCAAACTAGTGGACTTGTATATATTTGTTTCTCTCCCAATCAATGTTGAGCAATTTGGCTTTTTGCCAAACGATTCTTTGCGATAATTAGTTTCACATTCTTTGTCTTTAGACGTACATTCGACTAATTACTAGAAATTAATCATTGATAGTCTTTATCGATATTCTTGAAAGTCTGTGGTTAGTAGATTTGATCAGTTTCGATCGATAATATTAAGAAGCTTCGATATTACTAACACTATTTTATTAATTCTCATTTGAGTTTTGTGTGCCATTAACTTTTACTATCATCTCTTTTAACTTTGGTGTCTTATGGTGTTTATATTTGTATCGATTCAGTGCAGTCATAGAAAGTATATGTGTATTACAAGCGGTTTAGTTACAACCATACACATTACATACTTTATTGCATATACCTGTTATATTTTTAACAAAAAATATACCATGAATGCATGTAACTAAACGGAAATACAACAAATACAAAGATAATAAAACTAAACGTAGCAACTATGAGGGATACACGTGACCGTATTACAAGAGGGGTAACGAGAATGCCGTATGCACTTTTAAGGTTACAAAGTAACTACGACAGGACAATCCAGTTTCTGTCCAGACCAATAAATTCTTTGTGTCCGTGACATAAGTACTCTTTTTGTATAAAATTACAAAAAACGACAACTCCATTTTTGGATTCATTGTAGCGTTGTGTAAATTTGGTAGTTAACTAACCGTAATATTGAAGTAGCGTCATATTGATAGTCAACTAATGTAATATTGTAATAAATATCGTAAACTAGCTTTTGCCCTCGGCTTCACGCGCGTGAATGTAAAATTGTCAATCAATTTAAGTAATTCTCGAGAACTGTACTTTTTGGGATAAAAGGTATCTTATGTGCTTTTCTGTACAACTGATAATGTGCATACGAAATTTCATGGTGATCGAGTGAGTATTTAAGGCGTAAAAGCGTAAAAAACAATACAGAATTAGGATTTAGGGTAAAAACGTCAAACATATATTTTATCAGTTGCTTGCAGGTGAGACAAGGTTTCCACTTTAAATTGACGTATCATTGAGGTATGTATAGTCACAAACAAGACATCTTTGAAAATATTTAACACACAAAATGTTACTTACCGTCTTCGTCATCGTCTATGAGGTCGGTTAAAAATATTTTTTTCCTTACCATTGATTACAATTTAGACAAAATTTAGTATAAGTAATAAGCTTAATAAATAAAATTTTGGGGCGTTTATCAATATTAATCTTTTCTAACAAGACCTATGTACATTATATTTTTGATACAAGTAAGTTAGAAGGTAATAATACTTCATATAACCTTGATTTGTACTAAATAAATAAATACACTTTATATCTGAATATGCTAACTTGCAACTCACATTTTACCGTCTAATGACTCTTTTTTTTTAATGTGACCAAGGTCAACAAATATACAGCCTGATTGACAGTGTAAAAAAAAAGCTATGAAGACCCAACTGTACCCAAAAGAACACTAGACGAAGGTTTATGCCTGCAAATAGAACGTTTGATTATCATAATAATCTTTCAGCTTCCATATTAATCTGTTGGTATGCAAAGCAAAGCATAGTATGAAAAATAAACTAGAAAAAGAATATTGTCTATTCTTCACGCTCCTGTTAGGTACATTTTTATGGATGCGCGGTCTAGTCTAGCTACGACAAATAATGTTAAAAATAAGACCACAGATAATATTATGTTTAAAACGAAGTCTGCACTACTAATACTAATATTTCATACATATTCCACACCTCATACGAGTACGTGGAGTGGTAAGTGAATATTGCGCCAGATGTTTTAACGTATGTATATAACTAAACAGTTTTAGCTGTAACTTCCAGACTTTTCGGAGAAGGAAAATATCAGACATGTAGAGATATAAATTGTGCCCTAGAACCTCACTCGCGTATTTGTATAGTACCTAGCTATACAAATACGCGGGTGAGTGCTTTTGTGTCTACCAATCCTAACTAATCCTACTAATATTATAAACGTGAAAGTTTGTAAGGATGTATGGATGTTTGTTCCTCTTTCACGGAAAAACTATTGAACCGATTCCGATGAACAGAAAATATTTGTTTTTGTATCTGACTGGTGAAAACAGGTTAAAATTAAAGTTTTAAAGAAACACAATAACCTATTCAGTTTTATTATAAACATAACTGCACATAACTGTCTTTATCATTAATAAACTAAGTAAATGACTATTTATAGACAAAGTTAATATAACTAAAACTAACCATTTTCCACGTTTTAAAATATTTGTTTCATTTTTCTTTATTTATTTAAAACTTAATGCACAATTTGTACAAAGGCGGACTTAATGCCCAGGGCATTCTCTACCAGTCAACCTTGGGGTGATGCACCACCTGCCCAAATGCCAATCAGCCTGAAAATTACTAAAAAAGCAGACATAAAAACCGATTTAAAAGTTCAGCCTTATAAGTACATATTTTTAAAAGATTTTATTGAACTTGCAATTATTGTTAGGGCCAAATCTTGCAACTGAAAGCAAGCTATCCTCAACCGATTATGCTGAAATGTTGCATATACGTTAAGTTTGGATGACAATAAATAAATAAAATAAAACAAAAAAAAAATAGGCAGTCATGAGACTGCCGACAGAAGTGAAAACTTAAACGAAACGACGAACTTAAAACGTCACATTAGCAGGTTGGTGACATTCATTAATAAGGAGCTGACAGAACTCAATGTTTAGATTAGCGGTCTCTAGTGGATCTATATATGTATTATTAGCGCGACGGTCACGAGTTCAGTTCTTTTTCCCCATAGCAAAAGTGCACAAACGAGCCTAAAGTTTTCTTCTTCAACAATGTTTTTTTTTTTTATTAAAGCTTGTCTTTAAAAATGTTTTTTTACAATTAGGTAGGTACAAATAGATTTAAGTTGCTAAACATTTTCATGCCATTTAGTTGGTGAAACATGCTGTACTTAATTTTATATGTAAAACAACAACACTATTATAACCATGTTTCTAGCAAATAAAGATTATTATTATTAGTTTATTTATATTAATATTATTCATTCAAGTCATTTACTATAGGTTTCACTTAATATGTTGTTTCCATTATGAGCTTGCCTTATTCTGAGTTACTAGGCATTATGATTGTCGGTATGAGGGCGCTAATCTAAATATTGAGTTCTGTCAGCTCCTTATTAATTAATCTATAAAAATATAATTAGTTCAATAAAGTACTTATTATGTGCGCAATTCATAACGTAAAATAAACAAAAACATAATTGTAATTAAGGTGAAAATTTATAACGCATATAGTGCTCAATAGCGAAAACCATTATTTAAAATTTCGTTGACGCGACACGTCGTTTTAAGTTTTCACTTCTGTCGGTAGTCCCATGACAGCCTACTTTTTTTTTACTTTTATGAACCTATCCCTTTTTATTTTTTATAACATGTGATAATAGTGAGCCTAAAATTTTGGAAAAAATATAGAAAATAGTTATTTACTTGTAAATTATAAGACAGGACATATTGTGTATACAAACTTACTTTTCATGTGCAATTCATCGTAAAGAACCCTCTCCACGACAGTTCAACTTGCAAATGGGCGATTTTTTAAACTAGTAGATACAAACGTTACATGTTACTAGTATTACACGTCGCTTGTAAAACCGTAACTCTTAGAAAGAAAGTCCTATGCCTTTGTCTAATAGCTTAGGCTACTGCGCTTGTAAACAACTTTCAAAATCTAACACCTTATTTAATAAACCCTAACTATTCTTAATTAATTGTGGTTTATTTCGTTTCTAATTTTCCTTTTCCCGACATCATTTACATAAACACAGTTAGCAGATACTAAACAGAGATATAGGTCAACGATATCCTACGTCATGGCCATAATGTTGAAAGAATAATCTAAAAATACGACACTCAAACATTTTTAGAATAACAATGCGAAAGCGGTATTTATACTAACTGGATTATAATTTACTCGCGACTTGTTTCCTATTGTAAGTAAATAAGGTTTAAATTTATTTGGGGAGTTGTCGGCGTGGACGGATGCAACGTGAGTCAGAGCTACCGGAACATTGTGCCGAATCGTGTCCGGACCTCACCTGGAAGCCAGCAGGCGCCGGACAACCAATGAATACTAATCATCAAATCTGACGACTATTCAAGCCCCGTGACAAACAAACATACCTTTAGTTAATTTGTTACAATTTACATTGTTAATTTTTTATACACAACTGGACGTTGTGTGAATAAAAATTAGATTCGTCATTGTATCTAATGTTACTGCATACCTTCTGTTGCTAACTAAATGATGGTATTGATTAGTTTTTGTTTAAAGTTGACTGTCTTCTTTTACAATTAAATTGGCAAAGCGGCAAGCACACGACTGGTAACACTGGTAGTGATCCTTGCTTTTTATCAACCACTTATCGAAACGAAATATAGTTAATCACCGGTAGAAGTAAACCACTACACTAATAGTACAAGATAATCATATTCTTGTGTAGAATAAAGGTGCTGTCCAGGCCGGAAGGTACCGATTTCGAAATTTAAAACCGTGAAAATTTTTAATTGGGGATTTATTTCTACACAATTTCAGGACAAACACGTCACTATCTCAAAGAGAATTGAGTGAGACCTTTGTGTTACTGTAAAGGCTACACCTACATACATAAATTGTATACAAGTTAGGGGCTTTGAACTCAGGACAAAAACAAACCCTAGGATTGTACCGATTCCAAATATGTAAGTGGTCTTGAACCTCGAAGCCTTTGGAGCGCTTGTATTGCTATGTCTATTTAGGAACGCCGTATGTCTGTTTGCAACCTTAGTAGTATATAAAAAGTTGATGGTAAGTAACTAGCTATTAGTTACTAGCTTTGGCCCGGGGCTTCGCTCGCTTAAAGGTTATTTTTCTATCAATCGGGAACAGTATTTTTTTCATGAGGAAAAAAATACTGTTCCCGATTATTCTTTCCTGCACCCCTGGCAACTTGTATGCAAAATTTCATGATGATCGGTTTAGTAGTTATGGCATTAAAGCGTAACAAACAAACAAACTCACATTGACATTTGTTATATTAAGTTAGGATTATAAAAAAAGACGTACGAAGAGAAAGTTGTCTTTCGTGTATTTGATTAGCTCCGTCTGCGCATTGCTATCCTAGATTCACCAACTGTCACCAGTTGGTGATAGTGTTAGTAAGTTAATAAGACAACCGCTGATTAGGACGAAACTTAGCACACAAATAGATCTATAGAATATATCTATAGATCGAAAATCTAAATGTGGTTATTAGTATTTGAAGATGTTAAAGATGTCACAGGGATGAATAGCCAGAGAGACCTTATAAAATATTCTACATTGGCAGTTTACAGAAACATTGAAAGAGTATAATACTCCTAAATCAAATATTATTGTCCCACGTGGAACTCTGTATTGGTTGTGTTTTTTTGCAGCATATTTTTTACTCCTTACAACAATTATACCATTTGTCAGCGGATATGTATTTCAAATAATAAAGACATACCTAATTATCGACAAAACTTGTAAAATAGCAAAAAAAAACAAGAAATAGATTGATAGACAGTTTGTTCCTAATATCTATGGTAATAATGGAGACTATTGGTCAATTTTCTTCCTTTTTTCTTCAAGAAAATACAATCTTGAACTTGGCTTGACACGCTGCTGCGTGTATAGATTTAATGATTATAATGAAACGCACTTTCAAAATAGGAACGAACCTAATGCATTGGAACAATATGTATCAAGGCTAACACAATTTGCATAATAAATGAATGACTGCTCAAAAACTCAGCTGCTATCAACGACGTATGAATAACCCAATTATCGTTGATTCGCATGTAAATAGTGCAGGCCTACTCCGCAGCTGAACCGCTGAAACTAGCCTTCTCGCTCTAACAACAATATTTTTGTATGTCCGTCACAGTTGCCCGTCTAATTTTATCTCCGAGATGCGGCTTCCGGTCAGCGCATACTGTTCAGCAGGCCCTTTAGTTGCATTGCACTCAAATAATAATTTGTTAAACTTACACTGCTATAAATACATTTTACATAGGGTTCTCCTAAAGACTTCCACCAAGTGTAGTCTCAAGGGTGAGATAATGATAATTCTATACGGCTAAAATTAAATTAATAATAAATTTATGTCAACGTTCTTTGGTTATTACAAACTTCTTTTGCAAAATACTAAATAACTTTTATCATAAAATATCAAGAGTCAGGAAACTATAGGTACGTCACACAGTCATGGCACAGGTTACTGAACTCATCTCTGCAATGCATTGTATAGATAAGATAGTAGGATAGTAGGTAGGCAAAGGTGACAAATTTTACGGACGCAAAAGGCCTAAAGCTAATTGCAACTTTATTCTCATTTCTAAATAACGAATAAACAGATCTTATAAAATAAATAAGTCGATCAGATAATAAATAGTTCGGTTCAGCGCAGTGATAATAGGTACATAAAAGGTTGAGGTTGAAGAAGATTTCTCAAGAAGCTCGGAAGGAAGTTCATTATGATAATTATAGTTATATAATGTTTCATTTCAACAATATTGAGTGCACTGAGTTGTTGCGTCATTTTTATCAATGTTTGATTTGATAGCTTATCGTAACTATAATAGTTTATCAAAGTTGTCTTACAAGGAATACTAAAAGAGTAAACAAGAATAAGGACAAAGAAAGTGTGAACATTTGTGCCAATAATTGTTGATTTTCTGTTTTATGTTTTAAAACTGTTATAAAATATTTATTTTATCCTCGTGAAATACAATAGTTGTTGTCTCTTGTGTATGTACGAGTCCTGATAAACTAATTGGGTCTGTGAAATAATGTTATTCCAAACTTTTTCCACTACTACTGCAATATTTTTCCACCATTAATGAACTCATCCAATAAAAAAGTATCGTGAAATTGGGCCATACCAACGAAAATATTGGTTTTCAAAGTTTTTTTTGTGTATGGTATACACAAAAAAAAAACTTTGAAAACCTCTTTATTTTTTGTACAATTGAGATAGCAAACAATAGCAGATGGCCTCTTTTGGTTAGGCGCCACATATGTATACCTATATAGTATACGTATAGACACCCAATAAATGAAAATCGTAAAAAAAATTTAAGCGTAACAAAAGTAGTATCAATTGTGCACTGCCAACCATATAGGTACGGGCATGTTAGTCTAGTGGTTGGAAAACCTGACTGCTGAGCTCTGGCTCACGACCTCTGGGTCGTGGGTTCGATTCCCACCCAAGACAAATGATTGTGTGATAAGCACGATCATTTGTTCTGTGTCTGTGTGTAATTTACCTATAATATGTACGTATTTAGTAACATACTAAATGTTTATCAGCAGTCTGATTACAATAGCTCTGCATACTTTGGGATCAGTCGGACGTGTGTGAGGTGTCTCAAGTTTTTATTATTTTTCAGCTCGTTGTTTGAGGTAAGTTGATATTGTTAAAAATATGACAACTAATTTTTACTACACTAACTATACTTTTAAACATTCGCGTTTCACAGCCAGTGCAATCTGGTCGAAACGTCAGGCAATTCAGAGGTATGTAATACCTATTTCATGATAACGTTAATTCCCGTATATAAACATAATTATACGCTGGCTATACCTATATGATCGCCGTCCTGTACGGTGGAGTAACTACCACATCCCCAACAACCCGTCTTTAACAGAAATCTGCCCTACCCTACGACAAAGGTAAAATACAAGTGTAAAGAATTTAAATACATTTACTTACTATGTCAAAAATTCTAAAGTTGAGATAACATTGTTATACACTATACAGTGTACCTGAGTACCTACACTACTGTATCTGTGTCTGTCAACAGATAACTCGGAGACTTGAAGCGGGTGTAGTACTAGAGAATATCTTGCTAACTGCACGAGATATGTATTGTCTGCTCCCATCCCTCGTCTCGGAGCCTTGTCGAGGGACCACTCAAATTTGTGGAGTGTACTCTTAGGTGCACTACGTTCCTAGACTAATATTTGAATAATTTAATTCTATTTTTTAAATTTCAAAATGTTACCAAAAACAATACCTGTGTTTTTTTGCATCTAGACAATGGCTGAAATATCAAATACATACTTTTTTTTACTAAGATGCCAAATACGCACCATCTAACCCATTTTATGATAGATCATAGTTTTCTAAATTTAAACACCCATAATGAGTTGCTATTGTTTATTACGTCGCATAGGTCGTTACAAATAAATAATCAGCTATATGTAGGTAAAACGGTAATATGTAGGTACGTAATTTACATGTGGTTTTTATCTTGATGATCGAAGCGTTTTATTTATACAATTAAAAAGCAGCAATTAGAACATGGTTATTGATAATCTTATCACACATTATTCAAGATTATACACAAACCAACAAGTAAGGTTAAATACAAAAAAAAAAACACTGGATATTGTTCTCGCAATTGCGTTTTTAATTATGTGCAATTTCAGGTACTTGGTCAACACTGACGCATAAAGCTTGTTTGTGGCTACATTGTACATAAACGGTTGTCATTTTTTTTTTTTTTTTTTTCTCTTTATTTATTTAGGGGCATATGTCTCATAGGATATGTGAGCCCCAGCGTTACCTAAAACTAGTACATACTTATCTGAAAATTAATTTATATTCTAATATATACAAGTGCAAAATCATTGGTGAACAAGAATCATATTTTCGACCATAAATTTTGCCGCTTCGCCAGTCGGTTCTGCTAATATGCTCAAAAAAATACCTTGATCATATCTGTTAATGTTGAATTTCTGCACCAATGATTCTCTCACCCTCTGATGTTTAGCACATTCTACTAGGATGTGCTGAACATCATCTATCCTGTCACATACTTCACAATTAGGCGAATCAACCTTCTTCATAAGAAAAGCAAATTTTCGTGATGGATAATGACCAGAACGTAATCTCAGCATTGCAACAATATATCCTCTACTAAATTCATTGTTGTAAAACCAAGGTATTCGTGGAGGCTGACATTGAATTGTTTTAAACCATATTCCTTTTTCTTTGCTTCTTTCATCAAAATATTCTTTAAATTTACTGAAACAATTATTTTTAAATTTTATTATTACGTCTGTAAAATGTGGCAAAATGAAAATATCCGAACCGTTCGTTGCTGCTAATTTAGCCATCCTGTCAGCCTCCTCGTTCCCTTTTAGTCCTATGTGGGATGGAACCCATTGCAACCTCAGATTTATATTATATAAAGTATCTAACTCGTGTATTAATTTTAAAATATTGTAGACTATCGGTACACCTCTGCAAGAACCAGAGGCGCATCGAGCCACATGCTGTAAGGCGCTTTTGCTATCAGTACATATCACAACATTTTTGTACTTCTGGTATTTAATGTATTTGAGTGCTTCTGAGATTGCAATAAGTTCTAAGCTCATGATTGACATTTTTCTTTTTATACTAAACATGCTAGATACATTTGTTGACACATCACAGAATGCAGCTCCAAAACCATTATTACTTTTCGACCCGTCAGTATATAACTTTGACCAACCAGCATATTTAGTGTTCAGTTCTTCAATTACGTTAAATTTCAGGGTAGAAATATTATAACAACTTTTGGGTCGATTAACAGATTCTAAATTGAATTCCATAATTTTACCTATATCTATATAACTCACCCAGATATCTAATTTATATAATTCAAGTGGGTTTGAAGCGTGTATATTACATTCTTTGCATTCATTGTAAATAGCTACAAGTAATGGTCTTTTAATACCTTGCCAATATCTTTCATAAGAATTGGAGCTGAGATCTGCTATCACATTAATTGTTTTACTGTCAGACCAAGACATATTTTTAATCAAATATTTATAAGCGAGGTATAATCGCCTCAAGAATAGTGGTGGAAGACAAAGCTCGCTCTCCATAACGTGGATAGGGGTGCTTTTTATGTAGCCTCCTATTATTCGTAGAGCCTGGTTTTGAATTCTATCAAGTCTGATCAAATTATTTTTTGCACTTGTATCATATAGAAAACACCCATAATCCAATCCACTTCTAATTATTGCGATATATAACGTTCGCAGGTGCTTGGGGTGTATACCCCAACCCGGACCTGCTAGTACTTTCAACAAATTCATAAATTTAGAAACTTTCGCTCCAATTTCATTTAGGTGTTTACCCCATCGTAACGATGCATCTAGCCATAGACCTAAATACTTAACGCAATTCAAAGTTGGAATAATGTTATTTTCAATATTTAATCTAGGTTGCCATTTTTTACGTCCTCTCGTAAAAACACACACTTTAGATTTAGTCGGCGATAACTGAAGACCTATCTCATCCAGCACAGCAACAAAAGTATTCAACGATTCTTGCAATTGGCGTTGACAATGATTAAAGTCTTTATGACGAATATACAAAACGAAATCGTCCGCGTATTGCGATAGTACAACAGTAGATGTCTGACGACATATTTTAAATGTAGTTATATTGAAGAGCAGTGGTGAAATTGGATCTCCCTGAGCTAGTCCTCTATTCGTATATCTAACTTCAGATAATTGAACATCTAAGCAGTTTTTAATCATTAAACGTCTATCGCTTAAAAAACCCCACAAATAATTACATATTTTACTGCCAACATTTAATTCATCTAGGACTTGTACTACTTTGTCTATTAATATGTTATTATACGCGTTTTCAATATCAAGGAAACAAGATACCGTTGAACACCTTTCCGCGAAACCTAACTGACTATAACTAATAAGTCTTGTTAAGCAATCTAAGCCTGATTGAGCTCTTCTGAAACCACTAGTGTACGGTGACAAAATCAGATGTTTTTCTATAAACCATTCTAGTCTTTTTCCTAGCATTACATGAAAAATTTTGCAAACGCAAGATATAAGGGATATTGGTCTAAGTTTGGTTTCTGAGTTTTCTTCGGTCCCTGGTTTAGGGATAGGAACTATTAAAATAGTACGCCACTGGATTGGCACAACTCCCAATCTGAAGATTGCATTGTATATGTTTAAAAGAAATTGTTTGCCTGACAGAGGTAGATTATAGATCATTGAGTAGGTGATTCCGTCTTTACCTGGAGAAGTGTCTATTTTCTTTATACAACTTTCTAATTCTTGCATAGTAAAGATCGATTCAAGTAATGCATTGTTTGAGATGAAATTAGGTTTACAATTTAATACTGAGTCTGGTGTCAAAGATCTAAGCAACTCTTTTTTTTTGTCCTGAGGTGGTATAAAGCCAGTTTGTCGGTATCCCTTATACCATCGCATCTTGCGCCACATATCTGATACTGATACACACTCATCAATACTGTTACAAAATGTATGCCAATTAGACGACTTCGCTTGTTGTATTTGCTTTCTAACTGTCCTTATTTTTTCCTCAAGTTTCTTGAAATTGTCTGGCGTAGGGTTACATCTGAAAGCTCTTAGCGCTAATCGACGCTCTGCTATGATTTTTGATAAATATGGAGACCAATAGGCCTTAGGCTTAAATTTTTCTGTCACCTCAGAAGCAACTTTAATTAGAGGGATATTTTTATTAGCTGACATGTTCACCATGTTTAAAAAATAATCATAGTGATTTTGAATCTCGGTATCAAGGCAAGAAAGATAATCAAATTCAAAAAATGATTTTTTAAGGTCTGCGTTGTACTTTTCCCAGTTGGCTTGTGTAAAGTTACGTTTCTTAAGGACCCTTAAATTATTCGTCACATTTCTAGAAATTTTTATAAAAAGATGATCGCTACCCAAACTTTCATTGAGTACCTGCCATTTAAAATCTATAGCTATATCTGTTGAAGTAAAAGTTATATCGGGGGATGATTTTTGTAACACACTGTTTACTAATTTCATTCTTGTATGTCCTCCGTCATTTAATGAAATAAACCCGTGTTCTATAGCCGAATCAAATATCTGAATACCCCTCCGATCATTTTTATATGACCAATTTGTATGATGACCATTAAAGTCACCAGCTATTATTGTCTTTTTAGTAGCTATTTTAAAGATTTGCTCCCAATCTGATTGTGATGTACGCACCGAAGAAGGACAATATATGCATACAATGTTTTCTAAATATGTGCAATTAAATACCTTAATATGAATCGTTTCAATACCTGTATTTGTGCAGGGAGTGGAACAAGTTTGCGATGGTATAGTCTTATGTATTATTACCGCAACACCTCCGTAAGAGTCAGGTCTGTCCTTACGATAAATATTATATCCACTGATATGGAGAGCAGAATCTTCATTCAACCATGTTTCACTTACTATAGCTATATGAACTTTCTCTCTAAATAATAATGTGTCAAAGTCTGCTAGCTTTGGTTTCAGACTCTGTGAGTTCCACTGAACAATATTAAATACTTTATCCATTAAATAAATTAAAGATATGTTCCGCTACACCAACACTCGATAATATTTTTTTGAAACATAATTTTATTTCTTCAATAACTGCCTTCAATACTAATTTACATTTATTTTCAAAACTACTTTCCGATATAGCAATATTCCTTAATTTAAAGATGAAGTTCCAGACATCGAACTTTCTTTCTTCTCTCTTCTCATAATTTTCTGTTGAAATTTCCCTTCTTCGTTGAACCCCCTCATTTTCTAAACATTCTGTCTCCATCTCAATAAGTTGTGATTCGCATTGCTGTTTTTGATGATCATTTACCTTATTCTTTTTCTTCCTAATGTCTTTCTTTTGTGATGGTCGAGCTCCTATATTATGCCCTTGCTCTTCATCGATTTGAACTTCATGAGCATTAGCTTTTGTCTGTAACACACTACTGTATGTCCTGTTCACATTTTCTTCAGAAAAAATATTGTTGCCCGTGGGTTCCAGATTATTAGCATTTTCTTGTGTATCCTCTTTTGGCTCATGATTTTTTAAATAAATTTGTAAAGCTTTTTTGTATGTTACACTCTGTTCACTCATGACATACCGGATCTTCTTTTCCTTAATGAAATATGGACATGCTTTACTAAGTGCCATGTGAGAGCCTTTACAATTAGAACACTTGTATTCTTGAGTATCGCAATTATTATGGTCTTTACCACACTTCGGGCAAATGATTTTATTGGATGTACAGAACCATTTAATGTGTCCATATCTCCAACATCTCGAACACTGGGACACAGGGAACACATACTTTTCCACTGCAAACTTGCACCCATAGGCCATGAGAAAAGGGGGAGGAGATGTACTTTTAAAACTTATACGGAAGGTCTCACTGTCTACCCACTTATGATCCTCATTTAATCTTCTCATTCTTTTAGCAGATAATATTTCATGAGGAGCAATAAAGTCTTCTAACAGCTCTTTTTCTTCTATGTCCAAATCTACTCCCCTGATGATACCATATGATATATTGTTTTGATCAGTAAATTGTGCTCGTATATCCATATCCTTTATTTTTTTATTATTAATTAGACTACTAGCTTGATTTTGGTTCTCAAACTGAATAAACACTCTATACGGGCTTTTATATTTGATTTTGTTGATGTTTGTTATATTTTCATCTCTCAAAAGCCTAGCTAAAGCCATTTGTTTAGGTAGGATTGTTAATGAAGACAAACATACTTCATACTTTTCGCCAGTATCTATATTATCATTACCCCCATTGTTATAGTTATTATTCATTGAATCGCTTCTAATCAATCTTTTCGGTCTTCTGCTAACAGTAATAAACCCTTCTTCACTACTTGCCTCACTTTCACGGGGCCGCTTCTCATTCTTTTTCGGCTCCATATCTCGAAGCTCCTTTTCACAGTCCTCAATAATGGCCGAGTCACTTTTTTCGTCCTCACTTAAGCTATCCCCCATTATTACTTAATGCGGGTAGTCGTGAATAATTCCACTAAAAAACGTGTCGTGCGAAACTACGTGCGCTCGTCACCGCGTCTCGCGCGCAACTGAAACGGTTGTCATTGTAGGATATGTGTTGCGAGTTGTGTATAATCTACTAAGCCGTAACGAGGTCACATCTGACGGGTGAGATTGCCGGCGCCAGTATTAATCAACTGATAAACGACTTTTAAGAGTAAGAATTACATAAAATTGTGGCAAAATCGTAGCTATAGCGAAAAATTTCATTTGAACTAAACAACGATAGCAAAAAGACTTGCGCGCCCAACGTGGGGCTCGAACCCACGACCCTGAGATTAAGAGTCTCATGCTCTACCGACTGAGCTAGCCGGGCTTGTCTGTAGGGGTCAAATTAATGTATTAGTTTCTCAATGAAATGCTAAATATCTTGATATTAAATTGTTACATAATTAGATACACTACAAAGTAAAGTGTATACACATCTTGCTAGATAGTTTATTGACTTGTTATTCAGTTCCGTTCCAGTACATTGATACTCTGAGTTGACTTATGGTCTATGGTCAAATCAGCAAAGGTTCACCTCCACCCACCCACACGGTGCCTATATAATACCTATTTATTGTTTATTTGACTGGCCTGTTGACCTAATGGTTAGTGACCCTGACTGCTATGCCATAGGTCGTGGGTTCGATTCCCACCCGAGACTGGGTGTTCTTTGTGGCCGTTGTTTGTATGCGGGAATGGTCTTTTAAAAAAAAAAAATATTGAATAGCATGAATCAATATAAGTCCCCTTGCATCTGCAAAACCTTATCTTCGTATTTTGCATGGAATAATTTGTCCGACTGAGTGTGTTAATATACAGTACAAAACCACTTTATAGGTAGTGAAAATTTATTTTTCGTCTAATTATATAAATATATCAGTCAGACAGCAAAAAAAATCTAAGAATTTCAACTTATTATTCGTTGGTTTGGTTACCATCAATATTGCCTATCGATAGTAACATGACAAGAAAAGAAAAATAGATAAACAGGTCCTGAGATTATCACAGAAAATTGAAAAATGGTACAAAAACGAAAATAAAAAAACCGGCGAAGTGCGAGTCGGACTCGCGCAAGAAGGGTTCCGCACCATCGTACAAAAAAGATCGAGCAAAAAACGGCACAAAAAATTACGTTTGTTGTATGGGAGCCCCACGAAAATAATTTTTTTTATTCTGTTTTTAGTATTTAATTTTGTTGTTACAGCGGCAACAGAAATATATCATCTGTGAAAATTTCAACTGTCTAGCTATCACGGTTCATGAGATACAGCTTGGTAACAGACAGACGGACCGTGGAGTCTTAGTAATGGGGTCCCGTTTTTTACCCTTTGGGTACGGAACCCTAAAAAGATGTTATAACGTTATTTCTAGTATCGCAAATTTTGTAAATACATAGGTTGAAACACGCATAATGTGCTCCAGTTATACAGACAGTTTATGTACTAAAATGTCTAAAACATCGTTTGGTGAACGTTAGTACTGAGTCATAATTAGATTGACGCGGTGGAGGACATCGCTATTGACCCAAATATTGTAGTACTGCTATCTTTAGCATCCTATTCGACATATTGTTTTATCAAATCCAACAGTTTTATACCCATATTTGTGTAGCTTCGGACGCAGTTTATGCTATTCGCGGTGGAAATAATCCTAATCCTAACTAATCTTCTATCTATGTATATAAATAAAAATCAATGTTTTTTGTGTGTTTGTCCTCTATGCGTTCCGAAACTGTTGATCAGATTGTGATTAAAAAGAAAAGAAATTGCTTTGCAACACATGCCGAGTGCAGCTAGTATCTATCCCACTAATATTATAAATGTGAAAGTTTGGAGGGATGGATGGATGGATGGATGTTTGTTACACTTTCACGCAAATACCACTGGCCCGATTGCGATGAAACTTGGTATGTAGATAGCTGGAGACCTGGATTAACGCATAGGCTTTTTATCCCGATATTCCCACGGGATCAGGACTTACACGGGTGAAACCGTGGGGCGCATCTAGTATTATATGAAAATCAATGTTCGTTGGTTTGTCCTCTATGTTAACCAGGCTCAGATTGGGATGAAACTTTGGTAGGGTGTTCTAGGGTCGTTCGCGAGGGTTCCTGGCCCAAAAAATCTATATGAAAAAAATTGCTTTGCAACGCATGCTGAGTGCAGCTAGTATTATTATAATTGCGAAGGAGCTTGTTTGTTACGCTTTCACTTACTTAAATACCCAACCGATCATCATGAAATTTTACAAATACAGAAATAAATTTTACATACACACTTTTTTTTAATGCCTTACTTAGTAATTAAGTCTTCAGATATTGCGTGCAAAAGCGGTTTTTGTAAAAAAAGATATGTTTGCTTGCAACGTCATAAAGTCTGAAATTACTGATCCGGTTTTAATAATTCTATCACAATGAGAACGCTACACTATCCCGTAGTAACACAGGGTAATTAACATTAGGGTAAGACACACGGGAGCGGAGTGGTAACTGTGTTTCGATAACATGCAGAAAATAAAAGTAAATAAATCAATTATTGTTATTGTTTGTATCAGTGAGTGGAATCTCTAAAGCTATTAGCCTGTAGGTCACTAGGTAACCTGTGTGTTTAACAATATCGTTTATCAAAAAAAAGGTAAAATCATAAAAATGTAATCAAAATATGTTTGCACTTTTGAATAATTTTAGTGTGCACTCAACCAGTTGAACGCGTCTCCAATTAGAATTTGCATATTAGAACGAACCTTTACTGGCGCACCTTTGATGGTTATCAAAGCCAAGCTTCATCAAAGTAATGAACTGGAATACTCTAATTGACCTCACAGATAAGTACAAGTTAGTTTAGCTAAAACTGTAGACCAAGTGTCCACTCATCCAAACCAAATATGGATTAAATCGAGATTCACAGGATGTTTATAGATAACCTAAATTTCACATTGCACTTATCACTATGTATATTTACAGATCAAACTAGTTATTACAAACTATATTAAGGATAATAATGATTTACGGTGCATTGGTTTGAGTCCCCGTATCGAGTGTTGTGGATAACTTGACCGTATGATCGATCTTCACGTTAGTCATTTTTGAAGTTCTTTTCTTCTTTTGGCGCGTTAAGGAAAAATAATGAGAGTTAATTTTTACAATGCGCGCGCACACTGTCACAAAAAAACCGACACCCTGAAGTTAGCTAGTCAACATTTTAGTTTTTCAAAAAAAGTTACTAACTTCACGATAGTGATAAAAATGGTTTTTCTTTGAGTAAGTTTGTAGAATTTGAGGTTAGTTGACGGTATGTATTATTTATGATAATTTACTGTGATTCTAAGTGATAAGAATGGTTTTTACATATTACTTTGAGAACGTTTTGTAGAATTTGAGGTTAGTCGACGGTATGTATTATTTATTATGATATTTAAATAAACTTTATTTAACTAGATAAAAGTATAACTTCTTACGTGCGTACATAAGTTTTTACACACACACTTTTTTTTGTGATCTACAAACTGTTCAGTCCTGCTAAGCGCCTACTAATATCGTCTTATATCGAGTGTGTGTTAAACGGCCAGACTAAGCGGTAACTTTAAAGATATATCAATATCACTGACTCAAGGACTCTGCAGCTAGGAACATCTTTGAATGTACCTACGTAGGTAAAATCTTAAGTTTTGGGGCTTAATATTTCGCACCAGTGTATCCTCGAAGGATATGATTATTATTCTCTTTATGCATATTTTTCGCATTTAAATTATTATTATATAATTTTTTTGTTAATTAAATAGTACAACCACATCATACATATTAATATATTTATAAATTATATTGTTCAGTCTTCGGTCTGACATGTATGACACTTAAGGTGTACATAACATTGGCTAGTTACAGTAGAGTGCTAAAGAACAAAATAACAAAGAATAAACAAATAAAACAAGCTAAAGAAATTTAACAATTTAAACAAATATTAGTTATTTGAGCTACTATAAAATATTTTTTGCAGTTTAGTCTTAAATTTATTAAATGAATCACCAAATTGCACATTGCACTGATTGAGAACTTTATTTACAGGCGATTGTATGCCCAAATTAGTTCTACAGAATGGGACATGAAACTTTCTAGTAAGTCTATGTCTAGGATGAGAGTGTGCAATGGCTATATATTATTATTATTGGTTTCAGTGCCTAATCTTATTTTTGGTCCTTTCAAGCACTAATAGCAGTTATTTTATACGAAAGATTGATTGGTGAACTATTCTTCCTAGTCAAAATGATAAAATCTCAAAAAAGTGCACATAGTAGATTTTGGTTTGACAACGAAGATCCCACTAATATTATAAATGTGCAAGTTTGGATGGTTGGATGGATGGATGGATGTTTGTTACTCTTTCACGCAAAAACCACTGAACCGATTGCGATGAAACTTGGTATGTATATAGCTGGAGACCTTGATTAACGCATAGGCTACTTTTATACCGATATTCCTACGGGATCGGGACTTACGCGGGTGAAACCGCGGGGCGCTGCTAGTATCATATATTTCTCATTATTGCATATCGAGTTTCATATAACCTGAACGGTGTTAATAAATTAGTCAAATTCTGTAGATTACAGATGGTGATAATGAACAGTGTTCCACGAATTTTACTCATTATTTGTACCCAATGCTCGTTAATTAGGTATATTTCTGGAAGACAAAAGAATCAGTCATAAATAGGATTGAATAATGTGTTATCAATTGAGGAAAGTACAACAAATTCATATTTGGTGATTCAAAGTGTGTTACAGTGAGGTCTTGGCTTTCCCACTAGTGGAACGATAAAAATAGACTGTTACAAAGAGTTCGTAATAAAGCAAATTAGACTATTAAACTAGAAGTGCATACAATATCACAACCCACACCTGTAATCCACTTGGTACCTAACAACATAGTAGGTACTTCTATGATTGCACCTCGTTACATTCTACCGTATTACGTTTGCAAGTGTAAGCGACTATTTCTAGCAGAAGTTAGCAGTTTTAAAAATAAAGATGGAATAAAAACTTCAAAGCAAACGAACCAGTGGACAGGGTAACTACAATAATTATGGTTACACTTTCTACTTGAAATTTGCGCTTGTATGAAGAATGTTGTCATATTCTTTATACCTATAAGATACAATTTCTGACCTTAGGTACACCTAAGGTCAGAGAAGTAATCATTACGTTTTAAACGACCGTAGAAAACTTTCAAACTCAATTTTGTAAACTTTGCCAAAATTTTAACAACTAGCATTTTATGCATAACATGTTCTCTACTTGTAATATTATTTATTTCTTACTTTACAAACTATGATTATTTGGCAAATCTCAACATCGCAAGCTAGCGCATTCGGTACGTTAGAGACATAATTTAATCACAGACAAGTGATTTATTCTCTATTGCCAAGCATAAAATAAACGAAACTATTTGATCACAGAGCAGTTTTTTTTTTTTGCATCTATTTTAACTTTGATTAAATGCCTACATCTTTAGCTATAGACAACTACAACGGAAAGAGACTTGTGGATTTTAGCCCATTCGACGCCGTATAGGCCTCCGTATAGGTATAGGCCTTCAAAAAGATGGCCGCCTGTTGGGGTTTAATACACCAAAGAAAGAGCAGGTGTGTAAAGAAATAGTTAATAAAAGCACGGCCACCCTTTTTAATCCACTATTAATTTTCATGTTTATGCTAATGATATATTGTTTACCGCTTATGTCAGCAAGTAAGATGCTGCAACAAATAATAAATGTATTATACTCCCATTCTGTACAGTTTATGTAGGTCTAGGTAGAATCTGAGCAATCTATTAAAAGTATGTTTGCCTAATTATTTTAATGGAAAGTGAGAATAATAATTGGGCAGGACGCTATAATATCTCGGTCATAGCAAAATTTTGTTGCTGTGCTGGAATTACATGCAAGGTTTGTGAGATTCATAGGTTGGAAAAGAAAAAATATAAATATAATCAAATAAATCCACAGATACGACACTTGGATACGATCTTAAAAAACCGAGAGTAATTTACACATATTTAAGCCGTCCGATTTGAACTTAACATTATGTAAGCCTTCAATTTAAAAAGATTCTTTAGACCTAAGGGTAAAAATTACGTTGTAAGTTTGTAACTAAACAAATTACTTTGTCCTTATTTTTTATTCAACATATTTTTATACACTTTCCGAGAAAAATGTAAAATTGAAGATAGTCATAAATTCTTTGCAATTTATTAGCGTGAACTGTCAACGCTATCAACTACTTATTTACATTGTGATTATACGAGTACAATAACAGTAAAATTAGCGGTAATTTCGGAATGCGTACTTTAAAGAGGTTGCTAATATTGTAACAAGTTGTAGAGAAATATTTTAAGTCATTGCGTAGTAGTTTCTTGTGTACAAATTGAATTAACTCGAATGAGTATAAATAGTAGATTTGGGTCACTGGTTCTGAATCTAACTTAATTGGTGAAGTTAGAGATTTATCCTAGGCTTGGTTTTAATAATAATAGTTCTGTTTTAGTAGGTAGACGCAAGGTTCTTGAGTGAAGTAAGGTGGCGACTATGGTAGGTAAGTCATTCTAATTATCGTCCTGCAGCTAACGAGAGATCCAGAGAGAACGTACTTAAAACAGAAATAAGGTAACAACAGATATTTGGGGATTCTATGGGGTAAGAACTTATCCAACTTCGATTCGGTAAAACAATTTTGGCGCTTATTACAATTCTAATCCGAGGACCACGTTCATAATCTGGTATCATACTGAATTTTTCTTTTATCAACGTGTCGCGATCAGAATGAGACAGAAGAGGGAACAAAACTGCGCAATCTAAATATTAAAATACTGTCTTGTCGTCACTAAGAATTTCATGATATCAAAAGGTTGAGAAACCTAAAGCTCACTGAGGTTCGGTGCAGTATCGCAACCAACCAGTTATCACTTACATAACTAAAGTTTAACACAAACAGACCCACATGCGAACGCGCAGGAAATTGTTAAACATCGCGGTCACGCCGTGTTTCAACTCTAATTAAACTGGGTTCAAATCTGATTACACTCATCTTGCTCGTCTTGACCTCATTGTGAAGTTGTCTATTTTTAGTTTTAATTTTGTGTATAGAACCAGCTGCTAAATTAATGTGAAACTATAGAATAGAAAGATATTTGCACAATTGGATCATGAGACGTCATCTTGTGCATATTGTATAATCTTGGTAGTTGATAAATAATAGCCCGAGTTACACTAATATTTGATCTCCTGTCTCTGTCTATCTATGGGATCATAAATTCCAAACGGACGTACTTTAAGAAGCTGGTCTAAGCGGGATGGAGAAAACGTTAATATTACTGTAAAGGTTGTGTGTGCAATTCTAAGCAAAAGGGTTTTAAAATCTGATTATATGAATTCAAAATAATATTATTTAAACTGTTGAATTAAAACAGATCTTTTGGAGGTTAATAAATTACATATTATACCTCAAATCTGCTTCCGAACATATATTTTTAACGACTAGACAAATCAACATCCCGCACTATGTAATTTTGAAGGTAAAAATGTTGACAAAAGTAGAAAATTGGTCTGGAATCTCTTGATATTTTAACATTACAACATCTTTGTGTACTCTCGTCCACATTTATAATGTGGTTTTACTATATTGTTTTTTTTTAATATCTATCCTTCTAAGATTTTGTAAGTCATACAAACTATGTACTAACACAAAAACTTGAAACAACAATTTTCTGTCTGAATGGTTTTAATGCTAGTCTAGCTTCTTCGTTAGACAACGATTTTTAATAACGCGATTATGTATACTTCTGGGAATATGAATAATTTACCAATTTTTTCAAGATTGAAGGTACCGTCTAAGTTTTAAGTCAAAAAGAACTAGACAGGAATGTAAGAGGTACGTGACCACATGTTAGCCGCTATATTTTTGATACTACGTAATGGGGCAAATGGGTAAAATATTTTCAGACTGCGCGTCGCTTCTGAATAGGTAATTCATAACGGAAAACAATTTGCACAGGAAACGAATCTAAAACTTCGCGACTTCGAATGAGACTATCCAGTAGATAATATGACATCCAATTGAATATCAAAGTCTTTTTATACCGCGTAATGTTCGCTTTCCGTCAGCCCCAATAAAATTTGTCGAATTTTTCACTATTTGTAACGGTCTACGTAATAAATGAGAGTCTTCCGAGGACGCGGACACAGGGGCATGCCTCCCACTCGTCACTTAGCCCATTAATCTCCTCCCAAACGGTCCGTTCGTCTGTCACTGCCAGTAATCTAATACGACACGCCAGCTTTTTGTCCCCATAATACTTGCACTCAGTAGAAATCCGTCTTGAAATGGCTGTTAATCCGTCAGTGTATAACAGACCTTGTAAGGAAAAATGTTAGGGTCGATTTCAAATTTGGAGCCAAAAGCACATTTTAAAATTTAGTTAATAGGAAAAATTAAATTATCTTAAATCCAGGTTCGAACCATAAATTTTCTTGTTTTAGACCAGTTTAAGACTTTTATCATTATTCCACATTTCGTAATAAAGCAGATAGCGATAGGTTTTCCAAAGATAAATTTATTTTTAATTACTGAGACGCTATGAGGCTATTCAAACTTTTTTATGAACTTTGTTGATTTCTGTTACAAAAATATGACATATAATCTCTACATTTCGCAACACACTTTAGATAATAAGAAATATACCACAACCAAAGATAACATAACACTATACTAGCCACAACTAAGTAAGAAGAAAAGAGAAAATTACAAATGAGCGTAGAGACAAGAAAAAATATATAGGATAACAATGGTGAAAACAAGTGTAAAATGATGATGGATGCAAGTATAAAAATACTTGCATCTATCATCATTTTACACTTGTCATAATCTGATAAGGCCTCTTAAGTGAAGCATTTGATGAGAATAGTTGTGGTTGCAACTGTGTTCTTTGATAATATAATAATAGGTATAATTAAATATATTCAAGGAGGAGAATACATAGGAATTTTCTTCTGCGTACTTCTTCATGTTGAGTAACATGACATCAATAGATATGACGTAGTTACCATGCCCCTTCAAAAAGGTCATAAATCGGTTTTAAAATGTAATATGAAATATATTTGCAAAACCGCAACACCTCATATTAACTTTTACAACATAGTTTGTCCCAATGCCCTTTACGTTACGAAGGTTCAAAGGGACGAACAAAGCATTCTCATGATAAAAGCATTACCGATGATGTTCTATACGACTTACATAACATCACGTTTGTAATCGAATAATCGAATGCCGTAAGCTACATACGAATAATAAAAGTTATCGATACCTGCGTATTCTACATTCTGTACCAAACGATAGTGGAATTCTCCCTATGTTTCACCAATACTGAATGTAAAATAACCAATATTATATACCAACATATAGTACATATAAAGAACAGACATACATTTATGAGCCTAGTATATAAAGATGTCCTGATTGTAAAATAATATTCAAATAAGTAATTGATTAGTTATTCAAGTCACAGATTAAACAGAACTATATAGCATTTAAAAACACGTTTCAGACCGAGAGCGATTAATGGCAAAGCGTACCAATGAAATTGAAGCCTCAAAAAAATTTAAATCTTATAATCCAATCGAAACGTTTACACATCACAACATTTCTCTGGTCTAATTACTGAGCACAAAATTATAAACTTAGTATACTAAGTTTATGCATTGAACGCGCTGGTGCATAAAATTTCTTATTCTGTGGGAAGATAGCCTCATCGGACAAGATTAAACGTATCCAAAAGTCACTCATACATTTTGTAGATTCGTATAAAGGAGTTCGCGCCCTATGTAATCCTTTCTAGATCAGTCTTCAAACATTGTTGTTAAATGAAATGGACATTTCATGAAACTTATCGTAAGTTCGATTATTTGTTAAAATGAAGTAGGGTTCTTACTTCATTTTAACAAATAGTCGAACTTCAAATTTGGAACTATAAATTTAAATGTAATTAACTAACAGTCTACAGATTCTGATACTTTTTTAATTTTATAGGCACACTCAACGAAAGAAGCGTGCCTTACTGAAAAGGAACTTCTATAAATTTTAAAATTCTAACATTAGTTATTTTGCTTCGGCGTCAGCAATGACAAACTTCTTTGACATACAGATCAATATTTCCAAATTAAATAGCCAAATTCCAAATTAAATAATAGTTTACAAAACAAAACGAAAACATTATATGCTTTTTTTTCATTAAAAAAATCTCAGATAAATCTATGCTAGCGTTTAAAAAATGGCTATGTAAAGTAAGACATTGTCTGGTAAACCGACAGATTCTGATAACACAGACAATGCTAGTATAATAAGGAGCACGTTTCCGGCTGGGGACGATTCTAAATACAAGTCGTCAGTAGGCTCGTCAGGATACACGTATCTTAAGCTCTTTAGTATGCATGAGCATGTTAGCATCTGTTCTCTATGTACTATAAATCAAGAAACCTATTGTATCTATGTATTAATATTATTCTTCAGACATTCGGCAATTATTAGCCCAGTGTTTTGTCTATGTGACGACGAAGCAATACTCGGAAAATTTTTGAAGGCCTTACTTTACCAGACCTCAACTTAGGTTTAGTGCTGTATGGCTGCTATTATTTATATCTAGTTTATATGTATAGGCTACAATAAACTAAACACCGTGCATATAACATATTTTACCAGTCAATAATATTTGCTTAACATTCGATTAAAGTACGAGTGTTTCTGAACATGAAGGAAAAATTAAGCGTAGGCTAAATTTAAATTACCTTTTTCTAAGTAAGTAAGTAAAAAAAATACAGACCATAAACAGATACCATAGATAAAAAACACTTACCGCTGATTTCTCGTGATGAGCACTGCGCGTGGGTCGAGAATTCGTTGGCGCCGCGGCACAAGTCGCTAACATGGACAGAAACAGCCCCATAAGGGCTAACGCACGCACGAGGATGCCCATTGTCCTCCCGATCGCTTCCATCCATTGTGCATCCCGATCTTGAGTATATTTAAATTTCAAATTAGCGGCCCGCCTTCTACCACCGTATTCGTCAACATCATCCCTCTTTCTAATCGATTCTTTCTCGTATACATCCTCTTTGTTATGCAATACGCATCGTTCGAAAGCTCTCTGAACAGAGCATCTCGTCTCGTCTCGTCTTTCGGGGTCATGCTGGCATTCGTTTTTTTCTTTAAATATCCTACATTTATCTAAGTCAGTCAATTCGTGAACTTGTTCTACATTGTCAATGGAATGATTACTGTTCGTCACTGTATAGTTATTAGCTAAAAGACAAGATATTTGTTTGTCTCGCAACGTAGGAATTGTTTGATGCATATTGGCTGTTGGTGAAATGTGTCTGGAACTTTTATTAGAGTGTGGTGTGTCGACGAACGTTTGTTCTGTTCTACTGTTGTACATATTGGTAAATTTTCCTTGTTCGCAGGTGTCAGCTAAGCATATTCGAGCGTCTGCAACGTGTAGCGGTTTCCTCATCAACACTGCTACAGCATCGAGCACTTTATCGGCATGTTTCCTGTTACCGTGTGCCAGATTAATTTCTCTCTGGACGGGATGCTGTGTTATCTCGCAACGTGGGCGGTGCGCTTGTTTGTTCTGTACTTTTAATATTCTTGTATGCACAAGATATCGAAGCGATTTCTGTAACAAAAGAAAGATAATATCTGATGACTATAACTTGTGATAAAGAACATAAAGAAAATACTTGTGCATTTGGTATCTTTAAATATTTTGTTTGATTTTCTGTTGGTAATATTGTTGACATTGTACATTAATCACATTTTTAAAGTCTTATTCAGTTAAACATATTTATTATATATACGAAGTAAATGTAAAGTAAAGTAATTTAAGTTACATTGAAAACAGGAAATCCAGATAAGGAAAGCTCCACGAACGATAACTGAGTATTGCTTGAGTGTAGCATTTTATTGATAACAGAGAGAGAGTAAGTGAGTACTTAATATTATCGTTGAGATAACACCTGCCCTTTACATAAATCTTCGTTAGTAATTTTGTTACAAATAGATGGTTTGTTTGCATTTTGTACTTGTATAAGCACGGCGCAGATGCTTCCAAATACTTTGAATCTAATTAAATTGATGAACCCAAAGGACACAGTAAATGTTCTAAGCCCTTGTTATACATTAACGATAATGTTATTGCTTTTGTTACGGACAGGACAATATAAATTTATGCAGATTTTGTCACTGGCATTTGTGTAAAACAATTTACTTTTTTACGTCTACATCATTCTGAATTAATTTATGTGTCAATTACATTTCTGTAAGTAAGACTTGGGTTAATGGATAAAATAAGTAATCTATTCTACTACCATATTACTAATGAGCATAGTTAAATATTCTATATCTAAAGTAATTGGTACAAAGATAATGTTGGCATTTTATAAAATACCATCTGTCTAGTTAAGATGTCAAATTGTCAGGGATTTAATTGTCAAAGTTGCGGGCAAAAATTTAATTTGACATTCTTGCAATGTCAAAATGTCAATAGTAATTCTAAGTTCGAAGTAATTTAAATATCAGAACCTTATGTGTACCTTCTAGTGGTATTTTTTATAAAATACTAATAGTAATGTTGGTGACATATTACCACTGTTCTAATTTAGCTAAATACTTCTGCTAATAAATTAAAAATAAGTTAAATAATCATTGAGTCGGGGGGACTCAAAAATCGCATCAACGAATAGAAAAGAGCTGAACAGATTTTTTTTAATTATACCTAAGAACACTTTCGAGCAAGTCATCTTTTAGGCAACAAACACTAAATCAAAATCGTTCCATCCGTTTGGGAGTTATGATGCCACAGACAGACACAAATATCACATAGTCACAAATACATAAGTTAAACTTCCAACAACCCCTCGTTTTTACGTCGGGGGTTCAAAGTGTACACTACGGTATCTAAAACCATGTTTTGTTATATTTTATTAAGATATATATATTGTAAGTTAGTGCTTTTCCGCTTAAGTCTTTATTTTTTTTTTATTTACCAGTTTGCCTGCATCCAAAATAAATACTTAGAGGAACAAGAGAAAACTGCGATAGATACTCCGTCACATCACTAGTGAGAATTTATACTTTTTTATTACTTTTATTTATAAAACAAATGTAAATCAAACGTGACGCTGCATGTAAATAAAGATTACTAACTATCGCAAAATGTCTAGAAATCTATAAAATAATTCCTAAACCTTGACAACAGTTATCTCATGAATTTGGTCGTACGATCGATCGTAGTAACGAATATAGTAAAGGGAGGTTAAGTTAGCTTTAATGAAAGTTTGATAAAGTTTTACTTATAAATTCTTGTTTGTCTTAATGACAGGTTGATTAAAAATATAGATAAAACAACTGTGTCCACAGACCTTGGATAACATCGATCATCAATATTTTGAACGTCTTTGTATTCTACTAAATAATATCTTAGCCTAGCACATACACCTAATACGAAAATAATTGCCAATAATAGAAAATGGAAACAGATATAATTAATAAATCAAACGTCAGTGTCGGTGATAAATTGGCGCGAACTTGAATGTGTCGACGTCGATACATCTTATATGGGACAGGAGTAGGACATAAAGAAATAGTAAAGTATTATTATTACATACTTATTTATGGACAAGCAGTAACTTGCTTATGTGTAAACATAATTGCCATGGAATAGTCTACATCGTCATGGTATGGTCAATCGTCGTCAATCGTCTCTATTTTGAGTGTCATTTCAATATTTTTGGGCATTCGTCATACACAATATATGTATGTAGACAATTTATGTTGATTCTTACATCAGTTATACATTAAAAAAAAACGAAAAAATAAATTACAAAATAAGATATTCAACCACAAAGGTCAATATAGGTGAACTACTGTCATAATAAAGAGAAAGACATGTATCTAATATTATGTCCTCATATTGTTTAATTAAATGGAGTCGCTTTATGTGAGTTTCAGAGAAAGGAACGATTATTTTGCTTCATAATACAAAAAAATAAAAACACGACAACAAGTAATAAATTGCATGTTCCTTGGCTTATACTAGACAAAATAATTAAGTTTTAGATTAATGTAAAAACACTGCTTCTGAATAAAAATAATTAACTTTGTTTCAAGCGCAATTCCATTACGTGGCCTGAATAGGATTTTTTAATCACTTTAATATGGATGTGTGTTATAATAAATATTTAGTGAAAAATGGATTACTAAACAATTTTATTAAAGTTTTGTAATTTATACACTTTTTAGAGTTTAAAGGGCGTCGCCTGGCATGCGTGGCTAAGCCAAATTAAAGTGAAATTAGTATAATTTCAATATACCTAAATCATTTAAAAATCTCGAGAATAATAACAACTGATCTATTATCTATAACTATAGTTGACCTCTTGACCTAAAGACGTACGCACGTCACACATATTAAACATCTTTTATTAAATCTAATTGAGCAAATAAAATATTCTTTTACGTTCAGCTAAGTAAGCAGCTAAGCCATAGTAATAAGTGTTATCAACATAGCCACTAGTTTAGTTTATAAAAAAAATCGATTGAAACGATTATAGTGCGGAATGTGTTTTATATTCAAATGAGAGCCTAATAGAACCCAATGAAAGAACTCAGACAAAATAACCATGTGTCTAGGCAGCCCTATAGTGTGGTAACCACGAACAATACCGCGGGAGATTCCGATTTGCCACTGTAGAAAACTTGTCGGCACTTTAATTAGTGCAAGTGTAAAATAGACGTATGTAGTACCTGACCTTTTCTTTGAATATAGATATAGCATTTGTTGTTTGCAAGCCAAAAATAACCTTTTAACCTTTAAATGTAACATTTCCATATATTTTTGTAATAATCTCGAAAGTTCCACTGGTATCCTGACTTGTGGTTTAAACCCTAACATGCTGACAAATCACGACAGTCGGTAACCACATCAAATTATGTCCATGTTTTGGTAGATGAACTATCGACAATACCATGAAATACATTATATTCCCTTCAGTCACTTTGGTAACTTAAAAAACAATCGTATAATGATACTTTAACTAAATTTTTTGTGGTTTGGATTACGCATTTAATACAGTATGTTTATTGTCAATTTTTATATGGGCCTTTAAAAGCCTCACTCTAACTCTGATGAAATGTCACTTAATTATAAGATCTTATTAAGTCTTGTGTGGTATCTGTCACTTAGAAACCAACCCGCAACGTTCCAGTCGACTAAACTAAACCGGTACCTATAATTAAAATGCGCTACTTAAAAATATAACAAAATAATAAGCTAATGTCAAATTTACACAAAACTTAAAGCAAAAAACTTAGTTTGAAATGTCATTTCGCGAATTGACAAATGACATTTCGCGTATGAGATTTCAAAATCAAGCCGTGTCAAAATCTGAAGTGACGCGTTTTGGACATTCTTTACATAGATTCTATTTCTGTACTAATATAATAAAGTTGAAAAGTTTTTTTTATGTGTTTGAATGCGATAATCTCGGGAACTGTCACTCCAATTAGAATAATTCTTTTTGTATTGAATAGAGTATTCATTGAGGAAGGTTATAAGTCAAAGAATATGAATAATCACAGAGTACATTGAAATTGACGCCACCTAAGTGATTACCTCACCGACTTTGCAATACTTTGAGTAATCCACAGATAATTGTGTCCAAGTGTCTAACATGGATCCATCCAAAGATCAAGATGCAATTTAGCAGCTCAATTCACTCGCGGTATTTTTAAAAGAAAATCAACCATGGAATGCATCTATTCCTGCTTATATTTCACTAGCCGTTTGCCGCAGTTTCACATGTGACAAGGGCCACTGCTTCGCTCTTAAGGATTGTAGCGTGATATTAAATAGCATTTCTCAAAACTTGCATAAATATTTTTTCTAATCCGACATCTAGTTCTAGGGATGAGCGCGTTCAATCATAAAAAAAAACCTCTTCATGCTTATTATATTAGTATAGATTTGTCTTGTTTTCGGATACTTGGTTCTGATACTGGGTTTCTTACTTTATATGAGCATGCCCAATATGCACTTGCACTTATAAGGCTGAGCGATTCACGACAGGTTAGAATGCGGATCTACTAAAACGAACAGTTCACTTCAATGGACATTTTGGACTAATATGGACAAATATATTATGCGTGTACTGGACTGCTTAGGACAGTATCAGGGCAGGTCTTTGTGGGTTACGTTCAAAGTTATTTGATTAGATTGTAGCTGTGTACCGGCCGCATTTTACATTATAGATAGATTTTTTCGTGGGTTTCAATCTACTGCCACTTGATTTCGTTTTGTATGTGGTCCTTCAAATAAAATTAAAACGTTAATAAAACAGATTAAAATACATAAACTGTTGCTAAGTGTTTGCAACGTAGCAGTTAAGTTCCGTTCATTTAAGTTATTAACATACAAATATTGGCTAATTTTATGTAATTTGAATAGACAGAAATTTTAATGATCGTCATGAATATCACTACTTAACGCCTATGGACATTTCTAACTAAATTATTTGTCGATAACAAATAATTTTTATACTGCGTTTGAATAGAATCCGCCACAAACAGCTGTTGAGGTGGTCTTTAAACTAATGAGTCGTCCGTATTATAAATGAAAATAATTACAGTTATTTTCAAAAAATTGTAGCGGCATCTTTAAAAAAAACTTATTTAATTATAAATGAAATAGCTACGTTGCAATGCCAAGTTTTTTTTTAATATAGATTTTTGGGCCAGAATCCCTTGCTTCTCAGAACCATGCCAAAGTTTCGTCACAATCTAATCAACGGTTTAGAAATGCATAGAGGACAAATATACTTATATTGGTTTTTAATTTTATATATAGACTAGCAGTTCCCGCGCGGCTTCCCTCACGTGTACATATTTATATATTTTGCTCGGAACCCTAATTCGTTTTTCGCAATAAAAGTAGCCTAAGTTACTCCTTATAACACCAGTGAAAGTCCCGTGGAAATCGGTCCACCTGTTCCGGAGATTAGCCGGAACAAACAGACAGACAGACAAACAAATTTTTAAAAACATTTTTAGGCATTGGTATCATGCAATTTGGACATTACAAACAGACACTTCAATTTTATTTATTTGTATTGATGTAGCTTACAGTAGACGGTAGTGCATTAGACTGATAGATCGGGGTCACAGTTCGATTCCTAATCAATGCAAATATTTGTATGCATAAATATGTCTGTTTCCATTGGTCCGGGTCTTTCTACATTCTATGTAAGTATAACTCGTATTTTTTAAAAGAAATATGTTAGTATGTATGTCCATGTTCTAGAATCCATAGTACAAGCCATACTTAGTTTTGTCTAAATAACGTTGTGTAATACCTCCAAGACCTGGTTTTACCATTAAAGGTACCCAATAAACAGTCGGTATTGTATTATAGTACAATCCTAACCCCTGTTTATAAGTAAAAAGTATATTACATTGCTGCCTTGTTATTACATAAACATCTCACGTGTTACCCATATTTATAAAATAGAAGCAATGTACTTCTAACTCTCTCTAATCAAAGTCTAAAGGTCTAAGGTTAATAGTAACTAGGGTAAAAAAAATCTTGATTTCTATTTCTACTCATTATTCTACACTACATAGAAAATCGTTAGAAGTTAATAAAAAAAAATCTTGAATTAATCAATATTTTTATACCATAAATCTTTATTCTAAACAAAATCGTCTTAAAAACTACATAAACTTTCGATCATATATTCGAAGACATAACCATTATTATTATTAATGTATAAATGTAATATAATGTATAAAGGTAATATAATTTATAAAGGTAATATAATGTATAAAGGTAGGTGCAAAATGTTCTAAAGTTAAAACTTCAAGAATGAAAGTAATAAACGCAAAGCTGTTCAAAGTAAGCCGTTGGCACAAGTTACTGCAAGTGAGTCTAAGTGGGGACTATTTATAAACGTACGCAAGTCTAATTGGAGAGCCGCATGACCGACACCGATCTACAAATAAATCATAACACCGTAACTCATTTTAACTTCCAGTTGACAACAAACAAATTAAAAAAGTTTATATTTTTACTAAAAATAACAAAACATTTTATACCTGAAACATAATAAATACAAAAGCTACTTACCTTAAATATATATTATATAAAATATTTAAAAAGTATGTAATAATTATAAAATAAAAAATATAAAATAAAATAATTTACAATACAAATATTTGACAAAACAAATAAAATTGTATAGTAGTTTGAAATTGAACATGATTAATGTCAATGCAGTGCATGCGAAACTTAAAGCATAAAAAGCTTAATTAAACTTACATCCTTTTACTCCGCTCTACATTTACATACAGCAAAGAAAATCATGAAAACAAAACAACGCTTTCAACACTCGGCCTTCCTTTCCCTTTCGACCAAACAGAAAGGGACAGCAAATAACACAGCTGACACTGAAAGCACTAAAACTTTACAGAATTCACACTGAGACTATACATCCAAGAAAAATAATAAAGCTAGTAAAATAAGTGACCAGTTGGTAAAAATCGATAATTATGATATAAAAAAATTACACAAGTACTTGGGGATACGTACAAACGAGTACTTCATTCAAGTAACGCACTGTTTATGTGGAAATTTGAATTTAGAACGAGTGTATCGTAAGTGAAAAACAACAGTGTCCTTGAGCGCAACGCTCCGAACGCGTGCACCGCGATCACGCCCGAGCTAAGTACTAAACTTTGGGAATAGAACGACTCCGTTATGCTGACTCCGAGTCCGTAGTCTGTATACAGCTCGACCACGGCAATATTATCTATCCAGTATAGTGTCTCGGTGCTGTCCTTGAAATAATTACCTACAGCCGCGAGGTACCTACGTAAACACGCCTACAGTATTTTAATTTCATCTACCTACTTGAGTTTCTTTCTAGTTTTGTGATTGTAAATATCAAAATATATTTTTTTGTTAAAAAATTAAATTTGTTGTGAATTAAATATGAAGTGTTTAATAAAAATATACACACAAAACATACATACAAAATATTGGCAAAAAGCTTTATTGTTAAATTTAATAGTATAAAAAATCCATTGCCATATTAAGTAAGTATTTGTACTTATTTCAATCAAATCGCAAGCTTATTGCTTACAAAAGCATCACACCGTTGTACTTAACTTGAGACGCGTAGGTTTGACTCGCTTTCCGATCGTTTGTATGAAGATAGAATACTGGATAGATAATATTACCGTACCTCAACGTTTGTCACGTATTTTTGTCTCTTTCTATCCGCATAAAAGAAATGAGAGACCATATAGAACGTGCCCATCATCAGCTTGGAGTTCATGTGCATGTAGTTCGTATAAAATATTTTCAAACAAATGAAGGGTTTGATGCTTTGTAGTGTTGAGTTTGGTGCGTAAGTGCAAGGGTCGATTTGGTTTTGTGAAACGGACTGCGTAAACTTCGTTTTTTTTTGCTGTTTATCTCAAATAACAAATTTAAAGTATCAGGAAATTCTTAATAGCAGACCAGAGCTAATAATGTATCCAGGTGGCAACGAACTCATCCCGTCGGAATATCAGCGAAATTAGCTTTTAAAGTATAAAGGGGAAAATTTTCATTCTCGTAAACAAATAAACATCATTATCCGTTATTGATAAAAGCATTAAAAACAACTGATTCTGGAATATTAAATTAGATTTTGGCAATTAAAAGCGAATCTTGTATTATGTCATCTGAAAATGTCTGTTGTTCCAGATAGACGAAGGGGAGGCGGTAGCGTAATGGCTAAGACGTCGGACTTGCGATCAAATGGTTGCGGGTTCGAATCCCACCCAGTGCACTACCGACGTGAACCCACTCCTAACACAAGCGTTTACCTTAGCTGGAGGGGTTAACAAGAATACTAGTAATGTGTGACCCACGTTGCTAGTATTCTATTAAAAAAAAAAAGAAAAAACATGTCTCAAACGTACGTACATTAAGTTAAAGTAAGCTGCTCATGAGTATATGGTAGACCTATGCCGGCAATTGTCATTACAGCTTGAGACCTTTTTTTTTTTTTACAGCTTGAAACCTGGCACAACAATTCTTAATCATTCCCTTCCTCAGAATTTCTAAAGCAAACGCGTCAATGAATTGCCATGAAAGAGCAAAAGTGTATAGTAACAGATAATGGCCAATATTTTTTTCTTGCTTGTTTGCACCTTGTATAGAAGAAATTTTTTCATTGTTTTATTGCATACCACATCACAACCATATTTTATTGTACTCTACGATGTTTACTGACTTGGGGTTGCATACCCCGCAATTGACCACCGTCTGTTTTAAAAAGCACGACCCCTAAAATACCATGAGATATAAATTTCCTCTTCATGTTCAGGGTGCAAAGAATACTTCGTTCAACTGGAGACTATAGAAGTATGCTAGCGCTATAAAAGATCATTTATCTAGACTAGTAATCTTGTGTTGTGGTATTTCTGCTTATACTTATGTATGAACTTCATTTCTACATATGCACATACTCACAGCTGTATTAAACACCCACATTTTGCCAATTATAATTTGCCCCATTCTCGTAACATGGGGTTAACTCATTGCCGACAACCGGCAGTGTGGGAATTTAAGATCTGAAAATTGAGAGTATATTGAAAGGTAGGTAAGAAGGGAAGGCAATAGAAGGAAAGGGATATTGCTTATACGGATGGATTGGGTACTGTAAGCCATAGCTCGAGCAAGTTAGGGTCGCATACGTGTAATTCGAACTGGCTGTTGCTCTAAAGTCCGAGCCCTCTAACCAAACGCCCCATACCAACGTACTTTGTAACAGGAATAAAAATATAAACCAATATTTTTATAGGATTCACTACTGCGGAAGCTCCTAGGCCCTACAAAAGTTCGCGATCACCTAGCTTGTAATGTCAATTCAGATTGAGGGGCCAAATACTCGAGCACTTATATAACATGCAAGAAGTATAACCCAGTCCAGCAGACAGCAGTATATAATTTTCAGCTCTATTTTAATAAAGTTAATAGTTTATTCCAATTTCAAAAGTGTTTTTGCCGCTCAATCTGAGTTGACCCTAAGTTGTAATAGACATGAGTAACCGCCTACCATCAGATGGTCCATGTACTTGTTCTTCAACTTGTATAAAAGAATGATAATGATATTATTCGTTAACATAACTTCGTCATTATAACCATGATTACTTAGCAAGTCACATGTTCTTTTGCGGTTCATTTCTTTTGTTGTCCGTGCCTTGAATAGTCTGCTTTGTTTTTTTCGTTTAGAGCTTCTGTGGGGTCTTTGTGCAAGGTACGATGAGTTTAGAGGAACTCATTACTGGATTCTTCGATGTGCAATATATGCAGTAGCATGTTAATGCAATAGTGTTAATTAACTATGCTTATACACAGTATAAACCCGATGCATCTTGTGAGTTCATCGTGAACCGAAATTCTCATTCTTGTACTTAATTATGGACAATCTACAACTACTAAGCGTTTTGTCGATCAAAATCGCACGAATCAATCAGCGAGTGCGTCGATACGGTGTCCTATTCTGGATAATGTTCACTTTTAATAGCGGTATTATATTAGTATATCGGGCCTGCAAAAAAGCTTTTAATTAATAACAGCTGACGAGCTGAATTGTCGACAACACTAATTAGAAGGCTGAAATAGACACAGTTAATGTAGTTATAGTGTTTAATGTGACTGACATCAACAAAGCGTTCTCGCGGCGATAAAAACTAGTGAATCTTTAACCACCGAAATTAAAGTTATTGCATTGGTCTATAAAGTTACAAGATGACCCGCTAACAGAACACTATCCAGCTCTTGAGAGACGCTTAGTGTATATTTTTCTTCTTTTTTTGTAATTCATAAAATATATATAAATATATATATATATATAAATGTGTATGGCTCTACATTTAGAGTGTTAACAGATTGAATATATAAAGATATTCATTCGTTGAAGGATTTATGAAAACGAGGGATTACTTTCAATTCAATAATTCAAAAGCATTCGACTGCTAATCGTCAAAAATTACGGTCGTTTTGAAGAATATTACCTAGTATTATGTTTAACACTAGTGAAATCGTACGATTAAATATCCGTTTCCCTAAACTATTTAACGTGTTGTTGCACTAGCTGCTTGTAGTCGATTGTCCAAGTAAAAGTCGATAAAAATCCTCGCGCATTATTCCGTCAACACCGTAATCGCAACCATAGGACATTCACTGCTGAATGGTAGCTACCTTTTCAACGCTCAGACTAGACTTTACTTATTTTCAAAGACTAATAGTGTGTGTTTCAACATTATAACCTGATAGATTTCATAAGACACGTCTCAGGTCTCCATGGAGTTCTCTTCCGGTCCGCAATCAGATCCTACGGTGGAGTTATGTTTAAGACACTCCAGGTACAGAGAGATATGGGACAGACCAGAACCAGAACCACTGGAACTGTCAAGATACATTGTCTTCACCTAAATTCAAGGGCCAAAAAGGGCCACTTACCGCATGTATTGCATTCACACAGGGCGTAAGATCCATTGAATACCTCAAACCATGTCTGTATAATTAAAACATTAGAATGATATCTTAAAATAAATATAAACCTAATATATTTTGGGAGCAAACATATGGTCTGAAACTAAGCATGATGCATACTTCAGATGCTAATTCTTGTATAAACAATTGCTTTCTGTTGGTCCAAAATACATCATAACCTATATTTTGAATCATAAAGATGTATGATTCATTACAATAAAGCGATCTATAATCGTGTTCTCATGGGTTGATATTGTTCTATGAGTATTGTAGTATTTGACTTCTTAGTGCTCCGTAGATTTCATGAAAGCCACACTACCCAATCATCCTATCTCCAGTTGTTTTACAAATATATTTCACTACCGTCCCGCCCTTGCTTCGTTTCAATGTAGACATAGCCAAAGACACGTGTTTGTACTTAAAAAATAAATAATTTTATTACTTATAAATTTCAGAATACACGATCTTTTTGTTCCATTCAGTGTTGGCATCAAGATGTATCTATTGGCATTCAGAATTTGTTATTCAAGAGAGACTAACATATATATTAAAAATATATCTATATAATATAAAATAACATTTTTCTCGTAGATCGACAACTTATTTATAGGTTTGACCTTGAGATTTGTTATAATCAGAAATTGCAGGCGCTTAAATTTAAAAGATTTTGTAGAGATCATGGAATGTCAGGAATTTGCGCAGCTCCGACCAACTGTTGGTGTAATGAGGATAATGGTTTCGAAAATTTATATTTTTTAATCATTTGACCTGTAATCAATTGGAAATACTGGAAGTGTTAGCGGGATTCAAATTACGCATCAAAATAATATATTGATAAGGTAGTCACGTTATAAGACCTATGACCGGGATGCTAGAAGTAACCATTTTTCTAATATAATCTGTGAATTTATGTCATCAAACACATAAAAGGATACATACATAATACGAATAATGTCTATCTGTTTGTTAACGTATTTTTAGGGAAATATTAATCATAATTTATTAAGAATGATTAAGTAGGTACAAACATACAACTCCTCTCTTCATTAGCTTAGACAAATTATAGTCCCACTAAATAGAACGTACTTGTGAAATCATTTTTTTTTTTTATTTAGGTATACCAACAATTTTTTACATCGAGACTTGTAATGTACACATGGTACAGAAAAATCAATTAACAATATTTATTTTATGGCATAGGGGGCAAACGAGCAGACGGGTCACCCAGCGGCAGTCATTTACCATCGTAAATGACTGCCGCCGCCCATGGGCACCTGCAACTCAAAAGTCACAAGTACGTTGCCAGCCTTTAAGGTGGGAGTAGGGGAAGGAGGAAGAGCGGGAAGAGGGGGAAAGGGAAGGGTTAGGGTATCTGGTAACCTCACTCACGCAGCGAAAAGCAATGCAGGTATTGCTTCACTGCCGGACCATACGTGCCGAAGCATGGTTCTCCCACGAACAAACAATATAACAATTACTTATAGGTAAACACCGCTTATGTAAAATATATATATTAAGAACAATTATAAACTTCAACCTACGACCTTAAATTACACGCTGTTTACATGAAATTAAATTTATTGTGCCACCATATCTGGTAAACAAATGCGTGACTTTATTTTGGAAATTGATCCAAAGTTTATGTCTATAACAAATCATGCTAATTACTTAATCAAATTCACGTGGAATTATATTTGGTTTTATGGTGACTGACAGCTAAATTCCAATGGATTAGATGTCTAGAAAATATTATGTCATAAAAATATTCACTCGAAGTTGAAAGCACGCAAAGAATTTCGCTATGCGTGATCAGAGGATTAAATAGTTAAAGCTGCTAAACTCATAAATCTTTTTAATGCAACTTTCTCTCACGAGACGTGAGCTCATGTAATTATTTAAAAAATATACTGAAGGTCCCTTAAGACAAATAATAAAAAAACTTCTAACTGAGAAATAAATCAAACATATTTTTTTCGTTATTTTCAAACAACTAATTGGAAAAACACCAGCTCGCCTCATTATTGTAAACGGGAACCGATCACCAGTAATGTTACATTTGCGTTACCAAGGCACTTCTTCCATGTTTCATAGACCTGGACCTACAAGCTCGACTGGAAGCACCACTGTAGGCATTTGTAGGCACTATTGGGTGGTGGACCAATTCCAATCGGGTGACTCGAAATAGAGTCGAAAGTTGTACTTGCTTAATATTCTCCAATCGCGAATTTTTATTAAAAAAAATTTTACGGTATAGGGGCCAAACGAGTAGACGGGTCACCTGATGGTAAATTACTACCGCCGCCCATGGGCACCTGCAACTTAAGAGTCACAAGTGCGTTGCCGGCTTTTAAGGTGGGAGTAGGAGAAGGCGGGATGAGGGGGAGAGGAAGGGAAAGGGGGTGAGAGAAGGGTTAGGACCTAAGGTTAACTCACTCACTCGGCGAAAAGCATTGCTTTACTGCCGGTTTTCTGTGAGGCCGTATCACTCCGGTCCAGCCGGCCCATACGTGCCGAAGCATGACTCTCTCACGACTAGACTAGCCGTACTAGGAGATATCGAAGTTATCCATTATCCATTGGAGTTAAGTACCTTGTGTAGTAGCGAAAAGATAAGAGGAGGACCAATCGCTTCTTTAGAAGTTAGAATTTTGCGAAGAATTTTAAATACTATTTGCAAAAGAATTTGCAATTACTTTGATTACTAATACTATTTTAATCTGTATGTCGCTTCAATGAGCTGTACGATTTAATAACTACATTAAGATTATTAGGAAATAAAACCTAAAACTGAATATCACATAGAGAAACTAGTTAAACAGAATGTTACGCTCCTAGAATTTTTGTATGGTCAAATTTTTGGCCGAAAAATTTGGTTTGAAAAAAAATGAATTTTTCTTAGTTTTTTTCTTTTCCCAATGTAGCTCCACCTTTCTAAACAACACATTATGAATTTTCGTGCCAATTTCAATGATTTAATTTTTTTTTTTTATGCAGACATTTTCAGAAAAATCTGGAATTTCCAAAAACATCCCTGGTATTAAATACCTATAACTTCATTCACGTCAGCCCACTCACAAACGAAATATTAGCTTTAAGGTCAATTTTCAAGTTTAATTTTTCAGTTTCAATATAAGATTTTTGTATTAAAAATCACGAATTTTCAAAAAATTGTTAGCGGTTTACGTTATTCACGGAATCTACTATACGACCCTAAAATATGACCACACCTTTATGTAACACTCTGTATAATTACACATTAAAATTATAAATAGGATTACTTCGATTCTCCCTTTTTGTTACTTCTGTAGCTAAACGTAATGTTAAGTGTCATGCTATCGTAACATTACACACACACACATTATATGGCCATATATGAAGAATTACCTCATTCGTAAATGATTAATCACTTACATTTCTAAATAAATATAGTACGATATCTAAAGATTTTGTGAATGAAATCTATTCGTCACCTACTACGTCTACTGATTTGGAAATGACTGTCAGACAATCGAAAGATAATATAAATGAACAAGTTATGAATTTAAACTGGGTCAGACGATTCATTTTCAAAATACGAATTTAGGCTGGACGGTTTTTTATTTTTTCCTTACGTTGGCAGCTTTTTTAAAAGCACTAATTATCTGTACGGTACGCAAGTGTTTTTAGGATTCAGTTCCTTAAAAGGAAAAAGGAATCCTTATAGGATCACTTTGTTGTCCGTCTGTCTGTCTGTTTGTTTGTCTTTCAAGACCTTTTTTTTCTCAGGAACCCGTGAAGGCATAAAATTATAATTAACATCAAATACTTATATCTGCGGTCCCTTAAAACTGTACCTAAGCAAAATGAAGCTTCTAAGTCAATGCAATCAAAAGATACGACCATTTAAGTCTTAAATTTCTCTGTTCTGTGGTCACAGCACAAGTAAAGGAAAAAATTTGAAATTCGTTAATTTGTTGTTATATAACACATTACTAACTTTTAAAGTCAGCCTGTGACCACGGCCAGTGCAACTTGGTCGAAACGTCAGGCGATTCAGAGGTATGTAATGCCTACTTCGTGATCACGTTAATTCCCGGATAAATACATAATTAAAATATCACACATTCTTTTTGTGTCTGGACCTGACATCTGTTAATTCTTTTCAATGAACTTCTAGTGTTACCAATTCACATCGAATGTCTTCATTCATTTAATTTTTGTTTCATTTCATACTACAATTACTAAATGTGTATAACATTGAAAAGTTTAATTTAATTATTACCTATCTATTATAGACAAAAAACCTTAAGTAAATAACTTCTTTGTCTAACTTGAATAACTAAAACTAGTCAGAGTCACATATGAAACATAGAGTTAATTCTATACTTAACAGAACGAAGGAGGAACACATATTACTTATAAAATAATTGTCACTTCCTTCATAGGAAACAATGACGTGATACCTCACATATGCCCATATTACGATAACATTACACCTAATGCCCTTTACATTACTACATATTATAAAACGAAGTCCCCCCGCCGCGTCTGTCTGTCTGAACGTGATAAACTCAATAACTACCGAACGGATATTCATACCATTGTCACCAATACACAATATGACAGAGTGATTCATGACAAAGAGTTAGGTATATAATTCATTAAAGTTTTGTGTAAAATAGCTGAAATATGACGATGATAGTTGAATATGTCGAAAGTTGAAAAAATCAATATATATGCGCTGCTACCCGTGCGAAGCCGGGGCGAGTTACTAGTGTCAGATATTACTAACAATAAGGTAGAATCAATCAATGATTGCAACACGGATTGTGACTAATGAAAGCAAACGTGTTCTATACTGAGCCAAGAGCTGGATCTAGACGTGTTAGTTTTTTGTAGATGAGGCTTTAAATAGCTCAAGGAATGTCGACCTTCCGGTGTAGTATGTACAATTTTATACATATACTGTTCAAGAAATATATTGTGAGGGTACAATTAGCAGTGCATATATTTTTGTTTCCTAGAATCGGGTCGTTAGCCTCTTCAACTAAATTTAAATAGTAATGTTAGGAAGTGGTTGATATCAGTAGTTTAACAGTAGTTTTAAACTGGTGTCTCTTTCTTATCCGATGCCGATACTATGCCATTGATGGCTCAAGAATGTTGGCGGTGGAGTGTGTGTTCGATGGCTGAAATCGATAATCACTCTTTAGATTTTAATGAGTTGATACATATTACGTTACTTATCCGTCTCAAGTTTTGTGAAAATAAAGAGCAATGCATTTCGGATATCATAGTTGAAACCTTTAAACATGAGAAACGAGCTGTGTAACGCGCATTCATCTCTGATATAGACGGGCGTAAGACCCAAACAATGGCAGACTCCTACTCTGCAGATACAGCAGGGTTTGAAAGAACTTCCTTTTTAGGATGCACCCGGGTCTCTAGGAATACACCCTCCTCTTACGGGCTCCCTATCGGTGATATTTCAACATAACACTGCACTCATTCGCAAAATAATTGCATATCCTAGAGTTCCAAAAAAAAGCAAACGAAAAAGGAACTGTGAAAAGTTTAATTGATACGAAACCAGTTGACAGGGCACCACAAACAATGTTTTCTCAACATCAATTATTGCTATATGTTAAAATTCTCAGTCTCTTTTTGGTAGTACAAAGTCTGATGATGTGATCTAATTAATGTCTGTGTTGCCTTTGGAAGGTAAGATAAAGTTAAAACAAATATGTTTTAAATCGTTAAAGTGTTTTATATAGGGGTAATACTAGGGGCAATACTAGGGTTTATTTAGTCGTTCCCTAAAACCACATACTCAAACATTTTTTTAATCCTTAGGGAACCCAAGCGTGCTTCTGTTTTATACTATTAAATATTAACATACTGAAGGCTAGACGGAAAGGCCAATCACCTACAAAGTAGCGTTTCGCTTCCATACGTGAACAAATTTTTAGATAATCTTATTTACCAAACAGGAAAACCAATATTAAAGGAATAAAGGAAATATACAACGTCTTTATAGTACATAATCATTATGCGGCAGTAAACATACTTACTGTGTTTGGATAGACAGGTAGACGACCAGCTACAATGTTACCTTCTTATATGGACTCGAACTAAAATTCGATGTTAATAGAGCATTATACACGTTAAGAGTTTTATACAGGTTGATTTTGAACATTTTTAATGCCTTGGTATTGAAACCTATATGCAGCAATCGCACCTCAGTATTTCATAGGTACTGATCCTGCATCGCGCATTGTAAGTTCAACTCTGATTGGGATATATACAACTTCCCAATGGTATTCACTTTCACTTAGACTGGTCCGAGGATCCTTTCTTTGTGTTAGAGGGTCATCACGCCACGTACATGCACATCTCCCAATGAAGTGATTTGCTGCTAATATGGAATTTCATATTATCAGCAAATTTATTTTTATCGATGTATTATCAAAATGGTTTTCGCGGTGCCATGTTGGTACCGCATGTGACAAGCGGCATATTATTTCCTGTAAATTCGATTTATTACGAGTTTTTCGCCGAAGTAAATATTAAGCTAATAGTTCAACTAGTTTTACAATATAGTTATCATAAAACAGTGGCAGGTACTTATAGCTGAGACGCGTCGTACTGGATACTGAGAAGTTGTGTTTTAAACATTAGTTAAATAAGTAGATTTTAGGGTTTCCAATGACCACTACGGTCACCTGTTTTACTGCAGGACGAGAGTGTGGAAGTTTTGCGTTCTTGTGTAATAGTTGTTAATGGAATCCATTTGTATTTATTGAAAATTAATTCAGATACATATATTGAAATGTGCATTAAAACAATCAATAGGTACTAGAAACATGTGCGACAATGTTTACAAACAAGTTATTTCCTATAGGCCTTTTCCTCATTTGCCTACGACAACCAAATTTAAGTTGATCAATTCAAAATATATTAATACTTCGTCTTCGTCCTCCATTGTTAAAATAACCCAGTCTTGTATCGGTTGGCAGCTTAGCAACGACTTTTGTTAGTCGATTATGATAGTTTTGTACATGTTGTAGAAAGTTAATTGGATTGATTTTTTATTTATTGCGCCTATGGTAAACTTTTCTCATCATCTGCCTGGCCTTGTCCCAATTTTATTTGGGGTCGGTGCAATATGTTTTATTCTTCCATTCTACTCTATCGTTCGTCATTTCACTGCTGTCCTCTCCTTTTCTAGCCATATCTTTCGTCTTCTCTTGTACCCGTCAACATCCATACATAAAACTCTTTTAACATTTTGCTCATCCCTCCGCATTACATGTCCATACCATGGTAACCTATTGCTCCTCTTCAGCTTTTCATCCAATGGTGCTACTTTTCTATAGTATCAAATTCTACCTGTAAATGTATCTGACTAGCTTTTAGCAGCGGCTTTTCTCGCGTTAATGAAACTATTTCAGCGTTAATAAACCCTCGGGAACAGTACTTTTTTCTGGATGAAAGACCCTATGTCGTTACCCCAGACAGTCTGATTAAACCAAATTAACTTAAAATGATCAAACAGGATAAGCAAAGTGTATAGATGTATATCATGTTATAGCATTGTCGTAAATAGTGGCAAACCTTAAATACCGCAAAACCTATCAATAAAACATATTGTCATGATAATCATTATTTTTATGAATATTTACAGCAATACTAACTTTAAAACTTTCGCGTTCCATGATATAATTATATATTTATACGGGAATTAACGCGATCACGAAATAGGTATTACATGCCCATGAGTTGCCTGACGTTTCGACCATGTTTGCACTGGCTGTGATCACAGTCAGCCTGTGACCATGGCCAGATCGCGTTAATTCCCGTATAACGTATAAACATATTATAAAACAAAGTCTTCCACCGCGTCTGCTTGTCTGTTCTCGATAAACTCAAAAACTACTAAACGGATTTTCATGCTATTTCCACCAATAGATAGAGCGATTCATGAGGAAGGTTTAGGTATATAATTTAAGGTTTTGTGTAAATTGGTTGAAATAAGATGATGATTGTTGAAGATGTCTCCGCTACCCGTGCAAAGCCGGGGCGGATTGCTAGTAAATACATAAATATTTACAGCAATATTCAACAAAATCAGGTTGTCAAAGGTCACTTTTTAAGCGTTAATTTAAAAAAAAGTTAAGTGCAAAATAAAATTTTATCAGTAATAATAACATAATAGAAAACATGTGTGCCGCCATCGTGATTAGTACAATAACAACAAAAGGCGTCGTGGGTCAAAGTCACGTTGCGCCGGCGCCGCTCCGCGCCGCTACCAACGCTGCGTGGCACGTACTATTCCTTTTGTGAAAACTGCAAGGCACACAGGTTTGTTAATTTATAGGTTTATTATCGTTACATAAAGAAACAGAGTACAAAATAACAGTTATCATATCTAACAGTATGATAATGATAACTGTTGTTTTGAACACTTTATTTCTTCATATTATTGATCAAATTTGACTGTAAATCTTTAATTTGGACTGCACGGATGACTCAATGATTTAAGTGGTCGCTTCGCCACTACGCCGCGCCGAGTGTTGTTTGTGGGTTCAAATCAAACAAACACGGGACAAAAATTTGTGTGATCCACAAACAGTTGTCCCGAGTCAGGATGTTCTTTGTATCCGTTGTTTAAATTAGAATCGAAAACTCAAAACAGTCTGGCGCAATACGTCAGATTAGCATGACGCTTACCCATGAGTTTTGCCTTTTTCAAAAAGAAAACTTAAATTGGAGAAAGAAGAAAGATTAAACTGTTTAGTACCTTAAAAGGTAGGTAAATATAAACAGGTAAAGATTTAACAATTTAGTGCCTTTCTCCAACTACTATTTAAGTTTCGTTTACTGCTGAAGAGCTTTAGTGTTACCAAGAATTCAAGATTTACGTACGTATGGGCCGGCCCGACCGGAGTAATATAACGGCCTCATGGAAACCCGGCCGTGGAGCAATGATTTCGTTATCTTTCGCCGAGTGAGTGAGGTTAGAGGCCCAATCCCGTTCTTTTACTACTAGTACTACTGATAGATGAGTGTGGTTCAAAAAAAGATGATTGGTCTAAGGGTGCCAAAATAGCTAAAGACACTTGAAATTGGCAGAAGTTATACCTGATGGAAACGTTGATACACAGTATTGGGAACCACAGCTACTCCCGACACTTATCCACGCAAAAGATTTTAGGTCCTTCGGCAAAAGGACAGTTCCAATTAGGTCAGAAATGTACTCAAAAATTAAGTTTCTAAATAAGCACAATCAAAATATGGCTTTATATTTTTTAGTTTTTAGGACAAGTACTTACCTCTTTATAGATTTTTATGCTAATAAGTTAATAAACAATGCTACGGCTCGAACTTGCCGAGGGTTACCTACTTGAAGGGATTTACAAAATCTACCTGAAAATAGCTTTTGCCGTTAATGCTAGAGAGATATATTTTCAAACTACATATATCTAAATCAGTTTTTACTGCAAGAGGCCAGGTGTCCGTTAGATGAGCTACAGACCATCACCTACATCAGCTAACCCGCTCGACTTCCACAGACTTCAAAGAAGCGGTAACCTAAAAGCGGTAAGTGTTACTCTGTCAACCTAGATTCTTCACACCTAAACTATCCGAATCGCTTCCGGTATAGATACATTTGAATAAACATGAGTCGTTCACCTATATTTGCTTATTCATTCATGAAATTATTTCTTTTTTGTTTAATTTTGTTTTCTAGAGATACAACACCTGTACCAATTTTACCTGTATATCGTAACTCTCAATATTTATTTATCACCAGATGGCGCTCGGCGCAGCATATTCCGCACGCTTTTCTCTGAGCTAGCGGGGTTTATGCCCCCTGCACATCACATCACCAAGTCAGGCAGCTCAGGTACACCTTGGGACTGACAATAAAAACCCGTGATGGAACACCGTGGAGTTTTAGTCGGTTCGAGATGCTATCTCACTATTTAGCCCCGGTTAGGTAACGACCGACGATATTTCCACAGGTCAAAAAAAGAATCAGTATTTATAATGTAACAAATAGCGGGACAAGGTTACAAATGGGACCATTTGACGTCTGAAACAAACCGACAAAAAATGGTGATACCACCCAACCGGTCTTAGCTTATACACTATTGGCTGTTATCAATACTAAAGTAGACTGACCTTGTCAGATTAATGACCGAAAACAGCAACAACTTCCTCAACACAGAAAGGGTTAAAACTTCCCACAGTGCATCTCGAGCAGATTTTATGGTCAAGAACTCTTGCATACAACAATTATAATTCACTTATTCGAAATTAAATTGACGTCATAAATCTTAATCTAATACGATTTTATTTACGTTTGGTTTGATGGAGCAGTTATTTAAACAACTGCACTACCAATTTTTTTAACTTGATCTGTACTAAATCTACTAAATTAATCTACTAAATCATTCTTTTTGTTTTGTTTTTTTTTTATTTTGACACCGTATGTGTACACTGTAATTCGTCTGAACAGTTTTAAAATGGTATAAAAATGCTACCAATCAAAAATCCGGTAATGAGTAACATAGGTTGTTCACCAATTTCTAAGTATTCGACCTAAATAAACCCTCAGACGTCACATGCATGCAAGTTGACTAATACGAATTATGAATGGCAAAGTTGATTAGAACTTGGTAGAAAAGTGTTCACATAGCGAATGGTCACGTAGACTCCCGTCTGGCGTTCTCGATTTTCAAAGTAGTAATTGCTTTTTATGTGTACTTTGAAAGCAATTAAGTCGTTGTGAGTGACTTAGAGGCACAATCCTAACACAATTATTTATTCATACGAATATTGAACGGCAATCGAACAAACGTTGCCAAGCTGTTGTCGTTGCTATCGAATGCTCGACAAACTCGTTTTATAAGTCCTCTAATAGTCGCCTTATTGTGAGAAGTCCTAAATTATGTTTTTCTAAAATCAATAATCAAATGACCTTAAATACCGAATTTACTACCTTCATGAGTAAAAAAACTTTATTTTCTAAGATTTGGTACACATCTCTCTTGGGTACATCAACATAGCGTCTACTCACTACGAATTCAAAGCTTCTTTATTTCTTTTCAACTTTTGAATAATATATATGTACATAGATGTATGTACCTAAATAGAGTAAATCCATGACTCAAAAATGAAATAGTCCGGGAGACAATTCCGAAATAAATTTGCTTGTTAAAAATATTTCGTAGACCATAATTATATGCATAAGGTTTCGTAGCCAAAAAAAAATTGAATCTTGGGGCAACATGTTTTGGAGAACTTAATACATTTGTGCTAAATTTACTGAAAGTTGAAAACCAAAGTCAAATTAGTGGGATCTAAATATTAAAAAGTCTTATGAACAGAAGAAAACCCGGCCATTAAACTTGTTTTTGCTTTGAGCAACGTTTTCAACTTAAATATTGTATTAACAAACTTTCTTGACCTACTTTTATACGCTTTCAGATGGTATTTTTTGTAGGGCTCCGTTCCTCAAGAGGAAAAAAGGAACCCTTATAGGATCACTTTGCTGTCCGTCTGTCTGTCTGTTAGGAAACCCGTGGACGCATCAAGCTGAAATTAATAACAAATACTTATGTCAGTCCCTTAAAGCTGTAAAAAATCAAGCTTCTAAGTCAATGCAATCAAAAGATACGGCCATTAAGCCTTAGGTTATAACAAATTTGAGCATTTCACAAGTAAATCAAAACCTATAGCGTACTACTTCACATTGACCTAGAACCTTGAAATTTGGTAAGAAGCAAGGTCCTGAGAGTACAAGTAAAGGAAAAAATCGGAAAGTTGTTAATATGTTGTTAAATCATATAAAAAAATAGTTTTTGTGATTAGAAACTTATATTTTGCGGTTCGACAGTTGACTTTGTCGTATATCAATGTATGGGAGAGTATTTTCACAACTGTAAAGTTAAGTTTGACTTTCGGAAAAGACGGGCTAAATTTTCGAGATTTGATTCCTAAGATGGACGTACTATCTCCATATAAGTTTGATTGCTTACGGAACCCTCGGTGCGCGAGTCGGCGTATACGGCGTAAAGTAAATCCCTTGAAATACCCATGCAATGCCAGCGCCTTGTCTTACATACATTTTTCAGAGGCAAGTTGATTTGGTCATCAAGCTTTGAAATGAGATTTGATTTTTAAGCGATTTTGGTTTGTTTTTTATAGATTTCATTTTCGAGAAGCCACATCGAAGACTATTGGCTTGTTTTTGTCGTTAGTCATTGTATCGTCGCTAGTTATTAAGTCTTTTCGAAGGTAGAATCTTCAAAAGCTAAAGAAACCATTTCTTCAGCCTCGTGCTTTCTAAATAATTTAAAAACGAACGAACGAACGGCCTTTTCTGTTTACTTTATAAAATTTGATATTCTTCTGTTTTTACATACACGATTCGCCGTAGGGCTATCACAACATTTCAAGTCATGATATTTAATTTGAATAACAATTTAGACGATAAACTTTTCGTTCCACGTTTTTCTTATGTTGTAAAAATCGCAGACAGACTCGAGAATATAAAAGGCAGAATTTTGCAGCTTTATACGAGATTCTAACAATTCCCGCTCAAATTTTATGCTGTAAATAAATGTCTCTCTGTGATAAATATCAACAATTTATTTAAAAATCTCAAATACCTTAACGGGAGATTATGGGTTTTAAAGGGATGTTATGGATATGAAATAAGAAAAATACAAACGTTAATGTAGGTAATGATTTGACTTTATTTTTAAGTAATTGTTACTATTACACAAAAAACTATTATTATAGCTGCATAGCTATTGAAAAAAAAGGTATCAATTCGTTTATTGACAAACATATTATGTACATATTTAATACTCTAAACATTTACTGAAACTGCGATCTGACTTAGAGAAATTGTGTGTGACAACCTTTGTCATACGTGGGATCTATATTATATAAGCAAAATTCTAATACTGGGCCCAAAATTCTATAAATTCTACATTCAAATGTACCCAAATGTGTAATAAATTAAATTCAATACAATCACATCTACTCTGTAACACTTTTTTTATACTCAGATATGTAAAATGAAATTTGTATGTTTACTTTATCTACTCCCTCCTTATTTAAAATATGAACTTTGAAAGCACTTTCACACGCAGAAACTTGTCCTTCGTACAATATACATACCTACGCATACCTACTTTCAACAGTTTACGTGTTGTTTCTTCACTTTGTACATATTTCGCGTATGAGAAACAAAGTAAAAATAGAAGTAAACATCGAAAACTAAAAAGTGGATTAATTAATCAAAATTAATTAGTTAGTCAAGAACCTTTTTAAAAATGCGCTCTATTTCAATTTATTATAAATTATAAAAAGAAAAAATAATTTTAAGGTAAATCAAACCTATCATCTTGTTATACTAACATTTAAACTTTCGCGTCACGCAAAAGGTAAGTAATACTTATTGAGTGATCGCGTTAATTCCCGACATAAACTACTGAACGGATTTTCATGCGGTTTTCACCAATAGACACAGTGAGTCATGAGTAAGGTTTAGGTGTATAATTTGTTAACGTTTTGTGTAAATTGGTTGAAATATGATGATGATTGTTGAAGATGTCTCTACAACACGTGCGAAGCCGGAGCGGGTTGCTAGTTAAAAATAATTTAAAACGATATCTCATCGGAAAGCTCATTTGAATGTCCTACCGGATGAGACATGTTGCGATATCGTCATATCTTAATCATGCGTGAATTCTTGTCAAGTGAAACAATGAAGCCACATTTTTGACTGCACTGATAGCGTAATGGTTAAAGTCGTCGCCTCGCCATTAAGCTGCGCCATTAAGTGTTGTGGGTTCGATTCAAATGTATGATCCACAAATAGTTGTCCCAAATTTGGGTGTTCGTTGTGTCCGTTGTTTGTAAAATATAAAGAGATTCAGTAGATACATATTGAAGATTGGTTCAGGACGCGTTCACAAGATTTTATATAATCATGACGAGCTACTTCTTGTTGCCTACAGGCTTATGTGGAATAGTGCAATGATACAAAGCTAAGTTTGGTGCATGCGTGTCTTGGTTCGTTTACGAAGTTATGACAGGTGACGAATCTTAGATTTATCAATACGCTCCAGAAACTAAGCGCCAGTCAACAGTTTGGCTGTTTCAAAATGAGCCAACGGATCACCTGATGGTAAGTGACTACCGCCGCCCATGGACACCTGCAACTCAAGAGCCACAAGTGCGTTACCGTCCTTAAAGATGGGTGTAGGGGAAGGGGGATAGAGGGGTTAGGGCCTCCGGTAACCTCACACAGTCGATGAAACAACGAAAGCATTTTCTGAAGAGCCGTAGTATCACTCCAGTCGAGCCGGCCCATAGGTGCCGAAGCATGGCTCTCCCAAGATAAATGTCTGAGGCACATTGGAAAAAGTGTATTAAAAATTGGTTTAAATGCATGAAACTTTGCATTAATAATGGTAGAGAGTTTTTGTAAATAATATAATTAATAAACAAAAAATGGGTCTATAGAATAAAAAAATCAGGTTTCGCAAATTTTACCGAGTGTCTTACGTAAGTACATACATACCTACATCCTCGAAGGGATATGCAGAGATGCCCCAAACACCCACATTTGGGTAAGTATAATTTGGGAGATGAGATGAGAAAATAACTGTTGGTGAATCCAATAAATAAATAAATAAAATTGGGAGTATATTGAAAATATGCATTGAATATATTGAATATACATTGAAAGAAAAGGAAAGGTAACCAAGATGGGAAGGCAATGGAAAAAGATATTACTTGTACTGTGTGTGTTGAGTAAGCAACAGTTTATTTTTGTGTTTGTTGTTTTGTGTTTCTGTAACTGGAACTGTCTATTGTCGGGATGTCCAACCCTCTAACCAGCTACGTAAAGCACTGTGTTGATTAATTGATGTATATGTGTACTTCGACTAATAAACTCAGGCATATATTAGCTTTCTAGCTAATTAATAACCATCACGACTAATATAAGTAGGAAAATATCTCTTTTAAAAATAATCAAATCAAAAAGCCTCCATATACAAATTCAAATGTAGGTAATATTAATAAGCTAAGTTTTTATAGCTTGGTATTTTAATTAATTAATACAACATTTTTCGTTAATTATCGCCAACCATTGGAGGATTGACGGTATATGGGCGATTTACGTCAAGGTCGAACTCAAGATGGCATCCGAGTCGCTAATATGGCGACTGCCATTGCACCATTAGAATTTAACATAACAAAATACTCGACAATCCGAATTTTGCGGATATATGTTGTCGACTCGAAATCATTATTTTTTTTTTATGTTTTATTATTCAGGTAAGGTTGACAATCGAGTCTACTGTACCCCTTGACCGAATTATTAATACTAGAGATCGCGTGGTGGTCGAATTTCGACCATGGTTTATTTCATTGGCCAATATTACTTGACCTGTCATTGTATAGACTTTTCATCATCATCATCATCATGACAGGTCAAAATATATACTGGACACTCATGGCTGTATGTACCCGTTTTTGCATTTTTTAATTTGTAGGAAATATTGTTCAAAAATTTTAGCATTCGTCACTTCTTCTCTGTATAAACCATAAGTGTGCGAAATTTCATATTCCTCCGTCCGCCCAATTTTCGTAAAAAGGGATCCAAAGTTTTCTCTTCACGTATAAATATATAGATAGAAGATATGCTTCGTTGAAGTAAATACTACCTAAGGTCGGTAATACACAAACCGCCATAAAATATAGAAACTTATCGGAATGTTCCGATTTCCATCTATGTCCATACCGCACAATTACATTTTTTATGATTCATTATTAACGCAGTTAAAGCACCAATCAGTCTGTGGCCAACTGAATACGAACTGCTCCCATGCGGCGTGGTCTAAGCAAAAGCTAATAGACGCCACGGTGCGAGCGCGGTTTATATAAACAATGTTTAGTAGGCTACGTTCTGCTACAATTAAAGCCCACAAGCATATCTGTTGATTCCCGACTCACTACAAATACTGTGAAACCAAGAGACGTATTTAAGGTTGTGGCAATACTAAAGTATTGCGAGTGTTTATGCACAGGCAAACCGTGTGTCTGTCTGTCATCTGTCATTTAAACAGCATAAAACCTTACAAAATACTTAAACACCTAGATTGGGCATCAAATCACGGGGTTTTTATGATTTATAGGTCAAGTTAAAACGTGTCAGATACATCTCTTACGTTATTGTTGATAAAATGCCAACATTCGTTTCTTCCTCCGTTTCTGCAATACCATAAAGATGTATTTGTTGGAATTGGACTCTCAACAACTAAATGCAATTGCCGCAATTTGTAATGAGTTAAGAAACCCTGATTTTCTTCGACAAACTGACTATAACTCTTTTTTGATCTGTGAGCGGTTCGTGTATTACAATCTTTAGAATCACCGTTCTACGAAATGCGAATGTATTATATCTCTTAATTTCTGGACATACTTGATTAATGACCATCGAGATGGCCAATGCAATGATTCACTTGACCCTTTGGAATGTTTGGACCATTATAAGTCAATGATGCGGTTTTATGAAGTAATTTAAGTATACATTTTACGAATGCTAACATATAATCTGATAACATGTATGTGGAAGTAACAATTTGACCGCAGCAGGATAAACATTTGGGTCTATACCTTATATGTAGTTAGTTTGCATAATATCAAGGTATAATAATTTAGAACTTCAACTGGATACATGCAGCTTCTTCTAGCGGTTTTCGCATAATTTTAAACTTATAACACAAATTTGTTAAAATTTTTAACTTCTACATAGAAAAGTAAGTAATCCAAATGTCACATTCCTAAGTGCTCGAATTTGCTTAAAAAGGGTACAAATAAATATCTTCACGTATCTATACTAATATTATAAAGCTGAAGAGTTAGTTTGGTTGAACACGCTAATCTCAGCAACTACTGGTTCAAATTGAAAAATTCTTTTAGTGTTGGATAGCTCATTTATAGAGGGTGGCTATCGGCTATTTTTCATTGATGCGCCGCTCCTATTGAAAAATGTTGTAAAAACGCGGAAAATTTATCATTCTCTCAGTTTTATTATTTTTATTTATATTTTTATATACTTAATCAGGACTTAATCGCAATAATAATTACAAGGTACGGCCAAATCTACAACCTTACAGTTGAAGATCATTTGAAATCATAAAACAACAAGGTTGATTTTCTCGTGCAATAATATACTGACAGTTCATTTTTAGAAATAGGTTCAACCTTATCGTTATTTAGCGACTACCCCCCCCCCCCCCCCACTTGGTCTTCATTATTTTTAATTGTTTTTGTAAGTAATTACTAATTATGACGCACTTTACCGAACTTTCATATTAATTTTCAATTTGAGATATAAACAATACAAACCGTCTGACTTTATTAGCTTTTCACTCTACTAATAAACTAAATAGATAACAACTGCGCTCTGTTAAGTCGTGTTAAATCAAGTGATCGTGGTCCTTTCGTGTGTATATACTCGGTCCTAGCGCACCTAAAGTACCTACCTTAATTATCACATTGCCCAACACTTATGTAGCAATATTCATAATGACCAGACAATGTGATAATAAATTAAGTTTATATGAGTATTAATCGAATCATATGGCCCAATTTTACTTGCCAACACAAAACAACTTTAGGTAATTATTACAGCTTTCAGCTTTTGTCGTCGTCCCTTAAGCCACATAGTAACCACATCGATACAATATCCAATTTTACTACATCGAAATTACTAGACTTTAATTTAAAGTGACCTTTTAGTGGGTGGCGACTGTCTGCCCTTTAAGCGATTATTTATTTTTAGAACACAAATAATAATAATGTATATTTACTTTCTTACCATAACATACAACTTCGAATTAATAAACATGATAAGAATAAAAAAATCCGGGCTCGCAGCAGGCCTGCAGAGGTAGATTTCGTGTTATTTTCATTTTTTTGACAGTCTGCCCCCAGTCCCCCCTTTTGGGGAATATCCCCCATTCAGAAACTTAACCTTCATTTTTGCCCTGTTGATTTTTCGTCCAAGTTTGAAAGCAATCGGTGCATAATTGCGATCTCTATCGTGCCGGTAAAATTGAGGTACATACATACATACATATATACATACATATGTATATTTAACTTTTTAACTGGCGGTTGTTTTGGGGTCTGGGGATCATAACTAGACCTCCTGTGAAGAAATTTTTGGAAAACTCGACAACTGGTACAAAACTTATTAGTTTTGTACCAGTTGTCGGTAGACTTTCTTCGAAATCTACCTAAAAAGTTAATGTTGTTCTTATGATAGGTCAGAATTTTAAGCCAACTACTATATTATATGAGTAAGTATTTTATATTTACCCTTACCTAATATACAGCATTATTAGCCATTCCTAGTAGTTTAACTCGCGTTTATGATCACTGCTCCACTATTAAAAATCGTAGCGTAATGATACCCTTTTTCAAGAATTGTGCCATCAAACGGAAAATATTTTTTTCATATCCAACAAATTTTAGATGGACTGGACCTGGGGAAGGTAGCTGGGATAGATTAGATAATAAAAGCGGAGGACCGGATGCTATGGTGCACATTGAGACGCCTATGTCGTGAAATGCACTTGCAAAAGGCTGATTGATTGATTGAAATCCAACCGATTCCGATTAGAAAGAAAGAAAGAAAAGACATTTATTTTGGTGCGAAGGCACAAGAGAAAAAGTAAGTATTCTAATAATGTACTTATTTCTATAAAAAAATACGAAACACAAAAAAATCGGCATACCGAAAATAAGCCTCTGGCAAGCTCAGTCTCTCGGCGAAACACAATGCAAGTTTAACTGCCGTGGTATTACTCCGGTCGGGCCGGCCCATGAGTGCCGAAGCCTGGCTCTCTCACAGTTAAAACTTCCACAGGTAAAAGTTATAGTTCCGTAAAATTATACAATACTACTATCTCCTAACGCAGCTTCAGGCAAACGATTTCATGTAATAAATTTAAGTAAAAAATGTATTCGTTTGCGTACCTACATTATCTTGTATGTAATATATCGCAATTTATAACAATTAGTTGCGGCCTGACCGAACGTCGACCCTTCGCCCGACATCCTGCGATGCGATAATGGTCTGATCGACAATATAATTTAACTAGAACACTCATGTGCTATACAAATTATATTGTCACATGAACAGTTATGGGTTATATGACGGAGGAGTGCTAGTGTTATGAATAAAACTAAAGATCAGGGGTTTATGCTACTGTGTATATGAATGATGAACATATACAGCTCTGTGCCATAAAAGCAGAGGATAATTGAAAACAGTAATTTGATTTCTACATATAAATTTCAAGAGTTGACCCATTTATGTAGTAAGTACTTACTTATAAACATATTACTAAATTCTCTTATAATTTACGCCAATATTTTCAGGTTGTTTGCTACATAAGTAGTACATTAGAAACAAGTGTTTACATTAGTGCGAGCGATAAAATGTGCTTTCATTACCTCTAGTGCTATTTAATTGTATAAGCATGTTTTATATTGAGTATTGGCAAATCTTTCCTTGCATTTTTAGTAAGCCGCATTTTTTTACCAGGATGCCATCCAATGCATGAAAACTCATAAAGAATAGCCCCGCAATTGCTTTCATTGGTTACAATCCAATATTATGATATTTCCTCTTTAAAACAACTCTAGGTAGCTATTAAAGTCTCCTACAGCCCACTTGTCGAACTCAAATTAAAAAAAAGGGGCATTCATACTTAAAAATATACATACCTACAGAGACTTTTGCTATTTTAAGCACTAAAATAGCAAAAGTCGCCTAGTAAAAAGCTGCATCTCCAATTTTCTGAAGACCATGGAAAATCAGCTCTATTAGTTAACTATTGTTAATCTTCTGATAAGGCTGTAAGCTCATAGGAGCTTAGAGAACTTCACAGAATTGCATTTTATAAATGCAATTCTGTGGAGTACCAGTAAGCGGTCATTATCGAGGACCCGAGTGCTTTGTGTCAGCTTAGACTTTGTTTAAAAAAAGATACCGTGTATGATAAACGTGATATATTATAATTCTACGTTTTTCAAAGAGAGCATTCAAATATTAACAAAACACAGGCAAACTATAAAAACATACGTGTGAAAAATTAGACCGACCGACAGTCAGTCTTAAATGAGTAATGTTTCGGATAACTAAAATAGAAGATCGGTCAAAGACCACGGTTGCTATTTAGCTTGTAAAACGCTGTAAGTGTGGCCAACCATATGTTAACAAGCACAGTGTGCGTATAATCTGGAAAATTTAAATATCCGCCTTTAAGAACAGAGTTCAAATATACCTAAGTAGGTGGCTTCCAAAACAAAATTCTGCAGAGCAATCTTACTAAGCGATAATGCAAATTGTATGTTTATCATTTTTGCATATTGTGTGAGAATACAGTATAAGTAGATAAAATTTTCTTCTTAAAATTTCTAGAGATAGAAACAACTTGTTCCCTTCAGATAACTAATTTTATCGCAAAAAGGAAAAAAAAAAACTTAAATCATGAACGTAATTTTGAATACTAAAATTACAAAAATTTACGTTTTTTTAACACATTCCATTAAATGTGGATGATCAACAAAACACAACACATCTATCTGTATGATGCTCATATTCATGGAACATCATTCATCCCCATCACCTGCAGATTTGGCAATCCACCACTGTGCGGTTCTCCACAATTTTTTTGCCTCGCACAACGGCACAACCAATCACTGGAACAAATTGTCGCCTGCGCTATTTCCAGACCAATGCGACCTTCAAACCTTCAAGAAAAGAGCGTACTCCCATCTCAAATGCCGGCAACACACTTGTGACTCTTGAGATGCAGGTGAGCCGTCTGCTCGTTTGCCCCCTATAATACAAAAAAAAACAACAATAATTTTAAAAACAGATTTGTTGATTGGAAATGTATTAGACAAAACGAAGGTTTTGTCTAATACATTTCTATACCTTTAAATTAATTAAAAAAACACATATTAACCTCCTCCCACTCTGATTTAATTCGTGGCGCGTTCTAAGACCGTTTGAGATTCCCTGGGAATCGCTAAGAGTCGGGTTCTTACCGTGGGTTACTGTTGATGATCCTGATATACAGACGTCAAAGCAATGCGAATGTGGATAAGGTTAGTACCAATTACAACTTCAATCATGTTTGCTTGCTGTCAATCAATCAGTAGCTGTAAGCAGCGATATCATCGGCGTAAGTTTTGGATCACATATATTATTATGTAATCTCGCGTTACGTACTTGTCTATAATATATTGTACCAGGTTGGTTGGAGTTTGACTATAAACTATAAACTCCAACCACACTTCAACATCATGTTGCCGCCTATTGGATTGGAAATTCCCACGGGCCGAAGCATGATGTAATTACAACCTATAAACTTTCTCAATAAACAAACAAACAAGTTAACTATTCAGTTTTGTAATATTAGCACAGATTATAAATGGACTACCGTTGTGACGTAATAAAAATGAACTGATTTCCTTGGATAGCTAAGTACCCTATTTTTCTATAATACCTAAGAATATTTCATAAAAGTGTATGATCGCCGTTATCTATTCAGAGTTAGACGTAACAAAGAATACGAGTCTTGCTTTGATACACAATAGTGTTCTCAGGTGTTATACAAAGATGACGCCGACGTCCAGATATTGAATAACAACCTTTCTGTTGTAAAACATATAAGCATTTCAAAAATAAGTTTTGTCATGAATCGAATCGTCGTCGAGGGGCATATTTTACATAGTATGTGTACAATAAGCCCCTGTCTATGTAATAATCTGTATAAATTCTATATCTATATAAATCCTAACGATATTTGCTCTCTCATTTTTTACTATCTCTCTCTCTTATCAAAATAATAGTAAAAACCAACAATAGATAAATTTTAAAATTAAAATGATAGACAACTAATCTTTTTAGTCGTAATAAAGTGTCAATTAATTTTTTTTTTGAAGTGGCGAAGTTATTGCCATATTTTCCAAGCTCCAAGATCGAACTGAGTATTTTAGGACGAGAAGATAAACGTTGTTCGATCTGACAATCAATCGTCTAACACTGTCGAAATAGCTGGGAATCTACTCGGAACATAAAGTGAATATCAACCGAGCGTAGTTGCCAGAACCTGCACTTCGCTCAGAGAGCGCTGACATCAGTTTATCCGTGACCACGTTCGGTGTATGTCGATCGAAACGTCGGGAAATCATTCTAAGAGAAAGGTGTCATGCCTATTTGCTAAACTCCTAATCGGTTGATGGACTGTTCAGTTGTCCCTGCGTAAACTAAAAGGACAGAGCTATTTTGATTATTTTATTCTACAATCACGCTTATATTTTAGAAGAAGGGTTTTGCAGAAGTTTATTTCAGATATATTTGAATTTAGCTAGAACGTATAGAGAGCAAGCCTATTACAGTCTACGCGGTACGTTTCCAAATACCAACAAAGTGTTAGAATTTTCTGGCAGAAAAGAAGATTAACAAAGCAGGGGGACCAGACTCAATAAATGTTCTGTGACTCGCACTGCCGGACGTTTTAACCAGACTATGTTCATCACAAAAAGTTAGACTATGGACACAAATATAATTATGTATTTATACGGGAATTAACGCATCACACGGTCACAGGCTGAGAGGCAGCCTGTGACCACGGCCAGTGCAACCTGGTCGAAACGTCAGGCAATTCAGAGGTGTGTAATACCTTTTCGTGATCGCGTTAATTCCCGTATAAATACATAATTATATCATGGAACGCGAAAGTTTAAAAGTTAATATGGACACAAATGTTATTATAAGATTAATATGTATATTTGCAAAAGTAATTGTTAAAAATAATCTAGAACACTATTCCTTTATGTTCTCAGCTTGTAGTAAACAAGCTCTTGGAGTCTAAACTATAAGTGCGCATAGAAGCATAAATTTTACCATTGGGTATATTGTACCGACAAAACATTATTTCAGTAACCACAACTGTGTCAACAAATGAGGAAACGGGATTGTACCTTAGCAATTATTAGTTAAAACTGCTAATCACGTCATATGTTCTAACATCGAGGAATCGTTTAGTGTACAGGTGATTCAATGGATCGTATATAAAATTTACATAAAATTTCGTACTAGCTAGTTACCGTAAATAAAAAGTGTGTCGTGTATTGACGTATTTACCCTAAATGGTAAATCTAATAATTAATACTTCTACACACGCTATCCTTATTTTGTTTGGGTTACGATTTCTCATTGAGTATTCTATACATAATATAATACGCGTTGAGTTGGAAGACAAACCCCTATTTCATTACCCAATAAAAAATATATACAAATTAATAGTTCGACGGCGACGTTCTGTTTTTTCAGCTAGTGTGTAGGGTGACTAGTGCGTTAACAATGCACTAATCACTAGTGTTTACTTTCACCGATGCCCGCTTACCATGTGCATGAGAACTTCCTACTAATATTATAAACGCGAAAGTTTGTAAGTACGGATGGATGTTTGTTACTCTTTACGTAAAAACTACTGAACCGATTGCGATGAAACTTGGTATGTAGATAGCTGAAGACCTGGATTAACATATATTATCCCGATATTCCCACGGGATCGTGACTTACGCGGATGAAACCGCGGGGCGCTGCTGGTACTAAATACTTGTATAAACGAAGCAGTGCTGTCTATGATTTTAAAACTTTATGAAGCATCACTTCTTTGCACACGTCCTCATGGATGACCACATACCTTAATGCAGATATGAAATATGAAATTATTTTGCAAACAAGTAGTTTAACAAATAATTTTGTAAAAGAAATCATAAACATAAATTAGCATACTAGTATTTCGAATGACTGTGATACACCTAGTACATCGAAGATGAATCGAGCCTAGAATTGACAGGGCACAAGCAACCGCTTAGTTGCCGATGGTAGCAGTGGGTAACAGTATTTTTACTTCAAAAATATCTCTATATCAGTAGTTGTCTGTGGTGGTAAGTACTAATGTAGGTAGTTGTGTTTTTAAAACATAACTTCGTTATCGTGACAAGGGATCATTCACTTGCATTATTGAAACTATCAACCGGTGTCTGCCCTTTCCAAAGAAGCACTTCGTGAAATTATACTTTGCTTGTTATTAAAATATAATAATTCTGTTTCAGTTTCAGTAAGAATGATTTTCCATAAAGTGTCTATAATGTAAAGATCAAAAGTTTTATTCGTAGTAATTTAATCATAAATATGGCCTCGGTAGAAAATACACTTTCTTTCGTTAAATAACGACTTCAGGTGTGTTGGAATTTCTTAAATTTATTATTGACTAGCATATTGATTTTTTCCGACATTTTCAACAATCATTGTCATATGTCAGCCATTTTACCTAAAACCTTAATGAATTATACACGGTATACACGTAAACCTTCCTCATGAATCACTCCTGTCTGTTGGTGAAATCCATATGAAAATCCATTCGGTAGTTATTGAGGTTGTTGCGAACAGACAGACAGGTCGATCAGACAGACGCGGCGGGGGCTTTGTTTTATAATATGTAGTGATGCCATTTTAAATGTTGCACGTAGCCAATCTTACTTAAAAAATACTACTAACCTAACTTTGTACGCAGAAAGTACAATGTTTAAATATCTTAACTTTCTTACCATAGCGGAATACCGATTGTTTTCGTTTTTAAATATAAAAGAAATTGTCTGGTATACTTACGCAAAATATGTATGTGCAAAAGAAGTTTGAAAGAATCCATTTACTTAAAAACACTATTCCGCGAATGGACTTTGTATCACTCGGCACCGGTAGAGGTAAGAAGAAGCACATACTTTATAAAAACCGCAACGATCACGTACTACGCGACTTGACAAGATATTGAACGGTGTGCTTGACCGTTATATGTCAGATTGGATAGACTTACACAATGCTCAGTATGGGTTTAGACCGAGTCTGTTCACAGAAAGTGCAATCCTTGCGGTGAAGCACATTGTTAAAATATTACACATATAGATAAACACCTGTCGTAGTTTACTTTTTGGATCTCTATTAGGCGTTCGATCTAGTTTTCTACGATCTGCTATGGAAGAAGTTAAGAGAGGACACGCGGGTGGCAGATGAAGTAGTGTTTGTACTTATTGGTGCAGTAACCAATGTAACATGGGTTGGATAGCGGGGTTAGACAGGGGTTTGACTTCTCGTCGTCTGTTCAACCTTTATATGAATAGATTGATCAACGAGCTCAGCAAGACGGATGTTGGATGTCATGTTGATATACGTTAATATCATCAGTTATGCAGAAGACATGGTCTTGCGGAGTCTACGATATAATTTTTATCTTTTTTTGTTTTGTATGTGAGAGGATGCAATAATGTACGTGTTGATGATTTGACCTGATAATTTAATAATAATAAAATTTAAATACACATGCATGTGTTATTTGAATGGAATTTGTTACATTTTTCTTTACCTATTCGAATTTTGTATAACTGTAAAAGAGCTTGATGACATCCGTGTATTACACTAGGGCCCAGTTGAAAACCAGCGCCAGATCCTTGTAGTCTGGCAGATGCTTAATTGGGTTCCTAGTTGCTGCAGCCGTGGGACATGTATCTTTCTTGCATGAATTACCTAATTGACAATTTATTTTTTTGTAATTTGTTTTGTGTTATTTTGTGTGTGCAGTAATAAATTAGGTTTTCTTTCTGAGCCCGTTAATCAAAGCAATTAGGAAATTGATCCAAATTTATGAGTCCCATGGGTTCAGATATAACGCGAAGAAGAGTGTGCTCCTTGTCTTTCAAGCAGGAAACGAAAAGTTTACAGACCTGCCGTACGTATCGCTAAAAGGAGCTCCTCTCACTAGGGTCTCGAGTTTTAAATATCTGGGTCATTGAGGCTCTGAAGATCTAAGTGACAACCTAGACCTGGAGAGTGAACGCAGAGCGTTGTCTGTGCGTTGCAATATGTTGGCACGCAGATTTGTACGCTGCACGAGAGAGGTGAAGATCACGCTTTTCAAAGCTTACTGTCAACCGTACACGTTACACGTGTAGTTTGTGGGTTCAACTATACACAGCGGGTATACAGCGCCCTGAAAATTCAATACAACAATTCCTTCAGGGTGTTTATAGAGCTGTCATGGCGTTGTAGCGCATCGGGCATGTTTGCAGAGGCACATACCGACGGCTTTCGCGGTGGTTCGTAAGCGGTGTGCCACCACACTCAGACGTCTTCGCAACAGCCCCAACAGCATACTGAGGACAATTACGGATAGGTGGTGCAGGCTGGCGCACTGGAACAGCTTACTTTGCTAGCCTACTGCAGTGCGCCTGCATTGGGCTCTTTTTATTTTGTTTTATTTTACTAACTGTAAAATGGTAACACTAGTCTTAAGGAAAATTGCTACTAACAAAATGGACCTAACTCTGAAAATAAAATTTATTGTTATTATTCTCTTTGTTACACTTAAAACTTATAAATTATATTTTTAAATGTGTATGTATAACAAAATATATATTTAAAAATATAACAAATAGTAGACCACCAACATCGGGTACAGGGACCAAGACACCGGTAGTTAGGGCTCCAAAGACAAGAACCTCCTCGGGGAAGAACTGCCTGCTGCATCAGTCCTTTGTCCTTTGTTTCAGCCGTCTAACACGAGTCTCTTAAGGTGTTGATCGAGGTTTTTATTATTATTATTATAGTAATTACTACTATCCTGCAGGTTATGAAATTGTGGAAAACCGTCTCTGACATGATTTTTCCTTGACACTATCGGGGTTTTTTCAAAAAAGTACACCGACACAATATCCTGGCTTACACCTATTACGTGATCGTGTCAATTCCAGTACTTATACATAATTATATCAAGGAACGCGAAAGCTTAAAAGTTAGCAGGTATACAAAGTAATTACACGAATGTCACAATGAGAAAAGCCCGCCATTTATATTTACAAAATTAATTTTAAAATCGAACAAACGGATCCTTACCTCCAAATTTGTTTTTTTTTTCATATTACTTAGTTTATGGATATGTATCAAATAACAATATTATGATATCTAGTTTGTAGCTACCTACGTACTTTGCATAATTAATTAGGTTATATAATTTATTCATTTAGGTATTTTTAGTATTTGTGTGCTAAATGTAGCATTTGTTACTAATGCTTACAATTTACTGCAAAAGGATAGCGCACTTTTACCGCCAAAAGGATATTTTCGAGGAAAATAAAATATGCATTGTAAACTAATTTAAATATGAATATGAAATATTTAACCACAACCGTGTACATACCCAATTAGGAAATTAAGTTGTGTCGCACATCAACAATTTGTGAGTCAACATTTTAATAATGAAATTTATGCGTCAATACATTAGATACACATAAACAGTCCGGGTAGTGTTGTTATTGTAATTGTAATATCATTGCTTAGGTGTTTTATACTTTTTATACACTATTAATTTGGGAATCAGGGACACTTATCGTGGGAGAGCCATGCTTCAGCACGTAAGGGCCGGCTCGACAGGAGTGATACCACGGCCTCACAGAAAACTGGCAGTGAAGTAATGAAAAAATACCGGAGGCCCTAACCCTTCTCTCCCCCCCACTCCCCCCCTTTCCCCCTCCCCCTCTGCCACCCTACCCCTACTCCCACTTAAAAGGCCGCCAACGCACTTGTGACTCTTGAGTTGCAGGGGCACCTGCAACTCAATCATCCGCCCATTACCGCCGAAGCGGTAGTCATTTACCATCAGGTGACCCGTCTGCTCGTTTGCACCATAGACCATAAAAAACGGTATTTTCGATATATAAGGGATTTGAAGAAGTTTTAGGTATTCATTTATTTATGTTAGTAATACTAATTGAAGTAAAAACTAAAACAGCTGCAAATCATCATCAAATCCAATATATTTTCTTACTATGTGTATTTATTTATTGTAACAATTGGAGACTTCATTTTATACCGGCCCGAAACATCTGTTTATGCATATTTATTTTTTCTAAATCATATTTTCATATTTCCGTCGATCATAATGAAAATACACCAAGTCATCGTGGTGTATGATAATTGATAACATTCACCGGTGAATGACCGAAATCGTCATGTAAAGAATTAATAACGGACATTCACCAGCTAGTTTGATGGATGTTAACAGACACCAGTGACCAGTGTATCCTAAAATACACTGCGCTTCGGACATTCACGGTAAAATATATACAAATACAGAAAAGTATTGTCAAATAACAATACTATATATTTTATGCTAAAATATTTATCCAAATATCTATTTTAATTAAACTAGTTTCATTCATTGTTCTTTGACAAATATAACAAATATTTTTTTTTTTTCTGGACGTTAATAATCCTATGTATAACTGGGAGAGTCATGCTTCGGCACGTATGCGCCGGCGCGACTCCGCTCGATACCACGGCTTCACAGAAAACCGGCAGTGAAGCAATGCTTGCATTGCATTTCGCCGCGTGGGTGAGGTTACCGGAGGCCCTAACCCTTCCCTCTCCCCTATTCCTGTTCTTTCCCTCTCCCTTATTCTTGTTCTTTTCCCCGCTCCCCTCTTCCCCCTCTTCTCCTACTCCCACCTTAAAGGGCGGCAACGCACTTGTGACTCTCGAGTTACAGGTGACCGTCTCGAGGACCCGTCTGCTCGTTTGTATACCATAAAAAAAAAACTGTACCAAACTAGTCATTTTAACTATAGCACTATGCAATTTTGATGGCACTCGAACGTCATCAAAAATTCACCAGTAAAAATATTAAATAAATCGCTTAAATATCAGTATCAGTAAAAGAATTAAATTAAAGTATAAGAATAGAAGAAAATCCTAGAGTCACACTGAAGCAATAACGCAAGCAGGAAATATAGAAAACTTGAGGAAAATTGTATTAGATGGAGGTATAACTTATGAAGTTTTCTCATTGTAGGAAATTCCTTCTGAAACCCTACATTATTACTTACATGCAAATGTGTTGTCTGCAATTACGCAAATGAATTATTTCTTACGTGCAGTTTTGTCTGTTGCAAAGGATATATATTTTCCTGTACCTACTGTTTGTTACATTTATGTAAATAAGTTTTTAATATAAATTGTGCGATGCTATGCAGCACGACCACGGATGATTACCTTAAAGAGTATGAAATAAGCGCTCTCATATTTTCGCTGTTGGCTCTGGCCGCGCTATGTAGTACCTTTCTAGCACGACCACTATAGGTTTTAGGTATTTTTATCAACTTTAAGATGAAAAATAATATAAATTTGATTGTACTCAGATGTACTCCATTTTATAGATAATTTTGAGCAGTCTTTTACGCGTTTTGAAGCGTTTTTTTCTGCGGAACATCAATAGCACAATGTTACGCCATTACTATTTCTAAGTTTATTTTTTTATTTCCCAAAGCTAGCAAGCACAGCTTACGAACCACCTGATAATGTAAGTGGTCACCGTAGCCTATAGATGCTAGTAGTACCTGGGTGTTACTTGCGCGTTGCCTGCCTTACCAGTGACGATGAGCAAAATGACGGCAAATAATTAACTTTATTAAAATGTTCTTTAAACTCTACAAAATTAAATTTTTGCTCATCTAAAGCGACAGATAAACGTTCTCACCGCTTCATATTTGTCATTATAACTTTACTAAAACGCGTAAAAAAATCACAAATTTAGTGTTAGGTACGAAATTTGAAAAAATATTATCTACAATATAATGTGTGTGTAATGATAATAGTGTGAAAAACACGACTTAACAGTGAACCCGACAAAGACAGAGTTGATTATGTTCACAATTAAACGTAGGTAAGGAGAACTGAGACTACCTAAACTATTTGACTCCCGTCTAGGCCTTTCCAAGGAGGTCAAGTATCTAGAAGTGATCCTGGACAGTAAATTCCTATGGAACAGGCATCTGGACACAAAACTGAACAAGGCCTGCATTATTTTCTGCCAATGCAAACGACTCTTCGACAAAAGGTGGGGACTATCACCAAAAATCACACTATGGCTATACAAAACGCTCATACGGCCAATCATCACGTATGGTGCTTTTGCCTGGTGGCAGAGAACAGAACTAAGCACTATCAGAAACAAACTGCAGCAATTCCAGAGACTCGCATGTACTACCGTCACTAGTTGCATGCGCACTACTCCCACAGCTGCCTTGAAGTGGCTCTAGATCTAGCACCAGTAGACCTGTATGTACAACAGGAAGCAGCTGTGGCAGCTGTGACTCAAACACCTCGGTCTGTAGTACAACCGAGAGGGTCCCCATTCCAAACTATGGAATCAATTAGTGAAATATCAACCACTAATAGCTGCCCCATGCGATAGGATCCGTAAACAACACATCTTCTATAGGAGGTACTAAAAACGACCGAGATTAATCTGGCATAAATGAAGTCCGGATCTACACGGACGGTTCTAAGATGGGGACAGGGACGGGAGCCAGAGTTTTCTCAAAAGACTTAAATATTCACTATCACTGGCGCTAGGCCAACACAGTTCCATATTTTAATGTGAGTGTGTTGCGATAACCTACACCGCTACCACGGTCGTGTCAAAAAGTCTAAAAGAGTACAACATCCGTAAACTGTCAGACAGTATGGCCGTCTTAAAAGCCCTGGAGGGCAACACCATGAACTCCGGCCTCATTTACGAATGCTACCAGATACTGGAGCGTTTAGTCTGCCAATGGGGTAATTCTTCAATGGATCACAGGGCATAGTGATTCACTCGGGAATGACGCTGCCCATGAGCTGGCAAGGAAGGGAATCTGGAACGTCATTGGCAGGTCCAACTATACTGCTGCCACTTCCCTTTAATCAATTTCGCTCATGGGTAAAGCAACGGACTCGTGGAGCGCACAACGGTCGTTGGGCCGACACATCCGGCTGCAGGCAGTCTAAACTGGTGCTGACTGAGGTCTCACCACGTTTAACTTGCAGACTGCTCAGTCTCAACCGACTTGACATCCGAACAGTTGTAGGATTCATTACGGGCCACTTGGCCCTAAACCGGCACCTATTCACCATCAATGCGGCAGACAGTCCTCTATGCAGAGGATGTCTCAACGCGGAGAAAACGGCGGAGCACGTTATCCTGGAGTGCGAGGGAGTGGCCACATATCGGGCAAGTATCGTCGCGGGTGCGAGGTCGCTCCTAGAAGCGTGTGAACGCCCCCGGAGGCTTCTGTGCTTCTGGAAAAAACTAGGCTGGCTGAACTAGTCAGCTAGTGAGTAATACCACCGTTCGATAACAGATGGCGTTATCCCCAGTTATATCGTGCTAGGCTAAATTATAAAAAAAATCAGGTTATGGTCAGGGGGCAGCATGATATGGCGGTGATCACTAATCATCGTCTCTGGTAAGGTAGACAACGTGCAAGTAACATCCAGGTGTTACATTCGTCTATAAGCTTCGGTGACCACTTACCATCAAATGGGCCGTAACTTGCTTACTAGCTTTGTAAAATAAAAAAAATAACTTAGAAATAGTAAGGGCGTAACATTGTGCTACTGAAGATCCGCATAAAAAAACCCTTTAGAACGGGTAAAAGACTGCTCAAAATTATCTGTAAAATGGAGTACACCTGAGTACAATTAGATTTATATCATTTTTCATCTTAAAGTTGATAAAAATACCTAAAACCTATAGTGGTCGTGCCAGAAAGGTACTACCTAGCGCGGCCAGAGCCATGTTATACTTAACAGCGAAAATATGAGACCACTTATTTTATACTCTTTAGTACAAAAAAGAAAACCCTTTTTGCATGGATCATAAAAATTAAGATAATCATCCGTGGTCGTGCTGCACAGCATCACACTATAAATTCCATTTAAATTATTACAAAATCACTATTTCAGTCAAAAAGTTTTGCGCCCAACGTGGGGCTCGAACCCACGACCCTGAGATTAAGAGTCTCATGCTCTACCGACTGAGCTAGCCGGGCTGATGTAAGTCGATGTGAAATAGACGAATCTAATATAGTGTGTACTCTTTGTTATATTCCTTATATAAACAGAAATTATACTATTTTTGTATGAATTAAAATAGCTCAAAAGCTAAACGCCTTTATATATGCAACGTTGCTTAACGAACGTAACGTTCGATCGTTACATTATAAAGGACACTTATAAATTTAACATATTGTCACAAAAATAACAAGATTTACCTATTGGTTGAATAAAATAAAATAAACTCCATAATATAGTTTTTTATTGGCATGCACAAATTTGGAACACGAAGGGCATCACGTATCTACTCGTTGCTGTTTTTTTTAAATTTATTACATAAAGTGGAGCGAACAAATAAACAACACCAATAAACGTGAACAGAAAACTCTCGATCACAATAGCTCATAGCGCAGTTCAACAGCCGTTACCACTAATGCCGCTTTCCTATAACCAAGAAAGCAAAACGATTCGTTTTGTTTACGGACGGTAAAATTTCGTTGAATTTTCAAGGAAAATTTTACCGTTCGTAAGCAAAACGAATCGTTTCTTGATTATAGGAACGCGGCATTAATGACTTCCGAAGCGCATGGTCTACTCCTATCACAGATGATATCGTAATGTTTGTTTACACTTTGATAATAGTTACATCGTCTCGTATCAAAAAGCTTTCTCACTATCCTCTAAAATACAAGTTCTGCGTCATTTTACGCGCAATGGCCCGATACATCAGTTTTTTAGTAGGTAAATCGAATTGTTTAAACCAAGTTTAAACTGTACCTAGTCTCTGTCTCAAAAAATTTCTTATGAATCCTATAAGATACATAATTCTCGTTTGCCAGAAAGTTGGGAAATTGAATATTTTTTTGACGTGACAACGTCTTATAAATTGGTTTGCCGGGTGACACTTCAAGAAACTGCGTTACGCTCCGCTCACGTTATGCGCTCACAATGAGAGCGAGTGAGAGGCACGCGTGAATATTCGAATTAATATACGAATAATAATAATATATATATAATTTATATACGAATGAATATTCACATTAAAATTATTTTACCACTCAAAGTCGTTGTCACGTAAAACTTTCGCCCGTATACCGACTTTACAGGCAACCAATTTTTATTTTTTTCATTTATAGTAATTAAACTCTGTATATTTTTTATTAGGGTTCCATTCGTCAAAAGGAAAAAGAAACCCTTTTAGGATCACTTTGTTGTCCGTCTGTCTGTCAATACCCTTTTTCTTAGGAACCCGTTTATAGGGTAGCTCCCATTGACCTAGAATCATGAAATGTGGTAAAAAAATCCGAAAGTCGTTAATCTGTTGTCACACGAAAAATTTTGTGAATACAAACTTATATTTTGCGGTTGGAAAGTTGACTTTGTCGTAAATCGATGTATGGGAGTGTATTTTTAGAACTGTAAAGTTAAGTTTGTCTTTTGGAAAAGACGGGCAAAAATCTTTGAGAATTGATTCCCGAGATGGACGTACTATCTACATACAAGTTTGTTTGCTTACGGAACCCTCGCTACGCGAGTCAGACTCGCTTGTCCGGTTTATTTTATTATCATACTTTATACAAACATGCCACGCAGAAATAAATATTAAAGCCTAAAAATACCTGCATGAACATTGCTTACTAATCCCACTAATATTATAAATGTGAAAGTTTGGATGGAGGGATGTTTGTTACTCTTTCACGCAAAAACCACTGAACCGGTTGCGATGAAACTTGGTATGTAGATAGCTGGAAACCTGGATAGGCTACTTTTTATCCCGATATTCCCACGCGATCGGGACTTCTGCGGGTGCAACCGCGGGGCGCTGCTAGTTAATTATATATCTGTTTTGTAGCTGCGTTATTAAGGCTTATTGAAAATGGGTCCTCTTTTTAAGACTTTTATTTAACCTTTTTTGTTTTGTGCGTGTGGAAAGCCCCTCGGGCCGTCACCCCACCAGGGTTTTCGGTGGCTAGCTAGTGCCTAGCGCATGCCCGCTAAGCGCGGGCACCACCTCCGGGTAACAACCTCTCAATTAGGCGACACCCAGGCACACGCAGAGACCACCTCCTCGCGGGAAGACTTTTATTTTACCTTTTTTTTTTTTTTTTTTGTACGTGTGGAAACCCCCTCGGGCCGTCACCCCACCGGGGTTTTCGGCGGGGCGGTGTGTCGGAATCGAACCGACTAAAACCACACGGTGTGCCGTACTGCGCCTTAAGTAGGAGGGATAATAAAAGTACACCAACCACCCGCACCGAACAAATTACAATGATTTTATTGCAGCCGAGTAAAAGTCTAAGTGGTGTAATAAAGATATGTTTAGTGGTCTTTGTTGCTGTCTCCTTGCTATGATTCATTGCAAGCCGCAAATGTTTGTAATTTAAAAATTACGAGGAACTCAATTGTACCTACTTTCGTAATTGATATAGGCACTTAACTTTATTCGTTCATGTGTACACGAAGTTCAGAAACAAACAAAGACCCTAATAATTATATGTTAGGAGAGTTAATAAAATTTTATCCAAAAGCCGTGATTTATTTACAAATATCTTTACTCGGATAAGCAGGACCACTGTATTTGTTTCATAGGAATGACAATAGTTGCTTTTTTTAAATTAATTTAAGATATAAATTACTCGTATTAACAATTATTGAAGTCGATTCTGAACTTACTTCTTTACTTGGAGTTTAAAACATACGAACATTTATATTTTTGCGCGGAACCCTAAGTATTTTTCCAAAATAAAAGTAGCCTAACTACTCCGTATTAAACCAACTATCTGCCATTGAAAGTCTCGGATTGGAAATCGGTCCACCAGTTGGGGGGGTTTGTTGGAACAAACAGACAGACAGACAGACAAAAAAAATAAAATTGATTGAATTGGTATAATTACTGTGTAAACATTTAGATACATTTAGTAAAAAGCTGGTATTATGACATTACAAACAGACACTTCAATTTTATTTATTTGTATAGATTATCCTTTAAGAATCAATTACTTTGATCAGTGTGATTACTTCAGTAATGAAAATAATCAGCCTGACCGTATACGTATCTGCCAACCTCATCGTACAAAACAACCTTTTTTTTTTGGACTGGAAATCAAATCAAATGTTCGCAATTATAACGGTTCAAATCACAAGAGAAAGGTCTCTGAATCAATGCACCTACTAAATTAATTACAATAAAGATGCACACTGCATCTCGCTCATTACCGAGATCGTAAAACCGTCGGGCATCGTCGTAAACGGGGTGAATGATTCGATATGTTCACATCATATTGTCATCGTACCGAGAACTGAATGTAATGACAGCTAAATTAACCTTTATTATGGAGCTTCATACATTCAAAGCACTTTGTGTACAGGTTCGATAACTACAAATTATATTGTAATCTTTTGAATCGTGAAAGAGTGCAGGGTGTGACTAAATTACATATTGGGACGTTGAGATTATCTGCACTGTTGTTTGTTGTGTGAGATACAATAAAGTTTTGAACATTTACCAATATCGAAATGACTGGCCTGTTGGTCTAGTGGTTAGTGACCCTGACTACTAAGCCAGAGGTCGTGGATTCGATTCCCACCCAAGACAAATAATTGTGTGATGATCACGATAATTTGTTCTGTGTCTGGGTGTAATTTATCTATAATATGTATGTATTTAGAAATATATAAGTATGTGTATCAGCAGTCTGGTTACCATAATACAGGCTCTGCCTAGTTTGGGATCAGACGGCCGTGTGTGAGATGTGTGGAGTTATTATTATTACTAGAGATAGCGTGGTGGTCTAATTTCGACCATGGTTCATTTTCATCATTACCATTCAATTTCGATAATTACCATTCATACCATACCATGACAGGTCAAAATATATACTGGACACTCATAGCTGTATGTACCCGTTTTTGCATTTTTTTAACTTTGTAGCAAATATTGTTCAAATATTTTAGCATTCGTCACTTCTTCTCTGTATAAACTATAAGTGTGCGAAATTTCATACTCCTCCGTCCGCCCAATTTTCGTAAAAAGGGATCCAAAGTTTTCGCTTCACGTATTAATATATAGATTATTATTCTTACAAGAGGCATGGCCCAGCAGTTTCAGCTCGAATTGAAACCCTTTGTAATAGTGTCGTGTAGTCTTTAAATCGTAGTGAGTTCATTTACCTTGTCATCGTTTTCTGCTATCAATCTTCTTACTTCCAAGACTTTACCCACTAACCGTAATAGAAGATGTAATAAGGTTTAATATAATAAAATTACTAAACCACCGCGTAAAATTAATTGCGGTCGAAATTCCCGTTACTTCTAAGAAGCAAATAAGTCTATGTCATTCAATTCGACTGTGCTATTAACACGGTTTGTACAACATTTACCGTCATATAATAAACTAAAGGAGTATAATATAAGATAAAAAAAAAATAACCAAAAAAAAAATCTAATCAGACTTAAAAGGCGAACTGAAAAGGCGGAAACTAGCATTGACACCTTAATATTACTATATTGTCTATGAAATTACATATATTACATACAGTATTATTAGTTGTGAAAAATATGGTAAGGAAAAAGTTATAGGGAAAATTCCTGGTAATCCCAGCAGAACAATTTATTACTCCACAGTTATGGTAAAAAAGAAATGTGAGATACAACTCTACTTGTCCATCGCAAATGCAAATAGGTATTACAAACGTTCTCGACTACCTTAGTTCCGCCTAATTTCTCTGACGTGAACAAGCCGTGACTCAGTGGAAAAACCGAAGTAAGGTGCACACTCATTTATAATAAAAACCACAAAATAAACAAACTACCGTTATGAGACGGAATAGGTCTATCTTACTATGCCTTGTGAGTCAATGTAGTTGTAGGATTTAGTTGTAATTGATGTCACACTAGTTGACGTTGAGTTACTACTTATCAGCACCATCAACTCAGGCTTGGCAGTGATCTTGTACCTATTTAATCCCCTCCAATCTCCACCTCCCAATTTAGCTAATTTGCTGGTCTATTAATTGGTGGCAGGTACTGTGCTTCGTTTCCTAGACATTTTGATAGCTTTTGCCTGAATCGATTTGCCAAAATTAAAATTTGTAGTTCCTAAATCTAAATTTACAATAATAGGAATGTCATTACTTAATTAATTTTGGCCCCATAACCGATATGTAGTAATAAGCTAAGAAAATCAAATAATATAAGTCCTCAAATACGTCTACTTTACATTTTTTTTTACTATACAGGTCTTTCTTAATTGACTTACCTACTGAAGCAATGATAGTCGAGTAGTATATCAATTGGCCGCTCACAAAAACAGTATAAGTTCGACATGACATAAACTCGCATAAATGAGAGGATAACTAAAAATTCTTCGTCCGTTGCTCGACAGGGTTACAACTTGACGAGGTGGAGGTCTACGAAAGACCATCGCTATGAGTCCTAAGGAGAAGGTAAACCCACCTCCTCCTATTCTATATATCCTCTCCTAAGCATAGGAACACGCGGAAAACAAAGTTTATAACATAGGGCAATCAACATTACTCAATCAAGTCCTTACAACTGCGCGGATTTGGAATGACATTAGGCATATGGGAGCCAAGAACTGTTCCTCCCACCTTCCTAGGAACAATATTAATACATATGTATGTATAGGAACGGGTGTTATGTGACTCCAACAAAAAAGAGGACCAGCCTAGGTGACCATGCCTGGCGGACCGCGTCCCATCGGTTGATGTCGGGAAGCTCTATTATACTTATCGGTGCAAGACATTGACATATATGAGACATATATGACATTTAAGTATGTTCTCACTATATACGGATATCGCAGACACATATTTAAAATATTATCTTATTATTAAATTAATGGCGCAAACATGTTGAAACTAAATTTATATAGTGTAACATCTATTGTACACAGGCTTTGATAAATAAACTTATATTACTATAAAAAGATATTATAGACCCGAGAATACTGACGATGTAAAGCCTATGCGAGATAGAAATTAAGATATGTCTACATTTAGTCTTTAATAGACTTATGGTTAACATTCAGTAGTAATAAATACGAGTATAATATGAAAATCTCTTTGTCGGAATGTATCCCCATACTCTCGTAATCATTACTGAAAGTCATCTACGATAGAATATATAATGACTAATGAAAACACCCACAACTCGTTAATTCCTAACTAATTTTCTGTTTTGTGTCGTCATTTTCCTATTTGGACGAATGGCTATACAAACACTCTGAGTTATATGTTTCATTTTATTTTAGTAGTATGAGTACCTCATATACTCAGTAAGTGCGGGAAACCCTATACATGAACGCAAGCTGTAACATGCACGCAAATGTAGGCAGACCACAAAATTATTCTGTCTGCAATAAAGTTACTATTCCACTAAGTGTCCCGTGAGTTTTCCCCGAGCCAGACACAAATTGCTTGTTCTACCGGACGAAGCACAGAGAAATTAAGTTAATCCCAGCGTCATTACCGGCAGACATCTGTAACTAATTGGTTAAAAGCTCCAGTATCTGAGGTCCTGTGACCTAAATCGAGATACAAATATTTAACAAATTTAAGCTTGTATATTAAAGTCGCAGTTGCAGAACAATGAAGACCTCTTTCGTTCGATAGGAGGATATTGATGCAGTATTCGTTAAAGAGTTTCGTTGGAGAGAGCATAAATACCGGCCGTTCTATGCTCTATGGGCGCTAGCATATGCTATATGCTAACATATATATGTTTTACTTGAAAAAGAAAGAAAGAAAGAAAAACTTTTTATTTTACACATACATTGGACCATAAACTTAGTAGTAGTATATTAAGTTTATGCATTGGACGCACACAAATCATATTAACAAATACACGATACAACGAAAACAACAAATAAAAAATGAGCCTTATCTATGGTGTCACAACGCAGAGAACAAAAAAAAATTAAAAATTAGAAATATAAAATAGTTGGTGGTCCTCCTTAAGCACTCTGTATTTTTATTTATCTGTGGGCACAATTCTTTTAAATTATTATCTATGGACTATAAATGAGAAACAGAGCACATACCGTATTTTTGTTTTATTTATTTATCAATTCATATGTTGCTATGCGCGTCATGTATGTACAAAAACAGGTATATATGCTCAGCATTGTTGTGGCCTCGAGGAATTGGTGCCACAGCGCTGATTTTCAGCATAACCTTGGGTGACGTAATGGCGTCCCACAAGCGAATCCAAACATTAAAGGATGCAACAAATACTAATCTTCATTTGTATCCGAGCCAGTAAACCAAGTGTCCTTTCGTCTTGCCGCACCTCATCCCTCGTGCCTTTTAAGTGCTTACAGATGCACCACAACACCAATGGTATCACTTGCTTTGCCAAATCTATCTTTGTACTTTACCAAGTGCTGTTGTGACCGCAGTCTTCTGTAAGATACAGGATAGTCGAAAGACAGAGATTCTATATCCTGACAAGACTGACACATTAAAGTAATGAACTTTTTAATGCACGAGTTTTGTTTGTGCTTATTTACATGGGCTTTTAAATCGAGTTCAGTTATATTCGTCCCGTATTCCCTGTTTCAGTCGTTACTGGTCTATTCTATTTTCATTTTAAAAAGCAAACCGACAGCCGCTGTCATTTCGACATCACCATAAATGGCGCCAGAGTCATGTACACGTACTGTTTAAGCGATATCAAATTCATTTAATAAACATGATGATTGATTTAAAGCTTAAAATAAGTACTAGCAAGAATATATGTACAGACATACCTGCATGCTTTTTCTTTAAACTCCTCTCAAAAAGTTAACCTAAAAACTGAAAAAATCGATTAGTTGGAGTTTGGATGGTAATTTGGTTTGACAAGCAAGGAATGACCTTTATTTCTTTCTAAGAATTGGATTTGCTTCCACAATCTCATAAAAAAAACTCTATATTTAATTCCCAATATAAAAACAGATGCTTTTTCGTCTCAAATTGCTGGGTAAAATCCCCAAGCTATCAAAAATGCCTCTAGTGGTCATCAGGTGGGCTGCGTTGTGAGATTTTCTTGAAATCTCAGTACTATAAAAAAGGCAAGCACTGCACTGGCAGGTCATCGGCGCTAAGTAAAAGCTAACTGTCGAGCCGTGCTACTTCCTTCGTCGCACGGTGACCGAATACTGATTGGGGAAGCTCACGCACACAAGTTTATTACCTTTTAACAATTCCAGCTGCATTCCTATTGATTACGGTTACTGAAAGTATAAAATCAGTATGTTAAGTATTTTTAACATTTCACACATTTCAAACGAAAATGTATTAAACGCCAAGCTTAGCATCCATTGAATATAAAAGCCCTTTCTGTTTTCATCATCAGACTCTGGATACCGCCAAATTCATGAATACCACATATTCAAACAAACTTCACGAGCCTAAGCACGGTTAGGGTTTATGGAGTTTCTAATGCCACTTACTCGGTACCTGCTCACATCATCAAACCAACTGATTTACACCGTAATTAAATGTTTATCCTATAAGGGACATAATTTCAAATGTAATTGGTCAGAGAAAAGTATTAGTTCAGAGAACCATGTCACACATCTATATCTAAATACGCATCAACTCGATAAGCACTTTTTCGGAAAAGGCGAAAAACTAATTACTGTGTCCCTGTGCATTGCAGGAGTTTTCTGTAAAGATTTCTTTTTATAGCAGTTAGAAGAAAGATGTCGTAGGAATCTTGTGTTTTATTCATGTTTTGGGACTGAAAATTGGACTTTTGTAGTTATTTCCCTATTGCTTAACAATGTATGTATGCTTGTTTATTATTATTTTAGCGTTGAGTAATGGTGATATTGTTAAATCTGTTTTATTGGTCGGTAGGTATCCTTATTTAATAAGGAATTCAATGGTGTGCAGAACTAAAAAATTGAAAATGTTGAGTTAGCTCCCTTTAAATCTAGGTGTGCGATATAGTACTTTATTATATTACAATCTAATCTAGCGTTACTAATAAGTAATTAAATTGAAGCTAAATCACTTTTAGTGAACATAAATCTAAGAATTAATCCTGTATAATAACATGTTGAGACACCTCAGACGCGGCCGTCTGATCCCAAACTAGGCACAGCCTGTACTATAGTAACCAGACGACTGACAAACATACTGATATATTTCCAAAAATATTCATATTATTGAAAAATTACTTTCAGATACAGAATAACTGATAATGTTCTACCTAGTTTGGGATCAGACGGGGCCGTGTGTGAGATGTGTCAAGTAATTATTATTATAATATACAGATAACTAATAAACTAGACTTAGGTATATAATTAAGTGACTAATACTTTTGTATCCGTCTGTACCCTACCGCATGGCGCCCGGCGTTGTCGGCGCCACTCAGTCCATCATCTTGTTGATAATAGAATTTTGATAAATGTAAAACAACCACTCAATTAAAATATTTTAATATAATTTACATACGTCTCGCACCATTATTCTTGGTATTACTATACCTACTTGAAAGGTTTAGGTAACTGAATGTAAAAAAAACTAATTTAGGTCCGACCGAACCTTCTAGTCCATGAGCCAGGTAAAAATTTCGTCAGTCATTTCCTTTAGGGCGAAAACTCGTAAAATGCTTTAGAGAGTTGTATCATGAAGCCTCGTGAACGACAGCTGCGGTTCCGTGGGGGGTTGAGGAGCAGCAGCCTCGCGGTTCCGTCTGGGGGTTAAGGAGCAGCAGCCTTTGCGCACTTAGAAAAAAAAATATTATTTTTAGTCATTTCCTCCCGATTGAGAATTGTATCAAATTATAGCTAACCAAATATCTTGAAGAAAAAGAAAAGTCAGCTGACTATAGAGTGGTGGATTACACGTCAGCTGGCCACAATATGAACGTGAAAAAAAATATGTACTTATACGTTCAATGATTTCCTTTCAATAGAAAATTTATATGATGACAGTTTATTTGCTGTTGCGAATAAATAAAAATGTCAGCTGGCTGTATCCCGGTGGAAAGATTGTCAGCTCATACCCTGAAAGGTGTAACCCAGGAGCCAGACGGGAGCATCTGTCACCTATTTAGATGCACGAGCTGACGAGTTTTCCCTAGGCATACTGCCAGCTGATTTTTTTTGTAACTTATAAGATCATATTTATAGCGGCTTACGAATTTTCATTTGGGAGAATATGACGTATCTAAACTTATTCGACGTTATGGTCCAAACACTAACTGAAACACATAATTTTATTGTAATGGATCGATTCAAACAATGTTCTTTATATTTTTGCTGGAAATTTACTGGAAGGTGCACCCAAAGAAGAAAAAAACCGAAATAAATTTCGATTAACATCTACCGAGAAACATGTTCATGAGAAATAGTTAAATTACAAGACAATACTAATTTAAATAAGTAACTAAATGTTAGACATAAAACTAATAAAGTAGAGTGTAGATAAATTGAGCACCAGGTGTAGGTAGGCTATTTTATCTATAAAATATTATTTTGTCGAATAGAACTGACAAGTGAAGGAATTTGGTGTTACTTTACTATTTAACCAAAAATTCTTGAAACCCGGCGAGCTCAGTCGGTAGAGCATGAGACTCTTAATTTCAGGGTCGTAAGTTCGAGCCCCACGTTGGACGTCTGATGTTTTTGCTTCGTATTATATTATTTGCTTCCTATTTATATATCTTAATCTCAGGGTCGTGGGTTCGAGTCCTACGTTGGGTGTCTGATATTTTTGCTTCCTATTATATTGTTTGGTTCCTATTAATTTATATCAGGGTCGTGATATCCAGCCCCACGATGGGTGCCTGATGTTTTTGCTTCCTATTTATTTATTTCAGTGTCGTGGGATCAAGCCCCACGTTCGGCGTTTGATATTCTTGCTTCTTATTATATTGTATGCTATCTAATTACTTATATAATTTTTTTTTTCATCATCAATATATCATCATAATCATTTATTGCTACATGTATATGTACTATTCCGAAAAACTTCTACAGCATGTTACTTTATAAAAACAAAAGAACTTCCTCCTATGGTTTCGCTCACATAGATATAAGTATATCTACATGAGGGAAACCATAAGCATCTTCCCAGAAACCAGAACCAGTGATTCCTAGATGCACTAGCATAATTAAAAAAGTATAGTCGTTTCATTGCCTATTTGCAATTCACAACACAATTATAGTAAAGATATATATCTCTTCTATATATGGCTGGCGGACCACGGCTCAGCTCTTGATATCTTCAAGTTGTACCACCAACACCACGAGAACTTTCATTTCGCCGTACAGTATCAGTAGTTACTACATTGTTCGGCTGGTTCTCACTAGATGGCGCTGCAGCCTTATAAAACCAGTAAGTCCATAGCATAGGCCTCTCTTAGGTTATGTTTCAGGCCCTTCCTAATTATATGTAGGTTATTTACGATGACTGTTCCCTGAGACTTACGACTCTCTGTGCCATTTCCATACAATAAGATTATATTTGACCGTTGCTGTAAAAGTAGCTTTGGGTGATCAAGTGAGTCAACGCACATTCTTAGTGAAGTTCTGAAAAGTTTTTTGCTGACTTATCAGTCATTTATCGACATAAAGATAGCGATAGAAGTGCTTCAGAACTTCACATCGCAATATCTCGTAGTAAACATTTAATAAAATACAGCACAATATATAATAGGGTTGTGACACAAATGATTGTAAATACCAATTGTCACAGAAAAGAACAACATAAATGTCAATGAATAATACATAAAACTATTTGACCACATCAGTGGTTATAATCTGACCTTCACAAGATTACTAAGGTTACCTTGAGCACTGATGAGCTTTCTCAGTTTGTCTATTCCGCAGTAACCTCGTCAATCTCATCATGCAGCGCGGACGGTAGATAAATACGTACCGTCCGCGCTGTATAAAATAAATAAAAACCGTTTTTTTAAGTAATGTTCCGAAAATACGTTCGAACTTTAACTCTCGTGGTAAAGAAAAAGTAATAAAAGATTTTTTACACGGAACACCTATAGTTGTAAAAGAAAACGTTTTTTTTTTTTTACAAATATTTTACTGATCAGAAAGTGTATTTTCTTTATCGGATGTGTCCTAGTAGGATGACGTGTAGTCTAGGGTTGGGACGAACAGAAAACATTCCAGTGATAATTAACTCAATCGCCCTACGTAGTGTATAGAATGTGCCTACTGCTGAATAAATAAATGGAGAACGGATAACCAATAGAAATATCATGTTTTCACACCAGGAGCCCTGGCTATTGCCGTTTGGAGTTTGCTCATCACACACTATACCGTCACGGTAACGGCACAGCAATTAAGTTGTCATTCAAATCTGAGCATTAAAACGTGATCGAATAATATAATTCATAATTTCAATATGGAAAAGCCAACGGTGGGCAGTAAGCGCGCTTGCTGCAACCATACAACTCGACCCGCAGTTGGCGCGCTTTAAGCTTGCGGTCAGCTCGCTGTAAGCGCGCCAACTGCGAGCAGCCAGCGAAAGAACTTCGCGCCACGTCGCACATGAAGACGATAAAAGCACCTCGCGGGCGGCGCTCGGTCTGCAAGCTTGCACCCCGCAGGCGACGCGTGGTAGAGCACGCTGGCGGCTAGCGGTAGCCTCAACTTCAGGCGGCGCAGCGCCGTGCTGCATCTGTGCCGTTGCAGTGCCGTTGTAGTGTGTGATGACTTTTATTCTGTATAACAAATCGATAAAAAAATATACCAAGGAATAAGACATTTTCAGATTTCTTCTTGAATTAATTACACATTAGTGAGACGAAATTGCGTAACTATATAAATAACATATAAGTCGACAATCTGGCTAAATCCTTGCCCGAAAAGTAAAATAGTGAACTCATGCATTACTTTTTATTTAAATAGAAAATTATTGCAACTTTAACTGCTATATTTTTATCATCAGCAGACGGGATGCGTACAAAGTTAATTCACCAGGGTTCCGTAGTGATATATCGAGATCGGTGAGTCATACTGTGACCAGACTGAGCCTTTAATTAGCAACAGAAACATGCAACAACTGCTTAATATTTTAAAAATAATTATAGTTTAAAAAACTAAAAAAACACGCTTTTATAGAAAATTCAACTAAAAAAAATAAAAAATTTAATCGAATTATTGCATTGTCATCGGTCTTTGACACGTGTGCAAAATATGAATGAAATCCGGCCGTTTAAAGTGGGTCAAAATCGCGCCTAAAGGAGTCGGTTACAAACATACAAACAAACATACAAGTGAAGCTAATATAAAGCGTGTAAAAAGTATGTTGATATTACTTTAATTGTAGAATTTTGTTAAGATTTTCTCCCTACATAGGTACTCATTAGAGCTGGGCTAAATGAGATTATGATTGTCTTAATAAAGTTCTGTTAAATGGAAATCTTGAATCTCTATTCTGTTTTAAAGCCGCCTTATTGCTTTTTAGTTCTTTAAATATTAGTCCTAATAAAATTGATTATGGACACCATCTTTTACAGTTAAATGTTCGACAGGGTCAAGAGGAAGCGGGCGGTTTCTTCTCACGAAACGACGAAACCTGCTCGTTTGGGAATTTCAGAGAGTGGCCCTACACACAAACGTACTTGTCATTGATCAACAATTAATGATGTATGGAACAATTTAACAGCGTGTAACCTAGTGAAGAAGAAATTGTTGAAAATTAGACATAGGTTGAACTCATGTATACATTTCGGGTATGCCCGACACTTCTTAATTAAGGGTCTTTGTCGGGCCAGGAGCTAATCAGGCATCCCTGAAGGCCAAACAATCTTTAAAAAAAAGAAAATATGAATACAAATGAGGGAAAATTTGAAATCAGTCATAGTGATTACTAGGTGTGATCACAATGCCTGATGTATAGTGATGCAATAGCTAATATTAAAATTTTGCTATCTAACAGATCTTACATATACGAGTACCTACTCGTATATTATACACGGCTGGTGAAGTCCAGACTTGATTAAAATACAAAAGTGATCATACTTCAGCACTCTTAAACCATTTGATACATAGCAACGCCTAAATAAATAAAATCTACCATAAATCTCATAAATGGGTCAAGCAACCTTTCAAGATGATTGGGTTAACGACCCGATTGGCACTACTATTAGATAGTAATAAAAACTAATGAATCTTTATTAAGTACATAAAGTCATAAATTGGACATGTTAAATGTCAACCAATTGTTTATGAAAATAGTCGTTACTTAAAGCCGTTTACGAAATAGACTTAAGGACCCTGTGTTCATTTTAAGTAATGTATAAAAAGTTTCGCGAGTGTTTTGTTTTTTTTTGTTTTATTGTATTGGGGGCAAACGAGCAGACGGGTCACCTGATGGTAAATGACTACCGCTACCCATGGGCACCTGCAACTCAAGAGTCACAAGTGCCTTACCGGCCTTTAAGCTGGGAGTAGGCGAAGGGTGGAAGGGGGGAGGGGTGGAGGTATGGTATTAATATATTATTATTTAAAGATTTACGGTTTAGCTCACGTGTCTATTTCGGGGATATCCGACTAGTTTCGGACCCAACGCCCCCGTAGACGCGCCACCAGGAACACCTTTATCAGAGGGTGAAGCGTTCTACCGCGTCAGTATGGCGCAGCTGATATCGACCGCATCGGCCGCCATAAGTTCACGGCATACACATGAGTAAAAAAACCATATATCTTTAATTTATAATAGTGTGTGAATCGTGAATCATATACAAAAATCGGTGCCATTCGAATGAGCAAAAACCACAATATTTGTACATACGGAACCTTTTCTTTGGTTTCGTAACTTAATGCTTCATTGACTTTTTATTTGCGGTAATCAATAACTTTGCAATGTGATGTGTCACAGACAGCACTTACTGAGTCACAGTATTGTTGTCTGCGCTGCTATCTGCACTAGATAACTCAAATTATTCATTATATAATTAATTATTTTCATATTTTCTCGTATGAAAAGTTTTTATCAGAAGAAATGATTTGTGCAGATGTATTTTTATTTCGGTCCTTTTATTAAAGAGTTTTCGAAATTAGCAAAAAATTTGACAAAATGTAGCCGGTTTCCGAATCCAAATTTCCAAATTCCCGAATCTCACTCTGCTGAAAGAACTACGACTATGTCGGAATGATTTTCGGCGAGCTAGAAGGTGACATGCCATATCCAAAAGATTTTGAGTCATTCATCTGTAATTTTCAATCCATGCATTTTTTTTTGTATCTTTTGTGTAGGCTTTGTGTATTTTTTTTCTACATATTTAAAATAGCGACTTAAAACGCACTTTTAAAAAAAGGGAAAACATGTTTATTGCAAAAAGTTCAATTTAATAATATAAACGGCCTAAAAACTAATAAGCCAGTGTTGAGTAGAAACAAAAAGAAACGCGTAAGGTGTCTTTGGGACACAAGGTTGGACGAAGTTCCTTTCGCTATATTTAAATATATTTAATGGATTGAATAAATTCTATCAAAATATAGTTGCCCTTACTAATACAGATATTCTTAATTAATTTACAACCAATATCAAATAACAGTAGTGTCGCGCAGAATCCGCAGTTTGCGTAAATAAAATAAATCAACTCGCGGTCAGCATTTTTCGTTGCGCTAACATTTTTCCGTCTATTAGTCATCCGCCGAGCGTATGAAGTGTAACGTGCGATAAGGAACTTCATTCTAAAAAACCGAAATCTAAGTTTGATTTTGGTAGGCCATTTGATCCAAGCGACGCGTGCTCATAAACAGCGCGTTGGCATTTGAACGACTTGAACAAAATTCGTGGACTCGTTAACGCGCGGTATTTCTTTTTTTTTTTTTTTATATTTATATATTATTATCATGTAGAACCGTAGCCTAGTGAGTAAGCAAACATTAAAAAAAGGTCAGCAGAAATCTGGCGTTGCCGCTACTAGTAGTACTTTCAGACGCACAGCACTGTTGTCAGTGTTAAGTCATTGGGTATAGGGCTTTTTATAGGGGCAAGTTAAAAGCAGACCGGTCGCGTAATATGCTGTTTGCAAAGAACTTCCTACTAGTGAGGTTTGAAGGCAATACGCACGAGGGTTGCAAGCGGTCAAAGAAGCCAATAATGAGACCGCTCTCCGTCACGCATGCTTGTTTTTCACCTACGTTTCATATAAAAATGTAAAAAATCTGGTTTTCGTGAAACCAGATTTCTTTTTAGGTACTTTTAGGTTCAATAACCGCTTAAAGATTATGTGGGTTTCCACAGTTGTATGAAAAGGATTATAACAAGTCTAATCATTTAAGTAAATAATAAACTCATTTGTACAAAACATATCCAAACAGTTTTAAAATACAAAAACTATTCCAAAAGTAATCAAAGCTATTTCTGTGACAGATTAAACAAGAGCCCCACAGGATCGTATTCATAAACCGCCGTTGTGTACAAAGTCCATTCTTTTTAGGCATAAATACCTGAAATCCGCTTTGTAAAGCGACGTCGCTTCCAATTATCCTATAATCCACATCCACCACGCTTTGTCCTCTAATTTTGAAGCTCCGAAATCGGATTTGGGAACAATGGGAATGATACCGTTGCTTGCAGTGTTGCATAAACTCAAACTTGATTGTTTGTTTGTTTGGACTTTAAAAACAAAGCAGGAAATTTATATTAATATATGTTTTCTATGTAAACTAGCATGTGTTTAAATTAACGTGGGCTTAGTAGGTAACAGTGTAGAGTTTCTCGGGGACTTCCTTCTTAGGGTATACCCGAGTCCCTTGCGATAGACTCATTTGTGACGGAACACCATGTGGTTTCAGTCGGTTCGATTCCGACATACCACTTCACCAATAGCAATGGTGAGGCGATAACCCACACGAAAAAAAAAGTAATAGTATAAGTATAGTACATTTCGCCCTATGATATAATCTATAAACTTTTGCGTTCCATAATCTCACTAGAACAGCTCGGTATCGTCAGTCAAGTAGTAGTTTCTTCACCCACCCGCACATTCTCGATATTTTCATTTCGCCATCTACCGTCACATAATACGAACGGTGTCTCTATTCTGCAAGTTAATGGAAATGACCGTATTTTAGTATTTTTTCGACTGCACATATAAGCTTACTTGTGAGATTGTATGTATTTAACGGTTCCCTATTTATTCGCATAAAATTATATGTCAAAATTTAACATGGCATACTTTTACTTATTCTAATAATAGTTACTAGAGATGCGCCGAATATTCGTTTGGTATTCGGTATTCGGCGTATTCGACATCTTTTCCACTATTTGTATTCGGCCGAATTATTCGGTTTTGTTGCCGAATATATTCGGTTCAAGCTTTTTCTATTTTCTTGTCTCATGTAGCCAAGGTGTAGGACTAAAAGACAAGACTTCTTATGTAAGATTTATGTTATATTATAAGTCAAAGAAAATATATTTATTTCTTAACCTATAGTTAGTATAGTCAACATTTATTTTAAACCTTAAATCAACATTTAATTGAAACCTCAAATCAATATTTATTTTTAAACTTTAAATCAACATTTATATGCAACAAAACAATGTAATGGTAAACCGAATAATTCGGCCGAATATCCGGTTCGGTAAAAGTTAAACCGAATAATATTCGGTATTCGGTTATTCGGTGAAACCACTATTCGGCGCATCTCTAATAGTTACGCACAATATTAATTTGGCAAAACTGTTTAGGTACAATTTTTTTAAGCATAATTACTATAAGCATACTATTCTAAAGCATAAATTTGTTTATCCATAATGATATTTAAGCATAATATTTATAGACATAATAATTATACGCCGCATAATTAACTCAAAAAGTGTTAAAACATTATTAGGTACAAAATTTTACATATTGCTCTAATGAAATATGTAGGCGCTTTACATGGTGGGTAGAATGTATTTATTTTTTATTTTCCTACCTGGACGTATCACAAACTATTCGGTCACTAAGTGTTTGATTACTAAGGTGTACCTAATTTAATCATTTTATATTGCAAATAAGGTGAAATGAACTTACAAATGGAAAATACAGTGCATACTGTTATAACTAGAAGAGGGGGAAATCAAATTAAACGTAAATGGATTCATATATGAGAAAAATAGAGAAAATAATAACAAATTCTATTGGGTGTATGAATTACAACGGAATAACGATTATTAATGTAATTCTCGAGTTATTACAAAACTGAACGCTGACAAACAACGTGACATATACAGATATATCCAAATATAGTATACAGAGTCACAATCATGAACCAAATGCACTCAGGGAAAAGTAAGTTTTGTAAATTTTGTGCTCACATTTAATAAAATACTTTTCGTATTTAAAATGAACATGTTGGCGGCTTAGGGATGGCCAAGGGTCACTCTCGCCGCACCGTTACACTATGGTACCCAACTTTCACTGGATTTTTTTTATTTTTCAGACTCAAATAGCTATCAATAAAATAAAAGACGATGCAAAGCCAAATCCGGATAAAAAACCAATTCAAATTATCTATAGGCGATTGTGAAACTACCTCTCCTTCTGTTTTGTCTAATTTGCCAAGCAATATTAATTTAAAACAAACTATATACAGACAAAGAAAAGATAATTTTAACATAACTGAATCACAAGACAAACATAGCGAGAATATTTTCTCCAAGAAAACGATCAATCAGGAAAAGAAAAGGATAATCAGAAAATCATTATTGACAAAAAATACGATTAACATAGAAGAATAACAATATTTACAACAAAAAAACTCATGGCTATATTATGCATGTCTAAGTAGGTTTATAATTATGGATGGAAAATTCAAAATTGTATCTACCAAAAAAATTGTATTAACTTTATTCAATACACGGATGCGTTCATCGGTCTCAAACATTTCCATTGATATTAAAATTTGTGCTATGTACCAACAAGGATAAAAATACCTATAACTTATTATTAACATCAATTATTGAGAACTGTGAAACAAACAACTTACATTTATCACCCAGATTCATACAGATATGTGCCAGACAAATTTTCGACAATAAAACCTTATAAAGATGCAATTTTCATCTAGGACAAATTATTTATCGTTAAGTACAAAAAAAATACCTTACTCGTTATGCCAAATTAAATTAGCTAATATAATAATAAAAACTACGTTTAAAAAAAAACGACTTCAAAATTAAAAAGTACAAAATAACGTAATAAAGATTTACTTTAAAACACCTCTTATGCAAACATAATACCTTTAATATTAATAAAATACTATTATTTGTATGTGCTACCTATTGATAGGTTTGAAGTCGGTGCCAAGCCAAACGTAATAGTAGGTACCTATACTCGCCGCACGTGACTTTGAGCGGGATAGCTTCTTAGAACAAAACAACCCAAGCGGGCAAACACGCGCGGGCAGATTTGGTTGACGGTCGTCTCAAAAAATAGTAAAATTTTGATGCGTTGGAACCTAATTGATAGATTTGTATAATTTATCTGTTGCACGAAGCTATATATAAGTTGTTTTCATAATTGTAGGTATTCAATATTACTTAATGCTATTATTAGTTAGTCTTCAATACAGTCGAGTTGCGTGCTCGTCACACAATACACAAACCAAAAGGTTATTTTGAAGGCCACAAATATATTCATATACGAATAATATAGCTATAGTTACTCATTCCGGTATTAATATTATATATATTATTATCATAAAGTTTTCATTTGTATCATTTTGTTTAGGGCTTGGCACCGACTTCAAACCTATCAATAGGTAGCACATACAAATAATAGTTTTTTATTAATATTAAAGGTATTAAGTTTGCATAAGAGGTGTATTAAAGTAAATCTTTATTACGTTATTGTGTACTTTTTAATTTTAAAGTCGGTTTTTTTAAACGTTGTTTTTATTATTTTTTACTTTTTAGTGTCTGTAATAGATTGTTCTGTAAACTACAGTAGAATTTTTCTAGATTAAATCAGGTAGACTATAACATTTCATTACTTTTTTTTGTCATATATTAAATAGTATTGTTTTTTAAGTAACTATGGGTAGGCCTACGAAAGGTGCCGCGCGCCTTAAACAATATAAATCCCAAGAAACGGGAACGGAAATAGGAATCGACTCCGAAAAAATGCTGTTCGAAACTCTATTTCACGTTCTTATGCGACAGTGAAAGATCGTGAAGAACGTTTGTTAGCTATGAAAAATTACATAAAATTACGTTCACGCCGAATAACACTTGAACAGTATGAGTGCAGACTCGCTAAGATTCAAGAACGTCTTGAGAAAGAGACATCTGTACAGTCGGTACAGACTTAGTCTTATTTATGATCGATTAGCCAACGAGTCTACTCAGGAACGTGAAAACCGGGTGGCGACAGCGTGACAGACGTCACAAAGTCTACGTTCAATGATTGAGCGTAATTTACTGACCACTATAAATCAGTACGCTGAAGTACCCTGTACAGTTTGTAAGAAATTATTATATCCAAAACAACAAATGTCATTAGTGCCAACATGTTTCGACTTCCTTCCGCATGAGTTAGTAGCCTTGGAAAAAATTATCGTATGTTCACGTTGCTCGACTAGCATAAAGTGTCCAGCCCTTTGCCGTGACTAACTAGAAGCAGGAGAACTGCCTGAAGCAGTGTTGATTAAGTTTGATAACGAGGGAAAATGTTTTTTCGCAAAAGGTCACATATATATGTGGCTTTAAGTCGAGTTAAGAATTTAGATGGCGTGGCATTAAGTGATTTGGAACCATCTAAATTATTACACAGACCACATGATGACAAAGCACTACAGGAAATACAACGATTAAGACAGTTAAATCTAGATGAATGTTTTTACTTATTTTTGAAATTTATTTTTTATTTCTTCGTTCCGAGGTTTTATGCAATCGTTTTGGTTAAAATATTTCTCAGTTTCTCTACTCCGCACGCTCGCTCCGCTTTAATGACAGGTAGCCTAAGACCCACTTATCGGGACACGGGTTAATAATAATAAATAATATAAATCTCCTAAAAAAGCCGTACACAAACTAAAATTACATCATCCACGTAAACAAAAATGTTCATAAAATTAAAACTACTGGGCCAAGCTATGTTAAATTTTTATGAGACCAAATGGCAACTATTCCGCATCAAACTAAAGAAAAATCGGATCATAAATCTCAGCGTAATCGGTGTACATACATAAAAAAAAAATACCAATCGAATTGAGAACCTCCTCCTTTTTGAAGTCGGTTAAAAAAAATTCGAAACAAAGGGGTTTCGTTTTTAACACTAGCATCCGGCAGATACTTTGGGACCTTCTTCCCGATTGAGTTTTTATATTTTTTGGCCACGATTGCTTCGCTCACAACTGTTAGATAAAAGTGACGCTCAACGGAGAAGACTTATATACCGTAAAATGCTATCCAATATTCCATAGGTGACTGCTTCAATTGATCATTTCCTAGTAGTGCATTCAGTAATAGTCCGCTTTATTTGACTTATGTAGGATCCACGGCACGTTCATTTCATTATATGAACACCTTTAGTGCGCCACCGATGTTTTTAGCTATATCCCCCTATATTGACAATATAATACTTCCTTAATATAGAGGAATATAGGGCATATAGAAGGGTTATCTGCCCACCTCTGATTGCATCTCAATGTCGGTTGCTTCCTTCCTTTGGTGGCATAGTTTGTTGTGATTTCCGTATTAAACAGTATGTTGTTCTCGTTTTCCTTAACACTAATAGTATTACTGCCGTGCTACGACTAAAGGCTTTTAGATAAAAGCGTTAATAATTTAAAGATCCTTCAGGCTATGTGGCTTTGCTTAAACGCTTTCTTGGGCGAAGAGGGTGAAGGGTGGAGGAGGAAATTCGATTAGAGAACAGAACCCGAACTACTTTTTATAGAGTACTACTTAACACAATCAGGTCCATGCATTTTGAAAATAAAACGGGGATTTAAAAGTACTTTTCTTTAAATTGAATGAACACTCAAAGAATCATAGGCGTCCTCAGTATTGCTTTCAAGTCGTAAATAACCCTGGAGACTGTTGTATTGCCGCATTAAATAGTAGCAGTACCAAATAAAGACTAGTTTTTTGAAGTGAAAACTTCTTTAGGCACGTTTGTGCACTTTTACTATGGCGAAAAAGCACTGACCTCGTGACCGTCACGCTAATAATACATATATAGATCCACTAGAGGATGCTAATCTAAACATTGAGTTCTGTCAGTTCCTTATTAATTAATGTTATCAACCTGCTAATGTCACATTTTAAGTTCGTCGTTTCGTTTAAGTTTTGACTTCTGTCATCCCATGACTGCCTTTTTTTTTTCTCATGCCATGGTGACCAATTAATAAATTTACCAACTCCATACAGACAAATGATTTCCTGTTTTGTAAACTCATACGTTAGTAAAGTACCGTAGATAAAGAATCAGGTGTTATTCAATAGAACAAGGATATAATGTAATATATAGCCACCTGCTTAGACAAGGGTGCCAATACGGTGTCCTCGGTAATAAGTAATTACATTGCAGGTGGCCTGATTGTAAATTAGGTATTGCAAGCACTAGATCATTTGCCAACAGGCATTATGTCGAATTTGTTCGAATAAAAACTATTTAAGTCTTAATTCTGCCCTGGAAATTTGTAGACTCAGGAAGGCAGGACCGACCGTTACTTCAAAAAATATCAATTTTTTTCAAGGTTGAAAAAATATTATAAAAACACATTATTTTGTGAACAAGAATTTTTTTTTTTTTTTTTTTCTTTAAAAAGACAACTCCCGCATTAGGAATGACTCCTGTGTCGCGGGGGACTTTACAAATATACAAACAACGGACACAAAGAACACCCAGACTCGAGTGGGAATCGAACCCACGACCTATGGCGTAGCAGTCAGGGTCACTAACCACTAGGCCAACAGGCCAGTCATACTTAGTCCACGGAGGGTATTTAAAAACATTTAGATTTTTGTTACTAAGGTCAATATAATTAATTTAAAACACAAATGACTAAAGCCTATTTCATTAAAGCCATTCAAGAACATTTTTATTTTATAAGACCTTTCAAATATGTCTTATTATATAGGTGTTAACTCTTTAATGCTAGTTAGGATTTTTGACCACTTTCTGAAATTGCTAATTTTAGCAAGAAATCATACAATTTGGAAAATGAAATGTAATCAGATGGTGCGTGGTATAACGAGTGTGTACGCGTGTATGGCTTCTAACTGCATGCATACCTAGGTCTTAATATAAAACGGTTTGTCGAGCAGGGTGTGTTTTCGTAATTATGGAGCAGAAATGGAGATCTCATAACTAGACCGAGCAACGGGGGGTTGGCCCGGAAAAAAAAATGCCAAACGCAATGTTTTTTAATAATTGGGTACATTTTAGTATTTACTGCCAATGTCCCAACAGTTGAAAAACACTCCTTGTTTTGACACTACTGTTAACTTGACGGCTTTGTTAATTAAACAATAATTTTACTAACCCTCCCGATACCGCGTGTATAGGTCTATCAGAATCTCATGGCACAAAAAAAAACATAAAAAATAGTGATTTTCATAATATCAACTGTCTTTTGAACTGTCTGTTGACCTGTAGATAAGTTGGAGTGAGTGATTTTGATACTTTAAGTCTTTACATTAATTCTCATATATTTTTTACTTCTTTACAGGGGATCCCAGTAAAACTGAAAGGTGAATCATAGGCGAAGGCACAGCGAATGATGGTGTAGTTTCTACGCTTGGTTTTTACCAGAGGAGAGGAAGGAGAAAATCAACTAGGGCAGTCTCGATTTAGAGTTAACGGGGAAGAAAGTAAACGCATTTTAAATTGTACTAAAAGAAATTCTGTACAGTACAACAGTAATGAAACTATATTACAAATCCTACAACAACATTTTAACTTTAACGGAGGAAGAGAATATTTGGGCTCAGTTTTCCTTTAGCTTCCGTCGAGTTGGGTGTTGATATTTTTTTTTACAGAAAGGTTATATTATTATAAGCACACACGCAAAGTTTTAACATGCGGAGACGCGTAGTTTTTCAGAAAAAAAATATTGAAATTCAATTATTTTTGCAATATTTATGTCAATCCCTACCACAGATTATATAGAATTCTCGCCATTTAACGCTTCGTTTCACCTACGGTTAAGTTGTCAGACGTTCGGTACCATTTATTTTATATAAATTTACGTAAATGATTTTATTTTGTAGTCATTTCAATAGTTTTCATGCACGCACATATTTAAAAGTTTATATAATAAATTACAGCATTATTTTCATTACGAGCTATTAAAATAAAATGTTCAAGATTACCGACTTTTGCCGGCTTGTGGAACGAAACGTAAAACTGACACTATTTTGACGGCTGTCTTAAGTTGGCGGGGAAAAGTCACTTTTTTACATTTTTTTTTTAATAAAATAGAAATTTACCTTCAAGTGGCTAGGTTTAGGTTATGTTAGAACTGTGGCCAGAACCGAATTTTATGACAAACGAAATTAATTTTAATTCATAAAATGAGGAAAATTTCCTCAGAATTAAAAATTAAAAACTCTTGAAAAGGGGGGGGGGGGCTATGCAACTTTTCCTTTTAAGGGGCGGGTAGTACCCATCTTCCCCCCCCCCTCCAGCCCCCTCCCGCCCCTCAATTCGACGGAAGTTAAAGGAAAGTCGTACCAATATTTGAGGTACTTACTGAAAGTTAGTTAAGCACTTAAGGATAAAAAATACGACAAAGTTATAGCCCGAATTTAGGGATAAAACGTAGCCTTGGGACCGTGCCCAACTTAAATACCACCAATACCACAGATAAATAAATAGATACTTCGTCTAATACTAACAAGCAGATTGACAGTTGACAGACTTGACATTAACTAAAAAGCAACTGACTCTTTCAAACAAACGGGGACGTACCCACATGAAAACAGCGGCTGTCAAATAATATCGACTGTCAATGTATATTGATCCATCAATTGCACCTAGTATTTTACTAAAAAGACGATTTTCATTTCATCGATTTCTTTATATTACATTAATTTATTATTAATTGCCCACAAAATTGAATGTATCTTTATTGCATAGAAAGTGTATCGATTGTTCATATATTTAATAGTAACAATCACTACATATTAAACATTCATTTTTAAAATACCCTCATCAGTTACTTAATAGATTTTAATGAAATGGAAGGTTACTTTATTCCCTATCCAACAGGATTTAGATTGCCGTATCAAAAGTGTGTCACATTCCTAGTTGCCTAGATTTTGAATATTAAGTTTTAAGCGCGAGCAGGGTTAGTGACAGAAAAACAGGATGCGCGCAACGCTTCTCTGTCAAAATCAATGAAATAACTGATGAGGGTACAATAATAATTAATGTTTACCTGTTTATACCTGGCAACTTTATAGCTGTACTAAAAGGAAAGTAGGCAATCTATATTTTTCCAATTCCTCGTGTAATATTCTCTTGACTAACGTTCGGTTTTTATCAATAACAAATAGGGGAAAGTGATAAAAAAAGAAAAATAAAGCTAATATTATTTAAAAGTTTATTGAACTGTGATTTAGCCAAGTAACCCATTTGCGATTTTTTAATGTATATGTTATGGACCAAATGGTTAAGTGAATTGAAGCAAAAAAGTGATGCAAGGCGCATCACATTTCGTTCCATCATTTTAGAAATTAGCGAGGGATATTTAAAACATCAACTTTTTAATCATTAAATTACACAATCAAATACATACAAAAGAAATGTAATGGTAATATATAGAAATTATAAGAATAAAGAATAAGAATGGAAATATTTCGGCTGTTTTGGAGTCACGTGCATATTCCCTATTGAATAAAATACATATTTTTATTACTCTGTCCAACATGTTGTGGACATTATTAATTCAGCCCGGTCAATTTGCTAACTTAAATAGTTTCTATTATATTGACTACTCATATTGGGCATTTTTAAACGGTGAGAATAATATGACTAATACTATATTAACCACTCGTTCCATAGCATATATATTATCTAAACATTTAATCTTTGTCAATCAAATAACAGATGAGGGTATATTATTTCTTATACCGCATCACGTACTACTAGTACCTTGTACGGTTGACACCCATTAAAGTATCGTATTTGTATTTATATTATAGAACAATAATACAGTAGAAAGAACTATATTTATTTATACTATATTTTTATTGCTAATTCATAATTTTTATTGTTGCTGTGAAGGCGATGTGTAGGTACCTCGCCTGTTAGCGCCTGTAGCGCAGCATTTGAAATTTCGAAATTAAATTAATGTACATATTCATGGCGCTTAATAACGATTTAATGTGTACTATTTTTTCCTGATTTTGCCGACAGTACCTATATCCGTGGCTGGCGTGAACGCATTGACAAGTCAACTTGCATGTTTTTTTTTTATTGGCGTAATACCTCCTACGCATTAGGAATTCATATGAAAAAAATGTACAGTTTCAAATATACATAAATTTTGGAGAAATCGACTTTGACAACATGTTGACATTTCGAATTTTAACGTTCTAACTTGACAAAACCTCATGTCAAATTAACGATTCACATGATTTTGTGAATGAACATTGATATTTTCTTATATTAACTTACACTCGGTTACCAAAAAAATATTCGTTACTTGAAATCTCAACATATACATTTAACCTCAAAACTTAAAAATGGCCACCCTAAAAAATAGCAATTTTAGACATGTCAACATATTCACGCCACGGATTTTATGTATAAGTATTTTTTTCAACTTTCTGAAAAATAAACTCATTTCTTCCATAAAAATGTGGCAGCCCTAAATGTGACATATTAGGACGACTAATCTATGATATATTACAAGCTCAAATTATTGCTCTTAGAGCCTTAGCTGAGAGCTTAAATTTATGAGAAACCTATGTGAGAAACTAAAGAACGATGTGAGCGACATCTATTTAACTTTCATTGGCAACCGAAGAGCGCCATCTATGTCGTAGTTGTAATACTTAGACATTCTAGTTTCACAACGATGATGAAGCTGCTGCAAACACAATGCAATAGATGGCGTTATTACAATGAATAATTTTCACTACAATATAAAAATTTAAATGTATATATTTTGTAACAAAACATTTATTTTTTATAATCTAAAATTATTTTGACAGGCCTGTTCGTCTAGTAGTGACCCTGACTGCTGAGCGAGAGGTCGTGGGTTCAATTCCCACCCAGGACAAATAATTGTGTGATGAGCGTGATCATATTTGCTCTGTGTCTGGGTGTAATTTATCTAAAATGTGTATGTTTTTAGAAATATGTAAGTATGTTTATCAGTAGTCTGGTTAAAATAGTTCAGGGTCTGCCTAGTTTGTGTGTGTGATGTGTGAAGTTATTAATTTTATTATTATTTTGCTCTATAATTTGCCTGTGTCAGTCAATCATATTTTTAACTTTTATTACACTTTATTTAAAGTTCTGTCATAGTGACAAGTTCCTTCATAATTTTAATACTTTTCTATTTGTTTCTATTATTATTTAATTTTATAAATTATAAATCTTCCATGACAATATAGGTACAATAAATGAGTTGTGTCAATACGAACAATTTGTAATAGCCGAAATAGCTCAGTTGGGAGAGCGTTAGACTGAAGATCTAAAGGTCCCCGGTTCAATCCCGGGTTTCGGCAGGACTATTCGTTTTGATGTTTTAGAATTTTAAACTAAATAGTTGCATTTATTTAATAATTTTATCCCGTTCTGCTACAGTATACAGACGCTAAGCATAAATTAATTATTATACTTGAAAACGACTGCACTGTTTAGCGGAACCACTGGACAGGCAGCTGTAGTTTATGAGCTAGAAAGGCATCTGAAGTACGGGTTCAATGATCGCTGGTATTTGTAGCATGATTCAATTAATTAGATTCGAAGTAACATGTTTTTTTAAGAAAAAGAAATGGGTGATTAAAAATTTAAATTGCAAAAGAAGAAATGCATCGGCCGGGAATCGAACCCGGGCCGCCCGCGTGGCAGGCGAGCATTCTACCACTGAACCACCGATGCTTGTAACAGATTTTGTAAAATGATTGAATATAATCATAATAATACACATATTACTTTACACGTTTCTAATCTGACTAGATAGAACAAGAGCCCCTAATCTCAAACCTTTGTTATTTTATAAAACCTGAAAGTTTTTCTGCTCATGTGCTCAACAAAGGTAAGAACGGTCGGCGAGTATGAAGTTTGGCGTAACCGCCACACAAGCAGCAAAGGCGCATAATTTTTTTTTCTTTTTTTAATAACTAATAGCAATCCCCCGCCAGACACCCGTAAAGTATGGTCAATAGTTATTCCACTTTTGTCATCGTACATAAGCTGAATTCGTTAGAGGTTAGGTACTATTGGGTAACCATTTAAATATGTTTCCAAAGTAGCCAAACATTTTCGTTAGTTTTAACGTCTTGCCACATGGAGTTGAATGTCATAACGAATGTGAATTATGATGTTTATTGGATTTCAGCTTTTATGAAATGACGAAGGTCTGGCGTCGTTACCGAGGGAATCACTATGCCCTTTTGATCCACTGAAGAATTACCCTATTGGCAGAGGCTAAACGCTCCAGCGTCTGGTGGCATTCATAAATGAGGCCGGAGTTCATGGTGTTACCCTCCAGGGCCTTTAGGACGGCCATAATGTCTGACAGTATACGGATGTTGTACTCCTTTATACCTTTGGATATGACCGCAGTGGCGGCGTAGGTTATCGCAACACACTCATATCGAAATGTGGAACTGTGTTGGCCTAGCGCCAGTGATATTTTTATGTTTAAGTCTTGTGAGAAAACTCCGGCTCCAGTCCCTGCCCCGTCTTGGGACCGTCTGTGTAGATCCGGGCTTCAATAATATAAAAACATTGATCTCGGTCGTTTTCACATAAGTTAGGTATATTTGGTATTTCCTTCCGAAGATGTGTTGTTTCGGGATCCTGTCGCATGCATGCCCCAGTTGCATGTGAAGTTGATATAGCCTTGGACATTGACAAAATACGAAGACCCATAGTCAATATTGTAAATAAACATTTTTCTATTTTTACAGAAATTGAAGAAAGTATCTCTAAGCATATTTATCTGTAAATACTTCAATAAATATTAAGGAGAGACAACATATGGTGCAAATCCAAAAAGCTACCTCAAATACCGTTACACGTAAAACTAATGTGCAATAAAATCTGCATTTCACTTAGTGATGACTCTCTTGATGCACTTGTTTCTTTAAGATATTTTCACCATGCCGACAAAGAATAATCTTAAGTTTCTAACATATTTCTAAAATGTTTTTATATGGCACATACCTGACATAACAGAACAATACTCTATCACTTTTTATTTTAAATGTTCTTATTTTAAGTACAACTATCTTATTATTAATCTCTAAACTTTAAATACGAGTTGTTTTTAATTTTAAAGGTCTAATCTAAATTAAATAACTTTTTTTTTTTTTTCTTGTGGACACCCCCACGGATCATACCAACCTTACCGGAGCTAACGGTGAAGTGGTATGTCGGAATCGAACCGACTAAAACCACACGGTGTTCCGTCACAAGTGGGTTTATTGCAAGGGACCCGGGATACCCTAAGAAAGAAGCCTCCGGGAACAAATTAAATAACTTGTGTTTATTTATATTGCATGTTAGTGTTTATAATTATATGCTACTAACTTTTTTCCCGCGGCTCCGCTCGCGTAAAAGTTATTTTTCTATTCCTCGGGAACAGTAGTTTTTCTGGTGGAAGGGTTTCTGTACCCCTGACAATGTGTAGTTATTCAAAATTTCATGATGATAGGTTCAGAATTTAAATCGTGAACGTTTAAACAAACAAACAAACTCACTACCTACCGCATTTATAATACCTATTAGTAGATAAGTATTAATCTGTTCTCAAAAATTGTGTTCCGAAATAGAAGATTATTTTCAAAATTAAAAAAACCCAAAAACCCGAAAAAAACTGTTTAACCGGTTTTGAAAATACAAAACCGAAAAACCCGGTTTTCAAAACTGATCGGTTTTTGCATGCCCTAATATTTTTAGTTAAATTATTATGTTAAATATGTACATTTATTACTAATAAAATAAAAGAATAACAATTATGAAGAAAATACATAAATAATACATTTTTCCAATACGTATCATCTACATTGTGCCCTGTTATTGTCTGAATAGCTTTATACCTTATCTGTCAACGTGACGCATAATTATGTAATTTGAGATAAGTTTTATCTCTTTGAGCGTCTTTGAAGCGCATTGGTTATCTTAGTGTTTTTATACTCTTATGCATTGGCTTTCATACATACACAAAAAAAGGAGGACTAATAAATAAAAATTTCTATGACTACAAAAAATATGAAGAAAAAATATATATGTATATATATATACTGGTATTACGTTATCAAGATTCTGACCACGGGGAAGGTATCCAGTATCCAGGAATCATCTTTACATCTCAGATCCAGATCTGTAGACCTCAAAATACATAATAGGTGTAAAAATAAGGTGAGCTTTCTGTTCTAATCCCACTAATATTATAAATGTGATAACTGGATGGATGGATGGATGGATGTATGTTTGTTACTCTTTCACGCAAAAACCACTAAACCGATTGCGATGAAATTTGGCATGTAGATAACTGGAGGCCTAGATTAACGCATAGGCTACTTTTTATCCCGATATTCCCACGGGATCGGGACTTACGCGGGTGAAAGCGGGGCGCTGCTAGTCTTGTATATTTTCTTAAACTAACTAAGCTAATAGAATTTAAAGGAACAAATGGATATACATATAGGTAAATTCATCATCATTATCAGCCTTTCGCCGTCCACTGCTGGACAAAAACATAATCATAATAAAATTAATAAATATAAAAAATTAAAAAGGGATTAATTTTACACCACCCTGTAGAAATTATATTGTTTTTTGGTCTCATGTTTCTATACCACTGTATATAAATGTTCTTTGTATCAAACAAGCATAAAAGGAACACCAAATACCCCTAACTTTCAATGTCTAATGATTGATTAACACCAAATTAACAAAAATTCAATGGAGATAGTTAAAATACTAATCAGTGTTTTCGACTAAATCTATCCATATTTATTACATTATCACACGATAGAAATTAGTACAAGAACTTTTAAAATATCGAATCAAATGAAAAAGGAATACCCTGTTTAAACCTCATTCTGAACACTCAACGCGATAAGAGGGTCTCAGTCCGACTACTAGCGTATGGCGTTTATGGTTTTACTTTATAGACTTACTACCTCATTCCCGCGGCTTCGCTCGCGTGATATCTTTTTATCATATCTCGGGATGAAAGGTCCTTTATGGACCACTGACAACGTGTATGCTCAACTTCATGATGAGCGGTTGAATACTAAAGGTTCGAAAACGTTATAAACAAATAAACAAATCAACTCACTTTCGCATTTATATATTTTGCGCGGAACCCTGATTCTTTTTACAAATTAAAATCAGCCTAAGTTACTCTTAATAACACCAGCTATCTGCCAGTGAGTGCCAGTCTCGTTTAAATCGGTTCACCCGTTCCGGAGATTAGCCCGAAAAAAGAGACAGACAAATAAAAAATTTAAAACTGATTTTTAGGCATAGGTATCGTGCAAATAACAGTACAAGCTTAAAAAAATATTAATTTATTATTTTGATATTATAAGCAGACACTTTAATTTTATTTATTTGTAGTATATAGTATACATATTGATAATATAATATTAGTTAAGATCAATAACGTGAAATAATAACTATACACATTTTCTTTATTCATACATGCTATGCTAATCTAACACAAAACCCTCTATAGGTGGAATCTTGATTAGGTATTGTGCTCCACTATTGTCTTATCTTCACGTCGTGCATACCACAGTGCCCTAAGACAAAAGCCTTTAATCAGTGTGTCCTACCTGTAACGACTTACAGTGCTGTGACGTGGACACTAACGGTGAAGTTGGTCGACAAGCTCAAAGTCACTCAGCGAGCAATGGAGAGACCTATGCTTTGTGTGTACTTAACAAGTTCTAAATGACAGCAGATAATTGCAAAGAGATTTTTTGAAAGAAAGAACAGAAAGAAAGAAAGAAAATTTTATTCGGCACGGTCAGAGACACTTAATTATAAGATAGTACCCACCCATTAGGACTCACAGCACTAGGAACTTGTACCTTATTTATAAAAGTGAACAGCGCGAATTTTTTGAAAAAAAAAAAAAAAAAAATAAAACATTCTTCTATTGTGTCTATATTGAGTCGCTACAAAAATGTGGCAGTGTACCTCGCATGTTCACCCACGCTTATAATCACTTCTCAGCTAATTTTGGCCGTAGCGTTTGTAAAATAGCCTATAAACTAATTGAAGAAATCCCAATTTCAGCTGAACTTTATTGAAGTTATACTTCTTTTGGCACGATTGGGAAAAATAATGACAGTAAATTTTTATTTATAGTCTCTACATCTCTACAATATTTATTTTTTTTGGCTCTACCACAGCTCTACATAAAATCCTTTGACAGTTTGTCCTCCGTATATCTACTTGACATTGCAAAATTTTGGTAACTCCACAAAGCCACAAACCAAAAGTTGAAATTGAGAGTAAATTTTTAGGATGCGCGCGCACACCGTCACAAAAAAACGACACCCTGAAGTTAGCTACTCAATATTTTAGTTTTTCAAAAAAAGTTACCAACTTCATGATATTTAGTCAAGTGTTTCTAAACCTCGTGTTTTGTATCAGTCCGAATAAAATATATATAAATATACATAAATATATATTTTTTCAAATAATATATCGTAGTGACTGATTTAAAGATTTTAACAATTTATTGATTTAAAGATAATTTAATGTGGTTATAAGTGATAAAAATGGTTTTTACATATTACTTTGTGTACGTTTGTAGAATTTGAGGTTAGTTGACGGTACGTATTACTTATTATGATATTTATATAAACTTTATTTAACTAGATAAAAGTATAACTTTTTACGTGCGTACATAAGTACAAACACACTTTTTTATAATGACATTAGATACATTAGAGACAAACATCTCAATCTTCTCGCCTGCAGTGACACCAATGCTCAAAGGAAATGCAATTAAGTCTTGATATTAATCAGTACAGAATAAACGAATAACAGATCGAAGTGTAGATGGACAGATATGAGCCGGGACTAACAGCGAGGAAGCGATGTTATCAAATACCTACAACTAAACTACATTAATTTTAGTGCAAACGTTAGTTTTATGAGATACTAAGAAATCTATCGGAATAATACGATAAATTGGATTTTGTTTACATTGTTTTTATGACGCAATCAAAATATAGTGAAACTATTAGACCTGTACTGCTGACTATATCACTACATATTATAAAACAAAATCCCCCGCCGCGTCTGTCTGTCTGTCTCTCTATTTGCGATAAACTGAAAAACTACGGAACGGATTTTCATGCGGTTTTCACTAATAGACAGAGTGATTCATGAGGAAGGTTTAGGTGTATAATTTGTACCCGTGCGAAACCGCGGCGGGTTATATAAAAAAATACATACAGCCGAACATAGAACCTCCATTTTTGAAGTCGCTAAAAATACTGTTCGTTGCTAAATATATCTTCAGAATGGATAATTTTTTTTTTAATTTCCTTAAAAGTCTGAAAGTCTGTTTTTAAAAGAAATAATATCTTGCTGGCGATAGTTTGTGAGGATAGATGGATTGATGTTTGTTACTCTTTCACGCAAAAACTGCTGACCTGCATACAATTTGGCCAAGAGGTAGATTATAGTCTGGAATAGCAGATACTTCTTTTAATCCCGGAAAAATGTACGGATGTCGTGGAATAGATTTCACTAAACTTTCCACGCGAACGAAGTCGCGGGCAACAGCTAATCATCATCAATACAAATAAATAAAATTGAAGTGTCTGTTTCTAATGTAAAAATAATAGTTTTTTTTGAGCTGCAATGCAATCATTGCTTCACTGCCGGTTTTCTGTGAGGCCGTGGTATCACTCCGGTCGAGCCAGCCCATACGTGCCGAAGCATGGCTCTCCCACGAACAGTATTACTTTATTTATTATTATATTACTTTTATAGTATTACATTATTTGTACTGCCATACTCGCTGAGCAGATTTCGATTTAATTTAGGTTGTGTCCCTGATTTTACGCATATGTATACAGAAGGCGAGATAAATGCGAATGGAGTCCGCGGTAGGAGAGTGAGCTCCGGGTCTTGGATTTGGATCCCGGATCGTACAGTTTTCTTGGATTCTGTTAATAAACTGTCAACAGCAAGACGGAGTCTTGAAACGAGGTAAACACCAACGTCCAATAGTCTTGCTCCGTATTCCACGGGATCCAAAATGTAACAAACGAAGCGTTGTGTAGGTAGGTATATGAAACTATAGTAGGTATAATTTAGTAAAACACAAACTCACTTTCACATAACTCATAATATTATATGTAAAGTTAAGATTAACATTTCTATGATTATTACAATCAATGTATTGTTACAGTAAAACAACAACCACAGTGGAAAAATTTGATGCTCCATAATTAACTATTTCGTAAAACTACAAACGGAAATTATCATTAACACAATTATCAGTGGCGCACAAAACCCAGTGTTTCATTGACAATATTGTACTACTAATATAGTATTACGTTATCTGTGATTATACTTATTCAAATACTGATGAAATATTCTTCATAACTAGTTTTTGGTATTGGCAGTAAAACGTACTAGTGGCTCTATGTAAGTCTAGTGCCAGTTCATTTAGTAAACAACCAAATTATCAGTGAGGCACTAAATGTTATGTAAACTATCAAATTTTATATAAACTAATTTTGAGTCGGCGCCAAATAATAAAATGATTAATTTGTTGTTTGGCGTCGACTCAAAATTAGTTTATATAAAATTTTATAATTTACGTAAATAAGCTTACCTATTTAAAAGGTTTATTTATTTTTTGCTTTTTAGTTCTTTTCGTCGGTTTAAATTTTTGTTAAAAAGATTTTTATTAGTAATACTTAACAAAATCAGAATTAAAACCATTTATTTCAATTAAACTTGCCTTTCCAATATATCCTATAGAGAAGAACAGACAAGAAACTCCAAGGACACTCTTTTTAAACATGTTTTTTTACAATTTTCTGGTTACATTGTCTAGAAGCGGAAATGACATATGAGGTCATTGTAACATATTGTTCTAAAATAGTTGCGCAAATTACGTAGTTAATATTTAAGTAACAGCAGTCCGGAAATGACCAGTTTGGACCAACGGCGTCCGTTCACAAGCATGAAGCACGCATCAGTCATCATTCAGATCAACCATAGTGAAGGGAGCCGAACGACTCAACACTCGGCAGGACTTCTAGCCGAGCATGACATAATCAGAACTGCCAGGCTATAGTCATTTGCATACAGGGTTACAGGTAATATATCAGCAATCCATTAAGGGAATGTAAAGGAGGTCATTTGCAACCAAATGACTATGACCGATGAATATGTTAATAGTTTTCGAGTAATTTCAAATTCTTTGTTTTATTTTAAGATATCGTGGTAATTAATGGTCCATTTCTACAAAAAACTATTAAGTCCTCTATCGGCAGAACATATACAAAACATGAACAACCTTTTAGCTATTCAACGACATACAATAACATACCAGAAATTTGAAATTGGATGAACCAAATGTAATTTATGAAAATATAGAATTATTTTCAATCAAAAATCACAAGAATTGTTTAGGAAATTTAAAATAATATGCTCAGTTTTCAAGGTTATTTTGAATCTTATGTTTCCGCGTTCTCCAATCAATTGAACTATAAAAACTTTTTAAAAATTACTTCTAACCAATGGAAAGGCTCAGCCCAAATTGGAATAAAATTATCGTAAATGTTTACTACGTTATTATTTCCTTATCTTTTAATTATTTTTTTTTTCTTTCTTTTTTAAAAGACAACTCCCGCATTTGGAATAACTCCTGTGTCGCGGGGGACTTTACAAACATACAAACAACGGACACAAAGAACACCCAGACTCGGGTGGGAATCGAACCCACGACCTATGGCAACCAGGGTCACTAACCACTAGGCCGACAGGCCAGTCCAATTAATTTTTAGTTTATTATTCATTTTCGAATTTCCGCTATGTCGTTGGATAGCTAAGAAATTGTACATTGTTTATATTAATGTTTTGTCGATAAAGGACTTAATTGTTTTTTGCAGAAAAGACCATTTAAGTAAAAAAAAAACACTTTAAAAAATATTAAAATTGTAATGTTTTGTACCTCTAATTTAAAAAGTATTGCAGATTATTTTTATTTTATAGTTGATTAATATGTACCGAAATGTTAGCAACAGATAATAACAATAAAAAGTAATTTACCACATTAGTCTTGTTATAAGATTTTTTAAAGTTGTACCTATACCACGATATCTTCGAAAAAACATAAAATTTGAAATTACTCAAAAACGGTTCATTCAAAGGGGGTCATTTGACTTCCTCTATATCCCCTTAAATGATCGCCGATAAATTACAAATAATCATGTTTGTATGTATGTCGTTTTCTTTATTGGGTGTTGGGAAACCCCCATCGGCCCATAAAATAGCCGGAGTTTAATAAGCCAATCAAATAAAACCACACGGAGTGATGTACAACGCTAAAATAAAGAGGCCGACAACTGTGTCAGTAGCATTTAGGCAACAAACAGCTTGCAAGCAATGGAGGTGGGCACCGTCTTCGGGTAACGCTCCAAATAAACGACACTTAGCCATACATATCTTCCCATCGCGCTTGGCCACTATTGCGATTGAAATAAATTATAATTTAGAAAAGCTAAAGGAACACGTTTTAGATAGGTAGATAGATAGATAGGTGCTCTTTATTGCACACCAAAAAAGTAATATTAAGTAATAGTCCAATGGGCGGTCTTATCGCAGTCTGCGATCTCTTACAGACAACCTTTGGATGGATATATACTGTATGGAAGTAGGTAACTCGCGGTGCACAACAATTAAAAATAATAAGAAAACAGTCAATTTAAGTCTACTATTTTTTATTATTACCTTTCTAATAATACACATACATACATATACGTAAAGAAATATACATACACACATATTATCAGACACTACACATACATATAATTATAATATATGGTTCTTACGAAGATAGGTAATGATCCTTGACGAGTTTCTGAAAAACAGCTTGTGACTGTGCTCGTCGGATTGCTTTTGGCAATGCATTCCACAAGCGTGCGGCTTGCACTGTGAATGATTTGTCAAAAAATGTTGTGGTATGAGTTGGAATTTCCGACGTTAGATTTTCCGATGATCTCAAATATCTATTTTAACAGCGAACCAAAGTAAAAAAGAGTTTCACTATCCATCTCCTGGCTCCATCATCAGACCATCCTTACTAACCCAATCTGTTGGACTCGTCACACGAATCTTAAGTGTCCAATCTCGAGAGGCTTACTAGTAGCGTAACTGAAGAGTACCACTATCCACGTCCTGGCTCCATCATCACATCAGCTCCAAGATGCCAAATTATAGTATTGTCATCCGAACTACATTCACATGTAAACTTTCATTTCGATACGGTAATTAGGAGTAGGTTAAAATTGACTGCTATCTCACTTCGGTTACACACCCAAAAAAAAAGTATGTTTAATAGCCATAATACAAGGTACTCTTAGTTTGGGTCTGGGTGGTAAAATATTAGCTCAGTCACATTTCCATATTATACTTGTATTCTTAGTTTCTGCAATGGAATAAACGTGTGTAAAAATCTTAATCAGTTCGCAAACAGGTCACTAGGTTATCGTCTGAACGAGCAACTCAACCAATTTTTCACATTTCACAGTTTCAATGTGTAATGGAAATATTTCTTACCGTCAGACTTCTTTAAATCAGGACTTAAAGCCTTGCACGTTAAATCCGCTGGGGTACATACCACTAATACTGGCCACGTTTATCAATGAACGTATAAGTCACTCTTATTTATCGGATGATCTTATGTTTACACTATTGTACCAATAGTTAAAAATAAAACTGGAGATACCTCCGACTTTTCCATTTACAGACGGATACCAATGGCGACAGTGACAGTCTACTTGACAAACAGTAATCTAACCACTTTGGTCCACAACCGTGCTATGACCAGGTTTCTTATTTATGATGTCATTCCTCCTCGTATCCCCCGCCCCACGTCCCTTAAATTAATCCTATCACTTGTGTTCACCCCTTTTGTATATATATTAGGCAAGTATATTAATGTAAATAAAATTAAGTTGTAATTTTGAAATCATAACATAACACAATATTTATTTTTGTTTATTTTATACTTGTACTTATTTTCTATTTATTTACATGAATGGCTCTCTTATTCATGCTTAATTATGCCTGTAAAAGATTACAATTCACGATTATTTATATAGTCTCTACATCTCTACAATTTTTTTTGACTCTACCACAGCTTTACATAAAATCCTTTGACAGTTGTCCTCCGGTTACCTACATAACATTGGCGAAATTGTGGTAGCTCCACAACGCCCAGTGCTGGATTTACACTAGGGGCACTCGGGGCTAGTGCCCAGGGCGGCAAATAATCAGGGGCGGCATGATTCGGAGGGTGAGAAAAAAAAATTCTTCGCGTTATCGAATATGCTTTTTTATTTTTAAAAAAATAATAATTAGCTAAATTTATCTAGTACAATTTTCGAAAAATGTGAAACATTTATAAATTAGTTTTTTGCATTAAAAAAAAAAAAATAAGTTACCATAAACTTGGTGTAAAACTCTCAAGCTAGATGTGTTTTTCACGAAAAAAGAAAATATTTATTTGCAGAAATGTAGTGATATTCACTGTTTGGCGCGCCGTGTTCCGCGTGCGCCTCTTTAAACGGGAAGGAGGGCAAGGCCTTCCGCTAGCAATGGTGTGGCTGCCTTCTGATTGAGGGCGGCCAAAGTCTGCCAGGGTTCTCGGGGACTTCCTTCCTATACCCGAGTCCCTTGCAATAGACTTACTTGTGGCGGAACACCGTGTGGTTTTAGTAGGTTCGATTCCGACATACCACTTCACCAATAGCCATGGGGAGGTGATTGATGACCTGTAGGGGTTTCCACACGCACAAAAAAAGATGAGGTTGAGTTATTTTGATGTAAAGGCTTAGTTAGGTTAGTTGACATGATTTGTAGGCTAAGACATTGCGAGCAATGTATTTTGCATAAATCAACTGTCATTGATAAAAAAATTGGCAGTCATGGGACTCGGGCAAGACCCCCTCGGGCCGTCACCCCGGGTTTTCGGTGGGGCGTGGTGTCGGAATCAAACCAACTAAAACCACACGGTGTGCTGTACTATGCCTAAAAGATCCGGGAATAGTTTTTGTTAAGACATTCGGAGCCCTCCTAGCGCCAGCCCGCAAAAGGGCGGGCGCCACCTTCAGATCAAAAACCTCTCAATTAGGCGACGTCCGGGCACACGCGGACGCTTAGGGCGGTATGAGGCGCTGGAAAGCGTGCCTCCGCCCCCGGTGGTGAATTAAGGTCATCGTGTGTGATGACCTGTGTGATGACCGGGGGCGTCCATACCGTCACGGTAACGGCACGGCTCCAACCCAGCAATTAAGTTGTCATTCAAATCTGAGCATTAAAACGTGGTCGTATAATATTATAATATATTTCATAATGTCAATATGAAAAAGCCAACGGCGGGCAGTAAGCGCGCTTGCTGCAACCATACAACTCGGCTCGCAGTCGGCGCGCTGTAAGCTTACGACCAGCTTGCTTACAGCACGCGATCCGCGTACAGCGCGCCGACTGCGAGCCGCCAGCAAAAAAAACTTCGCATTGTGTCCCACATGAAGTCGATGAAATTAGCTTACACCTTGCGGGCGGCGCGCGGACTGCAAACTTGCACCTCGCGGGCGACGCGTGGTGAAGCACACAAACATCCTAACAGAACTAGATACTAACTAGGAGTAGGTACACATCTGAGAGCAACCCCGCTGACTTTACACTGTAACTTGGTTATTATACCAATATTTATTCATTAACTAGCAACCCGGGGCGGGTTGCTAGTTATTGTATAAATATTAACAAATTATAAACCTAAACCTTCCTCATGAATCACTCTGTCTATTAGTGAAAACCGCATCAAAATCCGTTTAGTAGTTTTTCAGTTTATCGCAAACAGACAGACAGACAGACAGACACACACGGGGGGGGGACCTATTTGTTTTATAAAATCTAGTGATATCTAGTGATACATCTCATGGTGGCACGGGAGTGTTTTGTTACAGTTTTTGCTATAAGACTGAATAATTTACTATATCAAATGGCTTTGACAAGTTCGAAAAACAGGCAAGTACACACGTTTTTCTGTCAGCAGACTGTTCAGTACTATACTACTGATTGTCATGTAATTTAACTTCAACTTCAACTTTTGATTTGTGACGTTGTCAGTGCCGGATTTAACCTTAGCGCCGCCTTTGGGCACTGTAAAAGTGCCGCCCCATTATCGAAATTTTCTAGAACATTAAAGAAGTTTCGTTATACAATTTTTAAATAAATGAAATGACTCATTTAAACTGAGGCGGAAGTGAGTTCCGAGCGGGAAGTGGCTTTCGGCCCCCGCCCGAAGAGGTACGCGAATGGCGTGAGGCCGCTCGCCGAGCCACTACAGCTCGTTGGTCGTCCCGGTTGGAGGCTCCAAATGCTGGCTTTGCATGGAGGCGCTCCAGCCGGTTATCGTCGAGTGGGTAGGGCAGCAGCACTGGACCCTTTCCTTCCGCCTGACGCAGGTTCTTTCCGGGCATAGCTGCTTCGGTAAGTACATGCATTCGGTCGCTAGGAGGGAATTGAGTCCCGCCTGTCACCACTGCTACTGCAATGAGGACTCGGCTCAGCACGGTTGACAGTTTACTCCGCGTCGGGCCCTCACTGCAGTCATCGCAGGGGATCTCTCGCTACCGGCCGTCATATGCTCCATGGCCGTTAGCGACAGGAATTTTAAAGCGGTCGCAACCTACTGTGAGGACGTCATCTCGCAGAAGGAGGCGGTGGAACGGGTCCAGGAGGACGATCTCCACTCGGACTTAAAGGTCATCACACACTATAACAGCATTTCAACGGCACAGCTGCATCACGGCACCGCCTGAAATTGAGGCTATCGCTAGCCGCCAGTGTGCTAGGATGTGGGGTGAGCCAAGGAGAGCTGTACTCTGCTGTACTGTACTGTACTGTAGTATATGAACCAGCTGATTGTTGAGTTTAGTAACGACTGTGAGTAACACTAATATTGGCTGTTATATTGATGGACAATGTATCAATAACATCAGTTATGCTGACGACATGGTGTTGCTAGGTCCATCAATCAACGCTATGAGATCTGCTGTCCGTGTGTGAAGCCTATGCGATGGCCCAAGGGCTCAGGTGCTAGGTTAAGAAGAGCCAGCTTATGGTTTTTAAGGCAGTGGGCGGTAAGGCATAATAAACTTTACCAGAAATATCACGTGGGTATCAGTATGTGGATCACCTCTTCAATGGGTAACTAGCTTTAAGTTTCTGGACCCTTGGGTACCGAAGATCTAAAAGACAATATTTACATCGACAGGGAACGTAGGTCGCGTCGCCATCTGTATCCTGTAACATGCTTGATATGTATATATACAGTAAAAATAACTTTATTTAGGGCTTTCTGTCAATCTGATCTGTATCTGCACTGATCTACATGTGCAGTAGATTAAGACATTCACGATATTGTTGGGGCTGCCATGGACGGCGTTAACGTTCGCCGAAAGACATATATATAATTTTGGGTAGGGCTGCCATCCGTCCGGGTTTCCCTGGATTTGTCCTAGTTTAGAAGGTGCCGGGGAGCATCCGAACGGGGTTCTTAAAAGGTATCCGGGTAAAACCCGGACCCTCTGGGTCATGGGAAAATTATAATTATTAGATGAATCGTTAATAAGCTGTTTAAATTATTAAAATAATGAAAATGGATAATGCGTTTTAAAAAAAAAATTTGGGTGTCCGGGAAAAAAAATTGATTTCATACATGTGTCCGGGGTTTTTGAAGTTTTTGTCCGGCGTCGGTAATTAAAGTGATGGCAGGCCTAGTTTTGGAGCCATCTTGCGTAAAAATCAAAATCAAATCAATGGGAGTCTCTAATGCTCCGTCATTGGATGAAACGCCAAAAGCAGTATGTTCACTAACACTAGGTCAATTTTCACTAACATCATAGGGGCTTACCTGAAAGAAAAATTATTATTATTAATCAAATTGATGGTCCCCTAACTGACCCCATAATGTCTGACGTTGTTTATCATCACTACATATTATAAAACAAAGTCCCCCGCCGCGTCTGTCTGTCTGTCTGTCTATCTGTCTGTCTGTTCGCGATAAACTGGAAACTACTGAACGGATTTTCATGCGATTTTCACTAATAGACAGAGTGATACATGAGGAAGGTTTAAGTGTATAATTTGTACCCGTGCGAAGCCGGGGCGGATTGCTAGTTTCTAATAATATATTTAAACAAACTCCTTGCTTGTAACTTTAAACCAATGTATTCTAGTAGTTCTAGTCCACTAATAGCATTCCTCTCGGGAGCTGAACATCAACTACGTCAACAAACATTTATATGTATTCATGTTAATGAGAAAAATATATTTTCAGTAGCTTTTAGAAAAAAATCTTGACCAAGTACTTTTAATCTTTAGTATGAGTTGTTTTTTATCCAGAACACGTTTAGGTGTATCATATCTGTAAAGAGTACAGTGAAATAGTGACAGTTGTCAAGTAGGACGACACGTTACCGGTAGCAAGGTCATCGTCGGAGGTCACGCCCAGCCTTAATTCATCATTGTCGCGAATGGGTTTGGCGGACTCCGGATTAAACTCGTGCCTTTGGCGCCGTAGATTAACAGATAATATGATACACTGCTACAGTCCTTATAATTTGATGCATGGCATATAACGGTTGATATATGGCGAAAAAGTTATAAGAAATGTGGCGAATACTACCTCTGATTTCTTCGGTATGCACAAAATACAACAAGAACAAATGTGGTTTTAGTGGATTCCATTGGCGCAAATAAATTTTTGTGTAAATGAGAGGAGCTTGAGCTACCAATTTCATACAAGTGTACACAGTTGTACTGTGTACACTTTACAATCTCAGATCTAATTTTTACAGTACCAGCTTGAGCATGAAGCTAACAATTTAAATTTAGGTCAGTGATACCCTGCCTATTATACTCTAAGTAAAATTTCTACAGAGAGAAGAGACCCTTGTCGCTCACGAAACAGTAAATATCCTAAATTACTTACTGCAAATTGCGATAGTAAATCATAAAACAAAACGCTAAAGTACTAAACCAACTGAATGTTAATCTTCCATTGTGTACATAAATGCAGAAATACTTACATGTAGAAACGCAATAATGTCTATTTTTTAAAAAATCGAGATCAAATATAAAATATCAGTGCCTTGTGTCTAGAAGATTCTGATCGTCTAGATTTTTAATCATAAAATATTGAATGGTAGCTTAAATTAATTGCCAGCCAAAACACCAGTACGCTCACTGAGACCCATTGCATTTTATACCTACAATGATTCTTACTATAACAATATGGTGAGGTAGCAGCAGTTGTCTGTTGTCATACGAAATATTTGCAGAACCACGTACCCACTGGATAAGACCGAAGTGTATTTGCGACGAACCAACTTGAGTATACAGCGTGGCTCTTGTAATACGGGAACCTGTCGACAATGAGTAAAAAAATCTCGGAAGGCATTTAAAATAAAAATGCCGCTACACGTACGTACAACCTGTTTGAAAACTTCACAATGCTTTCGGTTTTTTTTAATACTAGCTGATGTTGTCCTGTAAAAAATTTACTAATTTGTTTAAATTTCATGAAAACAAGCTCTTCCAGTTTTCCCTTAATTTCAACCTAACCTTTCTAAAAACTTAATTTGTACTGTTACGAACATTTTACAACAATAATAGCCAAATCGGTCCAGCCGTTCTCCAATGATGAACTTAACTACTAAAGAAAATAATGGAATGCATTTAATTTTTATTTATATTCAAATTCAAATTCAAAATCATTGATTCAATTAACACACTAAGTGATATTTATGAACGTTAAATTGAAGCTACTGTTAAAAATCATAGATCGCCGCAAACAGATATAAATTATTAGCAGCGCCACCCGGTTGCACACGCGCAATCGCGCGTCTGGATAAAAAGAAGCCTATGCGTTAATCCAGTACTCCACCTATCTACATACCAAGTTTCATCGCAATCGGTTCAGTGGTTTTTGCGTGAAAGAGTAACACACATCCAGCCATCCATCCATCCATCCATCCAAACTTTCACATTTATAATATTAGTGGGATTACGAGGAGGCCCAAACTTTCTAATGGCGAAAATCTGTGTGTATTCCGCATCTTAATTAATAAATATTTACTTTATTTTTTACATCTTTATGGTCACCAGTGTTCAACATCCCAAAGTTACATACATTAAAATAATGCTTTCATAGTGTTCACCTTATGGAAAATAAACCTGTACGTTGTCTGTCAGTCACTCGGTGCTATGGCTTAATTACACTTGATAATGCATCCAAATTACTTTACCCGAATTCAGTCAAACAACAGGTGATGCAACCTATTCTAGTGTCACTTACCCATAATGACCTAACCAGTCGAACTTCTCCGAAGACATTAAGTGTTTCGAATTCCATCGGCATCCGAATACGAGAAATGTACTAAGCATAATTGTTCTACTAAAGTTTTATTTAATAGCATCACCTTTAAAATATTTGCATGCCATACGTTTTCGAATATTCGATTCATCATCATCATAATCCTACGACTATAGCCGATGATTTATGGAGTAATGTCATAGAGACATCGCTTTATACACATACATCATAACATGAAATATGGTATCTAAACATAAAAAGGCAAAGACGTCACAGTTCATTACCTTTATCTACTCTGTCAACCGCTTTTTTTGTGGCTGTTACGAGGAACTTTCATGTTATCAATTTAAAAAATTTAAATAGTTTTAGTACTATTTTCAACGGAGCTTCATTGTTGTCAGTCTTATAATAAAAACGATTTAATTTCAAACACTGGACGGCTCACAGTTAAAAGACAATACAAAATATGGTGATAATTGTATTTCGGTTCAATTAATAAGATAATTTTTATTAGAGGTTTTAATCGTGTTGTCTAGTCTACATAGTGTGGAGCAAGATTTACAAAATTTTGATCGTGAAAGAAGAATAGGTACTGAATATACTTTCAATAGGTGTACTATAGTACAGTAAATCAACAGTTTAAGTGTATGTTGCTATTGGTAATTTAAGCACGGTCAATAGATCTTTGAATTCAACAATAGACTATATCCTACCTATTAGAGATGAAGATAGTAGTTATTATGCATTCGTACCACATGTCATACGGCGATTTTTCCCTTCAGTTTTACACAGATTGCGTTCATTGTTCTATCGATAGCCTTCATTGTAATGAACTAAACAATCAATACAAGCCTGGAAAAAATAAAAACAATCTCTGTTGGAGCCTTTTTATAATTTGATGACTGCATTGCATGAACATTCATATGGAAACACACATTCTTAATACGTTGAAAAATACTTATAGGAATAGGAAAGGTTATAAATAAACATTCTATTTGTATTAAATATATTATGATCAGTATAGTCCATCGCTTTTCATGCTCATCTTTACAATTCAGGACTTAAAAATTAAGATTTTAAAATTTTCTTAATTTTTAGTAACGCATTCAAGGAATAATGGTTGGCAGGTCATGTAATGTACTTAAAAGACTATCAAAATTACTAAAATTTTATAAAAGAAAACATGAAAATAAGTTATCATGTCAGCAAACAGCCATCAAATCAACAGCCAGCCAGAAAAGTAAAAGTTCATAAAATCTATATCTGTTTTTAATATTGTTGAAGAGATATTCCTTTTAAACAATAGTGAAAAAAAGGAAGTACCGAGGTATAAAAGAAAGGTAGGTAGGTATTCAGCACAACAAACCTAAGTACAAATTATGTAAGTTTGAACTCATTTTATCACTATTATGTTTTACTGACATGATCACTCAGTCGGTAACTTTGTTTTTATCACTAAGCATATCTGGAGCATTGATATTACTACGACTTGGCTAGAAAGTGAAATAACGTAAAACCGACCACGTAGAATAGTAATTTCGTACTACGATGTCCGTAAATTAATTATGTTTATTCCGATTCGGTTGGTTTATGCCGGTGCGCTCCGATAATATGTGACAACAGATTTTTACATTCAGCCAGTCTGCCGACACGCGTCAGGCGGAGAACGCGCGTACATTCGAAATTTGTAATTCGAATAAAAAAACATCGCGAAACTATCTATTTTAGAGACACATTTAGATGTTTTAAGTTTTTGTGTTATTTATATAAAAGTATTATTACAGTTAATAATATTGTTTATAACGAGATTTTTTACGGTTGCAAATCATATTATATTTTTATGAAGTTTAGTGCATTACTAATGTAAGTATAATCCCAAAATATTTTTTTTATTTTAATTTTAGAAATTTTGATTACATACGTGTAGATACCGCTTCATATTAGATTTACTTCGTCAACAATAACCAGACTATTGACGGGAATGTCACTTTTGATTGTAGGGACAGTTCGATTGTAAAAAATCACAAGATTTGCGAGGAAAATTAAAAACATCATAGCAACCTCTTTTTACTTAAGCCTTGTTGATAATTGTATTAATTATATTCCCTTATTATTTCTTCTATTTCTTTTATCTTCTTCTTAATGTGATAAACACCATATTAAATATTTTGATACTTATTACACAAAAGTATAAATCGTTTTAAACTCTTTAGGAAGTAAAACACGGATGCTTTTCAGTTTATAACAACAAAGCTACAAGTGACAAAAGAAATTTAATAAAATTCAACTTATTTAATTTGTTTTTCTTAAGGCGGTCTAATGCTCGTAATAAACTTGACAGCTGCATCCGCATTTTCTTGTATTTTTAACCGATGAAAAAAGGAGGAGGTTCTCAATTCGACCGTATAAATATACACATTTTTTATGTATGTTCAGCCCTCACTCTGTTCTTTATGAACCGATTTCGATTATTATTTTTTGTTAGATAGGGTATTCCTTTAAGGGTGGTCCCATATCAAGGAAGTCAGGATCTGATAATGGTCCTGATAAAATTGAGAGAAACCCTCGTAAATTGTGGGCTCAAATAGTGTTTCTGTTTACTTTTCATAACTTAATCAGGTAATTGTGTTTAGGAATCATCACATCATGAAGCTAAGCTGATGATGGAAACCATACATTTCCTACACAATTAGAAGTTAGGATATAAAAACTGTGGTTTAAGTGAGATAAAATATGCTTTGAAGAAAATACATTTGATAGCGTTTTAAAGTATTTAGTATTAAATGTATTAAAAAAACTTTTTAAGAACTCAAAAGCAAAAAATAAATAAACGTTTTAACGTCTTGAGTATTGAGCTTATAACAAAGCTTATGTTATGACAAACTAAGTCTCGAAAAAGACTTGCAAAAGTCTTCGAGAATTGATTCCAGAGATGGACGTACTATTTACATACAAGTTTGCTTGCTTACGGAACCCTCGGTGCGCGAGCCAGACTCGCACTTGCCCTTTAGTTCTTTTTCGTCGGTTTAATGCTTGTTAAAAAGTTTTATTTTTCTGTTTTTCTATTATCGTTCATGCTGCATACAATACATTATTATAAACATTAGAAATAAAAATATGCACGCATTTCATTGCCGTAATAAAAAGAATGACTTAATATCTAAGCATCTGTCTGTCTAGCTATCTAAGCAAGTTCAATGTCGTTATTTATCATTTTCCACCTAAGTTACACATGTGTATACGTATTGCGTAAAATATTTTTTTCTGTAATTTTTGTACCTACTACATCTTGTACACCACAATTATCCACCTGCATCACGCAAACGTGTTGTAAACACAAGATATGGAAATTATCGGTATGCTTTACTAAACAATAGTTACCTACATATTGACGTAAATAATAAACTACGAATATAATTATAGTTTAGGAAAACTAAAAAAAAACCACGCTTTAATATTGAACCGAATTATAAAGTAAAAAGAGTTCCACTATCCACCTCCTGGCTTCGTCATCAGATCAGTTCCAAGATGCCAAAATATAGTGTTGTCATCAAAACTATAAACATATACGCGGGTCACACTGAAAGTTCTTAGTAAGTATAGGCCAGTAAGAAAATGATGAATGAAAAAATTATTTAAATTTCGAATTAGGAACTCTTACGCGGTCATAGTCTAATATTTCATTACGAAGGGGATAGGGCATCTCGTGCCACTGTTTACAACTGGTTTAATGAGTTTATACGTGGTCGAAACAAACTCACTGATGATTCTCGAGAAGGCGACTACTGAAGATAACGTGAGTGCTTTGCGGCTAATGATAGAAGTTGATAGAAAGGTGACATATCAACAGATTCGGGCAGCTTTAGGCATTGGTGTGAGTCAAGTACAAAAAACCTTACATGAACATTTAGGCTTGGAAAGCTTTATACTAGATGGATACCTCAAAATTTGTCAGAAGATCAAAAACGCCATCGTTTAGATTGGTGTCGCTCAATGCTTGTACAGTATGACGGTGGTGACTCGAATGGTGTATATGACATCGTCATAGGTGATGAAAGCTGGATATATTGTTACGAACCCAAAACCAAAAGACAATCTGCGCACTGGTTGTTTCCATTCTAAGATTTGCCGACGAAAGTAAAGAAGGGCAGAAGTCAAGGGAAAAACATGATTATCTCATTCTTTGGACGGACGGGTCATTTCGCAACAATCATTCTAGAAGATAAAAGGACTGTTACTGCAGATCGGTATGTCAGTCATTGTCTACCAGTTGTCTTGGAAAATGTTAAATAGCAGGGCCCAAGAAGCAGGATCCTCCTCCACCCCGACAACGCTCGAGCTCACTCCGCCAGACGGACTATCGAATATTTGTCTTACGAAGGTGTGGAGCTAGTGAGTCATCCTCTTTACAGTCCCAACCTGGGCACCTTGTGACTTTTATTTATTTCCAAAAATAAAAGATAAACTTAGAGAAATTCGTTTTATGAACCCTGAAGTTTGTGGCTGCGTTTGAAAAAGGCGTGGAAGAGATCCTTAAAGAAGACTGGGCTTACTGCTTCAATCAATGGTTTCTACTACTTCGAAAAGCAATAAAAATATTAACAGGCTTCTATATTATTCCGTTTTTTTCTAAAAACTTTCAGTGTGACCCTGTATGTATACAAAGTTTCGTTTTGATACGACAATTAGAAGTGGGTTTTTTAGACAATTAGAAATTTGTTTTTGTTAGTTGATTACAAATAAAGTTAATAAAAGTGTGTTAAAAACTAACTGAATTTGTTTATGTACAACCAAGTAGGTACTTACTTGAGTACCTAAATTTGTAAGTCTCTGAAGTTTTCTTTTTTAAGGAAAGTGTCTTCTAAGTGACATAGCTTGATTAACTAATGAATTAACATTTTTGTCACGAAACACGGTTTCACTTTATAGAAATATTAAATTTATGATCGTTATTAGTAACAACTCCAGTGTTGAAATGTGTGAGGTCATTGTAAAGTCGATTTTTATTGTGTCGCCGCCAGCTGTACCGATAAAAGAAGTTTTACAAAACAACCGAGACAGCGAAAATTACTAGCATACAACACAAACCTAAACAAAATTAAAAAATAAGCGTGAAACCTTGTCATGTAACGGTGAAGATCAGCTGCAGGCAGTAGTAGTTCAGTATACACCATTGTACAGTCCAAATACAATATTTCTCACAAGGTTAAATATCGCCTGTGAGTTTGAGATTATCGAATTATCGATAATCCTCAAGACCTTTTAAAAAGCTTGTATTTAATTAGCCCAACGGTACTAGCACAGCAGTACTCTATGTGAGCGATTATAAATAAGAAGTACATATTATGTTTTATGTTGAAGTTTTGATTTCATTTATTTTATTTACGTCACTTGTGGTCTCAATACAAAAGATTACCTATATTCTTGAAGATAGTAAGAGATGTGGCTCTGTACCGTGGAACTACAATCAATAAGGTTTCTTAGCGGTCGTTATTATCGAAACATTCTGATTAATTATTCAAACTCTAGCTAACTATTAAACCAGGATTTGGACCTGGCAAATAAGAGAAATTTAATGAGTGATCAATAATATATGCTTATAAAGTACGTCCTTAACAAACGATTGAATTAAATGTTGATCTAATTCTTCAGACTGGCCTGTTGGTCTAGTGGTTAGTGACCCTGACCACTATGCTTATAGGTCGTGGGTTCGATTCCCACCTGAGTCTGGGTGTTCTTTGTGTCCGTTGTTTCTATGTTTGTAAAGTCCCCCGCGAACCAGGAGTAATTCCTAAAGCGGAAGTTGTCTTTTTATAAAAAAAAAAAAATTAAAAATTAAATAATATCATTATGAACTTGATCCTTATTCTTTTGTTAAAAACGCTTGGTAGGGATTCTTTTATGGGTAAGAAGCACGTACATTCTACAATCACAGGTATTTATATTTTTCTAAACTAATTCAAGAAACCAATGAATACCTTTGCTTCAAATGAAAGCTTGTTTGATTCTTCTAAATAAGGTAAACTGTCAACTTTTAGGTTCGTCAATAAACTTTAGATAAATAACAATTTCAGTATTCTCGTTCATCAGCTTGTGTGTGATCAAATAACAGACTAATAAACTTTCTATAAAATGTCGAGTAAGAGAGTGAGAGTGCTTTTATTGACGAGTCGAAGTGAAGAGTCACTGAAAGTGGCATATTAGCTAGTATAACATCTACGCAACACTCACATTCAAATGATATGCTTGATAATTTGTGATAAACCACATGATCGAATGAATCACAGTCACACAATCATAAAACAGCGACAATTAAAAATAATAAATTAGTCTTTGTTTGGATTTTACTTTTTTTTCAAACTATTTACTAATTAAACTTATTATTACATTTTACTCACATTTTAAGGAGATTTTACACATATTTTATTATTTATTTCTAACGTTAAATTAGTTTCTTAATACGATACCCTTGGAAGTTAGCAGTTTTTAAATTCTTCTTTTACTGTTACTTCTTCTTACTGTTTACTTTTATGTTCTACTTCTGAATATTTATTTATAACTGTTAGATAAATCAATAACAATCTTAACTTGCAACATACAAACATCAAACAATTAAGTAATTACTGTCTTAAGTTTAGGTATACAAAAAATTCACACCATTAAAATGGGCAATGGCCAATGGCGATGATACCTATGCGTAACTTTACACACACACAAAAATAACAGCCTAATTAAGAACCTGTCCTCTGAAGACGATGGAAAACTATTACCAACTAGCTGTTTTACCCGCGTAAGTCCCGATCCCGTTAATCCAGGTCTTTAGCTATCTACATACCAAGTTTTATCGCAATCACTTCAGTGGTTTTTGCGTGAAAGAATAACAAACATCCATCCATGCATACATCCTCATAAACTTTCACGTTTATAATATTAGTAGGATATGTCTGATACAAGTGCTACAACTACCATTGGTCCATGTCTATTGTAAAAATCATGGATAGGAGAATGTTTTACGTTACGTTTACCTTTGACGTTTCACTTTCAAGATTTGAGATGTATCCCTGACTTCCTCCGACATTTCTAGGTTGAGCTGCGTTTAAAAAACAAATAATAATTAGAATATCTTAATCTCTCCTGCATACCTTAAAGTTATCTTTATTAGACCATTTGGATTTCATAATCTCTCACATAGACACAGGAGATTCGTTCCCATATTGAATCAGCCAATAAAACTTGGTAGCAACCGTTCTCAGTTCTGTTGTTTTTCCGTTTAAAATCTTTAACTGTACTCTGTGTTATAGACCATATTAAAGTAATCTTTCGATCTCATAAATTAATTTAAGATATTATATTAATATACTTTAAGTAAAATAACTTGATAGTATAGATTTTATTTACAGAATCTTACAATTCTGTATTAATACATTTCGTACAAGCCATTGCAACGGTAATGATTGAGGTTTGTCTTTCTGCCGACTTTTCTCGTGATATTGAGATTTTGAGTCTCTCATTAAAATGATTTATCTGTTGTATTAATAATTAAGCATGGCTTGGGGATACAGTATTTTATTTAAAATTCCAAATTTAAAAGAAACATATTTTAGGTGGGTATGTACATGTTCAATTAATAAAATCATGAAAATTAGTTAACAATTGCGGCATACATAAAGAAAAAGCAGCCAAATTAAGAAGTATGTTCAAATTAATCAATGTATGTACTCAGTTGCCAAAGTCTATATGACTACTTACATTTCTTATCCAGTAATCCGTGTCCGATAAGGTTTCTATCACAATAAAGAAATGGGGCATTACAACGCATGCCGGTCATTAGTCAGTTATAAAATAATGAATATATGTATATATATTATATTTATCACCATAAAATGCTTACTTATTAAACAGTAACACAGTGGAATAATTTAAAGCTACCGGTTATCTTACATTTCTAAATAAATAAGCAACAATTAACCCGTGACCCATAAGATAAAATGTGTCTCATTGATTCGTTATGAATTATGAATGAACGCTACTTCCGAATATACTGGCTCTTATGAAAATTACGTATCGATATTTTCTGATCTACATCTCGACATGTGTAGCACATTACGACAGTATGAATGAATTATAATTGTACACCTGCAGTGAGCAAGCAAAAACTTTTTTTAAATCTGTGTTTATAACTCGTACTCACGAGATAATGTGGCTGTACAATGATTTTATCTACACTAGGTCGGTACACAACAACATGAGTATAATACAACAGAGAGTAGTAAAATCTGTTATGTATTGTTAAGACTATTGATTGGAATCAGAAAACAAACATTACACGGCAAAATTGCTTTGCACTTTACAATGTATTTTCTTAAATTCACTACTCACTAACAATTTGCTATCAATGATTGATTTCATAGAACACGGAACGGTACCATAGCATAGCTTGTTCCTTTGTTAATATTATTATATCTACAATATATATCATACATATATGTAAAAATATACATAATTTAAGTCAGTGTACGACATTCTGATGCTTAATGTGCTGCCGCGCGCCGGGCCGTCGAGAAGGGTTGACTAGCACGTAAAATAGTCCTGGGAATAGTCCCGACGACTATTTTACTCGCCGGCAGTCAACTTCCCGAACTTCCCGGGTTGAATTGACTAAGGGCAGCTTACCTAAGCTGCCTTTAGTCAATTCACACAATAACAGACATGATTATAGCCATACAGCTAGATAAGCATTTGTCCGTGCCTACATGGAATGAATGGAATGGAAGGCATGATTTGCTGCTTTCCATCGTCTTTACCCATGCACTAAGTGGAGAGAAAAGTGCTTTTGCAAAGATAATTATCTGATTTATATTTTGTTTATACATAAACAGAACATTACATTCTATAGAGGTAGCTCTTTTGAGAAGAACACTTACATAATACCTACTTAAACGATGTCTTGAAGAATTACACATTTTTTATTGCCTGCATTTAATAATAACTTGACACACCTCACACACGGCTGTCTAATCCCAAAATACGCAGTCTGTACTATGGTAACCAGACTGCTGATAAACATACTTGTATATTACTAAATACATACATATTATAGATAAATTATACCCAGACACAGAACAAATGCTCATGCTCATCACACAGTTATTTGTTATGGGTGGGAATTCAACCCACGATCTCTGACTCAGCAGTCAGGATCACTAACCACTAGACCAACAGGCCAGTCAGTCAGTTTATTCACGTAACGTTCACGTAATTATTTTTTTGTTCATAACACTTGTTCCAACTTTATGAAAACATATTGCGATTTCATTATCTTTGTATATCTCGAGTTTTCTTACTGTAACTAGAATTTGATCAATGAATTTTACAATTTTAAAAGGTTTAAAGGGCAAGTTTGGAACCAAATCGGAACTGAAAATAAAACAATAAAGTAAACTCAGTGTCCTAAGTAAAGTAAAATCCTTAATCGAATCCTTAGGCTAGATTGTAGATAAGCTTAATATAAGTACAGCGAAAATATTTAGAACCAGCAGCGCCCCACAGTTTCACCCGCGTAACTCCCGATCCCGTGGGAGTATCGGGCAAAAGGTAGCCTACGTGTTAATGTTTTGGCGTGAAAGAGTAACAAATATCCATACATCCACACATCCATACATCCTCACAAACTTTCACGTTTATAATATTAGTAGGATTAAAATCGTTTAGATAGATAGAACATTCTTTATTGTACACCACAGTCGAACAGGAATTAAACATAGTAGCAGTTTATACTAGGCGGCAAGTACAATGGGCGGTCTTATCGCTAATAGCGATGTCTTCCAGACAACCTTTGTATGGAAACACAGAGGAAAATAATCGGTAGCTGATGGCGTACATAAAATATTTAGAACAATGTAACAATAAATTTAGTATCTGAGAGGAACAGGACTTATCTGAGAGGTAAAAATAGAGGAATACATGAAGTATCTACACATACATACATATACATACACACACACTTACACATATATTATAGTGAAATAAGTATAATAATTAGTAAGACATTTTAGGCACATTTTATATTGTACACCATTTATAGTGTTAAATAGTGTTCCTTTATGTAAGTGCTTTAAAAGAGGTTTAATTAGATTTAAGGTTCATTTTTATTGCAAAGTGATACTATTGCTTTATAGTATACATATCTGGCCTATATTGCTCACCTTATGTAACATAATTGCAGCCCGGTATTGGAAAACAATTATTACAAAATTGTCGAGCAAAAACTGGCGATACAAACGCAATTTGCACCACTTGCTTACCCACGTTCCACATGTAATTTTCTTGTAATAACTTTTCTTGAGATTTCACATTTTGTAACACCATACTCTGTGGCATAACAGCATCTTAATGTTTTGTTATACGTACTTCCTCGTTGTTCTTACTATTTTATACTTGTAAATCTTAGCTTAGCAAAAGGGCAGATTAACCTACCTCCATTATCAGAGACATATTATAGGGTGTTTACACTTTTAATATTTGACACACTACAGTAACTCCGCTTAACTAAACCTGTAGTATGTATCAATATCCACGAGGTTTGTGTTGTACCTATCCAAGATATGGCGCAGAGGAGCCCGTACACCGGCATTCGTTCTGCACTTAACAGTGTAGAACAGGCGAGGCACGCGCACCTCGCTCGGTAATACAGTTCTGGGTACCACATAACACAACTGATTAGTAATGCCACTACAATCAATCTTGTTATTGCATATAAAATGCAACATCATAGACATGAGCAGTTTTCGTCTGGACTCCAAGCTTGATAAGGTATACTCTTCAAGTAGCTATTGGTATGGACACTTCGAATGATGAAATTCTATTGGATGGGTCATAAAAACTTATTTGTATCTACTGTCTCAATTCTATTTACATACTTATCAGAAATAGGATCCAACATAGCGACAGTGTAAATTATATCACAAGTAAACGTATTTTTAGCTACTTTATATAACGCTTGGTTCGTCGAACCAAACGTTACTACGTTTATTATTCACCCGGACCTGATAAACAAACACACGTAAATTCCATTTTAGTTTGGTAATATAATGATACTATCTTGAATTTTTTTAAGCATAATAATAATGAAAAATTATCTTTAACGTTGCAAGATTAATATATTTTACATCCTCCTCTTGATAGGTGTTGGTGTTGGCCTTCATTTATTGTTTTAATTGCGTTAATTAGGTTAAACCCGAAAAGGAGTAGATGCTTTGCACAAATTGTGGTTGGTTTCTAACTAAAAGTTTAAAACTTACGCTCCTGGATATTGCTTTCAGTTCCAGTAATTTTATAGAGTAGGTTTGGAAAACATTCGTCTGTTTATACAAATTGTTCTTAGTATGGTACTACAAGACTATTTCTAATAGTAGAGCCGTAATGTTTCTACACACACACATCATCATCCTCCGCGCCTTTTCCCAACTAAGTTCGGGTCGGCTCTCAGTCTAACTACGATACGGCCGAACTATGATATTTTACGTGAAGGGGCTGCCATCAGACCTCCACAATCCAAGTACTAGGCGATATCGGAGTTCTGTAGTTAGACCAGGTTGTCGGAGTTTTTACGGCTCCAACTACCCGTAACGAATGCCACAGATGTTCGTATGGCACACGGGACCGACGCGGCGACGGTTTAACGTGCTCTCCGAGGCACGGGGTCTCAATGTGATAAGACTGGTCACCCATCCTAGACTGACCTGGCTAGTATTACTTAACCTTGTAATGCGCTAACCTACTCGGTTACCACTTACCACGAGCCCTTCTTCTACACACACACACACACACACACACACACACATATGTATATGTATTATGAAATAAGGGAATATTGCGGATAACTGTACTCTACACGTAGACGAAAGAACTTTCTTATAACTAATAAAAAATCAAAAGAAAGATATTTTGACCGTTAATGGCTTTTGCCGCGTTCCTATAATGAAGAAATGATTCATTTTGCTTACGGATGGTAAAATTTCGTTGAATTTACCGTCCGTAAGAAAAACGAATCGTTTCTTGATTATAGGAACGCAGCATTTATCGTCTCTAGGATTAGTATATCGTACTCTGCATATTTATTTTAAAGTTCTGACCACTACTTTACTAGAAAAACTATGAGTAAATGTAGTTGCAGTGTTGTAACTACTATAACGACAACATGCACAAAAACAAATTATACGCATTTTAAAAACTTTCATATAAATCTAAATTTTAGTTCCATGTCAATTTATTTATTACTCATAAACGCAATAAGCTCGAAATGGAAATATATATCACGGCAACTTGTTTTTAAAGTTAATTATTATTAATAAGCAATTATATTTCGATTTGATATGATGGAGGTATTAAGATCCAGAATCTATTATATCAGATAATAAATTCATCTATGAAAGCAAGTCACTTTTTTATAGAAAATCTTGTCTTTGTTTTCACTATCGTGGTCAAAGAGCTATAATTACATCGTGGTCAATCAAACACTTCGTTAGAGATCTTATCTAACGTAGTGTTTGTATACTCTTTGGTTCTTATATTGACAATCAATGTCAATAATACACTTCACTACTCAATTTTACTAATTACTGCAAAAGCAAGAACCAGATTATCGTGAGATAAAACAATGACACATTGCGTGACGGTATAACAAACACTGAATGAAATGAAGGCTGCTGTGAGGAGTGTGTTGTGGGGTGAAGTTCTCGGTGTAAGGTAAACATAATGTATGTAGAAGTTAAATTCTCGTAAATATCACTCACAATCAAAGGAACCCTCGGCCTGTCTTATTATGTTGTAAGTGGTTGCTGTTGCCAGCCCTATCCCCGATAGAGGTCGACGAATAAGATATTTAGTAGTGTTCAGTAATCGTGGTACTTCCTCATTCGTGTAGCAACAATTTGAGCACAAAATCTGCAATGACATTTTAAGATAGGGTTGTTAAAATTTTCATTAAGAATATAGTTTTTCCTGTCTCCATTTAGTTGACCAGTAAACAAACATAAAATCTTTCACCATTAAGTTGTTTCGAATTTCATTAAAAATATCGTTTTTAGCTTTTACCTTCCGACTTAGCACTATGCCTACATAAATTATTAAGTACAAATCAGTTCTTTGAATATGCTTTAGATGATGAAAATCCAAAAAGCTTACACATACTTTGTCTGAAAACGGTTTAAATGTACCATTTTACATAAACTGTATACATGTATCTATTTGCGGCCTCGCTTGCGTTCACATATTTATATAGGTATTTGAACCGTAATTCTTTTTCAAATTAAAAGTTTAGTAACCTGAGTTACTGCTTATGACGTCAGTTATCTGCCGGTAAAGGTCCCGTGGAAATCAGTACACCCGTTCCGGAGATTATCCGGAACAAACAGACAGACAGTCAAAAACTTTAAAAATTGTTTTTTTTGGTGTACATATGTATCGTATAAAAATTCGGTTGCATTAAGTAAAATACTGTTATTATGACATTAAAAGCAGACACTTCAATTTTATTTATTTGTATTGTATAGATTTGAATACCTAAAGCTACCTTTTTTTTTTTTATCGTGTGGAAACCCCCACGGGTCATCACCTCACCGGAGCTAACGGTAAAGTGGTATGTCGGAATCGAAATCGGTCTATTGCAGGGGAACCCGGGTATACCCTAGGAAGGAGTCCTCCGGGAACCCTTGCAGACAACTAAAGCTACTTTAGCAAGTATACGCGAGTTAATCTTTTTACTATCGTAGCATAGCCTAAAGTTAGTGTTGAAATACAGATTACTTTTATTTATTATTATTACTTTACGATTCCTTTTTTATTCTACTATTCTATATCAGATAAATCGCGACTGTGTATTAACAGTAAAACTAAAAAACCGGCTAAGTACGAATCGGACTCGCGCATGAAGGTTTCCGCACCATAGTACAAGATTTAATACTATAAGCTAAAAACATAGACCTCTGGTAGGGGAGCCCCCTTCAATTTTTAATTTATTTTTATTATTTGTTGTTATAGCGTCAACAGAAATACATCATCTGTGAAAATTTCAACTGTTTACCTATTACAGATCCTGAGATAATATAGCCTGGTGACAGACGGACAGATAGACGGACGGACAGCGGAGTCTTATAGGGTTTTACCCTTTGGGTACGGAACCCTAAAAAGACTAACTGTGTTAACGGTGTGTTATCCGACTAATTTAAACCTCAAAAATACATATTTATTTTCTAGTAATAATGAACTAGGTCACATTGGTGACCATTAGTTTTTGACATGGAAAGGTCGTGTACATAACGTTTTCGTTACGTAAAATATATTTACGCACGAGATCCTGCGTGACCATGCAAATTAAAAGCTGCCATAGTGTTTTTATAATATACTAGCAACCCGCCCCATCTTCGCACGGGTAATAATAATAATAATTCCCACCCAGAACAAATAATTGTGTTCTGTGTCTGGGTATAATTTATCTATAATATGTATTTAAAAATGTAATTTATATGTTTTATAGATGTTAATAAAGAGAATAATAATAATAACATGTTTCATAGTCCGTGTACTCGATACCGGTGGGACACTATTTTTTATATTTTTAAATATATTTATTTTTATAATAATGTATTTAAAAATGTAATTTATATGTTTTATAGATGTTAATAAAGAGAATAATAATAATAAGTTTATTTCAGGCACAGTTAACCCATATTTTCATTACCTACAATGTAGGGTGTCATATTATTATAAATTAAGATCAAGTATAAGTAATACAGAATTACCTAAAAATTTAATTGTATTAACCAGAATTTCAAAATTTAACAATTACATACTTGGTCAAGTATTGTATTTTAATCAATTATATATTAAATAAAATTTTTATTATCTCATTCTTAGAAGAGTACAGGCGTCTATGAAACGACGGTTTTAGCCCTTTTAACAGTTTTGGCATGTTTTAACCCTGTTCTCCTCGAACATGCCAGACGCGCTACACCGCCATGCCAGGCCGAGCATCACTCTGAGAGCGTTGTTGTACTGTACACGGAGGGTGTTGTAGGCACCCTTCGTGTAGTTACTCCATAGTTGGCTGGTGTAGAACGCCTGACAGTACGCCTGGAACAGGGTCAGCTTCGTCTGATTGGAGCAGTGCGCGAACCGCCTCGCGAGCATGTTACTGCGAGCCGAGAGGGCACGCCGCTGTCTTTCGATATCATCATTACCGTTAAGGGTACTGTTGACATAGTGTCCTAGATATTTAAATTTAGAAACTATACTTAAGGAGCTGTTACAAAGACTGAAGTTGGGTATCGTCTCCGGACCCCGTCTGGATTTAAAAATCATGATTTCCTACTTTTTTGCATTATATGTAAGGCCGTGTGCGTATGCGTATTTTTCACAAATGTTTATCATTTTACGAAGCCCAGTTGGGGAGAGGCTCAGCAGCACCATGTCGTCAGCATAAAGACATCTTCAACAATCTTTATCACATTTCAACCAATTTACACAAAACGTTAACAAATTATACACCTAAACCTTTCACATGAATCACTCTATCTATTGGTGACAACCGCATGAAAATCCGTTCAGTAGTTTTCAGTTTATCGCGAACAGACAGACAGACAGACGCGGCGGGGGACTTTGTTTTATAATATGTAGTGATTAAGTATATATTTATTTGGCAAGATTTTACACTATCGCGATGAAAAATTAAATAAAAACAAAGTGTTAACTATGTAATATTAAAATCTAAAATAATATATTATATATCAATATAATATACACGTTATAAGTTTCCGTGTTATAAATTTCGATTTACTTGTCCACGTGATGCTCGTTGAATTGCAATTTAATCGTTTTTGTGTGGCTATAGCTACGCTTCTATATGTACATATATATATACACCTAGGTACTAAGTTTGATATCTATTGCAAGAAGAAAATTATTTTATGCGGACTGGTAGAACTTGAGATAAGCTCGTTCAAATAAATAAATTCTTCAGCTCTTTGAGAAAATGCAATTTATAGGTTGCTATTTTCTCAAAAAGCTGTCAAACTTCAAACTTCAAACTTATTTATTTGTGTGATTTTGGGTACAATAGTTCTTAAGATATTATAGTATTTTGTGAATCTCCAAAATCAAGGCGAAAGTTTGTGAGTGTGTGTGTGTGTGTGTGTGTGTGTGTGTGTGTGTGTGTGTGTGTGTGTGTGTGTGTGTGTGTGTGTGTGTGTGTGTGTGTGTGTGTGTGTGTGTGTGTGCGTGCGTGCGTGCTTGCGTGGGTGCGTGCGTGCGTGCGTGCGTGCGTGCGTGCGTGCGTGCGTGCGTGCGTGCGTGCGTGCGTGTGTGTTTGTGTGTGTGTGTTTGTTACTTCTTCACGCGCAAACGGCTGGAACAATTTTAATAAAATTTGGTATGCAGGAAGCTGAGACCCTGGATTAATACATAGGCTACTTTTTGTCCCGATATTCCCACGGCACCGGGAGTTAGGCGGGTGAAACCGCGGGGCGCAGCTAGTTTGATTTATAAACTCAAGGCATCATTTTTAACGTAAAGAGAAGTTGCAGCTAGTAAAACACGAACTGATTCCTCCGATTACTTTTATTTATCATGTTTAATTGAATGTTCTGTTATGTTCCCACTTATTTGGATTCTGTTTGCAAAAAGTGGTCATGCATCTACTTCTGCATTGGGCAAATAAACATCACTCGTCTTCAAAAACACTAACTAGATCATTTAGTCATTAGTCTCGTATTTTAGTAAATTGTGCTCTTGTATTTTAGTAAATTTAAACTCGTATTCTCATATTCTAACAAGAACGCAACGGATACGAGTTTAAATATTAAAATGATTGTAGAATTTAATGAATATTTTATATAGCAGCCGGAAGATACTGATAATCATATCTGGAATCCTGCCGAACTGTACCGAGCGATCGCCAATTTATCGAATTCGTGAATAAGTAAACCGCCTGACACCGCGGAGAGTCCTTCACTCCTTGATAACCCGTTGGGTCCAAAATTAGTTGAGCATATCCGAAATGCACACGTGAGTAAACCCGTATATATGTTATCTATTTTTATATATATAAATGAATCCCTATTTCACTTGGTCACGGCATCACGCGTAAACGGCTGGACCGATTTCGCTAATTCTTTTTTTTTTGGGTTTTTATTGTCAGGAGAAAGTTCTTATGAAAGAAAAAATTAAGAAAGTTACGCGGAAAATTAGAAAATTTAAGCAAACCTAATGATGGACTTACGAAACCGACGACGAACCGACGAAACCGCGGGGCGCAGCTAGTAGTATATAACAACATATGTATGTTGTGCGTAATATACCGTACCGCTCATCCGATTATCATAAAACATACCTACTTATTGCACCTTGGCAATGAGTATGTTTTCCGTATACCCTTCTTTGCATCCCTTGCAAAGAAGGATATCTATATATATACCTTTCATCTAGACAAAAAGTACTGTTCCTGAGAGACGGGAACAAGAACGGGCCGGAGTCATACCTCACAGAAAACCGGCAGTGCTTGTGTTGTGTTTCACCGAATGAGTACCGGAGGCCCTGACCCCTAACTATCCCTCCTCTTCCCCCCCCTTTCTCCTCCTCCGGTAACGCACTTGTGACTCTTAAGTTGCAGGTGCCCATAGGCGGCGGTAATCACTTACCATCAGAGGTGACCCGTCTGCTCGTTTGCCCACTATCCCATAAAAAAATTCGCGAGTGAACGCTATATCCACCCAAGGATTTTTTTATTCTAAAGTAAACGAATTCATTTGCATTAGATTTCTAACACCTAGGCTCTCATGTAAGTACTCTGTGATCTGCTTTCCCTCGAAGTAAAGATTAGTATTCTTTCTCTGTTGTCTCTCATGAATATGTCTTTTATGTTCCGTCGATTCTATCTCGACTTTACCACGATTTAAGTATGGAATGGTTTCCCTTGTGCAATCAGATAGTTTGTTGGGCTTCATGTTACGAATTCGATAAGAGTTCTTTCAATACCGGCTCCGAAAACTACATTTTATTTTATTTTTTTTGGTCTTGTAATTTTACTCGTAAGGACGCCATTTCGGCCTACGTTGACATAAATACGATTTTGTCGAATGTGTAATTTGGTTCGAGAAAAGAGAAACAAAACTTTATTTGAGTACAATGTGTTAATATATAAGCCTAGGGTGTAGGTAGGTATTTAAAATTTGTGATGAATTATTAGGACCCTTTCAACAAGAATAACCGTGTAGTCTGTTTAAAAGGTTTCGGTGTAAAATGTCCCAAAATAGTTGAGGTTCACTTGAGAAAAGGCTTACAAAAATATTTTTCGGCTGTATATTATGTGCTTAACATACCGTAGGTGCAGATGTTCATAGGCTGCAGTGACTGTTTATCGTCAGGTGCATCAAAAGTTTTGATATGAAACTGGAGTAGAATGTTCTACTTCCAAACTTAACTACTCAAAAATGCCATATTTTCTTGCTATCAACATGTTAGACGGCTGAAGTATGCGACCTTGACCTTCTCGGACAATCGGGACAATAGCACTTATACGAATGGATTGCCCAATTCCATCCGTATAAGCTATATCCCTATCTTTTTTATGTACATTCCCCCCCCCCCTAGTTTTTGTTTACAGGTAATGTTTTGTGTTTAATACTTATTTTAACATGTGACGTCACGAAGCCCCCTCCTTAACATGTGACGTAATTTATGGATGGCCCCTTACTTACCTTTTCCTTTAAATATACTTCGAATTTCTCCATCTTTGATTCCTAAAGAGCCCGGTTGACGGCAATAGGCTTGCCCCCTATAATGTGAACCAAATTATAGTTAGTAAAAAAAAAGAATTTTTAATACGCCTTTGCGTACCCCCTGAGGGATATAGGTGTCAGTGTATGTATGTATATGTTTAGTCCCGACTGCCCACCGTCACCTCTCCCCCCCTCGGGGCGTACCGTTAGGTATCTCGATGTAATATAGATTATGAGCCCGAATCATAAAAATACAATAATATAAATAGATAGAAACAAACATATCCCTGACAATTCAAATATTACTTTTTAGCAACAGTCTACTACTAAGACATTCAGTAATTAAGCGACTATTAGCCATTTAAGCTCATTGGCTTAATGAGACCCTTCACTGAATCGGGTCAATGGTTGAAGCTGCTCCTCGTGTTAAATCGTTAAGTCACAATTGTACTACGCTTGTTTCCATGGCGTCACGACAGTTTTTAGTTTTTTATATACAATATATACATATATACTTACTGCAATTAATCGCAACATGTAAAACCAAAGAACTTAACTATGAGACTTACTAATTTATAAAGCTCCATTTGTACTTCACTATTTAAATATTCTTATTTAACGTCTAATTATTCTCTTTATTGTTTTATGGAAACAATTGACCACTTTGTGCCATAATATCATCAAAATCAGCACTGGACACTTTAAGTGGTTACTAGAATATACTATGTTACATGTATAATGAATAATTATGTGTACGTTATAGCCTTGTGATATAATTAAATATACGAAAGAAAGAAAGAAAGAAAGAAATTTATTATAATAAAGATTTCGTCTTACTTTTTATCCCCCCTGGTGATAACGTGGTGATGTTTTAGACTTACCCCTCCCCTCCCTCTGGCCAAAATCACGTGAATTTTTTTTTAATTTAACATAATATATTTAACGTTTTCCAAAATTTTTCTTTAAATACAGATATAAAGGTGCGTTCTACTCGTGATATATCACTTAACCCCCCTCCCCTCCATAATATTAGTTGATTTTTTCCGAACCTCCTCCGCCCCCCTTTCGAGCCTCACGTGATTAATGGACAATCCCTAATATATGATATAACGGGAACGTGAGTGGTACTGAATTTTAGTTGTCAAAATGTGGGTGCTTAATACTCATCTGCCTACCCCTTTGGGGACCCAGGCGTGAAAGCAGATAGGATGTATGTATATTCAACTTTATTAGCAATTCGTAAACAATGTAAATAATAACACCTTGTACTGTCAGTCTACACTTTTGTAGAGTTGTGTGCTTTCCAATCCGACCTGCAAGACAAGTTAAATTTTTCACACGTTATTTGCCTATTGACCATGAAGTCTTGCAATCCTGTGAGAAGGATTGCAATACTTCATGGGAAGTTGGCATGCGTTGCGAGAGTTCATAGACACTGATAAGTTATTACTAAGAGACAGGCTAAGTACTTGTTTCCCAGCTAGGTTGTATAATTTTTTTACTTCCAAATAATGTAAACCAAACTGATATAACGGATATAGCTATAAAATTTTACTTCACTTAACTTCATTAGATGTTTTAGAATTGCGGTTTGATCGTATCGTTGGCAGTGTTATAATAGATTGGCTACAAAGTATGTGTATTAGTACCTACATTTAAATTTGCATAACAAAGCGTTTATTTGTATTATGCTCCAACTTCTTTGTACCTATTGCATTTTTTGTTGTGAATTTGTACAAGGATACAGGAGTGTTAAGGTAAGTAGTTTGTTCAGAATATGGTACTGAAGCTTATTTTTCGTTTAATGTTTAATTAATTACAACTAAGACAATTATTGTTTTCCGCTGAAAGGTTAAAATAAACATCGCGTTTCGTAAAAACGTACAATACACAAATAATTTTGTGTGTGACTGTGCATAAATTGATTTGTTATGTGATGATAACTCTTATCATAATACGTATAACGTATTTCTTTAAAAACAGTTTTTGATTACATAAATGTACAATTCAATTTTTAAACCGTTTTCTAAGGGTTTCGTTCCTCAAAAGGAAAGAAGGAACCCTTTTAGTATCCCTTTTTTGGCCGACTATCTGTCTTTCGGAAAAGACGGGCAAAAATCTTTGAGATTCAATTCTTGAGAATCTATGTCAAGAGACACAGCCAAGATCACCAAATGATCACATCAATAGTGGATTACCCCCTACAGAAAACGAACTGATCAAACTCGATTCGATTAAAGAGCTTATAGTCCATCTAATCTAAGAAGTACCGTTTGACAGTTCTGACAGATTGATGAATAGGCATGGGATCTAAGAAATCGATTATTGCAATATCCGATTCTTAAGAGATATCGATATCATGTTTTTGTATTCACTAATCGATTTCAGTTTTACAGATTTATGTATATTACAGTAAAAGCCCGTATATTGGTTTATCGTAGGTTTTACTAGTAAATCTTAGTATATACCAAAGTGTTTAGATAAATATCAGAATTTTATAAGAGAGAAAATTTTTCGGGCTTTTCAGTTCCATCTTAACCTAACCGACATTGTACATTATTGATTTTCGTAGAAGTGATTCAGTCCTGGTACTCGCTGACCGCTGTCATTACTTGTTGTGCACATACATGAGCAAACAGCAGTTCGGATTTTTGCCATAAACAGTTGGTAAATTTTAGGTTTTACTGGAAAATCTTAGAATTTACTGAAGTTCAGAGATTTACAGTAACATATACACTACACAAAACAGCTGGGTTGGGTCTAAGTAATAGTAGTAGTCTAAGTTGACGTAAGTACATTTAAACAGAGGTGACATATTTTAATTTGACTTAAAATCATTCATTTTCATGATGTATTATTATGTTGAGAACTAATTTTTTTTTTATTAATGTTAGTTCCCTTTTTTCCTTAGATTTGGAACTATAAATTTGTAGTTATTTACGTAGGACGCTACGTTGCGTTCTCTGTTAGGTATACAAGTGTTTTGAGGGTATATAAATGAAAAAAAAGTTGGCGAGTGACTGCATAGATTATAGTAGGCAGTATTGCCAGATTTCAGACCGGCAACGCACTTGTGACTCTTGAGTTGCAGGTAGTCCATGGGCGACGGTAGTCACTTACCATCAGGTGACCCGTCTGCTCGTTTGCCCCTAAATAATAAAATTAAAAAAAGAGTGTTTTTTGTTGGACACGAACGATTTCGCCTGCAAAGATTTATTTAAAATTACATTAACTTACAAACTTTTAATTTTAATTAAGCATTTTCGTTGACAGTTGGATGTCAGCTGAAATTTAAGTATTATTAAATACTAAAAGACGTCTGGATTGAAAAAGACTCGTTATTAATAAGTTCGATTATTCGTATATTTTAACGATTTTTCGTATGCAAGTGAATTTGAAGAGTCGCAACACTACGGTAAAGGACCTAACTACGTGACTTTGAAACGAAGTCTAAAAAAAAAGCTATCTATTCTATATTTTAGTTATTTTGCTTTGTTTAAAAGATTTAAATTTGAATTTAGTCATTAAGAATTGTACATCTTGTGATAAAATAAAAATAGCTTTATAATTCCATGGTTTTACGGAAAAGGTTATTGAAATTGTGTGAGTTACGCTTATACAAAGTTGTTTCGGCTTGAAAAGTATGAAACGTCAAACGGTATTTCTTAGATTAGATGGAGTATAGTCAAGGTGACTATACTCCATCTGTGTCAAGCAACACAATAGGCAGATCGGCAGTCTGCCGGGTCCTCCTTACAGTTTAGGACCAGTTACCAGTCTTTCACAATTTTGGAAACTGGCCCAGGTCACCTTTTATATTGAGATTATAGCATAATAGTCATTATTTTGTTATGGTACACATTTTGTACTTAAATTGCAAGTAACAATAATTTATTTTACACTGTTACCGTGTGTAATATACATCTTTTTTTGTTAACACGTTTTTAGAAATACGCTAACATAGTCTGCCTAATACAAAATTATGTAGTAGGTCATATTTCTATAAAAAAAAAAAAATTCATTTGATATTCAATCACATCCTTATCGGTAATGAGATTTCAATAGAATAATATAACCACGGACAAATGTTAGTGTTATAGAAGTACTTGATAAAAGTGTTCCTTCACGGATGGTGTAGGTATTAGTTGCAGCATGTTATTTGTACATACAATCATTATAATTACGGGCTACGGCCGATTAAAAAGAGTGGCTGAGAATTTTTATTGCAGATTTTTTCTCACAGGATCTATTTGATTGCCAATCTGGTTGTAAATTGAGAAACCGTTCATTTTGATATTAATACTTACGTTAAGTTACTTGTGACTTAAATGCCATGAATAAAGACTGCTATAAATAAAGACTTAAAGCTTGAAATTCAGCAATAATATTTTTGTAATATTAATTTAAAAGTTTAATTGCATCCTAATTGTAACCATTGAGTGTAAATATAGCTTTGTATAATATAAATGAAGGTGTACACATGATAGCCCATAACTAACCTTATGAATAATCATGACGAGCTCGGAACAATACGCAACACCTTGTTGGTTCAACTCTAAATGTTTTGAAGATCTAGAGAGTCTACAAATCATGTGTGGGAGAGATAGCTGTCTGTGTGTTTTCGACCAAAGAATACTCAGTCGCATTCCCGGAGATTGGGATTGTCCTGATACATTACTATTGCTATTTATACAGATAAATATTATTTTGACAACGCGAATTGTGGATACGCGTATAGAAAAAAAAGTAGGCACGCACCAATTCTAATTTGTCCAGATACTCCACCCAACGATTTCTACTCGTGTGTGATTTGTTTAAGTAGTAACAACCTAATACATAACTTCGACGGAACTATTATAGTGTGTCTTTGTTGTGATCACAATTGATAGAAAACAAGCGTTGTCCTATTTGATTTTTCTGATCAAGGTCCCCTAGCTGACATTACATTATAGCTTGTAGTAGATTCCATGGCCATCAGTTGCCAATCAGCTGGACGGTGATATATCGTAACCATGCCCACTACTAAGAAAAAAATATTATACTGTACATAATGTGAAACTAATGTGTTTTCATATATTTTTGCAAGAACCTTTGCACAATTTTTTGATGTTATTCTTTTATCAAAAATATGATTGTGACGTCACTTCAATATTTTGCGTAATGATGTATAGCTATTTTTCCTGCGTTCATGCATCTGTATGCATGAACGCAACGTAATATCTGTCAATAATGAGTTCAGCAATATCTGTATATTGCTGAACTCATTATTGACAGAAATTTTTGCAAGCACGTTCATAGTAAGGATATTTTTAAGCTCATAATGTTGTGTCTGGCAACAACCTCTGTAGCAAACACATACATTTTTAATAAAATTTGGAACATGCCTTGAAGCTCCAACCACATGCTAACTTTTGTACAGCAATGTATTTTACTACACCATTAGGTACCTGCAGCCAATTTAGTTAGTTACTTCATGCAAAGTCTTAAATCCTGACCGACTGACTTGACGTAAAATAATGCGTAATTTCGATTTTTTTCATGATCAGAAAAACAACGATATGGAAAACTGGAAAATGAAAATCCCGGAAAACGGTTTTAAAAAGAAGTGTCATAGCAATATTTTAAAATTAAATAGAATAAGAACTTATTTGTAGAATGAGAGATATCGATCTTCACACTAGCCAGTATAAAACTGCTCAGTTTTGTAGGTCTAATAAATCAACAATATTATTTCCCGCGAGAAATATACATCATTGTTAATAATTATATCCAATAAATCATTTACAAATTTAAGGTGTTTATTGTCTGTAATTACTTATTACACAACAACAGACTAAATTATCTGATAAACTTGTGTTAATGTAATATACAAAAAGGGTTACCAGCAGAATTATTAATGAAGTACGTTCGTACCACATACATTGAATGCATGTAGTTAAGACCTTTATGCAAATGAAGTCACGACAGTTCAATTTGTTCTTATGACTGCATGTTCCCAATAGGTACACCAGTTTTATCGAGGACACTTTTATGAAAGTATAACAAGTAGGTACTCCCAATACCGAAGTAATAGCATTCATCGTTCATTTGCAAAATAATATTCGAGGGTTGAATACATTATAGTTCAGAAAAACTAAAAAAAACGCTTTTTTAGAGCAAAGTTAAGCTATTTAAATAGCGAACCGAATAAAAAAGAATTCTACTTTACACTTCCTGGCGCCATTATCAGACCATCGTTACATTCGTTACCTAGCCAATAATCTGTTGAACTTGTCAAAACGAATCGTGCGAGTCCAAACTAGGAGTTTACCAGTTGTCACTGAAGAGTTCCACTATCCATCTCCTCCTCCTGCCTCCGTCATGAGATCAGATCCAAGATGGCAAATTATAAGTATTGTCATCCGAAAATATACTTAGGTACAGGACGTAGGTTAAATTTAACTTCCAAGATTTGTTTAGATTGTTAGTGAGTTAGTCATAAGTAAAGTTAATAAAAGCGTAAAGATAAAATAATTAGTAATTACTAGGAATATAAATGAATTCATAATAATAATACTATTATTATTAGTTCTTTGACGTCTTAAGTAAGTCACTAAAGTAATAGTTGTTACATCGTGCAAACTAGGTTGTATGAGTTTTTACAGTTTACGTATACGTTGTGAATTCTGTCATACTTTTTTATGGTATAGGGGGCAAACAAGCAGACGGGTCACCTGATGGTAAATGTCCACCGCCGCCCATGGGCACCTGCAACTCAAGAGTCATAAGTGCGTTGCCGGCCTTTAAGGTAGAAGGAGGGGAAGGGTAGTAGAGGGGAGAGGGAAGGGTTAGCGCCTCCGCTAACTTCACTCACTCGGCGAAAAGCCATGAAAGCATTGCTTCACTGCCGGTTTTCTGTGAGGCCGTGGTATCACTCCGGTCGAGCCAGCCCATACGTGCCGAAGCATGGCTCTCCCACGAACTCGAACGAACATTATTTAAACTTGCAACTGTGATCACTAGGGCCAAAAAGTAAACGTATAGAGGGGTCGATAACCCGAATCGAACTCTACGTGAACTGTAAAAAAAAACGTATACCAGGGATAGGTACTAACATTTCATAAAACGGCCAGTGCTACCTTATAAAAATGTTAATATAGTAATAAATCGCAACATCATTCAAATATTATTATTTTGTTTTTTAACTTGCGTAAAAGTAAGTGTTCTAAGGATTTGTTTCAAATTATAATGCTTTAAAATATACTGCTAGGACGCCGATCGGCGAGGGCGAAAAAAAAAGTTCTAAATGTAACTAGTTTCTGGACTGCCACCATCGAGATATTAGTAATAGTAACTCAGTGACTGCCACTCAACATAATTACATCACTCTTTACCAAAAAGGTGCAGGCCTAGGATAAAGAAGACGGAGTGTGGCCGCCTGTTGATCAAGAGGCGGCCAAGGTCTGCAAGGGTTCCCGGAGGCTTCCTTCTTAGGGTATACCCGGCTCCCTTGCAATAGACCCACTTGTGACGTGTGGTGTTAGTCGGTTCGATTCCCACATACCACTTCACCGTTAGCTCCGATGAGGTGATGACCTGTGGGGCTTTCCACAAGAAAAAAAAGGATAAAGAAGACGGTATCTCTATAGCAAAGAAAAAAATCAGTGAGCTTATAAAGGTTCAAGTTCAACTTGGGACTAAGAAATCTAATCTACAATAACGTCTGAAAAAGCTGGCGGTCAATCACCTGCAGTGTTCTTTATTAAATATTTACTGAGCATCATTAACTTACCAAGCTCTTCGACAGATTACATCATGCTTAGGTCGTTCAACTAAAGATGGCAAATCAAGATTAAGCGTTACCTACTCATCGGGATCACGCTAATTTAAATTTAGAACTAATTGACGACATACAGACAATTGGTGTTTGTTCCTATCTCTATGACAACTTGAGGCTATTGAGGCTTGAGGCTAACATTGTACATTAACAATAATAGATAGAATATTTAAATATATAGAATCCAGGTACTTCAGACTTTTTTCTTTTGGTTAGGTACTTATTACCTTTAATTATTGCTGCAATATTATAAAAATTATACCAGTGGCTCCTTCCTTTCTTCTCTTCTATCTATTTTGCCGTGCCCGACAGGGTCCATATTTGGTCTTTCATATTATTGTCTTACAACAACATATAACACATATGGAGACCAATAAATAATTGAAATTCAAATTGTTTAACCAAAAATGACGCTTTTCACCAACATTGTTTTAAAAGACATATACCATATACCATAAAAGATATATACAAATAATCTAATCTAGTAAGTAATAACGATTGTATAAATGCATCTCTTGCTGAGAGTAATAACGTTGAAAAATGGCAACAATCGTATTAAAAAAGTTCTTGGACTATTTTAGATTTGTTGGTAGATTGTGACAGTTAGTTTCTATCATGTCGTCGCAGTTTACGATGATGTAATATTAATTTATTGCGTCTAGGGCTAAAAATAACTTATGTGTATGTATTTGTTTTATAAAGACGTTATTATTCTTACTCTTACCTTTAAACGAAGTAACTTTGTACCTTAAGTCGGTATACCTCATATAAAACACAAATTAATTATCCCACTAATATTATAAATGTGAAAGTTTGGACGGATGGATGTATGGATGTTTGTTACTCTTTCACGCAAAAACCACTGGATGGAACTTGGTATGTAGATAGCTGGAGGCCTGGATTAACGCATAGGCTACTCTTTATTCCGATATTCCCACGGGATCGGGACTTATGTGGGTGAAACCGCGGGGCGCTGCTTGTTAAATATAAATTGTAAAAACTCGTACCGAGGGTACTGATGCGGTCCGTTCAAAGCTCCTAATGTAATCTGACAACTCAGGGATTATTTAATAGTGCTATTATATCAATGTTTCATTTTACTAACAGTGTTAGAACTGTGATTAATAATAGTAATCATACATATTTGCCGTATGACCTGCACAATGTAACAATATTTCCTTCCTTTGTCCATGAGTTATATTATTAACTGGTGTTTGTTTTTTTTTCTAATTAATTTAAGCAGCATGTCAGTTACAAATTAGAATCATATTAACACTTTGTTTTTGTAAATCCTACGAAAATCATTGCATAATCAGGTTAAATCAGAAACGGAAGATATCTAGTTCGCTCCAGTCCCGCGCTGCTGAAACAATTGCAATTTTCCGGCCCCCTTGAACGCTGATTTTTGTATGATAGTTAGAACTGCCACCATTAACAGTAGATACCATAGATACCGCTGTTCGGTAAGAGAAAGTAAGAAGAAGAAGAAAGAAAGAAAAACATAAACACAAGAGACCAAGATTATTTTGCTAAAGTTACGGTAGATTTCCTTCGTAGTTTACATCTGGGTCAATTTGATTCTGACAAAGCCACTTCACAAGTTGTTATTAGAATTGCTAGTAAAATTGAAAGTATACACGTGTACCCCGGACAAGTGCAAGCCTGATGGAGCAGCGCGTATTTTATTAATTCATTAAAGAGTTATTAAAATACCTATCGAACTTATTTTCTACTTCATTATCGTCCCCTTAACCTACTCGGGGATTTCTTGTAATTAAACAAAGAAGTGAGTTTCCAATGTTATTTTATAAACAAAAAACACAATTAAAAATATCCCACCATTCATGTTAATTTTAAAAATAAACATGACATTCATTTGTTTTAGTTAATGATTTATTAATCACACGCCTTGTTAGTGTTTTTTTTTTGTGGGTTGATTCGTGCATATGTAATTGACCGTAGCCTAGTGTGTACCGTGTACCCTACTGTGTTAAAGTAATAATAATAACAACAATTAGATGGCAAAGACCACATCCGTAAACTATCTTGTAATAATGTATTGTTTTGAAATAACCAGTGATTGTTAATATACAGTTTGTGGTTGTTCGTGATCATGTTATTTTATAATCTCTTGTTGTAACAACAAACCTTATCGTGGGTATACATAAGCAACCGCTCAATCGTATAATATTAAATAATAACGTTCGGTAAAGCTTTGTTTGTTATTTGTAGATTACACAAAGTAAATTGTTTTTATGTATAGATTAGATTAAGTACAAAATAAAACTGTTATTAGGGATTTATTTATAACGGGTCAGTTAATGTCCAATACAATGTGTCTATATTAAATATGCATGCGTTGATATCGCCTTATTATTAATAGCTTACTAATATTATATGGCGAAAGTTTGTGAGGAAGGATGGATGGATGGATGTTTGTTGCTCTTTCACGCAAAAACGGCTGAACGGATCTTTATGAAATTTGTCACAGAGATAGATTAGTTTGGAATAGCACTACATAGGCTACTTTTTATCTCGGAAAAATGTACGGTTCCCGTAAGATGGATTTTACTAATTTACACGCGAACAAAGTCGCGGGCAAAAGCTAATATTTTAATAATGTTTTACGTATATTGACGGGCCTGTTAGTCCAGTGGTTAGTGACCCTGACTGCTGAGCCAGAGGTCGTGGGTTCGATTCCCACCCAGGACCAATAATTGTGTGATGCACATGATCATTTGTTCTGTGTCTGGGTGCAATTTATCTATAATATGTATGTATTTAGAAATATATAAGTATGTTTATCTGCAGTCTGGGTACCATAGTAGCTCTGCCTAGTTTGGGATCAGACGGCCGCGTGTGACTTATGTCGAGTTATTATATACATACAATCATAGTAAAATCTATTCTATTCTAAAATACAACTATACATATACTAAAATTATATTCTAAAAGGTTAGTAGAAATTAAGAAGCGACGAATTTTCTTTTATTGAGCATTATATTGGATAATTTTCTTTACATCAATTTATAGCAATATTCCTTTAAGTTATATTATTTTGGACATAAGATAAATCAAACCCTTTTCAGATTTCTTTGATAGCTGTTTTCCTGGAGCAATATGTATATTTATTCTACTGCGAGTAAACTGTAAGCTTTTTGATATATGTAGTTCTTAGTAGTAGGAAAATTCTTTGTAGGCATTCCAAAACGGAAGTGGGTTTCTTCCAAAAAACCTCTTGACATCTTACAGACCTCTTGTTCTATCTGCTTTAGGCTTAGTGGTGCTTGAACTTTCAGTAAAGCTTTTCTTCTAATTGCTTCTAGAAGTTGGCAATAAAATTGCATTTTTTCTTCACAAAAAATCTTAGACTGAACCGTATAATTTTGCTGAAAATTTGAACTGGCAATCTTCTACGTCAATATTTAATTGGTGAAACGTCCAGCACTACGCCAGTGGAGATATATAATTTTTTGTATATGTATACATACTATATATATACTTGCATATATTAGTTGGTGGACACGTCTGCCATACACTTCAACACTTTAAATGATAACAAGGGTAATGTTTTAGTGATTATTTTCTCATTAAAATATTAGTTTTGTAGCACCGTAAAGTCAATAGCATTGGAGTCAATGATACTTTGTGATAAGAAACGCATTTTTTTTCTATTAGTAATAAATATAGTTATTTATAAAATACAATCATATAATTTGTTGCGTAGTAAGTAATTAGTGCCACCTTCGTTATGAACGTTTATTATGAACAAAATTTAAAGGTTATCACACACTACGGTCTAAAGTTAAAAGCCCTCATTGGGTATCATTATCATTAAAATAAATCATCCTGGGCTCGCAATCATATTATAGTGCCTCCACTCCTAGTCTAATTTAGACGTTGCTTGAGTAGTCATTGCCTTAACTTCTTTAGTCTGTATAACTTTATTACAAATAAGGATAGGAAAAATTATAAGATTATATCAGGAAATTGTCGATTCTACCATGCATATTGGTTTTCATTGTTTACACAGTCATAGCAACGGCCGCGTTCTGCGTAGCTATAGCTATCTAGTTTACACGTACATTATACCAATTCTACGGGGCTACAGGTAATACGAAACATAAACTGAAGTCTAAAATAAATTGCAAGTCATGCATTATATTTGATAGTACATATATTTATTTAAACACATATCATATTTATTTGATTTATAAAATAAATGCCGATATCGAAATCTCCACGAGGATTATATTTTAGTATAGACTTGTTACATGGTTGTACCAATCGTATTTGTTATTAGGAACTTATGTTCAATATCAATCAGGCTTAAGCTGTAAGAGGAACCTGTTCTTTCCACCAAAAGTAATAACCTGGAACAGGTATTTCGTCTTTTTTTGAGTGGATTTAGGGGTAAAATGAATTGTGGATAACGATGCACTACTATCACGTGTGTACTGCTTGCCCTTCCATTGATTTTCAGAGCAGCACTAAGGACAGAAGTAGTTTCATGGCCTTTACTTATAGAGGCGACAAAATGGCTGTAAGCAGCAGGCCTAAATACAGTAGCTGGTAAAAGCTAAACTCGTGACTATGTAACCCTAGTCACGAGTTTAGCTGTTACCAGCTATTAGTAAGCAACGTTAAGTAAAGATTAGAAGGTATTTCTGCAATAGCTAACTAACAATTTTGCGTTGATTACATGGTAATGCATTTACATCATAACAGATAATGTGCATTACGAGCCACAACACAACGGAATGTGTCAAATAGCGGTCATTTGTTGAATATTTTTGTTTGCCTACTTATCTGATATTACGTAATATGTCAGTGAACAGGGTTGGTAGAAGTAAATTTAAGAATGTGCATATTTAAGTAAAGTCTGAATCAATTAAAAAAAAGGTTTTTAAATGAAGTGATCACTTTTGAAACGAAATTCCTTATCGCAGTTTATATTTCAGACGCTCGGCGGACGGATGCTAGCCGAAAAAAATGCTAACGCAACGATAAATGCTGACCGCGAGTTGATTTATTTTATTTACGCTATCTGTGGATTATGCGCGATACTACTGTAATTTGATGTTGGTTGTATACCAATTATCAATACATTAGTTCGGGAAACTTTCACAGATGGCGCAATTTCAATTTCGTGTTTTTACAATATTTAGTGTAATTTGATACAATTTATTCAATCCATTAAATATATTTATATACCAACAGCAACAGGAGCTTCGTTCCAACCGGTGTCTCAAAGACAACTCACGCGTTTCTTTTTTTAGTATGTTTTACAGATGTTAGAGATGTTCAATGTCTGTTCGTGTATTTGTGTCCGTTGATTGTATGTTTGTAGTGTATGCAAATGCCAGTGAAGGAAAAAAGTAAATGCCTGCCAAGGCTCACATCATTATTTGCATAGTGATGGAAACCGTGATTCCAGCTGGAATATCGGTGTTGGGAGTCGATACTGATAACCGTTGAAATTCAACGGGCGGGTTGTATCCTGCCACTTCATGTCCTGTGAAAAGGTAGAAAAAAATATTATTTCAGAATGTCATCGTTTTTTATATTTTTTTAGGAAAATCTCTTGACCAAAGCATATTATTATCTGTCGTATCTATCTTTTACCAATTGATCCAATTTAAATATTATAATTTTCGCATCAACCCTATAACGCGTACGCGTCGGTGCACGGAATCTGCACAGAATTTTGACGAACAATCCGGCCGGTATTGTTGGAACGCGTGTGCTAGAAAGCTACCGACTTTTAACAACACATGTGATTTACATAAGTATTATGTTGGTACTTACATATTTATTTAATTACTAGTTTTTAACGGCGGCTTCGCTCGCGTTGATGCCTTTAAATAACTGTCAAACTCATAATCATTATCATTAGAAAGTAAATAAAATAATAAGATAACATTTTTTAATACTTGACTGGGACCATTAAAGGACATTGCCCATTTCAGTATGAAAATCAGTTTCCCACTTTTTTGTGCTGCGTCAAATATGTATAAACTGCATTATTAAGCCTGCACTGAGTATATCTGAAATATAAACATATATTATAACATAACTTGGGGTTATTGACGAATTAAATGCTAATATTAGGTTAAAACACAACAAACACACTGACACTGACGTTAGAGTTTTTTTTAATAATGTTTGTTTCTGTAAACCGGCTTCTTCAACCCAATTCACATAGCGTAAATTCTCACTTTTCCACCGTTGGACATGGTACGACGGTCAAGGTGTTGATGTGCGCAGTACGATCACTTTCAATACCTATTACCCGTGAAATAGTGCACTCCTAGATGCGGCCAAGATATTTTGGAAATATGAAACTGAGTGAAAATACGATATGTTTCATCTCGGTCTAAATAACTTTACCTGATAAGTACAAGGGCAATTGTTCTTTTTTCGAATTTGAGATATGTTAGAAAATATGTTTTCTCTTTGGAAAAGATCTAGAAAGAGAGGCCAATATAACCGATTACCTATGAATGGAAGTTCTTACGTGTTAGCAATAAAATAAACTACCTAAAAGTCTCCAAGATTTTATCCGAATTATTATACGAATAAAATGTAATGTAGGCAAATCGTCAACGTAACAAATTATAAATTTTCTAAATAGGATGAGCAGCACTGACACGTTCATAGTAGCTGTGAAAGCTCACTTTCCGCAATTGTATCTACTATTATTTATAATACCATCTACTCAAAGCTAAAATAAACGAGAACCACATTCATATTCTGTCCCTACAATTGATCGAAGAAGAAATATACATATTTATTAAATCGAAAGTGCGAAAACTAACGCACGTGTTTAACGAGGGTGATGTCAATTATAATCGTTAGACTTTTTAACTAAATCATAAATCTTCAATGTTGAAAATATGCACTACTACAGCAACAATGTATTCGTGTTTGTATTTCTTTAAAAATTAATGATGATTAATTTCTTTTACTACAAATAAATAAAATTGAAGTGTCTGTTTGTAATGTCATAATAACAGCATTTTACTAGATGAAGCTATCTGAATGTTTACACTGTACATATACAAAAAATCTATTAAAAAAAATCTGTCTGTCTTTCTGTCTGTTTGTGCCTGCTAATCTCCGGAACGGGTGGATCGATTTCCACGGGACTTTCATTGGCAGACAGTTGGTGTTATAAAGAGTAACTTAGGTTACTTATATGTTGGGAAAAGAATTAGGGTTCCGCGCAAAATATATAAATATGTACTATATGCCAAATATATTGTCTACCACCCTACGGTTGACGATTATTTGACATTATAAAACAACAAGATTGATTTTCCCGTGCAACAATAAACTGCCAGAATATTAATTCTGACAGTTTAATTAGAGATAGGTTCAACCTTATCGCTATTGTGATTACACATAAACTTTTGTCAAAACTGGTAGACCATTTTCTTTGTCCATTGTACACGCGAGCGAAGCCACATAGGGAACAGGTTGTCGTACATAAAATAGAATTGTACATAAAATAGTATTGTAAAAATGTCAATTCCAGTAAAACCTACCTAATGTAGCTCTGGTACATAAATTGTCGGGTTGACAAAAAGTGAGTAGAATACTAGATAATACTGGACATGCAACAACAAGCTGCCGCTCCGAAGTATTGCATCTCTGACGTTTTTCACTTTTACCAGCTGATTAATATTGCAGGTGTCAATAGACCATGAATGAATGTTTCATCAATTTGTACACTATCTTTATATCTAACATGTTCATAGAATTTTAATGTTGCCGAAGGAGAACGGCGAATTCAAACAAGTAACAAGCTTCTAGTTTAGAGAGTGGTGTCAGTAGCGGCCCTAGCTACATTTCTAGGTGGTGGGAGACCCCAAAGTGGCGCCCCTATAAATTCAAAACCTTAGTTTTCCTATGTTGTTCGCCGTAAATTTTTAGTCCTCATAAAAACATATTTTGGAAACCCCCTACTGGAGGATTGTTGCGGAATGACCTATTTCCTTAAAAACGCCTTAGGTGTTTTTTGGTTTCTGTCTACATTATACAAAAATATTTAATTAATTGAATTAATTGTATCTAAACATAGTAAATTTTGTAAAAACTTGAACTTAAATTGCGCCATCTGTGAAAGTTACCCGAACTAATATATGAGTAACTAGCAGCGCCAACGGTTTCACCCGCGTAAGTCCCGATCCCGATGGAATATCGGGATAAAAGTAGCCTATGCGTTAAACCAGGTCTTGAGCTATCTACATATCAAGTTTCATCGCAATCGGTTCCGTGGTTTTTGCGTGAAAGAGTAACAAACATCCATCCATCCATCCATACTCACAAACTTTCACCTTTATAATATTAGTAAGATTAGTGGGATAAGTATAAAACCAGCATCAAATTACAGTAGTATTGCGCAGAACCCACAGATGGGCACAGCTCGGGGTCAGCATTTTTCGTTGCGATAACACTTTTTTTCCGTCTCGCCGCCGCGCCGCCGCCGCCAAACATCTGAAATGTAACGTGCGATAAGGAACAATTTAGGCATTACTAGACGATCTAGTACAGATTCCAACCTGTCTTCTTGGAAGTCATTAAGGGAGGCCTATGTTCAGCAGTGGATGGACCTCCTTAGGCTGAAATATTGATGATGGTGTGTACTAGTTGAGCCGCTACTTCGTTCGCTTACGAAGGTATAGTTTTAACTTAATGGGATAAATAGTTACCAATCCGTACGTTTAAAAAACGGACACAGATATAAATATATTAAATGTAAATTTTAGCTTGACTCGTTTAAGCCTAAGTTAACATCTTTAATAGTTGTTATAGCTACCTAATGTTGTTGAAGCCCTATAAAATAATCAGTTACGAAATTTCACATTTACCTACGCGAATGATTCTCATCATTATCACAGAATACATTATAGACATTATAAAGATTCTTATTAAAACTACACAAGACTACATATTTCTATTAAAGCGAACAAATATTGGGTAGGTTAATGCAGCTTAATTATTATTTTCAAATAAAATTTTCCCCTTTGACGTCATTACATGCATTTATAAAAAAGGTTTTTCAAAACATTCCCTTTTTCATTCGTATTTGCAATGGTCTAATACTCCGTACGTATGATATTAGAACAGATAAGATAATAGTTACTTATATTAGTAACATTTCTACAATAACTATTGAGCTATTTTAACTTAGTAATTTAGTAATAATAGTATATCAATAGTATTTTATTATATTTTAGTTCTATGGCCAAACCTACGCGGTTCCGCTATGTTCGATCAAGTACTTTCTTTATTTTACAACAAAAGCATACTTTATACAGGTTTTTGTGTGGTTCCATTATTCAATCCTACCATTTTTGTTTTCTTTTTACTTTCTGTCAATACATACTCGTATATGTACTTGGCCTTAGCAGAATATCAGCGCCACTTCGGGTATTTACACGAAGCGGCACTATGCTGAGCTAAGGACATTTTTGCATCACACATAAGGTATGAGAACCTTATAAGTGTTTATTTTTGTTTTTATTAGTATGTAACCTTTGTGTGCTAGCAGAATAAATATTTCTTTATTTCTTTCTTTACTGATGTGACATACGAAACTGAAAAGAAAAAATCCCACCACATTAGGTAGGGAAGGTACATTAGTATATAATAATAGAAAAAGTATTCGGTATGCGATATAACAGAAAGAGTCTGCGAGAAAAGAACCAGGGAATGAAATAAATAATTAATAATCCCCTAATATATTTATAATTAAATAAATTACGGGATCCTTACTTTTTTTTAAAGCAACGGGAAAGAATATCCCCCGAACATGTTTTTTACTGCGTCTTAGATTCCAACCGGCCTATATATCGAAATTAATAAATTAATAATAAGAGCCAGACAGCATTATTTATATGCAAACAAATGTGATTCTGGTGCTGTGAGAGCTGGTTTATTTACCTAATTCACCAGAATAGTTACCGGTTATAGCTAACTCTTCTTAAACGGGTTAGGTAACGCAAAATTTCAAACAGGACTGGCAGTACTTGAGATTAACAACTTCAAACCCATTCATTTTTTCAACATTCCTACTCTATGAACTATATTACAAACGTTTCCAGACTTCCTCCAGAGGTCCCCGGCGTTGTAGGTTGGCTCAATGCGGCGATCAGTTGGATCTGCCGGTGTGGTTTAAGGGCGGTAGTAAGCCCCCAAATCGTGAGGGAAAAAGGCCTGCCAGAGGATTGCGATTTCACAGATCAAGAAATCCAACCTAAGTGTCCGTCCTGAGTGAACGGCGTATGGCGCATGCCGATTGCGAGGCGTAAACATAAGCGGACGGCTATCCTTAGTGCACGCTGGAGAGCGCCTGCGTTTATTATAATATTTTGTTTATTAATGTCGTTATCAAAAATTAAACGTTTACAGTATCTAGAAAGAAGTAGTTTCTTTACTGATGATATAATATTTAGTGTCAAAAAGAAAGCACTAAATTTTATCTATGGCAAGAAGAGACGGTAAATACGCTAGACTGTATAACAGACTTTCCATCACCGCCGTGATAAAATCTTCCACGGGAAATTCTTCATTTAAATTAATATGCAACATAATGACAATACTCTGTAATATCCGCTAGTTAAAAACAAAAGACGCGCATTGGCGAGCGGATCCGCCGACATAATGCGCCGGATTGTGTGCGCGCCCGCTTGCAGCCCGGACTGGTTCAAACATCTCGACTATTTGTTTTGTGCACGACGGATTCCGCGTGCGCGGTGCCGTCACTCAGAACGCACACTAAGACCACGATCGCACGGAGTAGCTACATATTAAAAATAAAGAAAATGTAACGGTTTTGTTTTTATTTTGTTTCAGATATAATGTTAACAAAGGAGATATTAGTCACCTTGGTTACACTATCGTGGTTAGTGAATGTGGCGGTGTCCGATTCAGACTCAGTCAATACAATCAAGCAAGTACCAAAGAAGAAAAGCACCAGTACAGGGGGAGCCTTATATCCACAAGCTACGGAATCTAGAGATTTAGTAAAGTTAGATGGAATATGGAACTTCAGGAAATCTCCATCGGATCCAGAAGTTGGATATCGAGGCGGCTGGTACGAACAGGATCTTGACAAGGTAATTTTACAATAATGTAGTAATTTAGAGAAATTTATTACGGGAAAGCGGAGCGTGGGACGCCCCATTATATGAACGCATTATAATATTATAAGAGTAATCATAAATATTTATTTATTAAAATAGGTATAGTGTTTTACAATAATAATAATATTTCGCTTGTATTTGGAAGTAAAGTAAGAAGATATTTTTAAGGTAAAATAGTAAACCATTATGTATAGTTACCATTTGGCGGGTTGTATTCATAATTGCGAACGTAGTTCTATTCGAAACCCCTTTGTTGGAGAGGTATCTCTTCTCCACCCTAGAAGAAACCGAAGCAGAATGGGTCCAGTAGTCTTGCGTTCCTTCTGTTTATCATTAAAAGAGCAACTTGGGAAGAACAGTAGGGTCGGTAATTCACGAGCATTTAAAGGCGGCGCTTGAAGTTGCCAAACATGTCTCCAAGGGGGGGGCCCTTAAACACCCCCCGAAAAAACAACCTTAAACTAATCGTGCTCTCATCCGCGGTCTTCTGAAGATTGTAGGTTCCTCAATTCAATTGGAAATCTGCTGAACCCTATCTTCTTCATCGTCTTTGCATCACCACATTTAGTTTTTACGGCGGTATGTCCGCCTTAGTACAATATTTATTCATGAAGATTAAAGTGAATAAGAAGATTACCTACACACCAAAAAAATAAGTATATCCCCGGTGAGATCATAAGGTCAAACACCTTTGTCATGTTACCCACCGCTTGGGTTACATGAACTCATAATGTACTTAGGAGTCTTACCATACACACCTAAATATTATTTAACAAATTGACAGCTTTTAAATGAGGTAGGGAACAAAAAATTTTTATTCAAATTGAAACACCCTACCGCAGCCAGTATTGGTGAGTAATGTCACCAAAGCTACAAGGGTTGGGATCAGGTTTCCATCTTATACCAAAAAAGCACTGTTGCCAGTAAATTCCTATGAGACGCACCTTTTGCTTGTTTACTTGTACTTGAATGCTTGATACTTTAAGAAGTTACTAGCGTGACTTATCTTCTCATGACAACCGCTCATTCAGATTCAGACCTAATTAATAATTAAATTACCAAATTTAAGCTATTACATTATCATTTCTTCTTATATTATTTTATAGTATGACTGCAGTTATGTGATTTGATTAATTACTCCAAAAAGTCTGGGTTTATATTAAAATAACCCGTGGGAGAGCCATGCTTCGGCACGTACGGGCCGGCTCGACCGGAGTGATACCACGACCTCACAGAAAACCGGCAGTGAAGCAATGCTTGCATTGCTTTTCGCCGAGTGAGGTTACCGGAGGCCCTAACGCTTCTCTCTCCCTCTCTCTCCTCCTCGCCCCCTATTTCTCCCTTCCCCTACTCACCCACCTTAAAGACCGACAACGCACTTGTGACTCTTGTGTTGTAGGTGCTCATGGGCGGCGGTAGTCATTTACCATCAGGTGACGCGTCTGCTCGTTTGCCCCCTATACGATAAAATGAAATTACTTTGGAAAATGAACAACAAAAAAGTTTAGGCTCTAAGATCTAACCTTTAGATCTCTACAAGCGCAACAACAGTACCCTTAAAATAAATATTTCTGTAGTGTAATTGATGTGTTCAGCTGGACTTAAGTGGGTACCTATCCCACGCAACTTCAGTCCAAATTAAGATTTGTGGGGTTAGCCGCACATCTCTGGCATTAAATTCAGCAAACGAATTCTCTTTCATGTTTTTAAACTTGTGATTTACAGGTTTGTAACCCTGTAAATCACTTGTACTTGTACTTGCACAATGTATTAAATCTTCATGCTCAGTTTAACTAGTCCATACGCGTACTTATAACCATAAAATTTCTATCATCTATATTTATAAAAATAAATTCCTATTTCGCTTGGTCACGGCATCACGCGTGAACGGCTGGACCGATTTCGCTAATTCTTTTTTTTATGTTTGTTATTGTCAGGAAAAGGTTCTTATCAAAAACAAATCTAAAAAAGTTGCGCGGAAAATTAGAAAATTTAAGAAAACTTAACGAGGGACTTATGCGAGTAAAACCGCGGGACGCAGCTATTCTACAATATATGTAATGGTTGACACCTGATATTTTTGATGATATGACTTACTTAACTCTTTGGGTTACCTTGTTCAAACTGTTTAATTGTTAAACTGTAATACTGCATTACTTGGTAGACTATTATGCCACACAGTCTGTAGAAACACAAAATAGGAATTAGTGTAATTCACGAATATCTGCGTGTCTTACTATCGTAAAATATGCTCAAATACATATATGTATGTATATGCACAGAAAACAACACTCCTTAAATACATGGCAGGAACATTAACAAAGCTGTCACGTCAAAAAACAAAACGGCCCCTGGAGCGAAGTCCGCCTTTCAAGCTATTAGCGTGGTTACGCTTGAAAACTATTTTTGAAAATAAAACAAACTTGATTTTAGAAATAATACGAATTGTTTGTGTCGCTCCACCGACCCATAAGCCAAGTGAGTAAATTGAGATAATATGTGCTTATTGGATTTCAAGAAACCAAATTCCATAGAAATAATATATCTATTATTATTCTCCTTAAAACTTGCAGAAATAGTATCAATTTTTTTTTGTTTAATTATAAAAGACAAGCTGACCCGCGTAACTTGTCCGCGTTTGTAAATTTTCCCCGTTTTTGCAACATTTTTCATTGATACTCCGCTCTTATTGGTCGTAGCTTAATGTTCTAAATCCTTACTTATAATATTATAAATGCGAAAGTCACGCCAAAACTACTGAACCGATTTAAATGAAATTTGGTACACAGATAGTCTATAGCCTGAGAAAGGACATTTTAGTGCGAAAAAGGGGTGTAAGGGGTTGAAAGGTGGGAATGAAAAGTTATATGGAAGTATCGTCATATTTAGAGCTAGAAGGTTGAAACTTATTTTTTAGGCTATTGATTCGATATAAATACACTATTCCACGCGGACGAAGCCGCGGGCACAGCTTGTGGTCTATAAATGGGCTATCCAACACTAAAAGAATTTTTCAATTCGAACCAGTAGTTCCTGAGATTAGCGTGTTCAATAAAACAAACAAACTCTTCAGCTTTATAATATTAGTATAGATAAGTAATTATCTATTTGAATATTCAAAGAATGTCAAATACCGATATTCTTTTTTTATTAGTATAGATAAATTTTCTTAGGAATAAAGTTTAAAATATTTATTATGAATTAAAAAGTAGACCTAGAATCTTGAGACAGTAAACATAGCCTCTTGACGATCTACCTCTAAAATTCTGGAATAGAAATCTTGTAAAACTTACTTCCAATGTGTGCGTTGGTGGCGAGCGTGGGTGACTTTTCACCCTCACAGAAAACGGGCGTGAAGCAATACTTTCGCCGAGTGAGTGAAGTAGTGAGGTTAACGGAGCCGACCTGAGGCCCTAACCCGCTCCCCTCTCCCTCCCTTCTCCTCCTCCCACCTTAAAGATCGGCAACGCACTTTTGACTCTTAAGTTGCAGGTGTCCATGGGCGGCAGTAATCACTTACCATCAGTTGACCCCTCTGCTCGTTGACCACCTATCAGATAAAAAAAAGTTTGATCCATATTAATAATAATAGTCTTTAAAAATGTTACTCCACGGCTATTGTTTTAGTTTTTGATATACATACTTAATTAAATCGCGTTTTCGATAGTCTGACCTCACATTGAACAACTTACTGCGAGATTACGAAAATGTATATAGACTTTCAAAACACTCACTCCTATACAGGTATTTGAAAATAGAACACTTAAACCACTGAAAGGGCATGACTCTAGCATGCAGTTACAATAAGAATTTTTGCAAAAAAAAACTATCCGTTTACAAGTTATGACGCGAGTCAAACTCGCACTTATATGACCTTTACCAAAATTAGTAATTTATTATCAGTTCGAAAATTTATTATTTCAGTTTAAAAAATAAATATAAAATCATTCCTTTAGATTGTAATATATTAGGTAGAAAAAAGAAAAAAAACGTTATTTGCAAATACTGTGACGACTGATGAATGATAAACGTTCATCTTATAAATACATTTAAAGAAAAAGGAGAACTAATATATATACACTAAACCGTATCAATAATGCAAATGATTGCTGATTAAGTGAATAATCAAGCTATCTTACGATCAAGCTGAAAATCTTACATCCATTATAAGCTAAATCAGTACATTTACTTAAACGTTCTTAAAGCTAGTGGATCTGTCTATGTTAATAAACAGATCCGATCCCAAGACTTCGTCCGCAGGGCCAGTAGCTCACCGCCCTACATCAGATACACTCATCCAGCATCAGGCACACACTTTCAAACATCATTCACACGATTAACAGACTCAAAAACAATAAATAATAATAGTAACAATGAAAGTATATAATACACACTTTCAAGCTGTAAAAGAGCGCATCTCCTGAGACAGGCAAATGTTAACAACGATGTTTACAAATCAATACGTATGACCAAATAAGCTGATGTAGTTACTTATTACATACGATTGAAACCTACAACCACACAAATACAAATCCTTATGTCTTCACATAATTTAGGTTACGTTACCACCACTTTTTTATGCTGTATTAGGCTAAAGTATATCACATGGTCGAAAATATTTTCACTTATAATCATCGAGATATTATGTACTAGAGAAGCCACTCAGAACAAAATACATGTTCCGTTTTTATTTGAATTAAAACTAAAAAGCGTTGCAGCGCTAAAACAATAATTTCTAGTCAAATCCTACAGTACTAACAAGCAGCGCTCGTTCGTTTTTGAGTTGTAGTTTTCTCGCGAGCGTAAGGTCCTAAGCGCCGTGATTTTCATAGCGTTTACGAGTGTTACCCAACCAACTGTTACAAAGATTTGTTTTCACTGCGGTACATGGACCGCAGTTCGCGTTACAAACTTTTTTTTCGCGGTGTCTACTCTATACGCTAGTGCGATTATGTACCTAAAACTAAAATTATATACTTATTTGTGTAAATTTATGACTGCTTCATTTATAAAAAGAACAAACAGTTATTGTTTAACAACAGTTTCCGTGATATCTGCTTGTCTTATATTTGATTTAAAATTTATTTGATCTTCCATTCGTCCAATATTTGACATAGTTTTTTTGATATTTTAGTGACTTGATTCGTTATATTTTTATTTAACACGACTTTATCCTTCTAATATCTTTGACATTGACAGAATCATCAATAAAAACACTTATTTGTAATTTAATACGTAAATGCCTCACTTAGAGACGTTTATGATTTCTTAAGTTATCCCTAAAATAAAAAATAAAGAAACAGTACTTTTTTCTGGATGAAAAGTACCACAAGTCCTTTTCTGTACCTGTTACATAGGTATATGTTGTATGCAAAATGTCATGTTGATCGGAGCAGTAAAGCCTTGAAAGCGTAAAAAAAAAAACTCACTGTATTTTTTTATTATTTATTGGTTAGTTTAGAAGATCTAATACTAAGGGATAGTTTAAATAACTAGCATGTGCCTGAATGCTACAGTAAGATTAAAAAGATTAATTTTAATGAAGATATAAAATGTTAAACAACCGCCGGTTCTTTTAACCCCTAGGGGATAATGTTAATGTTTAACAATTTTATCGTGCTGTTCACCTTTTTTTGACATGCGAAAACCCGCACAGGTTCCGCCTCACACTGGGATCCTTTCTATCACAGAAGGCTTATCGATCGTTACCTACGAAGATAGAGATTTTAATGAAGATATTATATAGACAACATACACGTTTAATAAGTATATAATATCAGTTAATTAACATATTTAAAACTAGTAGAGAATTAAAATTTAGCAGAAAATATATAATATAAAATTATATTTAATTACAATCTGGAAACCCCCAATTCCACAGTGTAGACAGAAAAGAAATCGTGAATATGTTCAAACTTTAAACGTCTTAATTAAACACTATATACACGTACGTACTGAAACGCTATTTGCAGATGTCAAACACCGAATGATATCCGCATTAAGAAGTTATACAAATAAGAAATCAAAGGTCATATTTCGATTGTCAGTATAGTGTTAAGTAGGATGTTATATATTACATTACAATATCAGAGGTTATATATAGTACATAAACAGTGAAGGGTGGACGGGTTTACCGTCCTTAGACTATCTCAGGCAACAATTCGTTTAGAAGCGGACTGGGAAGGTCTGAGGAAAGAAGGTTACGAGAAAGAAAACTTCTGCAAAAATAAACTATGAGGCCTGGTGGTGGCGTCAAGAGCAGCCCGTCACCTGATAAATTACGAACTGCTCTTGTCCCGCGTTTTTAGAGGGAAGGTCGTTTCGTACTCCTTCAAGTTCATTACGTTGCCAAAAACAGTGGCCAGAAGTTGTTGAAGGTTGGTGGATTAATCGCTGCGTCGCGTATGGTCTACCGGCATTAGATCTGGTCGAAGACACCATGGGTTTATAATCGGTTGGCCTCCAACAATTTTATTTTAAAAGGAATTGAAAGCAACAGAAAGAAGAAATTAAGTTATATTTGAATTGACTTTTTGTCGTGGTTGATGGTAGTCTTAGAATTATTCCATTGCTGCAAAGATTTGTAAATACAGGGTGTTAAATAAACGCTCCCGAAAACTAAGACAGATGATTGTAGGAATGAGGACTTTGATGATGGGTCAGATGGCGCGCACCAGACTCGCGATCGCTAGCTGCGGGCCGCGCGAATCAGCGCGTCATTGACCCCGTCAGCTGTTTATAGGTTTCGTGTTTCATTGCCGGGTTTTTTTTAGTGAAGTGATGTATTTTTTATGAAATTATCGTTTCATTTAGATGTACTTACATGATGGCGCGTGAATAATGGTAACGGAATCGATTATTTTTCTGACCCATCATCAAAGGTGTCATTGGTGCTATCGTCTGTATTCGTTTTCGGGAGCGTTTACAAAATACCATGATATACATGGTACCATGCCTACAAGCGTTAAATGAGTTTAATAGATTTTAAGGAGTTTGAAATTGTGACCATGATTCCATTCAAAACATAAACAATATAAACTGATTTAGATATTATTTTCCAGACAGGTCCTGTAATCCCAATGCCGGTACCATCGTCGTACAACGACATCGGTGAGGACATAACATTACGAGATCACGTTGGAGTGGTGTGGTACGACCGACGGTTTTACGTACCTTATTCATGGGGTGCCACCGGACAACGCATCTGGTTGAGGTTCAGCAGCGTACACTATGCAGCTGAAGTGGTAAGTTAAAACTAATCCTAACTAATCTTACTAATATGGATGGATGGATGGATGTTTGTTACAATTGATGGATGATGTTGAACGGATCTGGATGATATAGCACAGAGGCAGTGGCGTAACTATACCATCTGAGGCCCGTGGCTAATTCATCGGATGGGGCACAAGTTCACTCTTAGTGCCTCGTGTACTTACGGCCTTTAGGTCGGGGCCGGGGGCCCCCTAGGGCCATGGGCCCGTGGTATTTTGCCCGCTTTGCTACCCTATTGTTACGCCACTGCACAGAGGTAGATTATAGTCTGGAATGACACATAGGCTACTTTTTATCGAGTCAAGTCGCATAACAAAGTATTCTTAGTAATCCAGTAATAACGCTACCTTTTGAAACGAAAATTCCGTTTATTATCAAAAAGCCTTTGAGTGGCTCAAGAAATACTTTTATTAGAAAACAAGGCTACGTAGTACCTTATCGATAATCTGGAACTTTTTAGAGAAAATTATTTCTTTTTCAGAGAAAAGCTTAGGCTTATTTTAGACTGGTTATTTCTTAACTTTTGTGTAGGGAACGAATCTAGAAATATTTTTTCCCGTTTTTGAGGTAAATCAACTCAGGGGCACCTTAATGGCAAATTATAGTTTATGGATTAAATTAAGAGAAAAACACGTTAGGTAACATTTCCCTGTCACACGTTTTTTCTACTAGTTTTTCTTGAATGACAAAATATAAATATTATTGTTATTTCAATAATCAATATGAACTCGAAATTTAACAGATAATAAAACCGGAGTTCAAGGCTGTATGTTGATATTAAGATTATTTGATGTATTATGAAAATATTTTCGCTCATCTCTTTTGAACTGTTGTTTATTCATGTTAAATTGGCCGTATCAGCTCAGAATGCCAAAAAAAAATGTTTATTGTAATTTCAAGTCTTATTTGTAGCATATTTTGTTAGTTAATCCTTGAACGTAAAAACCCACAAAAATAAATGTACAAATATTTATAAAACTATTTACTAATTATATTACAAAACTCATGCGATGAGATAGTCTACGTATATTATAAACTAGCTGCACCCCGCGGTTTTACCCGCAAGTATGTGTTATGTATTAATCCAGGTCTCCAGCTCCAGTCTAAATATTAAGTTTCATCGCAAGCGGTTCAGTAATTTTTGCGTGAAAGAGTAACAAACATCCATACATCCTCACAAACTTTCACGTTTATAATATTAGTAGGATAGCAAAAAGTTATAAAAATCAGCTTCAATTCTATAAATGTGTAAGTCTCTAAACACAATAAAAAAGGCTGTGCCTTATCTAGAAGGACCTAAGGTTTATCAACTGCTAGGAGACCATTAATACGCCATTTATGTAATATAAAACATGATATCACCAAACATAAACTTCTTATCTAAAGGCTCTCGTGAAAAAACTGGTTTCTGTTCATAAATATTTGATATCGATTTCAGTGGTATGTCGGTATCGGACCGACTAAAACCACATCGTGTTCCGTCACAAATGGGCTTATTGCCAAGGACTCGGGTATAAATACTAAGAAGGAAGTCCCCGAGAAATCTGGCAAACCTTGGACCTCCTCTTGAACAGTGGGTGGCCACACAAACCTTATAAATATTTGATACATACCAATTATAATTATGCAATTGGATTATATCTGTATTATTGCATATCTACTTTGTTTATTTATTTTTATTGCGTAACGTAAGCGTTTTCATTGTTTATGGAATGTACATTTTATAATTATTACTAAAACTAGATACTACATATCTTTTGCATAGCCTAATAAGTCACTGTTACTAAGTGGTCGCCCAGAGGTCGAAGTTACCAACCGCAATTCAGAAACTTCTTCGAAGGCAGGGAAAAAACTATTTTAAGGTTTTTTATTTACACTGTATGTACTGGACACCTGTAGTTTTTTTTCTGTAGGTTTCTGCACTTTCTCTACATAATTATAATCTTTAAGTATTTTATTTCTTCGTGCTAGAAATGCTAATGTATTTGCCTAAAATGGGGTACAAAGAATTATCTTCAGTAATTAACATACATTTATCATGAGCATATATATACAACTGTTTCCTTGGTTAAGAATACAAAAAAATTACAGAAACAACACCTAAAAGTCTAATTCTAATTCTAAATCTGATTCATCAATAAGTGTTATAGATAATACAAATACACTCTTTTCAACGATTTTTATTAAAACTAGAGATCGCGTGGTAGTCGAATTTCGACCATGGTTTATTTCAGTGACCAATATTACTTGACCTGACATTGTATAGACTTTTGTACCATGACAGGTCAAAATGTATATTGGACATACATAGCTGTGTGTTTTTGGGTTTTTTTTTAACTTTGTAGCAAATATTGTTCAAAAATTTTAGCATTCGTCACTTCTTCTCTGTATAAACTATAAGTGTGCGAAATTTCATACTCCTCCGTCCGCCCAATTTTCGTAAAAAGGGATCCAAAGTTTTCGCTTCACGTATCACGTATTAATATATAGATAATTTAGAAGGTGTTTATTGCCTTCTTTTACGTTATTCAAATTGAGAACGACAACACCAACCTGTCACCAGTTCGTGTAAACCCCGGTTCACACGATTACCATATAAACGGCTTTCAAGCTCGTTACATCATCTTTAAAACACATCCTTCTTGACGATCTATGTCCACAATAGCGGAGAATTTTAAACAGTTTAAACTAAACATATAGTGTTTGTTTATATTATTAAATAAAATGCATTACTGCATAAATACAGATACCTTGAATGTATTATTCTCCTTACTTCCTAATTTAATGTTAGTACCTAAGAGACGGAGCTTTGCTCGGTAGCTTTTTCTAAAATCGTACTTTTTTTGCAAAATTGCATTTTTACAGGAAATACAAGTATGCAGTTGAACTTAAAATGCAAAACTGTATCTGTATACAAAATTTCATCAAAATCGTTGGAGCCGTTTTCTAGACTCAGACTTTATATATACATATTTACAAGAATTGCTCGTTTAAAGGTATTAGACAAATGTGAGATTGTTTATTTGTTTGTAACGCTTTCACATCTTAACTACTCAACCGATCAAGATGTAATTTTACATGCACGTTGTCGGGGGTCCAGAAAAGATCAGAAAGTAACTTTTATGCAGAAAAAAGTACTTCCAAAGGGATAGAATAGCGAAGCCGCGGGTATAATATAATAAGCTAGTTGTTCATATATTAAGTTTTGCAGATACTCCGATAGCAGGAGAATCTATTTAATATATAAATTACTAGTACTAGGATATTTCCTAGTAAATCGATGCTTCGAAGTTCTAAACGCGTATAGCACATAGAATTACAAGTATCCGACCCATAAGAGGCAAAAAGTATTTCGAGAATTGAGTATCGAGACATTTGCTGCCACTTTTGGAACGTTGTGAAATTGTGATGTTAAACACGTTCTTGATATGCAGCCACGATTTACCATTGGCGCACCTTCTGTTTAGAGTATTTATTTATAGTAAGTACATTCCAAATTCTAACGTCTTCTAACCCTATACACGACACGATCCAGTTTGGAGCTGTCCGATTAATTATACATTATATAGACACACCCCTTCTTGCCTAGTTGTCACGTAAGGGAACATTCACTTCACGAGAAGTTCACATGACTTCACACATACAGACTGCCGTAACCATCAAAATATTGTTATCTTTTTAACTCGCAGGGGTCAGACGGCAGTGTCGCGAAAAACTGATAATCAGCCAAATTAGATTAGGTAAGAAGCCGCCCCACAAGCAAGGAACAAGAGATAAGTAATGAATGACAATAACAAAATTAATGTACATTTTTCCGTTTTCTCATGTCAAACTGTGCATTGTTACAGTAACGTAAGAAATCACTTCAAACAGGCTGATCGCAATCTTCGGTCTTCTTAGGTCTTAGGTCCTGATAGATTAGAATGGTGTCGCTGGATACGAAGATTATTATTAAGTTATATATTAAGTTGTTATATATTAAGTCTGAATTAAGTCATTAAGTGATGTTTACAAGCTGTCAAAAACATGTTCATAAGACGTCGGATATTTTCTTAGTGTAGAAATATCAAAAACAAGTATTGAGTGTCAAAGAGATAATAATAATAACTTGACACATCTCACACTCGGCCCTCTGATCTTAAACTAGACAGAACAGGTACTAACTATAGTAACCAGACTGCATAGAAACATACTTATATATTTCTAAATACCTACATACACATTTAAGATAAACCGACCCGCGCAACTTCGTCCGCGTTTGTAAATTTTCCCCGTTTTTGAAACATTTTTCATTAATGCTTCTCTCCTATTGGTTTTAACGTGATCTTATATAGCCTACAGCCTTTCTCGATACATTTATCGAGAAAGGCTGTAGGCTGTGCCGATAGCCCATTCTCTATCCAACACTAAAAGAATTTTTCAATTCGAACCTGAGATTAACCAAACAAACAAACTCTTCATCTTTATAATACACTAGCAGCGCCCCGCGGTTTCACCCGTGTAAGTCCCGTTCCCGTGGGAATATCGGGATAAAAAGTAGCCTATGCGTTAATCCAGGTCTCCAGCTATCTACATACCAAGTTTCATCGCAATCGGTTCAGTGTTTTTTGCGTGAAAGAGTAACAAACATCCATCCATCCATCCAAACTATCACATTTATAATATTAGTGGGATTCTATCAAAAAAGTATCGGAAATTGATAATGATAATTACCGCTAAGTACAATATCTTATGTGGATTCTAAATCAATATTCGCGATTCTATAGCTAAAATAAATTATTATAAATTTTGTAAAGCAGTTAAAACATTTACTGGCCTTGCGAAGATATTACAAATATAATTTGTGGTAAAAAATCACACGCTCATTAAATAAAATTTAGACTTATTGTTTTTTCTTTCACATTAAGCAAAAGTGTTTGACTAATGAAATCACTTCAAGGCTACTTTTGTTATAAATGATACTTGGGAATCTGCAAACTTTGTAAATTGCAAATGCACTTCTCAAGAATTACTGCTAAGTATGTCAATGTCAGATTTCTCACACATTAATCACAGTAAGTGTTCTAACCGGTGAAAACAGGACTTGGTAACAAGAAAGGGTAGGCCAGACATCCATAGAGGTATGCTAAAGGTGTTTGTCGCGAGGCACTTTATTGTAATTGGACAATTTGTCATGTGACACCGGTCTCCGAGTTTACTCTCGTTCGACTCGACACAGATTTAGCCGGCTAAACGAGCTTCTCTACTCTACTCCAACAAATCACTTAACTAAAGCTATTTATTACTTGTCTACTTGTATAGTAATGCCCTTAATTGAGTACTTTTATTTATGATTACGGACCCGGAATAGTATTCATTCTTTAGTATCGAGTACTTTCCTTTCAATATCGATACTAATGTATTTAATATTTTTATATTGATGATTTTCTAGTATCCATACTTTTTTCTAGAGACGCTAAACTAAAGTTTCGACGGGAGAAAGAGACAACAGTGTCGACTACTTGAAGTTTTGAAAACTTTATCTCTCTCCTTTCAATAACAATCAGGGATGTTATGGAACTCTGTAACCGTAACCGAAACTATCGGATATCCGAAATAAAAATCTATCCGAAACCGTAACCGGAACCGATATAAAAGTTTCGAATAATTTCGGATAGAGGTGGAGTCTAAATAATTTATTTTACTATAATATATGTATACTTACATCAAGATGCAAATACATATTGTGTGCAGATACAAGTGATTTTACTACCAAACGATAACCTAGAAATAATGCCAAATCATTACTTATCTGTATTTTACTGTTATAATTCCTTAAAAATCTAATATCCGAAACTATCGGATAACCCGAAATAATTTGATATCTGTAACCGTATCCGAAACCGGTACTACTTTATTCATATATCCGTATCCGTATCCAGATCCGAAATTTCATATCCGTAACATCTCTGATAAAAATGAAAAAAAACGCGTGAGGCGTCTTTGGGACGCCTAGCAGGAACAAAGTTTCTTTCGTTCTTGGTTTCGCTATTATTTAATGGATTGAATAAATTGGATCAATATTTAGTAAATATTGTAAAAACCGAAATTAAAATTGCGCCATCTGTGAAAGTTGCCCGAACTAATGTATGGATAATTAGTAGGTATACAACCAACATCAACATACAGTAGTATCGCGCAGAATTTACAGATGGTGTAAATAAAATAAATCAACTCGCGGTCAGCATTTTTCGTTGTGCTAACACTTTTTCCGTCTAGCGTCCATCCGCCGAACGTCTGAAATGTAACGTGGGATGAAGAACTTCGATACGAAAATAAGTAAGTAAATAGCAAAAGCGTAGTTGAAAATACATACAAGTTCTGAAATATTTTTTAGTAACATGGTTATTCAAATTTATTTAAGGTAAATCCTACACATCTTTTTATCTATGACCCTGGTGTATAAACCATTATCTCATACCGCTAACACATATTCCATGATAAGTTTAACTTCGAATTTAATATACCTACATTTACGTTTCGAATTTTTTCTGTCATCGTGGGCACGGCTGGACTATTGCAAGCATCCACCGCGCAAGTTTGATGGAAATGTCTTCGCTTGTAGAGTAAGGAAAACCTTGTATAATAATAATATTCCCAATTTTTTTGTGACACACCTACATGCGAATGCCGAAAAAAATATTCGTACTAAATCCGCACACCGTCACACATTTTGTCAAATCTAGTGATACTAAAATAAATATTGTGGACGGGCGTACCTAGTCGTCATTCATGTGCCAATTGTACTAGAGGGCAAGAATCACTGACCTCGCTTAACAGACATTACTCAATCAACTTCCTACTAATGCCAGGAGACATGACAGTCAGACAGACAGTCTATTTGGTTAACTGATGTGTGCATTTTATTATACTGTACTGTAATCTATATAGGTCAACAATTATTCTGGTGTGTTACTATGACTGGCCTGTTGGTCTAGTGGTTAGTTATCCTGACTGCTAAGTCAGAGGTCATGGGTTCGATTCCCACCCAGGACAAGTAATTGTGTGATGAGCATGAGAATTTGTTCTGTGTATGGGTGTAATTTATCTATGATATGCATGTATTTAGAAATATATAATTATGTTTATCAGTAATCTGGTTACCATAGTACCTACAGGCTCTTCTCGCCGCCGATATCAATAATATTTAAAATTAATCGAAATTCAAACCAAATCGGTTTGGATTAGGATTTATTTTGGAATTTTCATCTTTTTTAAAAGATTCAAAATCTAAATCTTACTAAATTACGTTTTATATTTAAACTTTTCTGCAGCTTACAATCTAAACATGTCGTCATATTTATAAAAGTATGAAAAACCCAATAAACCTTGCATTTCAAAAATCAGAATTGAGTCAGTATCTAGTCCTTCGTCACTTGGTAAACGCACTTCTTCTGTTCTAATGCATGCTGTGACAATTCCGTTAAATATAAAACAAGGTTGAAATCCATTATAACGTATTTTTGGTAGTCCAGATGTAAGATTCTTATAGCAAACCTTGGGCGTGGGGGTTTTTTAAAAAGATTTCTTCTTCGCAAAGCCTTTGTTTGTATTCATAGCCAAATGGCTACGGTGTAGACCAAACGGAAGTTTATCCCAAAATCTGTCTTTCGTTGTGAATGAAAGAATTATCCCCTGTACTTTGGTATTTAAACAGAGGAGCAGAGAAACTCAGAGTAAAATGGAGAGGCATTGCCAATTTGGTTGCCAAGTAATCTTATCGGAAACCAAGGTGGTGCGTGAGTTTTTAAAATTTAACTCTTCAAATAAGCTACACTTATTCGCACATTTTGCGATCAACTAGACAAGCACCGTTGCAACATCCATGAATTTAATTTTATTCCAATCGCTCTTCTTCTGTCATTGTTTATAGATTATTCACATTATATTTCCCAATGTACCTTATTTCTAACTTGACAAATCTAATCCAAGAGATGGTTAGAGTGTAATTTAATAGGTCAGAATGAGCAAAAGAAATGATTTCCGAGAACAAATTCCAAGGAGGCAATAAATCACTCACACGTACAATTTATTCTGTGTTGATCGGTTGATCGTATGCAGTAAATTATGCTAGACTTCGATTTACAGTTACGTAAGCGACAGTTCATTATTCGTACAATGATCAGTAAATCGTCCGCGTCGAATAATAGCCTTCTTAACCTACGTAAATTTTATAACCTGGCCGCTACTTGTCATCGATTTATTCTTGGAATGGGTTTGTCAGGGCACTAAATTTCCTGTTCATTAAAAAAATATATTGTGGAGGCACGGCTGTTATGCTCCTCTAACACAGAGAGGGATCCTCCGACCAGACTAGGTGATCATGCCTATCGGACCTCGGCTCTACGATTGATGTTGGGAAGTACATCACCAACTTCATTCAGTGCCCTACCATAAACTAAAATATTTGTATAATACTGAAATAAACTGGCAACTTATGTTTTTAGCTCAGCGCCTCTTTACGTGAAGCAGGGAACTACATGTAGTCCCCTACTTTACGTATAGAGGCGCTGACTGTAGGTATAGAAATGTTATATATGTATAATTATGAGAACGGGATAAATGTGTAATTTAATTCGTTTATTAATAACATATTATTTTGTTATCGTTTTATTTACAAGAGTTTGTAATGTTTTCAAGCCTAAAGGAACTGTCACTGTTATCACATTCATTTTTATAAAAAATTAAAATAGCTCTTAACTGTGAGAGCATTGTTGGCTGTTGTACTGTTTCTATCTGGCTGGTTTTAATATCAATAAATACACAACATTAAGAAAAAGAAAAATAAAAAGTATAAAACGCTATCCCGCCAAAATTAGTAAATCTTCTTGTAAAAATTCGACTCATTCTGAAGTTTTATTACAATAAAGGTAAAAATGCAACTCAAGCCGCTATGAAATGTCTGCCAAAATGTCTTCAATTTGTATATAAAAGATATTTAACTTTTTTAACTTAATATTAATCAACGAATGATTACAAATACAAACTTGGCGAAAAGTTAGTGCAAACTTGACAAGTTATATAAAATACCATAAATGTAAAAATATGGTAACCTTGAAAACACTTATCAATGTATCAGGTGTAGATGGCTCTATTAATAAAATAAAAGTTTGTTCCCGAATTGCCAGGGCATGCTATACCAATACTTTCCTCCGGACGGTACCTCAAGATATTATATAGCCTGGCAAATGTCCTCTGTAACGATATACTCGGTGCTTTACGTATACATACGGATGCTTTAGAATATTCAAATGTAAAGTAACCAATATTACGTTATGCTGAAGAAAACATTAGTCTCTAGAACAAAGAACATTATCATTACTGTATTAAGCTGTACTTCAGACTCAAATACACCTCGTCCATAAACAAATGCACAAATCATTTGGATACAGACACCCACGGGCTAAATTCCTGTTTGAACCGAATGTAAACACAAAATGTAAATTATAAGGACAACGACTTTGACACATCATCTCACTCTTGTAAAATTAACATATTCACTTACTCCTATATCACTTCACTACATATTATAAAACAAAGTTCCACGCTGCGTCTGTCTCGGATTTTCATGCGGTTTTCACTAATAGACAGAATGATTCGTGAGGAAGGTTTAGGTGTATAATTTGTTAAGATTTTGTGTAAAATGATTGAAATATTTTGCTGATTGTTGAAAATGTCTCTGCTAAACGTACGAAGCCGGGGCGGGTTGCTAGTAATATTATAAGTCTGCTGACGGTGTAAAGTAATTTTAAGGATCACAAAACTGTCATATATTTAGAAGCGGAAATACATAAAAACACATAAATTTCATATTTGTCTTTTTGATTCGTTTTTCTTAATTTCGAGGCCAAATTACAAAACACAAGTCATAAATTGGTCTAGTGGTTAGTGACCCTGACCGCTATGCTTATAGGTCGTGGGTTCGATTCCCACCTGAGTCTGGGTGTTCTTTGTGTCCGTTGTTTCTATGTTTGTAAAGTCCCCCGCGACACAGAAGTAATTCCTAATGCGGGAGTTGTCTTTTTAAGAAGAAAAAAAAATGCAAAAAAAAAATAACATTCTCCCACCAACAGTGATCACTTACCTACTAGTACGGCTTTTATATATATTCAACTCAGTTACACGATTGTATTAGGAGTGGATTCACGTCACCATTATATACATGTAGTGCGGTGAATTTGAACTAGTTATCACAAGGCGAGTGTGAACGATGAGACAACATGCTTTCATACTTCGTCATTACCGATTTTATGAGACTCCTGATGGAATAAAGACTTTTTTATTACCCCTAACTTCACAAGTATCACATACCTGTCACTTTTTTTCTAAGAGTTCTTTATGATATTTTCAAAGATTTTGAAGGCGAGTAGGGAACATCTTGAACACCTCTTATTAAATTATATCATTCTGTTTTAATTACTAAATATAGTACGCTCATATGTACTCGTTTCAGAGCATTTCTTTTGCATATTTTATTTAATATCCAATATTTTATTATAAATATCCAGTTACCTACTTACTATATACTTTAGCGTTGTTCCATTTCTTCTATAATTCATTTCTTCTGAATTCAACCTTCTATTCTAATGAATGGGATATAAGCTAGATTGGTTAACTTAATTTATCGCGAAGTGAATAGTAGTGTGCCAAGTGCTATAATCACAAACCCCATAGAGGATAAATACTCGGATTGTGTAATCCTTCGCGTGGATTTATCCCACGGGAACATTTTTCAGTATTCAGAGATAAGAACTTAAGAAATTACTTTAACTGTATAAAATGCAATAACTTTAACGAAGACTATTAAAATTGCCAATAAAAATTTACAGACTCGCTCTACTTAGCAATAGAATTTCTTATGATACCTATGTAGAAATCATCGCCATAAAGAATCAAAGTATTAGGTTTTTTATTAAGGTATTGTTTCAGTCTCTATTCTCCTTCCTCCGTCTCCTTTATTATCAAGTATCCTTCCTTATATCTAAAAATCTTCCATCGTCTTACTATTTAATTGAAGAAAAAATACATGTTTATTATCTTCTATTTTATCACATAATTTTCAAGGACGATGGTCTACCTTTAGTTCTACCAACGGTACGCACGATGGTCCACCCTTAAAGTCCTTTAATATATAAATTTTACATCACAAACTTTAAAATCAGTGCTATTTTAATTTTTTATGAAATTCTTAATTATGAATTCATTACTCTTGCCGTGAATTCAAATATGATTTGGGCAATTACCTTGCATAATCCAACTCACAGAAACTTTGACTCTAAAACATTTGAATAAATGGTACCATGATACCGTTCTGCTCGCCGCCGGCAAGGCATTCATCCTCACACATTAGAACCCAAATGGTCGCGCACGGTTCGGTTCCAGAGGAATTTCCTCCCACGAATGTTTCGGCTGTGGAATGAGCTCCTTGCCGAGGTTATCCTGAAGGACTACTGTATGGGGTTCTTCAAGAAAGGAGTGTATAGGTTTCTAAAGGGTCGGCAACGCGCAACCGAGTCCTCTGGAATTGCAAGCGTCCATAGGCTATGATGACCGCTTACCATCAGGCGGGCTGTATCCTTGTTTGCCACCGACGTAGTATAAAAATAAAAAAATTCCTTGAGCAGTTGGATTTCTTCTTACCTTTGTCTTACCCTGTAAGCAAGCTTTAAATTACACCCTATGTGGAATACCTAAAAAGATACATTTCACACACATGTAACCTTTTTTAAACCCACGCGTATAAAGTGAACGAACTTACCTTTTAAACTACCTAACATGTTTTCTTATCCTTTGAATTATTTCTCTGTCTTGTCACGATAGTTATAAGACATCTTTTACAGAAAATAATGAAACAGGACAAGGTAAAATTTCCTTTATTGACTGGGTAACTTTTCCTTCACAAAATGCGTAATTTGTAAATGAAATCTAAAACCCCAAGTTATCAGTAGCCTGTTCAAGTGGTAGTGATAGTAGCTAGTCATTACCTCAATGGCAATGACTACCTACTACTATGTAGTATATACTACTAGATAGTAGTGTGTTATAGTAGTGTATTAAGTATAGATATACTTAATATTATAAAGCTGAAGAGTTTGTTTGTTTGTTTGCTTGAACGCGCTAATCTCAGGAACTACTGCTTCGAATTGAAAAATTCTTTTAGTGTTGGATAGCTCATTTATCGAGGCTACATATGTGACCCGTCTGCTCGTTTACCCCCTATACCATAAAAAAAAACCCCCTTTTAGTTTTAAACATAATATAAATACCAAGTCGTGTAAGTTGTGTTTGTACTTAGATATAATTCAATATATGTCAATATTCTACATCAATAGAGTACAGTCATTTTGGGTAACACTGGACCTTATGAGACATTTTGGTACCGTTTCACTAATTCGTATCAAATAGCTAAGTATATAGTGATTATGATTTCAGTGATCGTGTGCGAATTCCAAAGGGTGGTCTAAAGTTACAGTGATTTTGGGATAACATTGGACCATAATTTTTATCATCTTTAAAATTAATTTTATTTTGATAATATAGCCATCATCAGACCATACTAAACGCTAAAAACGCCATCAAACCCAGTGGCGGATCAGCGGGGGGGACGATAGGGACAATCGCCCCCCCTAAGCTTTCTAAAATCACGTCAAACTATATAAAAACTTAATAAAATCGGACAAGTGCGAAGCTGACTCGCGCACCGAGGGTTCCGTCCGCAAACAAACTTGTAAACGTCCATCTTGGGAATCAATTCTCAAAGACTTTTGCCCGAATTTTTCGAAAGACAAATTTGCGGTTGCAATGTACGACAAAGTGAACAATCCAACCGCAAAAAATTAAGTTTGTAATCTCAAAAACTTTTTTTTATGTGATATAACAACAAATTAACGACTTTCGGATTTTTGCCTACACTTGTGCTGTCAGACCTTGCATCTATACCAAGTTTCATGATTCTAGGTAAATGGGAAGTACCCTTCTTCCCACTTACCTAGTACTTCCGGTTGACCTAGAATTGTCATTTTGGTACTAACAAGTTTTCGCGAAAATCTAATTTGCCCATATCTTTTTATCGTGTTGACTCAGGACCTTGATTTTTATACACCTAATAGGGACTATAGACCTCAGTATCTGGTATAAATTTCAACTTACCACCCGTTCCTGAGAAAATCGGTGACAGACAGACGGACGGACAAGAGATCCTATAAGGAGGAGAGTGATCTTATAAGGGTTCCTTTTTTTACCTTTTGAGGTACGGAAACCTAAAAACGAAAAATTGCTTCTAATATATTCTAAAGTCCCTTGTAGTTTTTTAGTAGCCTATAGAGTCAAATTTATGAAATTAAAATAATATCGTAAGAAACGCAATAGGGGTGATGAAAAAAACAATTTCTTTTTTTAAAGCTTCAACAAAGCGTTCTAGTGCTTTAAAAAATATAATGGGGTGTAAAACTTTCTGGAAGGTGCGAGACAAGGTGGATTGAAAGACATAATGGAGTCATGCAGTTCAGATCTTTGCTTCCAAAAATAGTTGAAACCCTTGACTGTATATCACAGAGGACAGATAGTGAGAAATCATCAGCTAAATGTTTAAAACTGTCTCTATGTAATAGTGCATTTTTAGTTTCTATTAGCCGTGATTCTATGACACACTCACTAAACTATAATCTGACTTAATTTCTTCATATGAAATCAACCTTGTCTTCTTCGTAACAAGGTATATTTATTACTGGCATCTATTTCGCAGTAGAAACTAAATTTCCTTATCCCTTTTATTCCAATGCCGTATAATTGCCACACACCGAGAGTCCTCATTTATTCAAATGCCGTATAAAAACTTGTTCAAAACGAACTAAGATGACGTTATTTTAATCGGCACCTACGAAGACGCTTACTAAAAACACAGAACAAAAGAGATGGCATTCAACGAATAGCGGCTCTCGCAACGTGGTAATTTAGTTTATTTAAGCGTGTCAGACTATAGTCGACAAATAAAATGCTTATTTCGATAACAGCATAATGTTACCTACTTGTTTAAACCTTTTTTTTAAGACCTTTTTCAAAGTGTCCAAGGTTTACATCTAATATGAAGAAAATTTGGTCAGATTATAGTTTAGAGAGCGGTGTTACAGAATCGGCACCATTGTCTGTTTATCCGATTTGCTGTCTTGCACTTTGCCGTTGAGTCATTTTTTCCAAAAGACCGAAATTGATCGAAGTCTGCTCAAGATCTGCTCGCAAATACTTCAAAACTACTAGACAAGAAGCGAGCTCAAGCAAAAAATGAATTTGATAGCCTTTATCAAGAAATATGCGATACTGCAAAGGAGTTTGAAGTCGATATTAAAGTAGGTACCTCGTAAAACTTCAGAACAAAAAAAACCGTGAAAATTATCCTTCTAATGATCCAGCAGACAATTTTTGTATCTCTATTATAGAAAATGTGGTTCAAGATTTAAAGGGACGTTTTTCTGAAGAAACAGTGAATTTATCTTCTTTGGAAGTCTTATTTCCTAATTCAAAAATTTTACAAAAATATTTTCTAAAAGACAGCTAATGAACTTGCTAAAAATATTCGAGTTATTTTGAGCAAAATGAAAGTGTTTTAAAAAATTCAATAATATCAGAATTAAAGATGTGTGAAGCTAATGTGGGACAGGGAAAAATATTATTCTTCTCAAGGAACAATGAAACTATTAGAATCTTGCGATGTCGAAGTATTTCCATGCTTACACTTGTTACGAATTTTCATCACTTTGCCTTTGAATGGCGTAAGAACTTTTTCATCCCCAATGACGGAAGAACGACTTATTGGACTTACTTTGTTAAATGTACATTTTGATATAGATGGAAATATTGATGACATTATAGATAGATTTGCAAGAACACAAAAGCGTAGATTAGAATTTACTTTGTAAAATAAAGTTATTATAAAAAACTGTGTACTTCATTTAGTTATAGTACTTATAGTATAGTATAGTAGTACATTAAATATGTTGATAGTGCAATGTATAAATTTTTAGTCAGTAACTTTTTTAACCATCAGCTAATTATTTGTGATCAACACATCTGATGATCTGATCAAACCACAGCATTTCAAACCGAGTGTCACTTTCCAACATGTAATAATTCGTACTCAGCAGGTCACGAAAGCAACAGGACCTAGTTTTGTAGAAATAATAAAAAGAAGTTTAAGAGCTTTTTTAAATTTAAGACATAATATACATTAATACCGAAAAATCCTTAAGCTGTGAGCTTTATTAAAATTTAAGTTTCATTGCATATGCAAGATCACAGACTAAATTCGCAAGATTTTTTGCGTGCTTACTTTTTTATTGCTTCTTGCAATGCGCCGGTGTGTACTTGGAATTAGTATCATATTTTCGGACATCTGGTCATTTCTTCCAGGTATTTGTATTTATTATTATAGGTCTGAAAAAGAACAAAAAAATAAATATTTAGATCATTGTACAAAGTTAATAGGTATTTATTTGTGTTGTTTAACACAAAATGTGGGAAAAAAACTGGTCTTATAACGATTTCTTTTAATTTAAAAAAAAATACTTTATAATTCGACTTCTAGATTAATTATAAAATAAAATTATTAATTGTGTTTTGCTCAAATTAAATCATAAAATAATAGTTATATGCCACAAAAATGCAAGAACTTACCGATTTCTAGCTCTAAATCACAAAATATTACAAATTGATCACGCACGCACGAATTTTTTCAAGCATGCGGCTGAGAGGCGGGACATAAAAAGCTGTTTGGTTTTAGTATTTTTTTCAATTTTTAAAGCCTGTGAATACTTTATTTTACACTGGAATACTTGCATTTACTATTTTATCTACAATTATTACGTAAAAAGAACATAAATATTACCACGCTGGTCCAATATTACCCAAAATGACTGTATTGCTATTATTTTGCCTAAAACTCGTTGGCACGCTAGGGTAATTGCCAAGATTCGTATTTTAAAGATTGAATGTAAAATGAGTTTTGCATATTAATGGACTCCTGACCGAATTTGATTCAATGCGGCGAAACTTAATGAGATTACTTAAATGTACTCGTAATCCTTCACTCTCATTGTGACTTCGTCCTTCTGAAGCACGGGGTTAAGGTACCTCCAAATTCTTAACTTTAATGTTCCTGTCCTATAGATACAATCTTGTTTTCAATATTATGGGAGACATTAAATCTATGCTTTATGTTATTATTAATAATATTATAAATGCGAAAGTAACTGTCTGTCTGTCTATTAGTTTTCACACCTAACCGCTGAAACCATTTCGACAAATTTAGGTAGGTAGGTAGGTTAGAGAAATACTTTTTTCGTGAAAATAAAACTTAAAGTTGGTGAAGGTAAAGGAATAAAGTTTGTATGGGAGAGATTTTACGCAGACGAAATCGCGGACACTAGCTGTTATATGTGTGTGTATGTAGGTTCACGTTCAGAAACTACATTTTTAAAGCAACCGTAAAATCGTAAATTATTGTAAAGTGCTTAGTAGGCTAGTACGGCTGGTTGCGCCATAAAAAGTTTCTTATCAATGAAGTTAATGTATTTTACCTGTTCACAGCTTGATCCAATACAGATAAAGTTCTGCAATGTTAAAGATATGCGCAAACACTCACCGACCATTTATCTATGTAAATAAAACATGATTGACAAATTTCGCAATAGGCTATTGACTCTTATCATTATTGAAGTGTAACATTTCCATTAAAAGGTTTTCTAACAGTAAAGTAAATACTCGTGCTGAGTATACTTTTCATTAATTTACCAAAGGTTTATTGTTTTAAAATATTCTTCTTTTAAAAACCATTCAGTAAAAGGAAAAAAAACAGTAAAAGGGAAAAAAAATTTAAACTGTTTTCGATAAAGAGAATAAAGTCTTACCTTAGTAAAATACGAGTCTCAATAATTACTATAAGTTCCCTGTGGTGAGATTTCGCGCCCGCGCTGGCGGTGTGGTGTGACTTTTTTTTTAGGTGTTGCGAAAAAAGGGTAAAACTGTGCCTTAAAAATGCAAAGAAGGCCTCATGCCTCCGTTTAACCGACTTCAAAAAAAGTGTGTGGGTGTGTGTATTTTTTTTTATGTAGCTTCACCAATATTTCCGTCATCGACCGATTTCAAAAAATATTTTTTTTAGTTTGAAAGGGTATGCTCCCCAGGTGGTTCTAGTATCACCTAGTCCGGATCTGATGATGGTATCTGAGGGAAAACGGGGGAATCCCTCAAAAATTAAGGACAGATGTAGTGTGTTTGTTGATTTTCTTTGAAATTAAACAACATTGACGTTTAAAGTTACGAATATTATTGTTTTTAAACGACTTAAAAAAGAAGGAGGTTTTGTATTCGGCTTTTGTATTTTTTTTTATAACTTATTCAATCAAGTGTAGCAAGTTGTTAGACAAACTAATCGGGCTAATTAAACTAAAGTTAATAAAGTCTAACGAACTGCAGTTCGGTAATTTATATTACAGTAATGTTCTAAATACCGTATATACTCAGTACGTACGTACCTTACACAAAAAGTTTAAACATAAACACTTTAAGAAAGGGCACTGAAAAGTGAAAAATAATCGATTTGAAACTTAATTGGAAAGACTATGTAAATGTGACACTTAAGGTCAACACACACTATAACGGCACTGCTGCAGCACAGCGCCGCCTGAAATTAAGCCTACCGGTAGCCGCCAGTGTGTTTTACCACGCCTCGCCCGCGAGGTGCAAGGTCGCAGTCCGCGCGCCGCCAACGAGGTGCAAGCTAATTTCTATTTTTCTTTTTATTTGACGTGAAGTTTTTTCGCTGGTGGCTCGCAGTCGACGCGCTGTAAACACGCGGACCGCGCGCTATAAGTGAGTTGACCGCGAGCTTACGGCGCGCCGACTGCGAGTCGAGTTGTATGGTTGCAGCAAGCGCGCTTACTACCCGCCGTTGGCTTTTTCATATTGACATTATGAAATATATTATACGACCACGTTTTAATGCTCAGATTTGAATGACAACTTAATTGCTGGATTGGAGCCGTGCCGTTACCGTGACGGTATAGTGTATGATGACCTTTAAAATAATAGGTAACATTATAAAGTATCTGTTTGAAGTCGGTGCCAACCTCGAAACGCAATAATATTTAATATTGAATTATGCATAACATAATAATGCAATAATATTTAATTTAATATAAATAAAATTAAAGTATAACAATGACATTGTAAAAAACAATAGTTTAAAATCTTAGTTATTTTTTAAATACGTAGGTACGGACAGGTGCGTACCTATTATTATTTTCACTCTCGCGAGCGTGCGTGTGGAATACGAACCACGAGTCCAATCCGTTGTCGTAAGTAATAAACTATAGAGACTAAACATTGTAGTTTTTGTTTCAAGCCATTACGACTTAGATTCACAGAAACAATCATTGTATAGTCTGATTTATTATTACTATGGCATATTAAATGCATGCACGTAATGCATGCAATGCATTATTGATTTTTTTTTTAAAGACAATTCCCGCATTAGGAATTACACTCTTGTGTCGCGAGGGAGTTTATAAACATACAAACAACGGACACAAAGAACACCCAGACTCGGGTGGGAATCGAACCCACGACCTATGGCGTAGCAGTCAGGGTCACTAACCACTAGGCCAACAGGCCAGTCTATTAAACATAATGCCATTGACCGATACCTTAAGATGTGCTAAGAAAAATAACTAGATCATAACAAATCCGGCAAGTAGATTATAATAAATACTTTACGACACTAACAATAATTGTTATTTATTTCAGTTCGTGAACGGAAAATCGGTGCTGTTCCATGAAATCGGACATTTGCCGTTCGAAACTGAGATCACAGACGCAGTAAAGTACAACACCAGCAACCTGCTTACAGTCGTGGTGGACAACACGCTGCTAAGTGACACTATTCCACAGGGATCAATTAAAGATATTTATGCGGGGTGAGTGCTAACTAATGTGTATATTAATGGAGATATTTTCTTTTCAGTTGCTTGATAAAGACTTAAATATGACACCGTGTAGTCTTTAGTTCAAATATATGTAGTTCTACATATTTACATTTCTCCTAAAGAATAATATAGTTATTTCCAATGCCTGCTCCATAATAAAATACAGGAAAGATGCGTCTCTACTATTGCAAGCAGTAGGCAAACCCTTTCCTTATTTACTTGGGGGTGGTTGGGGCTGGTCATCTCCGAACTGCTATTACTTACATACAGCAGTAGTTTGCGCGACTGCTTATAGTTTAGAACAATACGTTCCATTGTCCTCACATTTAATTTGCGCATATAAGCAATGTAACCAAAAAGTTGTAAAAAAGATGTTGAAAAAGAGTGTCCTTGAAGTTTCTTGCCTGTTCTTCTCCACAGGATCTACTTATTGGAACGGGCAATAAGCTTCACGACTGACTTAGTCTGACTGACTACTACTCCTGACAATTCAAAAATACCTATAATGGTTTAATTGAAATAAATGATTTTGATTTAGATTGATTGATTTTGACTTCTAGCCACTGAATGTAGGTACTTTTTAAAGTAGCCATTCAGGAAAGAAAGAATCCCGTACTGTCGATTTCGGTTATAACCAGCTGGAGCTCCTCTAAGGTCTCCTTCTCCTCCTCTAAGTCTGAAGCTGAGAACTAAGTAAGCTTTAACACAAATATTTGCCTTATTTAGTTGCCTAAGGAGTTATTAAGGAACCCAGTAATATGTAACTGAAATTATTAGATGATTTAATTTCTTTTGTTGATATTCATAGCATTTAAATTTAACACGATGTTGGTATGTTTCATTACGGAGTTAATAACTTGGTTACGTAATTTCATTGTGAACGAATATATTATAAATGCGTGTCGAATGCAAAAACACTAATAAGTTAATCTTCGTATGCAATAAAATCTTATAAGTGGTGGTTCATAGCAACTACAATTAAACTAAAAGTAATAAAAAATCAATAATGCTTTTAAATGTCAAGATAAATACATATTATACAAAGCGAATAAACTATTGTGTTTTATTTCATTTTCTTCCTGTTTTGATTTGATTTTCATAGAATAGAAGTAAACAAGTTTATCCTCCACCTGCTTCACATATGGCGCGTTCTGGGAGCTCGATTAAATTCTATAGTGTATGACATTGGCATGTTGTTTAATGTACCGACCTGATGATACCTGCATCGTACTCCCCGGTTAGACAACACAGTCAGTGGGTAGAATTGCCAACGCACCAATGAAAGGGTGACCGTGTTGAAGTGCAAACGCAAATGTAGCCAACCACTGGTGTTTATTGGCATCAGTAATCGCTTCCCATGAGTTGTGTGAGAGTGCTCTTTTGCTAACTCCGTCGTAGATCCGTGAGATAGAATTATTCTGTAAGTAAACTAATTTGTTACAGAATAGGGACACTTAATATAGTATGTGACGGTACATGGCGAAACGAAAATGTCAAAAATCTGCGGGTGAATGAAGAACCTTCTACCTCACAGGTTCGACGTAGTTCATGTACCACCATACCAGACAGCCTGTGACCACGGTCAGTACAGCTTGGTTGAAACTTCAGACAATCCAAAGATCCTCCTCGGTAGTTCACTCTTGACAGAGTGGTCGTGATTTCATGATGATACTCTGGTTTGGATAATGCATCTCTGCAACGCGTCTCCATTTGTTGCGATCTTCAGCGTTATGGGAACACTGGGCTATAAAAGTTTGTGTCGCAGCTTTTATCATGTTTGTCCAACGTGATCCACCGCTTAAACAACGAGTCATTCCATGGGTCTTGGTTTGCTGTTGTTTGAACAATGTGTCCGAAGTATTTGAGGATTCGTATTTGCACAGTCGACGATGATGTCTCTTTAGTTTTGAGTTATTTCAGGATTGGTCCGAAATGCTATCCAAGGGGTCCGCAGCAGTCGCCGCTAGTACCACATTTCGAATGCATCAATTTTGCATTGGTGCTACAGACGATATGCCACGCAAAAGTACCTATTAGAAAGACTAAGCTTCTTATCCGGTCTACTTCCGTGGCTTTGGTGATGTTGCGGTTGCACCTGACTCTTGTCAGCTTTTCAACGGCAGATGTTGCGATATCACGTCCCCTCCAAATCTCGTCCTCACGCCCCCCAGTGTCCATGATCATAGAACCGAGGTACACGTGGCTTTGGACAACCTCACAGTTGCCAATCATGAGGGTCCATCATCATCTTGGTTTCGTCTCTGTTGATCGCGAGTCGAAAGGAGAAAGAGTCCCTAAGCGTGTCAGCAGCTGTTTCATATCTTCTTTCGATTGAGCGAGACGAGTTGAATGTGTTCTTGAGTTGAATTCAAAGGTATGTAGTAGGTACGTATTAATCGCCGTAATTCCCGTAAACATAACTATACATCATAGAACGCGAAATCTATATCCTACTCATAAAAAAAATGTTGCATTATTTAATAACTATGACCAAGATGTAACAAAGCTTGAACGTTGTTATGTTATATTTAAAGTCCTTTTTTATTTGTTGTGCAGTCCCAAGAAGATCCGGCAAGAGCAAACATACACGTTTGATTTCTTCAACTACGCGGGCATCCAACGCAGTGTGTACTTATACTCCACTCCTGAAACCTACATCGATGATGTTATTGTCAACACAGACATACAAGGCCTGACAGGTACTTATTACAAAGATAATTAAGTTCTTGATACTCAGAAATCTATTGGTTTAAATATAGTTGTGAATGAAAGATCCAGAGTTTGGACAAAGTGGTTCGTAAGCATCACTTCACTTCTTTGTAGTTGCTGAAGATGTATCTCAAATTAGATTACTTACATTTACATGTATATATCTCCAGTAATAGCATCCTTGCAAAGATAACATTTTAAATACATTTATGAAGAGTTATACGCCGTAAATAAAAAGCAGGTGGAAATTATTATTATTAGCGACTTTTCCACAACTGCAAAGTGGCCTTACTTAATTTAGCTTGATGTTTTTACAACATAAATTATTTTCGATTAAATGTTAAACGGTTAAATTTCATTTACAGGTTTTATAGTCTACAATGTGACCTACAGAGGCTCTGGTTCTGAGAAAATTCAATGCTTTGTAGAGGTTTTCGACAAGAATGATACGCAAGTAGCGGGCTACAATGAGTGCGCTGGTCTATTAGAGATAGGCAACGCCAAGTTTTGGTTTCCTTACTTAATGCACCCTGAACCTGGCTACTTGTACACCTTCAAGGTATTTTCTTTTTTTTCACTCTCACGATCACAATCACAACTTGAATATCTATGGTTATTTTTCTGTAATGCAGTGTTCCTCACTGTTCGAAAAAAAGATAAGATAGGGAGGGATCGAATCACAATTCAAATCAGAAACAATCAGAATTTGAATCGATCTGAAACACCCCATTATCGATTCCAGGGTGTGTCGAATTGAACCGATCAATCACGGTGTAATTCTCGAAATCATTTCTAGAAGTACAAATTAATAGCAATTTTGTATCCAATTATAATTATTACATAGTGGGCAGCCCGGTATTAACAGTTAATTAATCGATAAATTGATATTGCGAAACTCGATATAATCGAGAATCGTTTTAAGTGCCCTCGATTGGGTTACCTCGCATGCCATCCTTTGTAAAATAAATAATAGATTTGAAAACAATGCAACCTTCAAAAAAATGTTAAATTGTTTACCTATTACCTATTCATAATAATATGATTCGCATATTTTAATTTTCGAATTACTAAAATATTTTTCCATAAATTAGAAGTACCACTGTATTTCATTGAACACTGTGCTTGCGCCATTCTACATGGCCAATCTGCAAACCAATTTCCAATACAATTACTTCAATGCTTACAACACAGGCTGATAAATATCAGTGTAATTGTTTTAAACCACCTAATAGAAGGTTAAGAGGGATCTGCTGATATAGAACGGTCCTGCCTGTTATTTTATGAAATTAGTTGCTATGTATTACATAGTTAGTTACTATTAGTAAAATGCGTTTACATTTTAATAAAATCTTTTTTATTTTTACCTCGCAATTGGGTTTTATGCAGGACCTAATATGCAAACGAAATTAATTTTCAATTAAAAATGAAAGAAAACCCCCTAAATCTAAAATGTATTATACCCACTCCCGATAGCGCTGCTGCGCTGTAATACTCACTGCGGTAGTGCTGCAGTTTCTGCGGCCAACAAAACCAACTGCAAAATATTAAGTAAGGGCGTCTTGTGACCATATCATTGGTTTCAATCGGTTATATTTAAAGGGCAAAAGTGTTACATTTTATAGTAAATATATTTTTTTATAAAAATCTACGTTAGGCAGGCAGTCTATAACTTAGTGATTTTTCATTATTAATTAATTTACAGTTGTATTATTAAAACAACTTACCGGACCCTATTTTTTATGTACAAATTAATTAATTATGATTTTATTTCTTCAGACAAGTCTGCTAGGCTCGTTGGGAGAAGTCCTGGACACTTACAGCCAGAAAGTGGGTATTAGGACAGTGACGTGGACGAATACAACTATTTATCTAAATAACCAGCCCCTCTACTTGAAAGGATTCGGCATGCATGAAGATTCTGATGTAAGTATCTCTATATTCAGTTTTTTAGTACACTGTTCACAAGCTTATTCTTGTCTGCTGTTCTATTTAACCGATGTCTAAAAGTGAGGGTCTTATCGCATTTAACTTACCACCTTGCAATAATTAATTGTAGAAATTCATCACTACATATTATAAAACAAAGTCCCCCGCTGCGTCTGTCTGTCCGTTTGTTCGCGATAAACTCAAAAACTACTGAACAGACAGAACAGTTTATTTATATAATTTGTTAAGGTTTTGTGTAAATTAGTTGAAATATAATGATGATTGTTGAACATGTCTCAGCTACTCGTGCGAAGCCGGGGCGGGTTGCTAGTATTATTATAAATGTATCTTGCCTTCAACTACTGCCATGAGTCTCAGCAGAGGGCTGGCAACATCACGTTTCTAGAAATTGTTAGTTATTAGTTCCTGAATTTTGATACTTTGCAACAGACACAATAATGAATTTCTAATAAAAATGAATGAATGTCTGATAAAAACGAAAACACGGATACCTTTTTTTTATCCGAATAACACATCGACGAGGTCACGTTGTGTGTCAAATATGTTGAAATCCGATTGACTAAAACGGGAGGAACTATTTTCCCTTCCAGGGTACACCGTGAGGTTTTTTCTTTAAGCACCTCAAAATATTGATAATTAATTCTAACACATTTTTCGTGTCCTTAACCTACAATTGTCCAGACTTAGGGAACACAGTAAATAATGTGGTGAGGGAGTACATTAATTTTGAAAAAATTAAAATAATTTATTACCAAGTAATTACTAACAATATTGCCGGTGGCCCCACACTAGGCAAGCCTGTCCCTACATTGCTCGGGCGACGACGTAAAAGTAATTTAAACTTACAATAATAAGCAGTTTTACAAGAACAACTTAACAAGCATTTCTATTATGTAATGAAAAAACAAGTTTTAATAATGATGAGAACATAATTGATTTATTTTATTATTAGTAAATTTATATTATTATTATAATTATATAAAATATTCGTGTGTGTTATATTTTATATTAAATACATACATAAATTTGTAAATATTTATACATATATATATGATTTTATAAGTAGTTATATATTATTTCATACGTACTTTAACATTTCATGATAAATGTACTAAAAGATTTTCAGTTAAGTCTTGCGATAGAGAAGTGAGCCATTTTGTAACCGTAATCTTCACCTCTTTCACTGAGCATTGTTTAATGTCGCATGCGCTGGATGTTTTATTATAAATATAGATGTCCTTGAATGGACTAAATCGACTAAATGCAGTACCATACTATGGAATATCTTTAATTATTCTTTATCTAATATATACATCTCTTTCTACAGCTCCGAGGTAAAGGCTGGGACCCAGTCCTGTGGGTCAAAAACTTTAATCTGATCAAATGGCTCGGTGCAAACGCGTTTAGGACATCACATTACCCATACGCTGAAGAGATCTACCAGCTCGCTGATGAGTACGGCATCATGATCATTGATGAGTGCCCTGGAGTTGATATTGAGTGAGTATTGTCTAATTTTTAAATTTGCGCGTTCCATGATATACATATAATTAAGTATACATACGGGAATTTAACAAGATCAATAGGTATTACAATGAGTAGGTGGGAGACTGTAGGAGAGCCATGCTTCGGCACGCATGGGCCGGCTCGACCGGAGTGATACCACGGCCTCACAGAAAACCGGCTGTGAAGCAATACTTGCATTGCTTTTTGCCGAGTGAGTGAGGTTACCTGAGGCCCTAACCCTTCCCCCTCCCTCCCCCCATTCCCCTACTCCCACCTTAAAGGCCGGCAACGCACTTGTGACTCTTGAGTTGCACGTGCCCATGGGTGGCGGTAGTCATTTACCATCAGGTGACCCGTCTGCTCGTTTGCTTCTAGTTCAATTGAAAAGTTCTAGTGAAATTTATCATTTCTGTACTCACAGTAAGATCAATAAATTATCTTAAAGCCCTGAACCTTCACATTTAATAAGCCCAAGCTTGGTCACATTTTGCGGCGTTAATTTCTTGCACGCGCTTACCCACGTCTCTATCGTCATCCCAAACTTCTAGCACTGCTTTTGTATGAAACAGTACTGTTATGTATGAACACTGAATGCAAGTGCCAACAGTAATACAATTCTACTTCGCACAGTTTTTCTTGGGTTGAACTCAATGTGTAAGTAAGGCTTGTTGTTCAGATCCGAGTGATTGTACTTACACTGTAAAACTACATTTCCTTCGTTTGTAAATTTTACCCATTTTTGCAACATTTTTCATGGATGCTCCGCTCGTTTTGGATGTTACGTGATGTTATATAGCATATAGCCTTCCTTGATAAATGGGCTAATATCCAACACTAAAAGAATTATTCAATTCGAACCAGTAGTTCCTGAGATTAGCGCGTTCAACCAAACAAACAAACTCTTCAGTTTTATTATTTTAGGATAGATATAGAGGTACAGACCTTCTCTCTTCCTGCTGATATCGTTGAAAGTATTTTTGTTCCCACTGTCAACAATGCCGTTACTTGAAAGTCTTGAAACGACATATAAAAATCTCAGGTTAATCCTATTTTATTCTACAGCATATTCACGGGTAATCTATTGACTAAGCACAAGCAGTCTATAACAGAGATGATCCGACGCGACAAGAACCACCCGAGTGTGATCATGTGGTCCATCGCCAACGAGCCCAGATCCGGCAACAAACTCGCTGACAAATACTTTGGGTACGTACCTGTTGCGCATTATTATTTAACCTTCTTTTTAAAAAGAAGGTTGTAGGAAGTAAAAAGTGTAAGAAGTATAAATATGACACCTATGTCTATGATATAGTAGTCCCTGAACAGATGTTGCAATTTAAATACAGGTTCCTTTAAATGGGAAATCGAATTTAAATGTGAGTTCTTAACAAATAAAGGAACTCTAACCTCCTTGTTCATACACAGCATTATCATATATATCATATTTTGTATATTGCTCCCCAGATGTAATAATATATGCGAAAGTTACTGCTTCAAGCTGGAACAGATACACGAGACATTTCACATATAAAAATTTTAAACATACATATATGTATAATGTATATAGGCCTGCCATCACTTAAATTACCGACACTGGACTAAAACTTCAAAAACCCTGGACACATGTGTGAAACCTCGATTTTTTCCCGGACACCGTAAAAAAATTTAGTAATTTTTTATAAATTTGCTGTGAAATCGGTAACAAGCTCTTTAGCTTGTTCACGTATCTAAGAATAATATTTTTCAGACACCTTTTGAAAAACCCGTCCGGACGCTCACCGGACGCCCCCTCTAAACTAGGAAAAATCCGGGGAAACCTGGACGGATGGCAGCCCTATGTATATATAATGCTTATCATACTTTTACTAAACTGCTGCGTATAGGCGTTCATGAATAAAACCGCCTCGAAAGTGCAGTATATTATATTTATGACTATAATGCTATTATGTTAATGGTGGAAGGTCTTGGGTCCGATTCCTGAAAAGGTGGCATGGAGTTTCTGCTAACGTATGTTGACAAAAGCTAAATTTCATACACCTCGCTGTTTAATTTTTGAAGTGAGAACTTCTTTGGCGGCGTTGTGCAGTTTTTGGGATATGTAAAAAATGTTAAACTCGCGTCAGGACACGTGACCTGATCGAAAATTTGTAAGACGAAGCCGAGTTTCTTATATTCAAAAAAGTATAACATTCGAAATTCAAACATTTATGAGCGGCCAGGAGCGCAGAATTTCCAGTGTACCCTATGTATACATTTAGATATATTATTACCTACTTTTTATTTTAACCTAATTATATATATATACAGATGTGTGTGTGTGTATGTATATGCAAATACATTGAGAAGTTATGTTTTCACTTCTGACGTGCAGTCCTACGACTGTAGTTTTTTTTTTTATATACGTACTTATATACAAAGAGGTAAGATATATTTTAATATAATATTCAATTTTAATTGTATTCCTAAGATGATCACTCTAGGCCTAATAGTCATGGGCATCTTGCTTGTTTTTCACGGTGAATCACGAATACAATTTCTTGCTCTAGGCTCTGCCAAAAAGTTCATTCCTCTTGCCGTACTTAAGAAGTTAAATGAGCCTTGAGTACGTCTAAATTAATAAATTAAAATAAATTTAATTTATTTACTGTATAATTCCACTTTTAGAACATATTTATTTTATAATTGTCTGTCTCTTCGTTAAAATTCACATAGATTATTTTAAATTATCATTGCGCTTTCTTCGGTCTATTATGACTAAAATAAAAGGTTTGGTCAAATGATATTATGTCTGAGCCTTTGAGCCATGGTGGCTCGGCGGGCTCTTCACGCCACCCACAAACGCCCTCGGGCGGGGACCGACTGCTACTCTTTGTCCGGTATTTCGTCGTCAGGGTATTCCGGTAATTCGGTGTAGGTAGTAATTGTGTGAGATGTGTCAAGTTATTATTATTATAGGCTATCGCCAAGTATTAATTATAACTTCTGGAAAACTAGACATCCTTCTGCGAGTGCTGTATATTACGGGGAAGCTTGATTAGTTACAAGCTTATCAGTTTCATAAACATACAAGCATTCAAATTTTTTTAAAATGTTGTATATTAGTTTGGAAGCCCTAATAGATTGACATTTGTGAGTATTTTGCAGTTGCAATAATATTACATACGTGTTGAATTGATAACCTCCTTTTTGAAGTTGGTTAAAGCAGAGGCACTTTACCTTTGAGAAATATAGCAACGAAAATAGCGAGGGCTATTTTGCCAAGCAGATACTCAAAAAAGTGTAGCCCAAAATCAGAACACTAAATAAAAACAAAACTTTAAAAAATAAGCTTTTAAGTCATGCACTGCATGCACCTGCATGTCACAAAAGGAATGAAATAAATTTAGGTTTTGTTGCCTTCAAAAAGCTTACACGTGAAAGGAAAAAGACAATCCTATGACAACGTCGTTATTTTATTCAAGGTTGATTTATGCATATACGAACGCCTCGTCAATTCAAAATAAATAATTTTAGAATAAAGCCACCGATACATTTAATAACCAGATGGACCAGTCAAGGACCTCCTAAGAAGTTGTACAAAATAAAAGTTTAGTCACGTTCTTAAAAACACGCACAAATAATGTAACACGCGTTCAAACTAGAAATTTTTGATTATTAAGCTTGTCACGTTCTGTTGTTACTTCGACAATGGAACATTACGCACCAAGCAATAGGCATAGATTACTTTCTCATAAAATATGTTACTTTATGAAACTAACCAAACGTGATGGTAATATTATCTAGGCACGGGAGGGCAAGAGGGCAGCTAAAGCCGGGTACGCCCATGTACGCTCACGTGTGTAAATATGTGCGATGGGAGAAACTTTAACCTACTAGCATACTATTTTGTATTCTGTGCTACTAGTTAACCAACTTCTCGAAATCAAACGTAAGCAGTCACAGCAAAGTCTGGTCGGTGTAGATTATCTTGCCATTGTGTGAAGAAATATCTAAATTATCTAATATATATAAAAATCTGTCCAAAACTTATTATAGTTATACACACGTATGTTTTCAACTAGCAGTTCCTATTCATATTTATATATTTTGCGCGGACCCCCATTTTCTTTTCCAAAATAAAAGTAACCTAAGTTACTCCTTGTAACATTATCTATCTGCCAGCGAAAGTCCCGTGGAAAGCGGTTCAAATCGGAACGAACAAACAATCAGACGGACAAATAAAAATAAAACAAAACTGATTTTAGACATAAGGTGTCCTGCAAATAACTGTGTGAGCTTAAAAAAACCATTATTTTGACATTACAAACGGACATTTCAATTTTATTTATTTGTATTGATAATTATAATACAATATTCATAATACACATTTTTAGAACTTCCCTTGTTAAAGGAGTTTATTTAGAGAATGACGTTTAAATAATTTTAATGACAATATTTATTGTTTTCAGGGAATTGGTGAAACACGTCAAATCGATGGATCTATCCAGGCCTGTTACTATCGCCATATCTGTCAGTTCTTTGCTCGATAAATCAGTAAGTATCTTGATTAAATAAACTGCTTTTAAATTAAATGACAGTGCAGTGCAGTCATGATGATGAGTCAAAGAGTAAAAAAACTTCTACAATTAGTAATAAAGTCACTCTTTTTATTTTAGACTTGATCCTTTTTCAGATTCTTCTTTAAGAAGAAGAATCTGAAAATTCTCTCTGAAATTAAGACTAAAGAAAAGTCTTTAGTCTTCTATTTCTATGACGGAAGAAAAGGACTGACTTGATTTTATTAATTTATGTATTAGTAGATTAACGACGATACTTTACATTAGAATGACTTATGATGTAGATGTTCAAGACAATACCATTTTAATCAATTTGTCTCCCGTCCAAAATTTCCTCCAGTTGTTGAAATCATCCATTATTGTGTCAGATAAGTAACTGTCTCTCTACTATCTGTTCTACGGCTCATCACTGAGAAAGGATTCATGGCTGAGTACTATTTAAAGTCCATTCCCAGTAATTTATTCTACTTAGTGAGATTTGGAATAAACTAACTGAGTATGTGGAAATACTTGTTGCGTATGAATGGTTTTTGAACACAATAACATAATCTTACGTAAACGATATGTACAATTTCCAGGGTCGTCACTTAGACGTGATCTCATTCAACCGATACAATGGATGGTATGCCAACGCAGGCTCAACAGTTCAGATCTCACACAATGTGATAGAAGAGGCCACCAACTGGCACCGCCTTCACTCCAAACCAATTATCATGAGCGAATACGGAGCTGATACCATCGCGGGATTGCATCTGGTTAGTAAATATTTAATGGTAGCCATAAACAGTAACTTATAGGTTTTCTCTATAGAAACTATACTAAAAAAAAGCTTAACGGGCAGTAAGATTTAAAAGATAGGACTTATGATATACTTATTTCATTATACTACAGAAGCCTTTTACAACTTTTACATTCTGTGCTAATTATATTTAACTTAACTACACCCTAACTGTAGTAAGTAAATTAAACTTTAGGCATATTTTAGACAGGTAGCACTATTACATCACAAACACCAGCTATAAATTGGGAGTGCGCTTGTCGACGAACCCAACTCATTACTGGAAAACGCTAATAGATAGCACATGGCAAATAAATGCATAAAAATCTGCTGTAGAATAATGATATTAATCAATCATAATATTTGAACACATAGTTACAACAACTTAACAAATCGAGACCACGCTCATTTTTAACGTCAAATAAATTAAAACGTTAAGTACGATCTGAAATGGTTTACCAACAGTCGATTGGTCCATGAACCGTTGGTCAACATTATCTTTAAACCATAAACTTTGCATCCACGAACATTTCGCCGAACGATTCACTATTTATAGTCATTGGTTTAGGTTAGGTTAGAACTGTGACCACAACGCACGAGCCGAGCGAGCGAAGCGAGCGTGCCGCGGCAGCGGCCGGCGAAGTGCCAGAACCGAATCGGTCCTATATAACCTAAACCAATGACTATAAATAGTGAATCGACGTAGAGTAATGCTGGCGAAACGTTCGTGGATGAAAAGTCCATTGGACGAAAAGTTTATGGTTTAAAGATAATATTGACCAACGGTTCATGGACCAATCGACTGTTGGTAAACCGTTTCAGATTCCGTTAAGTAATCATTGCTTAAATTTTGTATGAAAAAAAATATCGACTAATGCACTCTTATGAAACTATTATTTAGAAAATCAACCCAAACTCTAATCAACAGCTTTATCTGTTGGCTTAGCAGTATAACGGTTTACTAAGAAACGGTTTTACCTAAGCTCATGAGTGCCTTTATCGTTCATAGTTACAACAGCCTCAGCAACAATAGAACCATCGCCTTTTACCTTGTTTTAAATAAAGAAAAATGTGGGGGTAAAACTTTTTGGTAATAATATAGAAAAGCAAACCAATCGTGACTTGTTTTCTAGTTCGAACTTCCTTTGTAGACTTTTTTTATTGAGAAATGGCATAGGCGTTTGTCTGCCAACTCACCTGATGGAAAGTGACTTTGAAAACAAAGAATGCACACGCCTATCCAAGAAAGAAATATTATTTTTTAACAATAAATATATAGGTAATATAATATCTTCGCATGATTTGTTATTTTTTTTATGCTTCTTTTGCAGTATCCTGAGTTTATCTGGTCCGAGGAATACCAATGCAAACTATTGTCCGAACACTTCAAGGCCTTTGATTACCTGCGACAGACCGGCTTCTTCGCGGGAGAATTTATATGGAATTTCGCGGACTTCAAGACTGCACAATGTAAGTACCTTACTTCAACGATGTAGATATCATAAATATGATTGTGTTTTTAATTCTTTACTACTTCCAAGTCTTCAGATTTGGCAATAAATACTGTTAAGTAATAAAAATAATGATCTACTAGGTATTCACCTTGTACTGTGCTTATTCCTCTGATTATTAGACGACTTTCAATCCATGTCACAGTCTTTAGGTACATAATAACCCCCACTTAAATCTTAGAATGCCAATCATCATCATTATCAACATCTTTTTACAATGCCCTTTGCCATTGTAGTATAATTTTTGACTTGTTACTTAGGCAGGTCTTTGAAAGTTTTCAAGCATCGTCGGAATCGCCCCAAAATTCAGAACGGACGCAAATGGTACCGGTGTAACCGTAAGCGATACGTACATGATTATAAGAACGATTGTGTCATGAGTATCGTGGTACATTATATGTATAGATACTTGTTTTTTGGTGGTGGTATATAAATTCGACTATAATATCTTCGCATGATTTGTGAATGAACTGGGAATGAAATCCGAAAGTGCGCATTATCAAACTAGCAGGCCTTGTGACAAGAGTCATTGGGTACAAAAATGTCTGGTTAAAATAGGTCCTAACTTTGAACAATCAGCCCATCACATCATCATGAATTTTCTCTAAACGATTTCTGAAGTAGGTAAGTAGTATCCCCATCTCTTGGCCATTTAACCAAAGGTAACCTTTAGGTACTTAGAGCCCAAAAAAACAGTGAATCCACGTTGCATTCATTTTTTAATATAAATCTTATCTTTGCTCTTTTGTCTTCCACTTTTTGACTAAAGAAAGAAATTAAATTATAAATATTACCTACCTAGTATCTTCGATTTTTCCAATTTACTTCTGATTCAACTCGTTACGAATTTCAGAACACCTTACGTTTCCCTAGGCGCTGCCCAGTGTCATGCTCGGTCTATTTAGGAGTTGATCGTTTTGTTCAGGAGTCACAACAGTCTTCTCGAGAAGGTTCTAGATAAAACAAAGACCAAAGCTGTCAGGCCTCACAAAATTGATAGGTAGACCTTAACATAATTCTGTCACCGGGCCTGAAGATCAAGCTTGCAATGCCCTTGCATTATATTTTAGCATGAGATACTACAAGATGGAAAAAATACTAATAGATTTATTATTGTGTTTGTAGACATAATATCAAATTAAAGTAATAAGAAGCATGCAGTTTTTGTTCATAGAATTTAAAAAATATATTCCTTACGCGAAATTGCTTAGTAGACAATTGCCGTGATCAGTTTATGTAGTTAAATTATAATAAGAAACTATCACGGACATCAGTCACCAGTGGCGTAACTATACCATCTGAGGCCCGTGGCTAATTCTTCGGATGTGTGTGAGTCTGACTCGCACTTGGCCGTTATTTTCGAACTCGTGTATTTTATTAGGTTTATTAAATTACGATACGACCTTCAAACCTTCAAGAAAAGAGCGTACTCCTATCTCAAAGGCCGGCAACGCACTTGTGACTCTTGAGTTGCAGGTGTCCATGGGTGACGGTAGTCACTTACCATTACCATCAGGTGACCCGTCTGCTCGTTTGTCCTATATAAGATAAAAAAAAATTGATAACTTTTATAGATTAAATATAAAATTAATATTTTTATAATACATGTTATTATTAGTGCCTCCTGTGTTCAGGGCCTTTGGTGCCCGGGGGCCACCTCGAGCCACGGCCCCGTGGCATTATGCTCGCTCTGCCACCTTATTGTTACGCCACTGTCAGTCACGATATTATTGTTTAACAATTACATCAAACCTTATATATTCAGTTGGTCTTTCTTCAGAATGACATTTGAATGATTCATATAGCCAGAACTGTATATTATTTGTGTTTATTTGTATAAGACACTTAAAGCACGAGTAGGTACTCCTCTGAATTATTAAATAATTTCTATTTTGCAGCAATTACTCGCGTGGGCGGCAACAAGAAGGGTATATTCACCCGCAACCGTCAACCAAAGGCTGCAGCTCATCACATTCGTGCGAGATACCACGCTTTAGCAGCATCTGACTATGGTATAACAAACATTCAAACATCTTATTACGTCAGTGATGACCAGCCCGCCGTACATAACGAGTTGTAACCAATACGTGATGACTTAGCCATAGGCGTAGGAGAAAGCCATCCTGGAACATGGAGACAGCATGTTTCAGAAATTACACAATAGTACCTTCTGACTTGCCCTTATGCAGATCAACGCCAAAAAATTTAGGTCTGTTATGAACCATTACAACTTGCAAACCTAATGTGATTGTCAATTAAGCAGTTGGCAGAACAATGCATTATAAACGTCAGAATTGAAATCTTTAGATATTATACTACGTTATGTATTTATTAATAAGTACCCAGATGCGTGTGGATACACTGGACGTTCGATCTTGCTTCGGCGAGTGTTTATCTACGATTTAATTATATCTATAAAAGTTGTTGAAGTTACTTTGTTAAATCTTGTTCGATTTATACACACATGAGTTTTGAAGAAAAATGCGGATACTTTCAGCTTCAAATATTTATTATGATATCTGTTACCAACATTCCTAACTACGTCTATGGTCCCCGCCATAATAATCACCAAATAGTATACATATTATAAGTTTTAGCATACGTTCACATGACAGGCGTTAGGTGCGTGTTGGGTTTTGCGGGTGACGCGCGCTACCATGTGGAGGACTTGAACAAAATTCATGTACCTACTTGTTAACGCGCGTTCAACGCCCGTCGTCTGAACGTAGCCTTAATGTTCTAGTTGAAATGCCATGCCGCATGGCAAGCGAATGATTTTGTGCGTACTTGCCCCTAATTTTGTACCACTGGGATGCGTGTCTATGCATTGGTACTTAATAACAGAAGTTAGCACTTTTTTATATATAGAATACATTTTATTATTAGGTAAGTTATAGTTATAGTAAAAGTGTAAGATAGGTATGCATACCACGACCAAAATGTTTTACGCCTTTCTCAAGCCATAGCTAGCGACTTTTCGTAAGGAACAATTACGTTTTTTATACATAACTAGCACCCGACAGACATTGTCCTGTCATTTTAATTTTTTTGGTTTGTTTAAAACAATGTTCCTATAATTTGATCAATGAATTCAGCAGGAAAAATGTAGTTTTTCAATTTGAATAACGAAAACAAAGCAACTTTACTAAACTGTGGGTCTTAATTCTATTTCTATTCTGGGTGATTAATTCAACCGCACATCGCTCCATTCACAACGGTTTCCTGTTGTGGTATTAATAATGGGATCGTTATTTATGAGATTAGTATTATTTAAACAATAATTTTATCACAATTTTTTACATTCCTGATATTGTTTTGTTATAAATATTCGATAACCAATAACACGGTATGTCTGAGATAAGCATTGGCCAAAAACACTTGGTCCAATATTAGTGTCAATGTGTGAAAAGAAAAGAAAATATTTCGCAGAGCGACGGTTGGACATCACTAGTTATGTACGGTAGTGGCTCTGCTGGACCTTGTCCGATGTGCTTAAAAGTATTTAATATTTAAGTTCCTAAAATGTCACTTACGATAAGTCGACGGTCAGAGCTTATTTTGTCTAACAGAAGTTAAGCACCTGGACACTAAGTTAGTACTTCTGACAACAGCACAACAGGGCCAAATGATATTTAAAAAAAATGTTAACGGTACTTTCACAGATAATAAAAGTGATTTAAATACGTAATTTTACATGTTGTTCATAAAGACACTAAAAATTGCATTAGGTATAATTGAAAATAATGCCTCTAAAAGTGTGTTGTGATAAATCTGTTGTATTTTTATCAAAAAATGTACAATAATGTGTATATGACAGTATGAGAATTACATTTGTAATTTATATTATTTATATTGAAGAAATATTAAACGTATGAATTTTATGCAAAGAGAATATTAATTTATTTATAACGAGAATAAAGTACAAAAAATGGATACATTTGTTTTATTTCATTAAGAAATTGACAGTTTTTTCAAACGACTCTATATAAGTGTAGAGGGAATGACGCGATGTGCCAAAATAAAAAATGGAGATTACAGACTGAAAATGATTAAAGAGTTGGAGGTATCCGAAAATAATGCCTCGCCTTGTGTGGTTGTTTTCTTGAGTCTCTGCTTTTTCTTTTTTAACGCAATTTTACTGGCTTTACTAACTAACAATGTAATCAAATCTAAGAAGTCAATTTTAAACTAGGTACCTACTTATAACTTGGCATCTGTGAGTTGATCTGATGATGGGGCCAGGAGGTGGCTAGTGAACCTCTTCAGTAGCCACTTATAAACTGCAAGAGTTTGGGTTCATATGATGCATTTTGACGAGTCCAACAAATTGGGCTTGGTAAAGATGGTCTGATGGTTGGAGTGGAAATCTTTTTTACTTTTTAATTTAATTCAGTTCGCTATTAAAGCGTGTTTTTTTAGTTTTACTAAACTATTATTAAGTATTTATGCAGACAAAGTAGGCAAGACGCAGATGGCCAGATGGTTTGCAGTAGGTAGGTAAACAACGGTGCCCGAAACACCAGCATCACCAGAAGAATTTGCAGATGAAATAACTGCCAGAGTGAAATTTGTAGTCATTTATTAAAAAAAATTTTTTATTAGTACCTATACAATACTAGAACAAACAAACTATACTATAATTCTAGATCGGCGTTGAGCTTCCAACTTGGAAAACCGTAGTTGGCGGAGCGAAATCGTTTTTTTACATTTTTTTTTGTTATTTCAATTGTTCGTTAACTGTTCGTCATTGTTCGATCAAAATTTTTATTTGTTCGATCTTAGTTTTCATTTTATGTAAAATGTAAAAAAACGATTTCTCCCCGCCAACATAAGTAAGACAGCCCGGATTTACGAGGTATTACGTATTATTATTTTTTTGTTAATGCAATTGTAAGTTTATGATATGTGCCCTTTAACCCACCTTTTTCCCGTAATTAGTATGATTGATAAATAGGAGATCCATGTGTCAGTTCCTAGATTATTTTACCAAACCAACGATTTAATTAAGATTGCGACAAGAAATAGATTTTGGATATATTTCTGAGCTAATAACAGCTCAATCATGCACAAGGTAGGGTAAGGAATGCCTTAATAATATGCCTTACTCATATATTTTCGGTACCTGTCCAACTTTATCAAACGACTAATCAGGCTATTGCAGTCCACAGCTCTCCCAACGTGCACCATAGCACCCGTTCCTCCGCCTTCCGCATCTAATCTATCCCAACTACCTTCGTCAGATCGTCAGTCCATCTGGCTGGAGGGCGTCCTACCTTCCTTTTCCCGATTCGCGGTCTCCACTCTAAGACCTGTTTGCTCCAACGGCCATCGGACCTTCGGCAGATGTGGCCAGCCCTTTGCCTCCTCAGAATGCTTAATCTGCGAGCTATGTCGTCGGTAACTGTTGTTCTTTGTCGGATGACCTCATTACGAATTTTATTGGTCTTAGAGCTAGACGATCATCGTGGCGGTGTCATCTCAGCACCTCGATATACCGCCAGTCTCCAGAGCATCTAAAACTGCCTAGGTCTCGATGTATTCGAAGGCTTGATGTCAGAATTAAAGAGACTTTTCAGGATTGGGATCCGATCCGGGAGTAATTCCGTCATCGACAGGAGGCCTTTTGTTCTTTAGCTGACTAAGAGACGTCTCAATCTCGCTTTGGACAATTTCATGTATCTTATCGTTGTAACCCTACGTTAATGGGGCTCTATGGTCACCATCACTGAGCCTCTTTTATTCTGTTATCCGTGATACGTATAGCTATCCATTAAACTTCTCGATCTCGTCGAAAATCTCGAACTTTGAGGTGACTGTTCTGCAATTCTAAGTTTTAAATTTCGTCAGATGGGGCGTCCCCAAGTGCTGAGCAAACACTTTCGCAGTTCGCTCAATCGCATTCTATATAGTGCGTGTTTTGAAGCGTCGGAGACCGCGTCGTATCAGCTTTTATATTATTTAATTTAAGCAAAGACAGGAGAGCTATCTGACAAAGATGAAAGAGCGGCTAACAGCTCGCGCCTTTTCCTCATAAGCTCGAGAGCCTCGGGAGAGAATTTGAACTCTTTCTGCTTGCATTTCACTTTCGAGCCTTTCGGTAAACGTAATTAAATCATTTTTATTGCGTTTAAAAACAATGTATTCAATTATCTGGTAACAATCCGCCGGATGATGACGATGAAATTCAATTAATCAAGTAAAGTTTACAAATTTCGCGCAAACTGTAACGAGCAATTTTCTATAAATAAAATCATCAACTACAGCATCGCTGCGTCGTATGAAGTCTTGTTCATTAATTTTGACTCAATGCACAAAAGATCTAAGACGTTTAGCTTTTCTTGGCTTAAGGTAGATCTTAGATAATTTTTCAAACCTGCAATGCCTTGGCCAACACACTTAGCGAATGGTCACGTCACTCATTCCCACGCCGCAACCACATGCGAATGCGCAAATTGTCGAAAAAAAATATCTAAGAGATTAAACATATTACATGTTGTATTGTTTAAGTGAACCTAATAAAATTTAGGTATTAAATAAGAATCTTTTAATTACTGTAAGACTGAAGAACATGTTGGCCCTAAATTTGCCACCCCTACGATCTGCCGCTGTGGCTCCAGCCTACTCAACCTGCTGGTAAATCCGTCACTGCTACTAAGCGTTTCTTCACACACCTGCACATAATATATTCGAAGCTATAGCGAATGAGCCACTGTATCCCGTGGCCTACTGTTGTGGGTGACAGTGAATCCCCATCTATACAAAATGTACGAGAATAGCCTCGTATTACATCAGGCAGTGATAAAGAATGAATCTAAAAATGGAATCTTAATAGGGTGCATCATATCGTACTACACAGATCTATTGTATAAAATTAAACTCTTTGTCGGTGTAGAAAAGAGGAAAGTAACGTTAAAATGAATAGAATTTAAACGTACATGTGAGTAAATAAATAATGAGTATTGAGTAAGAGTGAGTAATAAATAGTTTTATAATGTATTTAACATTATAAAATACAAAACTATTTAAAATGAAGTAAAAAAATAAAACACTGAGTGACAAATTTTGCCAAAAGACTTGAGGCCTGAACTAAGAGATGAAATAAAAAAAATGCATTCTTGTTTGTCACAGTCGATTGACACCGATACTGTCAATAACGTCAGAAACGTGTGATTTTTATTTGGGTTTGTTGATTCTTGTAAATTGATCAAAGATGTGTTGCATACAGTGTAAACAAGATTCAAAATACAAATGTCCCGTATGCCGAGTTCCTTAGTAAGTATATAGTAAACCGCGTAATGTTATGTACATAAAAATCTTATAGAAACTAATACAAAGTATTCTTACAGTTGCTCAGTTGCATGCTATAAAGAACACAAGCAGAATCCTTGTTCTGCCCCACCAGAACCCGAAAAAGAATGTAATGACACTGAACAATCAGTAATCGAATATGAATATCCTACTGAAGACACAGTACCAATAGAAAAATTAAAATTATTAGGTAAGAATCATTGTGAATGTTTACTTATTTCACAATTCATATCTAGTCATATAGCATCAATATCGTTAATATAAGATTGCCAATAAAGCCAAAATACTTAGATTTAGATATATGATTGAATTGTTAGCCTGTGTAGATGTAATCACTAAAATCCTGTTCCATTGTTATTCTATAAACAAGGTATGAGCTAAACTATCTGCTTATTTGAATTATTGTCTGAGTAACAGTTAGGGGTTGGACATGAGGCATTTAAAATTGCCTACAGAATGAGTTTTGTGTACTGTCAGATTTTTGTATTCATTTAGTTATGTTTACAACCATATTCCTTCAGAGCTAACACACAGAAGGTTTACATTCATATTTGCGATGTCAAACTAAGATGTAAAATCATTTGATAATTAATTGTAATGTGTTTCTAACATCCTAGGCCTAATCATTAAATATTGTATTTACCTATTGTTAACTGTTCAATTACAGAACAATCTGACGAATTAAAGAAATGTTTAGCAAATCCTCATGTAAGAGAGATATTGGAGTTGCTAGACAGATCATCACATCCTGACAAACTGATGCAAGAATATATGACAGAGCCCATCTTCACCGAGTTTGTTGATGCTTGCCTAAAAGTTGTACAGCCCCAAGAGAAGAATGATTAATTAGAAGCTACAATTTTGTTTTATTTAATCAAGTGATTACCTATGAATGAAAAAATATTATAATTTTCATTGGAAACCTAAATAAAATTTTGTTAGTTGTACGAATACTTTCAGGCATTTTAGCAGCTTTTGGTAGACACCAAAAAAACTTTTTTACAAAAATAACTAAGGGTCACATACTTATTCTATGAATGCTTTATTCTAATCAGATTTATGAGAGATCGCATTCAAAGTACATCATTCATCATTTCGTTGGTGGCTAGCCTACTTGAGGCTAGTAAGAAGTTTTACTGAAATCATTTTTAAAAATCCTGAAGATTATGCAAGCTGTTTTGTATTATTTGTGAATTACAAATAACAACAACCTATGCGAAGGTATGCTACTCATGCATGTATGCTTTTTAATTTCAATATTAAGGTTAGAGTAAAAAATATGATTCAGATTATTATAGCTATGAAAGACAGTATGAACAAAACTAGAATTTTATGTTTTTTTTTATCCTTTTGTAAACTTTTTGCTACTACTCTGTATACAACATGATGGATCCAACGAAATAGAGAAGGGTGAAGATACTGTTAAAACTAGTACTATAAGTGCCCTAAGACTGCTTATTTCTATTGATGCTATCAATAAAAGCAATGACTATAAAATCAATCATTTTATTATCATTAACAATAATACAAATGTGTGCTTATCTTATAAAAATATAATTAACCATTAGAAATCACCCAATGCTGCCTTTAATAAATTTTCAAATTGCAAAGATTTATTCTTTTCTACTTCTAATAACTGTTCCAGCTGTTTCACAGATTCTGTACAGTTACTATATTTAGAAATGTTTTCATCTGTTTCCTTTATCTGTTCTTCAACTAGTGTTATATCTTTATCTTCCAACATTAGGCATTCTAATGAATCAATTGCCAATTTCCTTCGTTTCGATTCTATAAAAAAATCAATTTCATCTTCGTACTCTAAAGCTTTGTGTTTTAATTCATTAATAATGGTAGTTTCATGTAACCAAAGAGCACTGCGATAATCTTGTAAAACAGATTTATTGTATATGGCAAACCTGTTTTCAAAGTTTTTCAGTCTATTTATCTTTTCATATACTATTATATTCATGAAGTCTAAAAGGTTATAGTGAGCATAATATTGTTTGAAATCCTCATTAGGCATGCTCACATTCGAAAGCTCGTTTGGTAAGACGGCGACGACCTTGCATACTACTTCCGCAGGATCTTCAAACCACCCTATCTGATTACAATAATCTCTTATTTGTTGCTGCATGTTGATCGCATTCACTGGATTAAAATCAGATTTTGGATCAGGTAGCTTTAATTGATTCATAATTCTTTTTATCGCCGACACATTATCAGAAGTTCTAGCACTACTTGGAATAAACTCGTATGGCTTAGGATAGAGAGATGCACTATCTAAGTATGGTTGAAATTCTAGTGGAAATGATGAGTAGTTAAAGAGGTCTTCGTTTGTAATAACATCGGTTAGTTTATCTACTGCTGTATTGTAACATTTGATCAATTTGTACAGATCTTTTAGAATTAAATTCATACGATTAAGTGTATGAGATTTCAATCTGCACCAAATTTCATTACCGAGGTACCGTTGACATACTGATTTTAAGTAATCTATTTCTAGTGGTGGAATTTGTGGGTATTTTTTCGCTAACCATTTCATAGCTGTTTTAGTAGTCATATCTAATGTTTCTGAAACTGACTTTGAACTTATAACAAATAGCCTATACGCTATTATTACATTTCGCTTCACCAGATCCGCCAATAGAGTTTCTACACGTGTTTGAAGTGAGTCATTTTCCATAACTGGAATTATGACTGCAACTGGAATAACCTGATATGGATATTTACTCTTGAGCGTTTGCTGTATCACGTCAGCAAGATCATTGTCGTGCTCAGTAGCATAAAAGAGTAGACCATTGGCACCATCTACAGCCTCGTTAATATCAGATAGTTTGTCTTTGCTTGTTAAACTAACAGATATAGCGAAATCCATCAAATGATTCCAAGATTGTTTCCCAACATGTATAAGAGTATCAGACACATTGTGTTTTTTATTATCACCAAATGCATCTAGTAACCACTTTTCAACATTTATCTTTCGATAGAGATACTTCATTGAGCCAGGAGAAATAAGCGTAATTTTCCAAAAGAAACATTTATCATACGGATAACTTATTTGTTTCATGCGCTTCAACAAAGGAGATCTAATTATTTCCATGATATTATAGGGTTTTGGTTTTGGTAATTGTTTCACTTCACCAATGAACCTGTAACCTTTGTGGATGGCGTACATATTGTTTAACGTGGAGTTTTCAACGATTCGCCGCAAAAGAGCCGCCTCCTCTACTGGAGTTTTTTGAGTCAGCCACACAGGTGTGTGTTCCAAAAGACTTCGTCTTTTAATATTTCGTGAGTGATTTTTCTTCCAAATATGAAACCATTTTTTCCTGATTTTTTGAGTCAAAAAAGTCTCTGCTTTCATTTCAGATTCACAAATGTCAACGCATAAATTAGAAACTATTTCATCTGTTGTCGTAGCAGCAAACTCCATTAATTTTTTTAGTTTTTCCAATTCCTCACTCATCATATCTTTAACAGTTTCTTTATTTACTTCATTAATTAGTTCCTCGACAAGTTCTGAAGATTCCTTATTAACTCTTTCTTTGAATTTCATTTCCTCTTCAGCCTTTCGTTTTAACTCAGCTTTCCTTTCTTCTTCTAACTTCTTTTTTAACGCCTCTTGTTTTTTTTGCTCCTCTTTTCTACGCTTCTCCTCTAATAATTTAAGCTCTTCTTGCTTTTTACGCGCCTCTTGCTTTTTACGTGCTTCTTCTTCTTGCCGCTTTTGTTCTTGTTTTCTAAGTTCTTCTTCCTTCTTTATTGCTTCTTGTAACTTTCGTTCCTCTTCTTCAACTCGTTCATCGAGAAGACGCTGCATCTTCAGTTGATTTTGTGCCTCATTGTCATTTTGATCGAATTCATAAATTGAAGAACCGGCCGTGGGTATCGAATTTAGTATGTTATCAGCAACTGTTTGAGCTTTATTTTTACTTTGAAATATAGAATAACCTTTACCATCTGAACTATTTGGAGCGTTTAAAACGCTTTTGAATAAGCTTCCTGGTGAAACATTCTTGGACGTCTCACCATTGGTAAATATATTTTGTGTATTGTCACTTTCAGATTTAGCAAATAAATTTGTACTTTCAGGCAACTTTCCAAAAGCACCAAATATTCTAGAAGGATCCTTTGTTTCATTAACTCCTGTTTCTGTTGGTTTTCTAAATATATTACTACCTTTCTCAACTGCGACTGTACTATCCGGTTTGACCAGTAAGTTATTTTTAGCAGTAGCAAATATATTTTTGGAACTAAAAGGTGTCTGATTTTCAGTACTATTTTCTTCTTTCGTTGTAAATATATTTTTACTACCAAAAACAGTTTGATTCTCTGCGCTGTTCTGTACACTTTTAGCAAATATGTTATTACCGCCAAAAACGGGCTGATTAACAGTACTTTTTTCTTCACTCAAGGAAAATATATGTTTAGCGACATCTCCAAACACATTCGCGGATTTGGATTTGTTTACAAACGTTTGGCTAAATATAGGCAATACATCAGATTTTTTATTAAAAACGTTATCATCAGACTTTGTACTACCAAAGAGAGACTGAGAATTTTGCCCAGTATCAACATTGGATTTTGAGAAAATATTGTTTGTGGTGCCAACTGGTTTCGTATCAAAGAGACTCTTCACAGTTTCTTTTCCAGAAAATATATTATTACTAACTGCAGTTTCTTGAGGTTTTGAAAACGAGAATATATTTTTGTCCGAACTGAATATTTTTTCTGGTGAATTCTTAATAATATCTGTCGGCGCGACAGGAATAGCGGGTTTGAAAGAAAATAATTTTGTATCAGTTGTAGGTGTACTAAATTTATGAGCAGTTTTCGGGCTTGAAGACTTTGGTTCAAGTTTAACGAAAACGTTGGCCTTAGGTTCAGCGGGCCTTTCATACGATTTAAAGCCTTGAGAAAGCCTTTGAATCTCTGTTTTCAAAGCATTTATATCTTTGTTACTATCATTAATGGTATTATAACCTTGATCTTCAGCAGTTAATGCAGCTTCCTTCAATCTACCATCTGGCGTAAAACTTGTGTATAAAATGTGCTGACTGTATCTTGTATCAGGGAGGACTCCGCCTGCAATTATTTCTCCAACTGAGCAATTCTTTTTAGACTCAATAAGATTGATTGCCCTAGCAACCGGATATGGATCACTGTCCTCTATATATTGGTTTCTATCTAGTATAACACATAATTCTGGATCATCAGTTCTAGCGAATCTTAAACCGTAGTGGTTGATGAAAGATTTAAGATTTTCAATAGATTCAAAAGCGAGGGTCCTTATCATGTCTTCAGCGGGATAACGAGAGCCTCCCCTAGGGGCGTACGCTTTGACGATTCTTGCTAGTGCCCGAGCACGGACGTCGTTGAAGTATCGCAATAATATACAAGCTTGAAGATACGTGGCTTCGTGTTTAACAAGTCGGAAGAACCTGACATAGTTATTGTTATCTATAGCATTGAATACGTTAATTGCAAAGACTATGGGCGCCGACTTTTGTATCGCCTCTGGTAACTGCTTGATCTGTGGAGAAACGACAAATGTATATTAAAAATCAGTAGGATAGTTCAGGAGCATTGATTTATCCCAGAAAACACAATGTGCAATCACAATATTTGTTTATATTACACTCACTAAATATACATTGTGAATTTTTCAAGTGGGCGTGCATGGCCACATCTGAAACTATGAGGAATAGCGAAAAGTACTCAAGGACTAGGAACTACAACTGCATCATTAGATTTTTGAAAAATTGTTATGGATTCTGTACTGTATCTATCGACAAACTGTCGTTCTTTTCGTGGGGGCCACGAAGCTCCTAGCGAGCTCACGACACAATGTCCTCAGCCTGGTCAAGGAAACTTCTGGAATTAAATTTACCTGCTCTCCAAACATAATTCAACTCTTAAGTTTCAATTAGAAAACATAAAAAAGGGACAAGTATCATATTAACCAAAGACAATAGAGAATTAAATTATTGATATAATGGCAAAAACAGTTAGAAATAGCATTCTAAACATAAACTTCGTAGTAATATTAAGTTTATAATTCTAAACGACATCAAAGAAGCTAAGCACTACACAATATTGTTCAACTGCACTCCAAATGTGTCGCATACAGAACAAATGAGCCAGGTAATTCACTATGTAAAAGAAAGTTTCATTGATTTCATAGAAGTTGCTGATAAGACGAGGAAAGTACATTTGTCAAAAGATTGTGGAAAAATTGATATTTGATGATTTAGATATTAGACAATGCAGTGACCAATCTTATGATAATGGGTCCAATATGGCTGGCACCTATAACGGAGTGCAAGCCAGGATTGCAGTTTTAGAAACTAAAACTTATTAAAAAATTATCTACGATCGTCGATGAGCGAGGAACGTTTATAGGGTCTCGCAATATTGGCAGTAGAAAATCAAACTGCTTATTATTATAGATGCTTATAATTATGCCAAAGTCATAGATTTGTTTGCAGAACAAAAGGCCCGAAAAGTAAAATTGTGATTTTAATGTGCCATACAATAATTATTTTTAATCTAACGTTTTATTTCAGGCCCAATCCTGTCCTATCTTTTTTTAAATATTAGAAAAAATATGTATGCATGTATTTTTAGAAAAAATGTAGGCGGGTAAGTAAGGGCGGCATTTTTCAGTTTTTGCCTCGCCTCGAAAAATTCAAGATCCGGGGCTGATTACAACATATATTCACAGGAACATTCATTGTATAGTCTGGTTTATTATTACGATGGCATATTTAAATACATGCATTTAAAGTATGTGGAACTATCGAGTGCCACTATTTGGAGCGATATTTGTACGAGGGGCTGTTTTTAAGTTCGCGGAATGGAGAACAAGGATAGTAAATAAAAATGAAATTTTATTTTTCTTTTTCAATATATTCACCTGCAACCCTAATACACTTCTCAGATCTATCAATTAGTTTGTTTATACCTTCATAAAAAAATATTGAATCTTTCTCCGAAAAATACGCTGAAATTGCTTCTTTCACTTCTTCATCGCTTTTAAATTTCTTCCCCCGAAGTTCTTTTTTCGTTTTGGGGAACAAGTAATAATCGCTGGGCGCTAGGTCTGGACTATAGGGTGGATGATTTATAATATCGAAGCCTACTCTGTGCAGGGCAGCCAACGCAACGCGACTCTTGTGAACAACACACCTTTCGTCAATTTTCCTCTTCTTTTCTCTTTGATTGCTTCTTTGAGCTGTTCTAATATTGAAGCATAATATTCGCCCGTTATAGAGACACCTTTATCTTTGTAATCGATCAATAATATTCCTTCTGAATCCCAAAAGATCGTCGCCATGAGTTTTCCAGCTGATTGTGTCACCTTAAACTTCTTGGGCGGTGGTGTTCCTTTTTTATGCCACTGCATGGAGTCTTGCTTAGACTCAGGTTCATAATGGTGAACCCAAGTTTCATCCCCAGTTACAATCCGGGCCAATACACCATCTTTATCCTCACTACAGAGATCCAAAAACGCACGTGAACATTCGACGCGCTGTTGTTTTTGCGGCGGCGTGAGCATTCTTGGCACCCATCTTGCACTGACCTTTGTCATGCAAAGATTATCAAGCAGGATTTTAAAAATGGTCGTATCGGATACTCCAGACATTTCTGCGATTTGTTTCTTCTTTAGCCGGGCATCTTCCATTACAATTTTTTCTACCTTTTCAACAAGTTCCGGAGTAGTCACGTCAATAGGCCGACCTGGTCGGGGGTCGTCTTCAATCGACTCTCTGCCTTGTTTAAAAAGTCCATGCCACTTATAAATCATTGTTTTCCCAGGGCAAGATTCCCCGTAAACCAATGACATCTCTTCCATAATGTTTTGAACAGACTTTCCTTGTTTAGTCAGGAACTTTATAACGGCGCGGTGTTCGATTTTCTCCATCTTTTCAGTTTTCTTCCCGATTGAGTTGCTTGATCAGCGATAGTTCAAAGACTAATGACCCAATTAAGATAAAACTTGGTATTTATACTAATATTGAGTCAGGGAACACGTTACGGCTAAAAATATCCCCAAAACTAACTCCCATCCCTTCCATTCCGCGGACTTAAAAACGCACCCTCGTAGGAGATCGTGTATCTATAGTAAATATAAATGATCTAATCGACACAAGTATAAAATATATATATCGTAATCGTAATATATTATAATATTACGATTACGATTTGTTTGTTAAACTTCGCGCCTTAAATATTCAACAGATCATCAAGAAATATTGCATACATGTTGTAGTATAAAAAATGTTTCCGAAGAATAGAAAAATAACTTTTACACAAACGAAGCCGCGGGTAGAAGGTAGCTTCTACCCGCGGCTTTGTTTGTGCAAAAGTTATTTTTTATTTTATTATTATTTATTTAAATAAGGCATATTACACACTCTAACACTTATGAGAGTAGACTATAGATTTCCTAACGAGGCATTGTAATCCACTGAAAAAACTTGTACTAACCTCCCACCAAAAATTTGCATCGCCGAGATTCAGTAATGCAACATATCCGCGGAACTCAGCCTCCCTAGGTTTTTCTTCAGGACGGACATCAGCATACATGTGCTTTAACGTCTGTAGACATTTTGTGAGATTGTCGGTGTTCAGCTTTTGATCAAACTGCGTGTGTTCGAGGTCCGCCAGCCGAGCCGCGCAGTGAGCGTGAAAACGTGCGCACATCTCAACCAAACGGATGGAATCTGTAATAATAATAACCCATGTGAACATGCCAGAATGATCAGGTATTCAGTCCATCAGGAAATTTACCATGTGTGTATCAGACGAGTGTCATAAATACTTACAAATAAGATCAAGAATATAGGATTGCCTTAATTTACCCAAAGACTTAAAGTTAACCTTCAAACCTTCAAGAAAAGAGCGTACTCCTATCTCAAAGGCCGGCAACGCACTTGTGACTCTTGAGTTACAGGTGTCCATGGGCGACGGTAGTCACTTACTATCAGGTGACCCGTCTGCTCGTTTGCCCCCTATAATATTTAAAAAAAAAGTCTGACTAGGAAATTAAAAACCCTGCCAAGTTACAGAAAAGAAATGGGACTAATTTCTTTTAATGGCAAACGTAACTTTAAAACATTAACATGTCATTATTTTGTTGATTGCTGTCGAAGTGTAAGCGTGATCGATTTTTTTATTTGTTTGATTTTTATGCGTTAGAATGCCGAAAACTGGAAAAGTAAGTTTCGTGTACCTAGTGTTTTAAATTTATTGTAAGTAAAATTCCTCGCTATGGGGAGCCTACTACTACTTTCTTAGTGGGATACACAAAGTCTATTTACAATGTTAAACTGTTATTTTATAACCTTTTAAGTTGCCTAGCCTCTTAATGGAACCCGTCTGCGTCAGTTCAATTTTAATATTATTGGGTATTTTACATTCACTTATATGGTAAAGTTCCTTAAAATTTAATTTAAGAACTATTTACACACCTGCGCAACACAGAGCCTGCTGTGTTATATCTTTTCGAATACCACGAAACCGATCCCACATGAAATGGAACCAGTCAGCCAGGGAAACCTGAAAAAAGAGGTTAATTTAAAAAAAATAAACCTAAATATTACATTATTTGAATTTTTATATAACATTGAAGATCTACTGTGGCACTAGAACTCGACATTGTCACGAATAACATAAGAACGTCCGGCGCCTCACTGAATAGTGTTTGTCAATGCCTGTCAGTTAAAACTTGTAGGACTGTGTTTGAAATGTGACTAGCCTGCTGTCACATTTATAATTGCACACAGTAAAGCGGTGAAAAAAATAAAATTACAAATGACCTGTCGTTTAGTATCGGCAATCTCGTGCAGTAGGTACGCGCAGGTGCGCAGGAGCACTTGCGGTGGGCGAAGTTCATAGCACATGGGAATCTCCTGGTCGGCCGAGCTGCGGCTGTACTGCTTAACCGCGCGCCAGGTCTCCAGCTCGCCGTCCGACTCCGGCACCGACTCTAGAGTCATCACCTGTGAACAACAACACTGTACTATACAGTATGTCCGTTTTACCTTAACTGACAATGTACTCTTGCCATAGAGTATTCGTTAATCTCAATGAGGCTAGCCGGAGCATACAAGGTAGTGCAAAAGTGTGTGCAAACAGGGTTGCACAGAGCAGAGAGATCAGGCGGATGACCCACAGCTTTACGTAGCACGGGGATTTAACCACCAGCATTCTGACTCCGAGTTGGTACTAAGATTTCTAAACTGAAAAAACCAATAGCATTTTATGTAAGACAACATAAGACCAGCGAGGCAATCCTTTTTCGTAAATAACTATACAATACTGCAATTTGGTTAATTTAATTAATGTTTAGAATAATATAGAAATATAAATTAGATTGTTTTTCTAATTTCTATTTCTGACACACCATTCTCACTGGTTTGGCCTGTACTATGAAACACGTTATGGTATTAAATATATGCAATGCAATAAAGAATATTATTATTTGTTTAATCAGCTTACCTGGTGTTCTGATTGTCTTTGTAGCAACTCTTTCTCCGGACACATGTCCTGACATGTACCAATAGTAGCACCACCCACTTTGACTCGCGAACCAGCGCCTCCCCAAGCTCTTAGGACTCTGAGTGACAAAAAAAAATTAATGTTAGTCTTGACATAGACCCAAACTCCTTGTTCTTCTTTTTTAAAAATTAAAAACTAACAACCCTAATTACACGAGCAGATGGTTAAACAATCGCTTGGCATAACCATACTTTTCCACTTCAAAAAAAAATATAACTGACATCTGTGAAAAACACCATGACATTTAATATTGTCCATGAGATTTTACGTAACTCTGATTAGCTTTAAGCAAATGTCCATTTAATTTCGATTTAAGAAAAGTAATAAAGAAAGTCAATCATCATCATCATAGGACACATCGCCTTTGATTAACCACATACAGAAGGGACCCGAGTGCTGTACGTCGTCTGAAATAAACGTGCCCTACCAGTAGAAAAATAGCTCATTCAAGTCTGAGTAAGCAGAAGTAGTTTAGAATTATCTTGAATTAAAGTAAAATACGTGTGAATTAAATTTAAGTAATATAATATTACCATTAGGTAGGTTAGCTTCTTTACCTGTCTCTTGCATCGAGAATTCGCCATTGCTCGTCAGGAGTGAGTGATATCTTCGAACGAAGTTGATGCAATTCCACAGCAGCTTCTGAGGTACTGAGATTTGTTTGTGTCGTTGTCACTACCACCGGGGCCTCTATTAAACCTGCTGGCTGTAATCTGTAAATAGTTTACATGATTTTAAAATCAGGTAGCAAGACAGTTTAGCTGTTATTTCAATTAGCCGCTTGTCACTCTAGAAGCTTTCATGAGCCTGTACTGCAATATTGTAGACTTTTTGGAAATACTGTTTGTATTTTGAAATTAATGTGAACTAATTGAAAACCTGAGACTATTATCTCTAACATAATTAGAGAAAAAAGGCAGAGTGGTGCATAGGACCACAGATGAACAGTACAGAGAAGAATTCCATTTTGGTGGCTACATTACTCGAATATAACCAGATATGCTGCAGCCTTAATTTTTTTATTCACTCCACAGTTCAGTCATACATTTATTATACCAGAACAAGATAGGTGTGTTCCTTGTATGTGTGTTTTGAAGAAAATAATATGGGTTATGTGTTGTTATAAGCTTATATTACGGAGTATTGGGTGTAGACCGAGAAAAGTAAAAATGATAAACAGTTAAAAATTTCAGTCAGTCTTAAATTAATCACTTTTGTTTCCGACTCATTTCACGTTCGTTAATGTCCACTTTGAGGTTACTATAGAAAAGACTAGTCCAACAAAATCGTGTGTAAAAATAATGTAACATTAAATTACTTACATAGCAGGTTTAGTTTCTCTCACTGAAAGTTTCTTCCTTACTGGTTGTTTCAGAGACCTCTGCGGTGCTTTTATTCTTGGAGATGGAACAACTGGGCCAGGTGTTTTTTCAACATCCATTGCTGTAAAAACCAAAAATATAATGAACATTTAACAGTCAAATGCTGCTCAATTATAACATTAAAATCTCAGGAAATCACTCTCCATTTAATGAGAATTATAACCATTAAGTGTTGGGTCCAAAAATATTTAAGAAAATAGTGTGTTGAGTTGAGACTAACAACGGCTCATATAACAGTCTGAAGTCAAAGTGCTCTTTATGTTTGCTTTTCCATAATTCTATGTATTATTAATGTAGCAAGGATACAAATTCAATAAAAGAAAAATACTAAGTAACATACAATTACGGGCGCGAGTAAATCTATATGTTGGAGCACCTCCCATTGCTGACAATTCCTTTTCAACTTCAGAATCTGGGACCCAGTCTGGGTCATCTTCCTTCCTGGTGCTACGTCGTCGCCTAAACAGCAAAATTTGCACTTATGTAGTAATAAATCCACATTTTTAGTAGTACAAAGTAATGCGTAACAGACATATTTAACCATATACAGCAACCAGTCTAATGAATAAAAGATGATTTTTTTTCTACAACAAGTTGGTTGAGTCAAAGTTACAACAATATTCACAAAAATGTAGTGTCAGGTTGTTTGTCCATGATGAACTCCTAAACGAATGAACCAATTTTAATAAAATTTTGCACAGTGCGTGCTCTAACTTGAGAGATAGGATAGTTTTTATATCTATCCAGACCGATGCAACCTTCAAGAAAAGAGTGTACTCCAATCTCAAAGGCCGGCAATGCACTTGGTGACTCTTGAGTTGCAGGTGGCCATGGGCGACGGTAGTCACTTACCATCAGGTGATCCGTCTGCTCGTTTGCCCCCTAAAATATATTTAAAAAAAACTCAATGCCACAGCAATGCATAGTCGGTGGATTCATGGAATACACTATCTCAACACAATAACTATACACAAAACCTGACTACAACACAGTTAAATGACAACTTAAGCTGTGCATATTTTATTTTCTTAATATTCTTATGCTACAACAATATACATTACACAGTACTGTAATAATGGTATGATTAATAAGAGATACTCTTAAATATTTACACAATTACTCTTCTCAGCAACATCATTTTCAGAGAAACACAAATGGGTAATATATCTTGAAATTGAAATTAATATCATAAACTTTTCTTCTGTGTAAGTAAAGTATCCACATATTAAATGCATAAAATTATATATTTACTGTAAAGTAGGGTAGTTTAATTTTGACAGATTTATCATTCCTTGTTTTTATGGAGGGTAGAGGTAAGGAGCACCATCTTTACATATGAAAAAATGTCTGTCAAAAGTGTGTTTAGGACATGTTTAGTTTGGAAGATGTAACAACAAGGAAAGAGAAACTTTGCTTTATAACGGTGCACTTTTCAAAATAAACATAAAATAGGAAAACAATGATAATTTAAATTAATTAGAAAATATCTGACAAAATTTTAATTTTTTTTAGTTGCCAGTAACATAAAAATGTTTTAACTTAGCACACTTTACTCTGTCTATGACTGCTAAGTTCATATACAAGATGATGATACTTAGCTCTACTCTCCATCCTTGTTTAGTTATAATAAGCTAGCTGTTGCTGGAAATTCAAATTTGTCCCTCGGAATCCGTACATTTTAGTGGGATAAAAAGTAGCCTACGTCCTTCCCCAGGTTATAATCCAATCCTTGCCAAATTTCATTACAATCTATTCATCCATTTAGTAGTGAAAAGGTAACAAACAAATGGAGTTAATTTTGCATTTATAATATTAAGAATGCATTAAACATTTGTTTTTATGATGGTATTTGATTAGATAATACTGGGTATATCAATAAAAATTGTAGATTGTAATTTATTTTTGCTTTAGTTTATTTGAGCAGTATTTAAAACAGAGATTGAACTATTTCCCACAAAGGTTATTTTAATAAACAGTCTAAATATTATTTGTAAGTATAATTTACGACATTACTTACATCCTGGCTTTACTGCGAGTGACATCAAACATGAATCCATCATAAGCTCCAGCATTTAATAAAGCCCTTTCAACAGAGCTTGGGTGCTCAAATTCTATGATACACATATGTTTCTTAGGAGCTAAGCTGATCTTTTGTACACGTCCAAACTTGCTGAAGTGTTTTCCCGCTGCTGCAGAATCAAATAGACTATCAGGGACATTTGTACACCTAGAATTCGAAAGGTTATTATGAGTTGACATTTTCTTTGTTTCCTCTTCATCTTATTTGGTGCAAAGAATCCTGCAGCCTCACTGATGAAAGTGGTAACCGAATAAAACCAGGAGCTGAACCAAGCTGCTCCCTAGTGTTATACCGTCATACGATAAAATTCTTATAACTCACGTGATACAAGTCCTGGGATTGATAGTTACATCTTGCGATAGACTTTTTATTTTTTTACGAGGACTTGTGGGACTCGGACTTGGTTCCGTGTCCATATTTTTAATATATCTCAATTTATTCCAATAAAAACAACAGATGGAAAAGGCCAACCAAAACACATGAGGTCATCCGCCTTAACGACCCCTACCCTTCTCAATAATTAATAAAGTTTAAAAATTGTTTAATTTTCAAACACAAATTAACGTTAAACCTTTAGTTTTGAAATTTGTTTATATTAAACAAGAAAAAGTGAATGAATAAATCAATAAACGCAACCCTAGTTTTGACTTTTGGCTTTTTGACAGATAATTTGAATCACAGAATAATAATGCTACCAAAGAGTACAGTTAAACTATACCCTAATTTTAATGTTGCCAAGGTTAGAAGATCCATTGTTTTTTCATATTGCAAGAAATAATGGAAAAGCTTATAGTGATAAATAAATTGAGGGAATAGATGATGAAATAGAAAAATATTGTAAAATTTCTTGCACTAAAATTTGCAAAATTATAGAAGTTGTCTTAACTAGGTAAGTTTGCTCTGGTGTTCGATATTCGATGATTACCCGAGTCACCGGCAAAAGGTGCAACGCTTTATATTCGTTTACACGGTGTGTACTATTATTCTATTCCTCAGTACTATGTATGTTAACTATTTCAATTATAATAATAGTGTACAAATTAAGCGGAAATGTATATATCTAATCCTTTATTTTCTGTTAACATTTCCGCATAATCAAATTTCACTTTACGAGGAGCTGCCGCCAGATGTCACTATGTTAAGATAAACATTAAAATTGAATGGAAAGGTTAGAAAGAAGATTTTAAATAACTCAAATCTAATAACTTTAAACGAGCAATTTCTTGTTAATGTATAACTAATAAATGTATTTTTCATGTATCTCGGAAGCGACTCCAACGATTTGAATGAAATATCGTGATAGGGTTTTGCTTTTTAAGTTTATCTATGGGTGTCTTTCCTGACAAAAAGTGCGATTTGACGATTTCTGTAAAAAAACTAAAACTTGTAAGTTGGCGTTTTCCAGAATATTTGGAAGTCACAAGATGGAATTCCACTTCAAAAAAAAATAGGCAGTCATGGGACTGCCGACAGAAGTGAAAATTTAAACGAAACGACATTAATTAATAAGGAGCTGACAGAACTCTATGTTTAGATTAGCGCTTTCTAGTGGATCTATATATGTATTATTAGCGTGACGGTCACTAGTTCAGTCCTTTTTCCCCATATCAAAAGTGCACAAGCGTGCCTAGAGAAGTTTTTACTTCAATAATCATAAATTTAAAATTTAAAACATCCCCGACTCGAAAACCCCTTCAACGATTAGAAAATGCCTTACATCATTTTGGAAAAGACCTGATACTCTTACACTGCTGGACCGCACCGCAAGGAAAGTGGCTTTCAAATGAAAAAAATCGCATCGAAATCGGTCCATCCGTTTGAGAGATACGATGCCACAGACAGACACACACACACAGAGAGACATCGACGTCAAACTTATAACACCCTTCTTTTTTGCGTCGGGGGTTAAAAATTGTTTTATTTCAATTGTAATTAAATGCGTTTGATAATGAATATAATTTTTTTTAAAAGTATATTCATATCAATATCTTAAGAAATACCGAAAAGAACTGATTTGAGACTAATATTTTCACTAGAGAATTCCAATACATCACAAAGTATACAGTCTTTTTTATTGAAAATACAATACATTTCGAAAATTAACTTCAGTATAAACGTAAAAGACTTCTCAATAAAATATAAACACTATAATTGAGACATGTAAGTGCTATTATATAATTACCATCCATACGCTACATTTCGGTACTTTACAGTTCAAAATAATACAATTCCAATGGCACTAAAGAAATATACAATAAATATATATATAACACAGTTTTACCTTTATGATTATTTAACAAGGGTCTTTATTATGTTTGAAATTTACTCGTAATTACTTCTTTTTAAATTACAGATTTATTAGGACATGTGACGTAAGGGGAATTTAAAGTCGCGTTTAGGATATTATGTATGGTCTTTAAAGTAGGTACTGGCGACTAATACCTTTAATTTAAATCAACTAGAGTAATACAATAAACAAATAAACTTTCAAATACTGCTACCACTGCTCACCACCAAGGTAAATAGAACAAATAAAATAGTCAACTTTATTAAAAATCAATAATATTTGACACATTTCGTTACCTATGCCTTAGAATTCCTAGAATATTGAATATATTAAGATATTTCCATAAATTTTAAATAATACAGTTATTAGGATAATAGCTACTTTATAAGAAAAAAAAGTAGAAATCGAAAAAAAAAATCTCTGAATAAATAACTATGAAAGGCAAAGGACACGTTAAATCTACAAAAGTTCTTTTTTCTGAAAAATATCGAAGTGCATGTACATCCTAACATTAAAATAAAAAGCTTTTGTGATCTATGTAAATCATCTATTTTATTTGACTGGCCTGTTGGTCTGGTGGTTAGTGATCCTGACTGCTGAGCCAGCGGTCGTGGGTTCGATTCCCACCCAGGACAAATAACTGTGTGATGAGCATGATCATTTGTTCTGTGTCTGGGTGTAATTTATCTATAATATGTATGTATTTAGAAATATATAAGTATGTTTATCAGCAGTCTGCCTAGTTTGGGATGAGACGGCCGTGTGTGAGATGTGTGAAGTTATTATTATTATTACACAGCTTTTTTAGTATGGCTCTTTATTTAGTTGATATATTTTTTTGGATAAAATAAGTTTAAATAAGATAAAAAACATTTTTAATCAGTACCTACCTATTGTCATTATTTAGTACGTTCAACCGTCAGATTTGTTTATGTTATTGTTTATACTGTTCCGCTCCTATTGATGGTAGCGTAATGTTATTTAATTTTAGGGTAACCTTCTTTAATATATTGTTAACCGTCCATAATAAACGCTAAAAACTTTTTGAATCCTGGGACAAGCACAATTATTTACATTTATTACGTTACGATACGTTGAATATCATCGTCTACACTTCTCATACAAGACAAGAATATAAGGGGGTAGATTTAACCAGTATAAATATAGTTTCTTTTATCTATTATAAAAGTAGTACATGCATACCTACGCTAACGCCACGTTCCTAAAATCAAGAAACGATTCGTTTAGCTTACGGACGGTAATATTTCGTTAAAAATTCAACGAAATTTTACTGTCCGTAAGCAAAACGAATCGTTTGTTGATTATTGGAACGCGGCATTAAACTACTAACAAATGTACTGCAGAACCACGACCACCAGTCGTGACCTGAGACGCTTTTTTTATACAAGGCTCCACACTTCCATAGGAGCATTTATAAGAGTAAATTGGTCAAATGTTTTGTCGTCGGACTCTCTTTTGAGAGTTAACTCTATTAACAAAACAATTATGTTCACGGTTTTCTTCGACTATGGACCAGTTACGGCATCTGCATAACAATGAAGACCGTCAATAGACAGTATGTCATTGATGTGACGCAGAACAGCATTGATGACTACACAAAGCTTAGCAGACGTCAGCTTTTATTTATGTAACCGGTGCAACTGTCGTCTATTACGGCCTTAATACTTCTATGCTAGACAGGATCAAAGACCTTTAGTATATCAAGGCTGACTGCCTGTGCCTCTTGGCTTGTGCCCGGCGATGTGGAAGTGTATTAGAACCGCTTCAGGCGGTAACCATACTGTCTGTCATTCAATAATTTATTTCCTTCATGGTTCTTTTAGGAGAGGGGAGGTAAAGCGATAGACGTTTAATTGGACGAATCCGATCCGCACAATGTGGAAGCGAGAATAAAGCGCATTAGTACTAGATTCATCTCAGAAGCACATTTTAGTAGCATATGTCCTCGGGCTTACTTTATTTATGAACGTTCATTATTGATTTTAATTTCCGGCATGGAATAGCTTCGCAACGGGATGGCAAGATGTAAGGTACGGCACCCCCATTTTTGATTATAGAGTTGGAGGCAAAGAGATTATTATAAGAGATATACTATTAGATTAGTACATATGTCTACGTAGCGGGTGATGCATATGGTTCTGAATCTTTTGGATCTTTTATAAAACTAACTCTATCCCATTCTGCTGACTTTTAATCCATTTGCCACGCAATTTGATATAAGCCGAGGCGGTTCAGACGGGCCGTGTGACGGGGAGCGGCACTCGCTTTCTCTTTAGAAGAAGTAGTCTGATGAACCGCGTGACGCTTCCACTGAGATGGTGTATCGTAATGAGCCAGCATGGGGCTCGAAATCTAGCATCCTCGTGTGAGACCGGAGCCGCTTGGCGTCCAATGAATATTTAGGAGTACAACATTCCATAGTTGGTGTCTCATAAACGGTGGTCATACTTTGAAAGTATTAGTCGCACTTAAAATGTGTATATGAATCACAAAAATGATTAGGTCGCAACTTATTCCAACAACTAACAAAAACTAAAAATTGTGAAAATGTCTACCAGATGAGAACTTTGTGTTCCCTCGTCTGTACAGTAGATAAACTATATAGTATTTAATAAAAAATTAAAATACCCCCCCAAATCGAAAATCCCTTAAACGATTACAAAAGAGCTGATGATCTTCGAACGGCTGAACCGATTTTATTGAATTATATCTAAGAACACTCTTAATCAAGTAACCTTTCAAACAAAGAAAACCGCACTGAAACCGCGTTTGGGAGATATGATACCACAGACAGACACACAGATACACAGACACGTCAAACTTATAACACCCCTTTTTTGCATCGGGGGTTAAAAATAGGTTTCAATAATACAGGAAAGAAATATGTTTCAACATCTATGCTAATATAATAAAGCTGAAGAGTTTTTTGTTTGTTTGTTTAAACGGGCTAATCTCCGGAACTATCAGTCGGTTTCGAAAAGTTATTTTTCTATTGAATATAATATTCATCGAGGAAGGTCATATGCCATGAAACGTCACGCTACAATCCTTAGGAACGAAGCAGTGACTATAAACTTGTGGGAAAACCTAGTAATGATATAAAAATAATAAGGTTTCAACGATAATGACACCTAAGATATACTACAATATAATTAATAGTCAATTTTACCAGCACTAACAATTTCATTCATTTAATTATTAAAAAGAAATTGAACAAACTCGGAGCGGTTTCGAGATAAGAATAGTCGGAATCTCACATCGATATGTTTTATAACCTCACAGCCTCTGCGGTAAACCGTTGAGACGCTTTCCATAAATAAATGCAAATTGTTTGAAAGTCTACTCGGCTACTGTTAACCGTCTAAAGAGTTGATTATTTCATATAATTGTGGGGCGAACTTTCAACAGTCCTCAAATGACGTCGCGTCGTTCTCGGCCGGTCTCTATGGACCACGTGTTCTAAGTTTAATTTTAAAAAGGAAAAGAACTATGGTACTCGTAGCGTTCTCCAAAATAGAACCTAGTCGTTGAATAAATTTCTATCACGTAGTGTGTGTGTATTTTCACACGGGTTCCTGAAACATTAAAGTCGTTCATTAATTTCATACGAACGATAATTTATTATAACAAACGGTAGGTAGGTACATCTCTGCATGTTCTTATTAATCTAACGAAAAAAAGAATTAGATATTAACTTGTTGACGGTAAAAGTGAACCTCATATTTGAGACTGAAAGAACTACTAAAGGAAAACATGCATATAATTGTTGACACAATTACTGTTTAGTTTGATAAATAAGAACACGACACGGCTGATCTGATGGTTAACTATTGCTTTTGTTTACGAAGTAACTATTATCTTATCTGTGCTTTTGTCAATAATCAATCGCACCACCAGTGGTGGCATTTGCAAACAGTAAAGTCAAGTTGAACTAAAGTAAATTTATTAACCAGTAGCCTATTGCAGAATTTAATGGTCTTGCTTTTTATAATCTTTTACACTTTTCCTTTGTTTATTTATCTTGAGAAGGCGTATTAAAATCACCATTTACACAGCTGTTAAAGTCGACGCACTTTATTTTCAACGAGACGTGGCGCGCATTACTATTAATTATTGTCTAACCTCTAACTCTCCACGTGCTTGCATGTCCCTGATTTTAACTTCCTAATGTGATATGAATACAGCCGGAACTTAAGTGACAGTTAATATTCTAATTGTTCTTCTTCTACGGTTCTAAAATTCTGATCTCTATGAATAGAGATCAGAATTTTAGAACCGTAGAAGACGTAAATCAAATAGTGAACTATTTGATTTACGTGCAAAAAAACGTGTAAAAATAAAGATCAGTTCTTAGAAAAAAAAGTGAAAATACATTCTTTTAACATATCTACGTAATAATAATGAACTATTGATTTTTGGATTAAAATATAATAGATATAAATTAGAAATCCTACTAATTTTATAAACGTAAAAGTTTATGAGGATGTATGGAAGTTTGTTGCTCTTTCACGCAACAACTACAGAACCGATTGCAATGAAACTTGGTATGTGGTTAGCTAGACACCTGGATTAACGCATAGGCTACTTTTTATCCCGATATTCCCACGGCATCGGGACTTACGCGGGTGAAACCGCGGGGTGCAGCTAGTATAATATAAATTACAATTTTAAAGTAGACTACAGGCTCCAAAAAAATTAACAAAACGTTTCGATGTCAACGGTGTAATTTTTTAATAAAACCCCAAATAATATACCAATTTTAAGTCTAAACAAATTTAAGTTTACAGTAAAAAGAAAACTATGCCTTAAGGGCAGTGCATTTATATAATAATAATAATAACTTTCTAAATTTCTAAATACATACATATTATAGATAAATTACACCCAGACACAGAACAAATTATCGTGCTCATCACACAATTATTTGTCCTGGGTGGGAATCGAACCCACGACCTCTGGCTCAGCAGTCAGGGTCACTAAAAACTAGACCAACAGGCCAACAAGAATATATGAAAGAATATATGAAAGATCAAAAAGCTTGGGATATTGTTTTAGACTCACAGACTATTTCAAATACTTTATAAGCATGTAAAGTGAGCGAATATGTTTCTTATTTTCCATCTTTTATGTTTTATTATTTATTTACCATTTTTTTCACTTTAATTTTGTTTTATTTTTCAATTTTCCTATTTTTATAGTTTAGATAAATTTCCTTTATTTACTTTTTAACTTAATAACATAATAGCCATCAGCACAATAAAACAATGGTGTAGGTAATACATTTCACTAAATATTGTAATAACTGTCTGGTTATTTAAAAGAGTACCAGTAAGTGTTTGCTCGATGTCTTCTCAGAAGGCTCAACTACTTGGAAACGGACGGTTATAGATCGACACAGGCAGATAGCGATCGACTATCGATCGACTATTTACAATTGCAATACGGTATTGTTACCCATTGCTTTAGTTGTTTAACTTTTACAAAGCAGCCTATTATTGCGATTACATTGTGTGTGTGTGTGATCTATAATTTTTAGTTAAAAAAGACGGTTTTAAACATTTTTTTCTGGTCGTTTAATACGCCTCTGTCTACACCTTAAGCGATTTTATTAAGAAAAAAAATTGAAAATGAAAAATAAAAAAAAAACAATTAAATAGGTACTTGTTTTTAGGTAAGCTCTCAATAAATGTATATCAGATAATAAGACTAATTTTAAAACATAACAAGATTCATCCCAAAAATTGTTGGGAGATTTACATAATTGCAACCCCACTGGCAAATTGTGATAAGATCGCCAATAGTATAAACCAGTTAGTCAAATTTGTATGCACAAAAATTTATACTATTCTTTCATGTACTTACAATAAGAGTAAGTACATCTACATATCTATATATATATATATATATATCTCTTCACAATTCCAGCCTATTCTGTGATTAATTTCTGGCGTTTGGAAGACTGTTACATGAAATCAGTGTGATAGTTCTAACAGTAATAAGGGCGATAGGAAACTGGCAAGCAGAGGAATTGTAGATAAAGTCATTAATCGATTCTTGTTATCAATCTATGCTTATGTGTGCCGGACCTAAGGACTTTGAATATCGACAGCAGGCTAGTGATGATGAATGATGTAACTGCCATTCGTCGCGCAAAACACGCGCCATAGTTCCGGTACGTGCCGGATGTACCCACCTGTTACTTTCTAAGTATGCATGCCGCCACTTTGGCAATTTTAACACAGCAAAATATCTTCTCTATGCAATGGACCATCAATACTCATTGAAATGGTTTCAATGCGTATACCCGATAACTATTTTTAGGTTTAATTTCAGATCCATCAGCATAAACATTCACGCTCCTTCACGTTCATACACATACCTACCGAGTAGTAGACCATGTGCAGACGCATAGGTACTGCCTTCACTAGTCTACAAGGTCTACCTTTTGAGAAGCAAGCGAAGACCTAACACTGCGGCCATTCAAATCAAATCAAATCATTAATTATTACACTTAAACCAATAATATATTGTTTTTAATTGTCAGGAATGGGAGTCAATCAGAGTAAGTCAGTCGTGAAGCTAGTTGTCTGGTCCAATAAGTACATACATCCTATGGAGAAGAACAGGCATGAAACTCTAAGGATGCTTCTTTCAACATGTTTTTTTTGGAAAGAAGTTTCTTACTGCACGTTACACTTTAGACGCTCGGCCGCCGGTGGTCTAGATGGAAAAAAGTGTTAGCGCAACGAAAAATGCTGACCGCGAGTTGATTTACGCTATCTGTGGATTCATCGCGATACTAGGTATTGTACTTTGATGTTGTTGTATACTAATTATCCATATATTAATTCGGGCAACTTTCACAGATGGCGCAATTTTAATTTAGAGTTTTTACAATATTTACTAAGTATATTTTCTTATAATTTATTCAATCCATGAAATATATTTATCTATGGCGAAAGGAACTTCGTTCCAACCGGGTATCCCAAAGACAAATCACGTGTTTTTTTTACAAATTTCTGGTCACATTGCTTATAGGTAGATAAGTGTAAGTGAAAATTATGTGGGAGGACAATGTAACATAATGTTCTCAACATAATAAATCTACCACATTGAAGGCATATTCTTAACCATCGCAGTTGATTTCCACACACGATACCACCTTTACGTGATGGACTAACGTGTAGAAAAGCTATTAGAAGGAACTCCAAATTTACTGTATTTAATGGATTGTCATAAAATCAGTGTGATCGTTCTAATTGTAAGGGCGATAGGAAATTGGCAAGCAGAGGAATTGTAGATAAAGTAGTTAATCGTTTCCTGCTAATATGAAATTTATGACAGACGCGTTAACTGTGTACAGCAAATGGGACCGAAGAGTTAATTTTACATAAAATAGCAATTAAAACTTCGGTTTGTGGTAAATCTAAATTGAGTTTATTACGGGGAGTTAATTAAAGATCAATTAAACCTTGAGGCTCATGCTAGCTATAATGGAATTCACATTTGTACCTTCGTAGCTAGGTTAGTGATGCGGAGACAAGACGCCTTACTTTTGTAGAATGAACTTAAAGCCTATAGTCATCGTAACCAGCCTGCATTTTATTTTTTCCACAATAAACAGAACAAATTTTCTTTCTCAACATTCATCAGCTATCTGATGATGTTATCACTAGCTAAAACACTCATCAGCAAACAATAAAAACAAATAGATAATCCATAATGGGAGTAGAAGCCGTTTAGGCGGTTTGATGGTATTAAGTCCGGTGATTCAACTTTAAACGTGACGTCATAGCTATAAATTCGGGTGTCACATTCCGTTGGTGGACGCATGCGGTTATATAAAAGAAAGTGGCGCGGCCGCGCGGCGACCTTGCTTGGTGAAAGGTGTGGCACAAGTGGCACAGCCGGAACTCGCTCTTCCCACGGACCGATCCCGCGCCTCTCGCCCGCCATGCCGTTATGCCCGCAACACTTTCGGTAACTGGTTTGATGTTAGCGAAAAAAATGCACTAGCCACGTTTGGACTGGTGCCAGATCATATCAATGACGGTCATTCACAGCACTGGCAATAAAATACGCAAACCTTTAAACTTCGGTATTTGAAAAATTAAATCGGAGAAATTAACATAAAAAAAGAAATTAAAAAAAAAAATTAATTACAGTAATTAAATCCAGAAAAAAACTCATAAATCTTTTACGAGCCATTTTTCAGCGTCTATCTCTAACGTATTTCTCATGTTTTATTGATGAAAGCTTTTCTTTGTAAATTGAAAATGCCTGCTCAATCTACAACAACGCACGTTTTTTTTTTTTTATTCATCAATGACAGCCAATTACCTTTTAGTGAAATTATGTAGATGCTTCAGACCAATTTTAATTTTAGAACATTACTTTAATAGAGGTTTGAAATAGAACAATTTGTTTTGTAAGTAGGTACTTTTATTTGTGCTCGCAAGCCAATTTGAAAGTAATGCAAATGTCAGTATCTCAAGAGAAGAAAATGACATAGATTTAAAAAGTGCTACAAATTGCTACTATTACTAAGTAAAACTGTGTTTCGTAAAGGTTAAAAATAATATTTAACTATGCCCAATAAGGGGCAAGTATAGAATGTAATATAGTAAATAAAAAATAGCCTTTGTTACTTCTGGACAAAGTAAATTTCTTATGGCAAAATAAATTAAGCATTAAAATGGTTTAGTGTACCTACGTACATAGTTTCAGAGTTTATCGCATGCAAGCAAACAAATATTTTCTCTTTATCATATACATATACAGATCAGCAAACACTATGAAATAAAAACATGTTGTACCTGTACCTACCTATCATAATTATATACTAACGCCCTAACGCCGAACGCCAAAATAATATATTTTTAATAAATAATCTGTAAGTTGACATGTCATAAAAAGTTTTTACATTAAAGGTTTTACTATTGAAAAGATATCCCAGAGATATACAAAAGATATACAAGATATACAATAACATTGGCCGGTGTTTAACGGATGTATTACAAAAGTAACTCCAGTAATTTTCTCGCGAATGCATAGAATTGAGTTAAATAATTTTCTTACTACTTACTACTTACTACTACTACTTAATGTATATCTATTTATCTAAAAGTTATAATTTCTCACAATAAATTTTCAAATTTTGACGACACATTTTACGAACTAGCAGTACAGCATTATCAGAGGTTGTCGGTTCGATTCCTGGTTAATCCGATATTTGTACCCTATTAATATTATAAACGTGAAAGTTTGTGAGGATGTATGGATGTTTGTTACTCTTTCATGCAAAAACTACTGAACCGATTGCGATGTAACTTGGTATGTAGGTAGCTGGAGACCTCTAGGTCGTAAAGTAGCCTAAGTGTTAATCTATTAACACATAGGCTACTTTTTATCCCGATAGTCCTACTGCAACGGGACTTACGCCGGTGAAACCGCGGGGCGCAGCTAGTTATATTATCCCACTAATATTATAAATGTGAAAGTATGTATGGACGTATGGATGTTTGTTACAAAACTTACGTCTTTCACGCAAAAACTACTGAACCGATTGCGATGAAACTTGGTATGTAGATAGCTGGAGACAAGTTTCATCGCAATCGGTTCAGTAGTTTTTGCGTGAAAGAGTAACAAACCTCCATACATCCTCACATGTGAAAGTATGTATGGATGTATGGATGTTTGTTACTCTTTCACGCAAAAACTACTGAACCGATTGCGATGAAACTTGGTATGTAGATAGCTGGAGACAAGTTTCATCGCAATCGGTTCAGTAGTTTTTGCGTGAAAGAGTAACAAACCTCCATACATCCTCACAAGCTTTCACGTTTATAATATTAGTAGGATTAGTCAATATTGTAGAAATTTTAAAAACACTTTTTTTCATTAAATATTAAGCATAATATTCCAAAGTATGGTCAATTCGGTTCCCAGCTTCAAAATTTTTATACAAGTAAGTTGGTAAATGAGCACATAGTCAGCCTCAGGGGAAATAAGTTACTAAAATAAGAAAAAAAAAAATTAGGTAGGTACTGCTAAGGACAAGCGCTTGTGCGTGTAATGAACATTCGTAATAGCAGCGGTCTCACTCGCGCATGGCCAACCTTATTCCAACGCAACACTAGTGACTTATCTCGCCAGCATAAATGCGGTAAGCAACTATGACAGCACAAATCTGTTGAACTGCACATCTTCATTTTGTTTGCTAAAAATTACTTCTTTCTGTGGCAAGTAGCAAGCTGCCCTCTAATATCTAAAATCCAGAGATATTCTGTAGTTCACTGATTTATTCGGATATTTGAAGGTACTAACTGCCATTATAGACTGCCACTATTATTCTTGACAGTCACAACCGACTCTTGTGTGCTCTCGATGGGTGGCTCTTGACAGGTGGTGGTTTTTGAAGTGAAAACTTCTTTGGGCACATTTGTGCACTTTTGCTATGGGGAAAAAGCTCTGAACTAGTGACCGTCAGACTAGACCAGAAGACGCTAATCTAAACATTGAGTTCTGTCAGCTCCTTATTAATTAATGTCACCAACCTGCTAATGTGACGTTTTAAGTTCGTCGTTTCGTTTAAGTTTTCACTTCTGTCGGTAGTCCCATGACTGCCTATTTTTGTAGTATTGTCTGCTATATCTAAGGTAGGTAATTTTTGCAAAACAGAGTTCATTGTTGATGGACGTAGGGAACAGTGGATTTCTGTTTAAAGAGCTGCCCGGCATAGTAAAAATGTTTACCACCTGATTGACGTTCAAGAGTAGAGCTCCAGTATGGCTTCCCTCGTGAAGTCTCTATCTGGTTCAGAGTAGAGCCTGTACTATGGCAACCGGACCGGTGATAAACATACTTACTCGTGTAAATTACTAAGTAAATACATATTATAGATAAATAAACCTAGATCCAGAACAAAATGATCGTGCTCATGACACAATCGAACCCACGAGCTCTGGCTCAGCAGTCAGGATCACAGGCATGGTGATCCCACTAATATTATAAATGTGAAAGTTTGGATGGAGGGATGGATGGATGGACGGATGTTTGTTACTCTTTCACTCAAAAACCACTGATCCAATTGCGATGAAACTTGGCATATAGATAGCTGGAGACCTGGATTAACGCATAGGCTACATTTTACCGCGATATTCCCACGGGATCGGGATTTATGCGGGTGAAACCGCGGGGCGCTGCTAGTATATCATATGTTCACAGGGCGAAATTGAAAATTTTGAAAATGCAACCGATCCTTTCTTGCGCAAATAATTTCAATAGACGACATGCTGTCCGACCTGTAAATCGGATCTCCGACCTGAGCATGACAGTCCTTCATTTAAGCACTGCGAGAAAAGGGCCTTCTCCGAACATATATTATTTCATACGATTTGAAAAGCTTTGTCGTATGTATAATTTCAAAGAGGCTTGTAATTGTGCAAGTGAGATGGAATATAGCGATGTTCATAGTCGTGATGGCCTAGAATTCAGACAATTTCCGATTGCCACGGTCGCTCGGTGCGAGGCGCGGGCGGTGTGCGGCGCGGTGGTGGCGGCTTCGGCTTCACTTAGCAACAGACAGACGCGGTCTGCGCGCCCGCTTCTCCCTCACACCTATTCACATTTTACCACTGCGACGCAAGTTCAATTCCCATTGCTATACTTGCATTGATCTTTCTAACTAAAACACTAATAATTAAACATACTCCTGCATATAAGTTCGAATAATTTGTTTGTTTGAAAACGCTAATCTAGTGTCTTTACAGTCCGATATAAAAAATTGGCATAGCGTTATCTTGCTCGTTTATCGAAGAAGGATATAATATATCAGCTCATCACGCTACAAGCCCTAGGAACAAAGCAGTAACGTAAAACTAAAGTAGTGGACACGGCTAGTTTAATATAGCTTTCTATAGGAGCTTTATGTAATTCTGTAACGCATTGCTGTTATAATTATTTGTGAGAACGTATGAAAAGAGTTCTACATTTACGATTTGATAACTCCTTTTAGAGTTGGATAGGAATGGAGATTGGATAATTTTGTTTTACGCACATGTATTTCAAATACGCCTAAAAATGCTGTGGCGTACATGTCTTCATTTTTTATTTCGACTGTGAACCTGCTCTTAGTGGTTATTTTTTGTTAAAAAACCAAATACAAAAATTAATAACAGAGACGTGTCTCTAAACTTAGTAACCGAGGATTTTCCAGTGATTTCAAAGCAACTAACGAACCATTAAAGCTAAATTAAAACAACAGTGTTCTGTCAGACTCCGTAACGGTACATGTGTAGATTTACAGTTCAAACGAGCTGATGTTACAAGGCCGAAACTAACTGCTATATGTAGTCTATCACCACACACGTCAGGCCACACTTATTGTTTTCATTCAAGATTTAGGACAATAATATCATATCTAAAACTCTTGATAACATATCTAAACAGGACAGATAATTATCTATGATGTAGTTTAATCAGGACTGATCGACGACGTGCGTGACCTGGTCTGAGAATTAGTTAGTATTGGTATTTATGGTTACGCAACCAGCCTTCTAGGTACGCTACGAACAGTAATCGATGGGAAGTACTCTTTGATTCCTGCAGGGTTGTATAGGTATAGGTATATGCTTCAGAATTTTGTTTTGATGGCGTCATTCTTATCATTTAAGAGAGGGTTTGAGGAGTGAAATAGGAATGAAAAAACCGCAAAGTTGAGAATTGTAAACAATTGTTACAAAGAGTACCTATTCTTACAACTTTTTTAACCGAGGTGCAGTGTTTTTTAAGCTTTTAAGCTTAAATAAAACTGAATTTAAAATTTCACACATAATTTGCTATAGATGTAAGACTCGCTCAATATTTTTTTTAACCTGGATTTGCTGTTTAAATAAGAAACGGAATTGTTGGCTTATAAGTTATGTCCTCAGAGAGCTCACGGTATATCAAAGCGTTCGTTAGGGTCTTTTGCACTTATACCACACAGAATCAACTAAGTTAAAAGTAAGTACGTGTTAGTAAAACGGATTGACTTTGATAATATTTTCAATTTCGTCAATATCAAATCTGGATTTATGAAGGGTTTGTCTACTTCAGTAAAGGTTTCAACAATACGAGCGAAAGACACCGCGTGCAACGCGGCGGCCGCGAACCCGGATGCGGCCGAATGACGTAACGCAGCCTTCACCCCCCTCTCCCCACCTGCGCTCACTCCGCGACACTCCCCCTCTCACTCCTCGCTGCACCCACCTCTTCGTGTCTGGTCGACCGTCTGTGCCGACGTTGCCGCGCTTTGATCTCATGCTGCATTGCTTGTATGCCTGTCGTGTCGATGCTCCACTTATTTAATTAATCCCTTATATGGGGCTAGAACAGACGCTGTCTGTGTGTAACTATCTGGGAATAGGCATTGTACAGTTATATTGTATCTGTTTGGGCGGGATAGATTGCTATCTTCATTGAAAATTAAGGGGATAACATTACACTGATCAGTGAGGTCAAATTAAAAACCTTACACTTCGTAAAGTTAATCAGGCTGTCTCAAATATATACTTTATTTAAAAACTACGATTTATGACAACAATAAAATGACCGGCCCGGCGGCACTGACAGAAATTATATTGTTGCCTCCTTGAGAAGAACAAATTGAATTTAAAATTGGAACTTGGTAGCTAGTTGAATGATAAAAAGAGTTTTTTTAATAAAAAACTTAATAGGATGATATGACTATGTACGGTTCTTAGAGGGTCTTACTATTTTTTTATAAGTTTTAATTTTACACATATATTTATTTTAGGTTACCAATAATACGCAGAAGGGAGAAAGCCATCAATGTTAAATTTAATTAAAGTATGTGGTTCACTCCTATGCTTAATTAATTGAATTTTGGGGTTCAATTAAACAATATTTTCATTGGTCGTTCATAGGAAACATTTAAGTACCTACCATATATTACACATGACGACGGTAGCATGGAGTGAAATTATTCTGAGGCTAATTAGCGAACATGCCTCGAAATATAATAATTATTTCAAATTATAAAGTAACGTCGGCGGCTACCCGTCACGCTCCGTGGCCGGGAGGTTGACGATCTACACTCTACACTCTGCTTTTAATTATTTCTTTAGTTTCATTTCATTTTATGACCTGAGTTTATTCCAACATAAACTTTATAAAAACTGTGTTTTAAACAATATTATCACCAAACTGTAAAAACAGTAGGAGGACTTAGTTATATAAAAAGAAAAACAAAAATAAGATTGTTTAATGCATTGTACCATGTAAATTTTCATTAGTATGGTATTGTTTTATTATTAATTTAGTGACTAAACTAAGACTAACTAAGAATATTTAACATGTACGAGTTTCACACAACTAAACAACCATCGCTTTCTGATCATCGTGTTAATCAGAATCAGTTTAAGTAGTTACCTCGTTAACTGAAACTACGTCAAGTGTTGAGGCGCTTCGTGTGGTTTGCAAATAATTTGTTTTAAGTCTAGGTAGGGTTTAATAACCTTTAGTCGGACAGGGATTGTAGGTCATCTAAATTGTCTCTTAAAACGAAGAAAAAATAAACAAAATAATGTTTGAGTAGACTTGTTTCTTTGCTATTTTTGGCAGGCTCTTCCGTGAATAGTACTGTCATGCTTCTAACTGCTCAAGCGATTTGTATGTCAGCAGATTTCACAAAAAAAACTCATCACTCACAACATGTCAAGAGGTAGATCACAGTAGAATGACTTAGTCACACTGATTAGCGAAGAAGGGCTTCCCACGGCCAGGAGCCTATTTATGGTGTAGAATGAAGCAGACTTGCACACTCGGGAAGGAATGGTCGCTTTTCTGTTCATCTACGTCTTTTGCAGCAATAGTTTCTTCTCGATAGATCTATAACATATGTGTATGTATAAATAAATGTTTGCGTTTATATATGTGACATCGCGAGTGGAGTAATGACTGTAGATGCAGGCGAAAAACCGGGGAACACAAATAAATAATATTAAATACGTTTTGATTGTATTGGAACACAACAGTAATTATGTTTACCTAACATTATTACGTCATTCAAATGCTTACAAATGTTTTATTTTCAAACTTCTGGAAAACAACAGTGCACGTGTAACAGTAGGACAACAGCGTGTGTTGCGTACATAATGAGTATTATACAAAACTTTAAACAGTGTTGGGCTCACATTTCAGTGAAATGGGCACATCACGCAACGCTATGAATCATGATTCCCCGCGAGCCTGCCGCTCCGGACAAAGACAGTATGACTCAAAGTTAGGGTTACTGTCATTCTAGATATAACCGGATTTATCGTAGACATGAAGGCGTTTGAAGTATTTTTAAACCTCAAGGATGTCGGGTGTCGAAACTAGAAATGTTGTGTACAATGATATGAGGCATATACATGTACAATGTTCAGTACTCTGACAGGTTTGTTTGTGTAAATATTTTAGTGCTAACGTTTGAAAAACAAGTCTTAAGATTCTTAAGGTAGTTTTCGAAGGAAGGCCTCGAATTAAATTGTTAATAAACGGGCTTATTGAGGAAGGGTTTAAGATACATAGGTATTACATTAGTAACTTTGGCCTACTGCTTCACTGGTAACCGCTTACTGATAGGTACGCTTGTGTATCTATTTGTATAAAAATATAGGCAGTCATGGGACTGCCGACAGAAGTGAAAACTTTAACGAAACGACGAACTTAAAACGTCACATTAGCAGGTTGGTGACATTAATTGATAGACAGAACCCAATGTTTAGATTAGCGCCCTCTAGTGGAACTATATGTATTATTAGCGTGACGGTCACGAGTTCAGTTCTTTTTCCCCGTAGCAAAAGTACACAAACGTGCCTAAAGAAGTTTTCACTTCAATAATAATAAAGAATAATAATACGTTGTTTTATTTAATCTGCAGGAAATATAAATCAATATATCATAGGCTTTAAGATAAAGAGGTCCTCATTTGTCAGCGATATTACATATTCAATTCTTCACCATGTAGTATATTACAAAAAGTTTTATATTTTAACATTTCACAGGTCAAGCAAAACAGATATGGTAACTACTTCCTGTTACCTAGAATTATGAATTTTCGAATTACGAAAATCGATGTGTCACAGCACAAGTATTTAAATAAAAAAATCCGAAATTTGTTAATTTGCTGTTATATCACATAAAAAATGTTTTATTGTGAAAACAAACTTATATTTTGCACTTGGAAAATTGGCGGTGTCGTTTATCGATGTGTGAGAGATTATTTTTTGTACGGTAAAGTTAAGTTTGTCACTCAGAAAAAAACAGGCAAAAATATTCGAGAATCAATTCCCGCCATGGACGAACTATCCACTATCCAATGCAATTTAGTCGAATAAAGTTGGTTGTACTATTTTAATATCGATTCATGTCCACATTTCAAATTTGACTACAGTCGTTTGATTCAAAGTTCAAAAAAAAAACACAAGTATACTAATATTCTCCTGGGTCCAGTAAAAAAATAAACAAATGAATAAATCTATTCTACTTTTTTACTGGACCCACTAGTCTATGAATCATTATCTGCGTCGGTCAGTCTCCCTGTCCGTGACAACATAACGCATACACCAAATTAGAGGAAATCACATATTAACTGATATCCTCATTACTCGGTAACCTCGTTTGGTATCACCAACTCTGCTAATCACGATAAGTGTGCAAAATAGAGGTCCAAAAAAAAAATCTAATAAAACATAGGACTCCCGCCTCTGCATCTTCAGGACATAAGCCGGAAGCAAAATGTTCAAGGAAAGGATGCGTGGAAGCTTACATCACCCAGGTTGCACTGTGATTAGATTTTCTAGTAAAAGACCCCACACTTGAGGGCTTACATTTAACAAGGAGCTTCAACAAGTAGGTAGGTAAGATATAAAGTGATGCTTTCGACTGCAGTAATATGACATATTTTTGATTGGATTTTTTAAATATTCATAAGTGAGTTTATTATTTTTTATTCAGTTTGGTTTTTATGCAGTCAGTAGCTTCTAGTTTTTTTATTTTATTTAATTAATTTTAATTAACGTGTCTATGAACAACAATAACCTGCCGATTTTTGTGTTAGATGTCTTTATAAAATGGTATTTATTTTATATTAATAAGCATTTATAAATAAAAATAAGTACCTAAGTACCTACTAGTAGTTACTCTGCCTGTAAGAAATCGCTCACATGCATTAAAACATTTGTAAATTATATTCTAATTAAAATCAAAGTACTGTCAGGCATAAAAATAACAAAGTTCGCTAATAATAGCCAATTAATACAGAGCCAGCGCAGTTGCGTTGGCCGAGATGAAACTTGCGATAGTATGAAGATATATCGCGCAGTGAGACCGGAGCTTAGCTGTAAATCTCGGCTTATTATGAAAGTAGACAATGCTTCACATTTTTGTTTGTAATTTAGTGGCTCTTTAATTATGCACGATTAAAATAAACTGTTAATGAAAGACGTAATGGAATCTGAAGTTATTTTAATGTCGTGATGTTGGGCTATAGCGCAGTAAGACCCTGCTTACAATGTAAAGCAGCGGCATTCCTCAAGGCCGGTCGTTCCTTCCTCGACGAAATGAAGCAGTTGTTACCTCGAACACTTATTGAATCTAAATTAATTCACTGTCGTGTGATTTAGAGTTACATTTGGTATTATAGAGAGTTTGTAACATCAAAACACCTACTATCTGCCGTTGCACTAAACGATGATATTTGTCTCGACTACCTTATAGTAACTACCTACTAATTAAATAATAAAATAAGCATATAATATTAATATGAATTGGTTAAAAAATTTTGCACATGTAGGATCGATGGGGACTTTCACAATTTCATAATAATGGTATCCCTAACGTTCATGTACATTTTCAGCTTCTTGGGAATTTATGCAAGGGTACCTCTATTTTTCGGGCTTATTTGACCGGACTATTATAGTTATAGATATCAAGATGTTCGAAATGTAAATTTAAAAAAGAGTTTGGATATACGTACGTAAATCTGAAACTTTTTAAAATCGTTTAGCTAAATATAGGACTACAACAGAACTTGACCTTGATATGATAATATTAATTATACTTACATCAGAATGGATTAGTAGAGCAGATATATTGTTCGACTTTCCAAAATTCTGACTGATTGAAAACAAATGTTCAAATGAAACCCTTTATTTTTCTGATAATTGTTTTTAAATGCGTAAGCAATGCTTCCTTAAAATATAAGTTTGCTTACATTTCTTTTAATTCTGGCATCTAAGGGGTTCAATATTAGACCTTTTTTACTTATATCTTCCAACTAGCACTGTTGGTCATATAGCATACTCATAAACAATATTAAAATCTTGTGCATGTCAGTAAATCAATACATTACATGGTTATACAATGTGCCTTGTGCGACAGTAAATCTAAGATCTTTACATGCGGGTCTATAGCCAGTCCAATAGGACACATCGTGCTTGAGCAAACTCTTTGAATCCTTTACACTGTGTCTGTTGGATCGTGCCCTACAGGGTTAGCACCAATCTCTAAGAAAGTCCCATTTCATTTTAGCAAAACCTTATTTTTTGTTTACTTTAAAACTATCACATATGTAGTTATAATCATCTCAATGTCAATCTAAGATCTCAAGTTACCGGTGTAGTTTTTAAGATGGTAACTAAAATCAATGGTTTTCTCACAGAACTCAGTATACGTATTTAGAAATACCATCAGCTGTATTCTGATTCAAATTATGTGTCGCCGGTTGCACACGCTTAGACGGTAATCATTATTTACACACATACAGAACTCTACGCTAATTCGTCTTAAAGGATTAATTAAATATGAATCCTAAACACCATTTACGTTCAGTAAAATCACTAAAAGAGTCGGTTTTCAAAATAAGAGATTGACTTCGTAAAAGGTACACAGTAGACATACCACAAAGGGATACATGGCTAGATCCAATCCAACAAAAATGGTAGCCACAAGTTCTACACCGATGGGTCTAAAAACAGCCGTGATGTAGGTTGTGGAAGTTGGCTTTTTCATATTGACAATATGAAATATATTATATGACCACGTTTTAATGGTCAGATTTGAATGACAACTTAATTGCTGGGTTGGCGCCGTGCCGTTACCGTGACGGTATAGTGTGTGATGACCTTTACACATCAGATATAAAACAGTCTCATTTTGTGTTTCTCCTAACGATTGAGGAGAGTCGCCAGAGTCGCTACGGGAATGGATACAGACAAAACAGGAGTGGTACAGCTTGTGTTGCGAGCGTTAGAGGCACCGGTTACAATGTACCACTAAGCAGGTCGAGTGTAAGCTTTGATGTTGAATTTTTCTTTTATTTTATGAGACACTGTTCACAGAAGACCCAGATATCATGTATTAAAACAAAATTCCAAGCCGAACCGAGTTCTGATCCGTTTCATAGTTTAGGTTGGCTAAAATAAAATTTAATATTAATTAAGAAGTGTAATAATGATACATCTTTTCTATTTTAAAGGCAAAATTTAATAAACAATCGTACTGGCCTATTAGCTGGCCTTCACTATACCTTTTGCAATAGATATTGAAGACGGAAAGCCATCACTCACTGTTTGTCAACTCCAACGGTGCCAACAGCTGATCAACCTCAACAAACTGCGTTAAATAAGGACAGCAAACCGAACCGAACCCTCCCGAACCCTCTGAACAAAAGAGTCTTATTACCAGGTGTAGCAGGTACCTTACCACGGAATACATAAATAATAGTCCTACTTATCCGTAATGCGTAATCTCCTGTGTGTGTTCGTGTCTGTGTCATGTTCGTGTCCTCCACGAAGTGACATACGTGTTTCGTCTCTGCACAAGGCATCCTCAGGAAGTATTTAATGTGCTTTTTGATGGTCTTGTTGTGCTACGAAGTTCTTTCGTTATTTATGTTGTTATTTTAAGACAATAAACTGGTGACATGTTTATTTACTTAACCGTGGTCTTCACAATCACTTGACTGTGATATATTTTGATTAGGTATGTAGGGAGCATCTAACAAATTAGTTGACTTCAGCGACTAAAATCAATTCGCCTAAGGTTATTTTAAACTTTTATGTTATTCAAGCACAGTTTTAGTTGTGTTAAATTGATATCGTTTCATCTTGCACTCATTGCCTATTTATCGAAGCTGAAATAGGCGTTCAGCCCTACTGGTACTACTAGCCTTTGCAATAGCAACAACGGTACCCGGCCTCCGCGGCGGTTAAGGGCGAGCCCTGAATGTCGTCTGACTAGTTTCTCCTTTGCGAGGAATGTCACCTACATACTATACATCTTACGGGATTTCTTTGTTTTAGGCTGATAATTTGATATAGTTTCTAATTATCTCTATGTAAGCAGTGATTAAAGATGATGATAACTATCTATAAATTTCAAATTCAGTCTTTTTCTTGGTTCAATAGAACTGTTCCTAATTCCACATTTGTTAAGAACTTAAAATGGTAAATTCATTCCCAAAGGTAATCATCAGCATGTTACATGTGTGCATATCCTTATCCTTTCAGTGGATCTTGGATAATGAATTTAGCAAAGCCTCTGGTCTTTTCACTGCATATATCTCTTATCAACAGAATAAAGAGTCTCCTAACTAAAGAGGCAATTAGGGAATTTCGCTTTCATTAAATTTTTTCAGGGTGGCGACATGGTCTGACAAAGGTCTTCGTTCGGTACCGCCCAATCCTCTATTCAGTCCCTGAGTTACACCCCTGTTCCTATATCACAGAGATACGCGCCTCTACAGGCGTTATAGTAGTTGTTGATAATTATCAATTTAATTACGTACATAATTTGTATTGTTTTTAGGGACAACGTATAATACGGATTAAAGAGTATTGAAAATTGGTTATATTACTGTTTCTTAACAAACACTTTCGGGTTTTGGGTATATTTAAATATCTATAGCGTGGCGTAAAACCTTACGTTTCCACTTAGAGCAAAGCAATCCCTCACTAACTCGCTGAGTACTCGCCTACCTGAGTATTTCTTTTTTAATTTTCTTTTTCCATTCCCGACGGAGTGGATGAAAACCCATAACCCATATTGATTCCTCTAGAATTAATAAATAAATAAAGTTAATGAATTAATGGACATCATGTCCATTAATTCATTAACTCTACCGGCAGGCAATTCTTGTACGAAGTTTGCAATTGTCCCCACTTGTTCGCTCTCAGGGTTTAAATCTAAAATGGTATTCTATCTTCTACTGTTCTTACCCGAAAGTATAAACAAATACGTAGCTGTAAAGGAGAGGGCATGCTCTTACCCGAGAAGGCTTAATGTTTGGAAAATTTTAAATTTTTACGGCTTTTGTAACGCGTGATGTTACTCTTGCGTGTTTTGAGCTTCCACGATTCATGATAACCGCTTATCCACTGACGGAGCGTACGCCCATTTATTCAAAATAAGTCCTCCTCGTTTTTAAAGGTCTTTGAAAGGTGTATCTACACAATCACAGATAAGAAAACGGTATCTTACTTACATATTCTACTTCGTTAAGTTTTAATAAACCTAATAGTTATATTGTGTATATTAAAAAGTGATAATATTGCAGCAGTAACGCGATCTGGTTCTCGAAATGACTATGAGGTTCAATCGACGCGACGCTCGCCCAGAGAAATCAACGCTTCGACAACTGTTGCTATGTGACGCACCACACCGAGCTCTGCGACCTCGCCATATTTTGGTTTATTTATGTGACTTTTAATTTGTTTTGAATTAGGTTCTGTATTTCTGGTTCTTGTGACTCATTCTTATAACAGGTTGATTTAAAAAAATAACAGCATTGAGACTCAATGGAAGACAGGTTTTAAATATCTACAATCAAATGTCAGTTCTTCAATCAACAAGAAAGTACATTTTATCCGAATACATGAACTTTAATAACAAAGTAACTAGTATATATTCCTGTGCTTTGAAAATCCTTGTTTTAACAAGGATTTTGAGTACCTACTAAATGCACTGAGTACTAAAATTACTAACAAATTCGTAAACATCAATGTGTACTTAATTAAAAATAACCACTTCAAAATATATTTGGCGAGTGTAATAAGGTAATCGTGACGTACAACTTCCAAGGTGTATATGCATGAGATGGTATTCGGAAATCAAAGTGAATGATGACCAGTTCGGAGTTTGCGCGCAGAAGACATAATGCGCGCGTTCCGTGACGAATCCAATATGGCGGATTGGCGCGGTTTGGCGGTCGTTCACCCGCACCCAGCCGAATGTTGGATCCACGCAACGCTACGTTTTGACAACTCACAGAAAATATTTGAATTTGTTTTTAGGTTCGTCTAAACGATGTACTTATTATGGAACTAGACCAAAATGATTTACCTGGGATCAATACACAGACACCTATTCTGTGTAACTATGCTAGTACGGTGCAAGCCACACAAGTCACAAAGAAAGGTATTTTCTAATTAGAAAGTTAGATAGGTTGTAAGTTTATTGCACTTTAATTATTTCAATAGGGACGTGAATTCCAGTCTAACCTCGCGATTCCCTGAATTGCATTTAGTTATAAACCAGTGTATTCTAAACAGTAGGACAGGAAGCATTGGAGTAGAGTTAAACTCAAAATATTTTGAAATGTCTTATAGGTGATGCAAATAAATAATTGACCATAGTTGTCACACAACACTCGAGGAGAAAAAAATGCAGGCTTAGTAAAAATAAAAACAAACTTGTGATTTCTAGGAAAGAATGCGGTAGACACTTGAAGTTGAATAACAGTTAGAAGTAGAGGCAGCGCGAGAGGCGATGACGTCATTCGCCCTCCCCGAGAGCACCCGATATCCGACTTCAGCCGAGTGAGTCATGATGGACGCCTGTGAGGGCGGCGAATTTGAAAGTACGTACCGCGATTGAACGCTCTCGCTCGATATAAAGATTATTAAGTGTTTACCGTTTAGTTGCATTGTCAGGGAAACGGATGTGAGGGCACGGTAGTGACCCCGCCAAGACGAGCCAAGCGAAATGCAAGGGCACTACCTACCTTTCCTCGTAGCGCTTCGTCGTTTTTTTGATCCCTCATAACTTGGGTTTGGATTATACCAGATACACAAAATTCTCGAGATATAATGTCAATAGTGGACTTATTTAACATATAATGTTTCAATGGCATGGCTCTTATACTTTAGATTTCTTTGATCTCTAAAAAACTTCGATTTCGTCACTGAGTCACACACTGATGATCATCAAAATTCTTAGGGTACTTTCTGATATCCTAGAAAACTGAAGTTGGGTATGTAAGCTAGTATTAGTACACAAACAACAACAAATAAATCTAAACCTTGGAACTTTTACCCCCCCAACCCCTTAAACTACGGGATGGAAGTTTGTATGAGACTTCTAAAAATGTTGCCAAGACGAGACCATATGGCTCACACTGTCAAAAAGTTATCAGATCTCATGTAAAGCCAAGCTTCTAACTCTACACGCCCTAACTCTACAAGCCCTAACTTCACAAACGCTACACATTAGTCAAAATATGGGGTCTGGCCTCACAGAAAACCGGCGTGAAGCAATGCTTTCATAGTGTTTCGCCGAGTGAGAGAGGTTACCTGAGACCCTAACCCCTCCCCCACCCCTCCTTTCCCCTACTCCCACCTTAAAGGCCGGCAACGTACCCCTTAAGTTGCAGGGGTCCTAGGGTGACACTATCCCAAAAAAAATGTGTGTAAATCTAGTCTTGGTGTACATACGCTGGCCAAGCCCAAGCACTGACGATTGGTTTGGCCGATGACGGGATTCCAAGATGTTGTACTTTTCTTCTCATTTAAAAGATTGTTGTACTAACTTTCCGGAGATCCAGCCAAAGTCTGGAAATTTCTGAGAACATTGGGAGTTGGAAAGTCGCGCCAAGACTCTATTCCTAAAAATATTGATATCGATTCACTTAATAGACATTTCTCTACTTCGTCTAACTTTAATGAGACAATTAAGGCTAATACTCTTAGATAAATCTCTTCTACACCAGCTCCCGACTATTCATCTTTCGTCTTTGATCAGCTGTCTGCTTGTGATGTTAAGAAGACTATATTAGCAATCTCGTCAAATGCAGTAGGAAACGACTGTATTAGTTGAAATATGATTCTCCCTATCCTTGACGAAATCCTTCCCATCCTTTGCAATATTTTAAATCACTCTCTGTCAAGTGGTGTCTTCCCAACTGCGAAAGATGCACAACTTATTCCTCTACCTAAAAAAGTAAAACCCTCATCTTTTTTTGATTACCGTCCAATTTCTATTTTACCTTTTCTATCCAAAGTCCTCGAACGTCTTATCCATTCTCAATTAAGTAACTTTCTCTCTAAACATTCTTTACTGAACCAATTTCCAATCTGGCTTTCGTCCTGGTCACAGCACCACTTCTGCATTAGTTCACATTATGGACGATATCAGACTAGGCATGGATAGTGGAAATATTACAGTACTTACCTTACTTGATTTTAGTAACGCATTCAATACTGTAGATTTTCACATTCTGCTTGGTATACTACAGTCTCTTAACATATCTCCAAGGACAATTGATTGGTTTCATAGTTACCTGTCTGGTCGCCGACAGCGTATACGCCTTGAAGACTCAGTGTCTTCTTGGTGCAGTATTTCTGCTGGTGTACCGCAGGGTGGCGTTTTATCTCCCTTACTCTTCGCTGTTTTTATAAACTCCATCTCTAAACAATTACGTTCGTACTACCATCTTTATGCAGATGATCTACAGATATACACACAAGCTCCGCTGAACATGTTATCGCAAGCAATTAACATAGTCAATGCTGACCTGTCGCACATTGGTGAATGGAGTCATAATTACGGACTCAAAGTTAATCCTTTAAAAACTCAGGTATGTGTTATTGGCAGCCCTGGGTTAGTTTCAAGAATTGACTGGTCACAACTGCCACAAATTCAATTTAATGGCACCACATTAAAAATCAGCACTAGTGTCAAAAACTTGGGTATTTACATGGATAGTACCTTATCTTGGGGACCACAGCTGCAAGAAGTCAGTCGTAAAGTCTTCGCTTCAGCAGGGTCCTTGCGAAGGTTACGTAATTTTCTTCCGACTGCCACTAAGGTTGCACTTGCACAAGCACTTCTCCTTCCAATTCTCGACTATGCCGATGTCAGCTATCTGAATCTCACTGAAGCACAACTTGATAAGCTTGAGCGACTTCAAAATTTCTGTATAAGATTCATATTTGGGCTACGAAAATATGATCACGTTTCTGAATTCCGTCAAAAGCTCAAGTGGCTTCCAATTCGTTTTCGCCGGAATACTCACATACTCAGTTTTCTTTACAATATCTTATTTAATCCTAAGGCCCCTTTTTATCTCAAAGAACAGTTCAAATTCCTTCACCATACACATGAAAAATCTCTGAGGTCATCAGAGGATTTGAGACTGGAGATGCCACTACATTCCACAAAATTTTACCGCAAGTCCTTTACTGTTGAAGCTGTACGCTTGTGGAATGCGTTGCCAGTCACCATTAGGCGAGCGCAGTCAATAACAATTTTTAAGAAAATGGTTTATGAATATTATTTGTCACATTAGTTTAATCAGTTCCGTATTGAAGTATGTTGTATATAAATGGAAATATGTATAAATGTATGTATATATGTTATATGATAGACTTAGGTATATATATTATATATTTATGTATGTTTTGTATTAGTATGCATAAGCAGACTAAATATACAGGATATCTGTATATTTTTACATTGATTAAGTTATAGTAATTATAGTTCTTCATAAAAAATTGAAATGCAAGGTGCATTTTCATTCAACTACAACTGTCTCTCCGAAACAAATTGATCCATCCTAAGGTTGCCTGGAAGAGATTGCATTTTGCAATAAGGCCGCCCTTTGTACATAATCTTTATGACAAATGTATGTATGATAATTATACTGTAAGACTAGTGTACAAATAAAGTGTAATCTATCTATCTATCTATCTAACTTTCTAACCGTTACTGACTTTTAAGATATTTATTTATTTTTGTCATTCAACATCCTTTTGATCAATAGAGATCACAATGAAATTACCACCGAATAGAGATTCATCCTTCCTAATTAAAATTACCCCTTAGCGACAAATATCCACGGTGTTTCTGAATTGAAAAAACCTCTGAAAAAATAATTTATGTGGCCTGGTGGCAGCGTAAGGGCAACCTGCCACCCAACTAACGGTTCAGGTAAGGTTATGCCATCATTTCTATCAATCAACATCCTTAAATCGTATCCTTTTAGGTCTCGGTCATGTTTGGCCATGGTGATAATCTCCTGTCATTATCAGTCCTGATTCTGCTAAGACAATGGGCAATAACAGTCACCCTCAAGTCAGCGCTTAGCGAAGTCGGAGATTATTTAGCGTCTTGTAACTCCAAGGAACAATAACTACGAAAAATATGGGTAAGTACTATAACCTAGGAGCAGAATTTAAGACGTTTGGAGGAACAAACACATATCAGGGAAAGTTTGCTCGGTATTTACTAATCTAAATGCATAAAAGTGAAAGTATACTCACTCACTAATCATGAAATCACAAAATCTGCTTCACCTAGGAAGATGAAATTTGGCAGGGAGGTTTATGACTACGAGGACTTCAGCTAAGAATTGGTTTTGCGATAGAGCCGGATGAAAGAGTCTTTGGTTTTTTGTACTTGCAACCAGAAATTTGGGAGAGGGGTAGTTTATAGGCAGGACATTTTTGTTCTCAGGTTCGTTAACTTAAAATTAATGACCATTCGGCATTCACTACTTAATAATCCGTTTTTATCTTTTCGTACCAAAATTTACTCATGCACTTCGATCATCACAACTTTGGAAACATTTAACACTTTTAGAAAAGGAAAATTTTGAAAGTGGCTTAGAACGACCAAGCCTGGGTCCAAGCATCCTAACCGGTTCGTTTGGGAGGTCTCAGCTCTCGCAAAATTTCAGATGGCAGCCTTCCAGCATTTCTGTCTTCGGTCCACGGCACAGAAGAGTTAACCAGGAAAATTCCAGCAATCACACTGATAATTCTGAAGTGCGTTGCCGTCAATGCTTTGCAGCTGGTTTCTCCACATACTCTTTTACCTGTTAATTCACACTTTGGGAAGGGATACTTTAATTAACACATCTTCCAATGTAGCAGAGCGTTAATTGGCTGTGGGAGAATGGGAATCACGCCTATGGATTCAGGAACTTCCTTCGCACAACATAGGCACCTTGTTGGACGATACCACATTCCGCCTTGCCACTTGGCTCCTTTTAGGAGCTCCTTGTATTTTTCCACACTTTTGTCACTGTGGAGAAGATTTCGACAGTCTCGAACATCATGGCATTTCTTGTAGCACAAGCCCAAGCCGTATATCAATATATAGGTACATGCCAATATTAACGGCATAATCCGTCGTACTCTTGTCACAGCCGGTGTTCCGGACAATCGTGAACCCAATGATCTGGTACGAGACGCTGGGAAGATACCAGATGGTATGTCATTACTGCCATTGAAGATGGGTAGGATTTAGTGTGGGATGCAACTTGCGTCGATACGCTCACGCCATCTCATCGTCTAAGTACAGCCGATTGTGCAGGCGCTGCTGCATCCGGTAATTATGTTTTTGAACCGATTAGGTTAATACGCAAGGACCATGTGCGGTCCGAGTGCTCGTTCTGTTTATAAGGAACTAGCTAAGCGACTGATCGACACTTTTCGTGACTAGAAGGCAGGTCTATTTCTTGCACAGCGAATAAGCATTGCTGTTCAACGTGGGAAAGCTGCCAGCCTTCTGGGAACACTACCAGTAGGCAAAAATGCGGAGGAATTTTATGACGTATGTAGGTAAACAGTCCGTATTTTTATTTTATTTGCACCTTACTTGTTTTTATATAGTCATAATAATGTTTAATTTCATTATAACATTGTATTTCTTTGCAGATCTAAAAATACTATCCCATCTCCCATACATTAATAAACGTCACAGCAAATTTTCTATCCGCAAAATATAAGTTGAGGGTGCTTGTTGTAAAATGTTCATATTGGTTAAAAACTAAGCCTTAAATGGCCGGTGTCTTTTGATTGAACTCAACTTCTACGCGTTCCTGAGAAAAAGGGTTTTTGACAGACAGACAAAGTTGGACAACAAAGTAATCCTATAAGGAACGGAACCCTAAAAATTACAATACTGACCGTGCATACAAGGCCGCTAGATAAAAATTATATCCTCTTTCAAAAACTAGTTACGTGCCAATTCGAGAACATAAGATCATTCACTACAATTTACGTAACATAGCAACGCAAAAATGCTGATACATTGCTCTTTCAATCGCTTTTTAACATTCTAATCTTAATACTAGAAGATCTATCTAAATCACATGACTAAATTAGTCGAGGTCAGAAATGTAAAAAGACACGGATGCGGAGAAACCTGATTTGTGGTTTGATGAGTCATACACCAATATATTGATCGTGGAGTACAACATTATCTATTTGGTTACGACCATTTTGTCGCATATTGTTGTTATCTGCACCCACGTTTCTGGGAACTTAACACAACTTTAGCAAAATATTTCAGCACTACTGACATAATGTGATGTTCCTCGGAGGGGCTTTTTGGGTTCGCGGTGGCTCATGGTGTCGTACCAAAAGTAGGTATCCTCATTGCTTTAGAGGATAACATATCTGCTATGTCCTACTTCAATGACAATACTATAATACATTACATGTACAGAAATTATAACTAACAACTTTATTGCTTTGTTTCGTTTGTACAATAGGCAGCTTTATCGCTTAAAGGCAATCTTTTACGGGCAATCAGGAAGATGTTAAGGCTGCTTGCACACCTATAGTGCCGAGCTCTATAGAAACTGATTACCTAACATCTTTATGTCAAACAAACGATGAAACATCCTACTAATATTATAAACGTGAAAGTTTGTGAGGATGTATGGATGTATGTATGTATGGATGTTTGTTACTCTTTCACGCCAAAACTACCGAACCGATTGCGACGAAACTTGGTATGTAGATAGCTGGAGACCTGGATTAACACATAGGCTAATTTTTATCCCGATATTCCCACAGCAACGGGACTTACGTGGGTGAAACCGCGGGGCGCTGCTAGTACATTCTATGCTTAAAGCTTACTTCTGAAAATAATTTCATTTTTGTTATCGATTCATGCTTCTGATCGATTTAAGAATGAATTTGTCCTTATTCTTTTAAGAATACCTACCCATCAATGCCAGATCATTGTCAACAACACACAAAAATTTGAAGCTTTTGTTGGATTTTATTAATATTTTTGAACTACATGAATGGTAATATCTTTATTAATTATTTTTAAATGGCTATTAATGAGAAAATGAGAACAAATTACTTTTGGAGGACTGTAGATTTGAAGCTTATGGAAATTTGCTAAATAGACTGGTAAATTCGATTTTAAGTATTTGTAGTTCTAATCTATTAAATCTAATTACTTAGTTACATTTGGAATCTTTACATAAAATGGCTAAATAATCTAGAATCTTAGATGGTTCACATAAGGTTCTAGAACTTTCATTAGGTAGCAATTTAATACAATTTGTAGTTAACATTAACGCAAGTGAATACATAAGAATTCTCGAACAAGAACTCTTTGTTAGATAACACCAATTTCAAAATTAGTACATGCCTATTTGCTATGTGAAGACCATGGTTCATACTTCGTTGAAAACTGCCTATAGGTATAACATCACGCAACGATATATGGGATCGGAGCAGTTGTTGTTGCGGAAAAATCACGAGGCACAGCTAGCATTTACAGATGTAATTATATGCCTAATCTGCGTACTTACGCCTTGAACTACTTATAATATTTGTTATCTACTCAGTAATAAATTTCCTTTATCTATCTGACTTAGACAATAAAACGAATTATTTAATAAGGATCACCACCGTATCGAGCTTGTCACTGATATGATGATTTTATATACCTAGGTACTTCTGTTATACCTAAAAGTATGAAAGTGACCAAGACAGAATAAATCTCACCAAATTACGTAACCAACCAACTTTTACATATTTATACCTGTTAGTTGGAAATTAGCTATAGTGTCTGCGCAACCAGTTTTTTTCTGTGAAAACATTATCACATATTTATGTACACGTTCCAATTCACTGTGTACATATAGGTACTATAAAGTGAATTAGACTTCCTGCTTACGTTATACAGATAAAAAAGACGACTTTTCTTTAAGACAGCATAGCTTACCAAATACCTCTGACACAAAAGATATGGCAATCTCACAAATGCCAGCAAATATTTTTGATCTATAAAACTTCGAATCGATTGTTCATTCGAGTACGGTGGTTTTGTTGCGAGAAGCGCGGACGCACCCGACGCCGGTGACTCAGGGGGCGGTGCCAAGGGCGCTACGCCCTGTACCGCCCCCCGCCCCGCCCAGCCAGCCATGATTTTGCCGCGCTTTTTTTTTAAATCAGGTCATGTTCGCGTCATACTTAATGTGTTGCCAAACACTATAGCATACCCGTCAATGACTTGCTAGCGACGGAACATTCATCATAATACCACGTCGTGCTTTTTATATTTGCCGCGTTTTTTTTATTAGCGCGTGTTCGATTGAGAACGGTGTTGTTGAAAACTTGAGACTTGATATTGTGCGTCGTAGCTGAAACTTCAACCACCAGTTTTGAAGATGATTTTTGTGTCATGCCTAAATTGGTAAGTACCTATTATTTCATTAATCCTAAAACGAGTCTAAGTATAACTTAAAAATAGATTGAACGACATTTGCTGTGATTTGTGTTTGGATTTGATCCCCATATGGGACAATTATATTATCTGTATTGGTCATAGATAGTTGATCTAAGTGTAGGTGTACTTTGTGTTCCTAATTGTATATTTGATAAGTCTCCCTCGCTACAGAGAGAAAAATGTACTGCGGGAGATATTTTTTGTACATAGGAGAAAAGAGATCTCATAAAAGAGTGTTCTATTAGGTAATTGACCCAACATGCGAAGAGCTACAATTTTGTTTTATATAGGTAGGTTTACATACACGTTTGTCAAAGTATTACGTAGTTAAATAACCTACAACATAATGTCTTGACTTCGTCGGCATGGCCTCCGGTTAAAGGAGTTTCATCGTTTCCGTAATTTTAATTTTAATTCAGTAAGGATATGTCAACCCCATCATACCATTATCCAAAGTGAACTCAAAGAAAAATTTGTGACTAAAAGTATCTTTAGTTTTTTGATAAGAACACGAAATATAAGTATGGATATCAAGAAACTTTTGAATAAATAATTTACTTATGAGTAGAAATATGCCCGTTTCTATATACATACAGGTGTGAGTGTAGCCTGTAGGTTTACCAGAAGAGGTCTGAAGAGGCGTATTAAACCCCCACATTTTCCCTAACTGTTATTTGGTCCGGACCACTCACGTAATAGGGAGCAAGCCTATTACCGTCAACCGGGAACTTTGGGAATTAAATATGGGAAAATTGGGAGTAAGTATTAAAAAGGAAAGATAGTTAAGAAAGGAAGGCAATGGATGGATGCTTGCACGGATGGATTGGGTAGTGTAAGCTATTGCTTAGGTATATACCCCAATCTATCAGTGTTGTTTAGCTATTGCTGTTATCGAGCTGGGCTTTTGGTGAGAAGTCCGAGCGCTCTAACAACCGTACCGGGTTCTGTATCAATATTAGTACAGTTGATGTGTATGACAAGTATGTCGATCTCTCCATACATTTGTTAAGAGTGATCCTGTCGAAAATGGTCAAACTGAAACTATTTTTCAGAGACAATCAACAACAGTCATCGTCAGAATAAATACATCTGATAGTAGGGTTACAGATTACGTAAAATAGAAAGAATTAGTCAGTAACCTCAATATTTTGTAGTTGACGTAAGCTCTATGAAAAATATTTTTGATAAAGAATACTCTAGAAATGTCGTGGCACATTTATTCGTAATGTATTTTTTTAGGCCATACTAAAATTAGGTCTTAGGTAACATAGTTCTTCATCATAATTGTGTTACGTTTCAAAGTGTTAATATGAATCTCTTGAGGTCTGGGGTAAAAATTCAATAAACCGCACACAGGTATGCCACAGGGTACTAGTTTAGTTCCTTTTCTTTTAAATCTACAGGTATGCCTTGCTGCAAACTGCAAGTAAGTTCTAAAACTCTGAAAAGATCTGTGAAAAGCAAATCTAGTTCCATTGTGTATTTACACGGAAATTAACGCGATTACGCAATAGGTAAGGTTTTGGATTGATATTACGTGGTATGTTTAAAGGAAGAAGCCGAGGGATCAATTAAGGCAAAACTTGACTACACGGACGGCGTAATGGTTTAAGTGGTCACTTCGCCATTACACCGCGCCGAGTGTTGTGGGTTCAAATCCCACACGGGACAAAAATTTGTGTGATCCACAAATAGTTATTCCGAATCTGGGTGATCTTTGTGTCCGTTATTTGAATGTTTGTGAAGTTTGTGAGTCTTAAAAAAAATCACTCATATCCTTAACTATTGGCATCTTCTCATCTATTTGGAAAGATGCCCAAGTCGCTCATATACCCAAAAAACCGAATTCAGCAACATATTCTGAATACCGGTCTATTGCTAAAGTCCTTCCAATCAGTATTCTACCTAAGCTCTCTTTCAGACAGTCAGTTGACATGACATGACAGTTTAACAGTAATATCCCCAACGGTAATTGATTAGCTTGCACGATCTTGACAGCGTATATACCGTGGAAACTACTACTTACTACATTTTGGTGCAACATATTGCTGGTATACCCCAGGGTGGCGTTGTATATTCTCTTCTTTTCGCAATTTTTATAAACTCCATCTCAAATCCACAACTTTTCTCTCACTATCACCTTTATGCAGATGACCTTCAGATATACTTATCAAGTTCTCCTAGAAAAACTATAAGACTCAAGAACTTACTGTCGACAGCTCTAGGAATATGTCAAGGATTACCTGGGCACAATCTCCGTAGATTATTTTTGATATTAACCAGTGGCCTAGCGTGCCTTGAAGGGGCCCTGTATCAAAATTAGTTGGGGGGCCCAAATGAAGGGTGAAGCTTTCTCACAAAAGAAACAAAAATGCTTTAAACGGGGAAATATCCTGGACCATGTCAGATGTTGTTAACTTTTGGGCGCACGCTTAACCCGGGAAAAAAGAGATTGCTTTTTTGACTATTGTCATTTCTGAAGTGAAAACTCTAGAGGCACGTATGACAGTTTTTTTACATGTTTTTTTCCGGGTAGCACGAGATTAAGTGACATTGTGGATAACATTTTACTAATTTTTGCTTACACACGTTAGGAGCCTCTGTAGCCCGGGGGCCCCGTATCATTGATACGGCTGATACGGCGGTAGCTACGCCCCTGATATTAACCCGATAACAATTATTGAAAAGGTAAAAAATTAGGGATCTTTATTGACCCTGAATTATTTTAGTATCCACAATTGGAGGAAATAAGCCGCAAAATTTTTTAAGCTGTGGGATCATTGAGAGGGCTACTACGCAACTTTCTTTCTACTGTCACCAAAATTACACTTGCGAATGCTACTACTTCCAATAGGTACCTTGATTACGCAGATGTCAGCCATCCAGACTCCATCGAGAATGCTTCGTGTTATTGATTAGTGACAGTAACTAATATTAAAACCAACGAACGGTAAGATCGTCTGATCGTCGATCGTAAGGTTGACTAGGCTTTTAGAAAAAATACAGGCATCGAGATGTTTTTTGAATCACACTGAATGACTCACACATTGTTCACTGTGTGACTCAGGTGAAACTACGAACAAAACTCATGAACCCTCGGCAAAACTCGGTTCTTTATTGAAAATTAGAAGACCTCGCCAGATTATATAGCTATTATAAATTTCTGATATTTAAGCTCATAAATTCGAGGTCATTAAACTCTGCAGCGGCTGCAGCTGTCATCTTAAAGTACATATCATGAAAAAAATCGTATGTACAGACACAGCCACTTTACAATTTTATACTAGTATCGATTTACGAATAGCTTACGAAAAACGCATTTATTTACAAAGTCAGTCCTCATTGCTGAAATTATTTACGTATTTTATAACCGGTATTTTATCACTTGTTGTCATGTTGTCAAATTGTTTACCATTATCAATATTGATCTAAGATCTGACAATAAACACATGCATGTATGGCCTGACTAGGAAAATGAAACGCTAAACCTCTGGATATGGTATTGAAAAATTAGAACCGCTTTTTTTTTATTTTGTGAACATGGCCATTAACTGTTAACATGAATTGTCAAAACACCAAAAAAAGTCGAACTAAATGCTTTGACAGCTCCTTTTTGTGTGGCATGACGTGACTGACAAAGTGTGGGATGAACTGCCTGCGTCTATTTTTCCAGTTAATTATAATCCTGGAATGTTCAAGTGTAGAGTGAATAGGTTTCTCTCGGATAGGCGTGTAGAGTCTGTGCGGAAAGAGAACCGTCGTAGGATTTGAGGTCGCAGCAGTGCTAAATTAAATTTTTTGTTACGTTAGCAACACTGTTACGGCATTATAGTTCAACAGTAAACATCTTGATACTTGATAGGAAAAAAAATTAAATACAAACTTTTGTGAATAAATGAAATGACGCGTAGCAAATAAGAATTATACTATCAAAATTCTATGTTGCTCCGTTATAATTAGGAACTTAATTAGTAAGGTGCGTAAGGTACCAGCATGGACTATAATATATATTTCCCCGAGAGAAATCGCTTTATATACACCAGGTTCATTGGGACATTTTTTATATTTATATCCCAGTTCTTTCAGCTTCCTCAGAGTTGGTATCTCTTTCCATACAGTATAAAATTGACAAATTTTAGTTCGGATGGCATACTCGTCAAAATCACCAAGAACAATAGTTTTTGGCCTGCCTTTGCGGTTTTTTCCTGGTGTGCACCACACGCCGTTATTTGCGGGTCCTTCTTTTTTATTTTAGACGTAGTATCTCTACTGAGACCTGAAAAATATAAAACTTAGTTTAATGAAAATACAAAGTATCGAAATTCCTTAAGCCTAGTACAACAAACAATTTGGTTATCATAAGTTCATAAGATTAAGACATATTTATATAAATCATACATATTTCGAGATGTCTGAGATTCTACATCGCACACAAAGTCTAAATAATATTCTAAGCAACGATAAGACTGTTAAACATACCTGTTAAAGCAGCCACACGCTCAGTGCAAGTCAATAATAGGGTGTTTTGCCGATTTGTCTCGTTGGCAAACTGAAAAATATTGAATATTATTGTTAGTTGTCTGAGTCGAGTTACCATGTCAAAATCATATTATTAGTTCACATAAACGCCACGCCGGTTCTTTTCCCACACAAACTCGGTAGAGTCTGTGTGGGAAAATCTTCGTCTTCATCGTCACTTTCCATCAGGTGAGTTGGAAGAAAAACGCCTAAGCCATTTGTCAATAAAAAGAACTGAAAATTGAAGATAACAGAGCTCTGTTTCTTACCCTCACTTGACCGTCATAGATTAAATAATTGAAAGTGTAGGTGTCCACCCTCACTTTAGTAATGTTAATGATTCATGAAATCATGAACAAGGCGAATTGCAGGGATTATTTTTTCTATCTGTAAAGATTAAAAATTATATTCTAAATACACATACATCTCCCTTAGCACGATTCTGATTACACACCGAACCGGTATATGGCAAAGTAAATATTTTTTGATGAGTAAAACCGGTTACAATGATAAATAGGTGCCGAATACTAATTTTATATTGAATAATAACTTCCTTAAGTCTTATTATCATACATCTCTGTGGAGCCTGACGAGTTTTTAGGACCATTTCATGTTTAATATGTTACGAAAAAATGTTTTTTTTTTATTCTTACGATTCAATAATTATAATTAAAAATAAAACAGGATAACTTAGTTTAAATATTAAAAAAGGTTTACAAATCTATTTCGGTTTTCAAATCCTCGAGACTAGACCTTCATATAATGATGTATTTTTCCTACCAATAAAAATATAGATACTTTTTGGAGACTACATATTTTTTACCTCTCTAAACTCATGTCTTTGCATAAATCACTTTCTCCTGGTATTCTATTACTTGACACTTGTCGTTCAAATAGTGGTTTCCCTTTCAGTCTCTTAACCTAAGAGCAATAATCTCTTAACCGTTTTCGCTATTTTGTTGACGCTCATGATAGTCTATATAACGCTAGGCTTCTAACATTGCGCAGTACTGACAGTTACTATTGCTTTCTGTCATGTTTTCAAAGCTTCTATATACATACCTACTTCATCTTTGCCTTCACAACCGTATGATCTTTACCCATAAGCCTTGTGAGTTTACCTACGATCCTACTTGGATTGGATTCAAATTGGGCCGAGTAGCGCATATTCGTCAATATTGTATAATTGTTTGGAACATACCCACTTGTTAATTTTCTTGATACTTTGTACTGAGGAAGTATTGCGAATATACTGTTTAAGATCGGCATAGGTATGTACTGTTAGTTACAAAAGTTATCTTTAGTTCTCCGTTAAACCGCACAGGCCTAAGTCCAACCTGCTGAAATATGTAGTATCCATCCTGCCAGTTGCTCAGGATGTACCCATATGAGGAATAGAGAAAAATGGCAAGTTCTCTCTTCATCATTTGAGTAGAAATTCCCCCAAACGATTAGTGGAAGGTTTTATTGTCCACACCCAAATAGTGATATATACATTTAAATTCTTTTAAATGCTTCTCAATATTATACTAATATCAAATCTACATATATCAATCATATTGTGTTAGAGTGTCGTAATCCCTAAATATGGATATTTATTATAAACTTACATTGTAAAATTGTAAAGGTCCTAAACATTATTTAGGTATGTCTCAACTCTATACCTACTGACTTTTTAGTAAACAGACGGTAGATAATTAATTAGTGAATACGAGTAATTAGTGAAGACCGTTGCAAGTATATGTGATACTTGAAAAAAATTTGGGCAATTCAGCCTTCAAGGCTCCGATATGGAATCTCACTGAATCACGTATTTTTAATGCTGTCAAATTAATATGTATTTCTTTTAAATATGCTTTCGAATATTGAAGGTCACCTGTTAACTTCCTCTTTGCTATCTACTACAAGGGAGAGTAATCCTCCCACGGATTTCACGCTGGTCCATCCTCGGAGGTTTGTTGATGTTCACCATCATTATATTGGGAAGCAATTGCTGCCAGTAGTTCTGCAGTAAATGTCTTAAGTTGCATTTTGTAAATCTTACGTATGGCTCCCGCCTCACATTTGATGGAATAATGTATAGAATAACTAGGAGCGCCCCGCGGTTTCACCCGCGTAGGTAAGTCCCGATCCCGTGGGAATATCGGGATAAAAAGTAGCCTATGCGTTAATCCAGGTCTCCAGCTATCTACATACCAATTTTCATCGGAATCGGTTCAGTGGTTTTTGCGTGAAAGAGTAACAAACATCCATCCCTCCATCCATCCATCTATCCATCCAACCTTTCACATTTATAATATTAGTGGGATGACCCACTAATAAATGTGAAAGTTTTGATGGATGGATGGATGGATGTTTGTTACTCTTTCACGTAAAAACCACTGAACCGATTGCGATGAAACTTGGTACGTAGAAAGCTGGACACCTTGATTGACGCATAGGCTACTTTTTATCCCGATATTCCCACGGGGTCGGTGAAACCGCGGGGCGCTGCTAGTGATTTATATCTTCATCTATTAAATCTTCTGGTTTTTATTGCGCACTCGCAAATCCTAACTAATGTAAATGTGCGACTGTGAGTTTGTTTCACCGATCGACCGACCGAATCGATCATCATGAAATTTTGCATGCCCGTTTCATTCAGAAAAAAGGCGCTGGTCCCAAGGGATACCAGAATTGATTGACAAAATTGACATAAACGCGAGTGAAAAGGCTAGTGTATATTATATAATATACTTAAGTCCAATAAGGTTATTTAGTCCAATAATACTTGCAAATCACCTACATATTTATTTTGAAAGTGAAAATTGTCTAGTCCGTGAAAATTCGATGGTAGAACGAATTCTCTACGTTTTGTCTCGAAGAATGACCATGGTGGTTTCAATTTAAGTATTCTTGTAAGAAATGCCTTCTAGATACAGAATAAAATGTTAAGATAACGTCCCTAATGCTATTTTGATGGCAAGATATTATGTTATCACGTAACGATGAAATGATTCGAATCTAAAATCTATGCCGAAAATACTATCTTTCCTTTTAACTGGCCTATCCAGAAATTTTTCGTAAAATTTTATCTTTCCATCCTTCCATCTTCCATACATCCACACAAGATATCCACATTGGTTTACCTTGGTCATCTCAATAAAACCACTAGAGTTGCAAAGTTACAACTTTCTGTATTCGTACAAAAATGCCGACGGAATGACAGACTGGGTTACCAACAGTAGCTTAACAGAAATAATATGTTAGTATATTATTGAATTGGAGCCAGTGGAATAGGGGTTCCCTTTTAGTCAGAACGAATACTCATAGTTGAAAGTTTGAATAAATTTGAACCTTGTATTAATACAAATAATAATAATATTTAAATAGATTTTGCATTAAAATAGGTACTTAACACATAATTTGTTATGTTAATTTTGCTAAACTATACCACCACAGTCGTTGATGACAAAAATACTCCTGGTCCATGATAAAAACTAATACTTATGTATGCTCCATGTAGTCCTGAGTGATTGTAAAAGGAAAAGTGTTAAGTTTAACGTGTGTGTCTGTGGCATCATAACTCCTAAACAGATGGACCGATTTTGATTTAGTTTATCTAGTTTGAAGGTGACATGATCGAGAGTGATCTTAGCTATAATTCAAGGAAATCTGTTCAGCCGTTCGAAGATAATCAGCTATTTGCTAATCTTTGAAGTAATTTTTGAGTCGGGAGGTATTTTAAATTTTTAGTTTATGTTTGTTTATAAAACTAAGTGGGCAAATAGGCTCATGGCCCGCCCTTCCCCGAGATCGGTGTCTAAAGCCACTTGGGTCTCCCAGAAGTAGTACCTACTTCTTATTAGCAGAAAAAACTATCTTACTGCTGTCTGCTTTATAGTACTGGGATATATTAATATAGAGGCAGTTGCATTATAATGTCCATATTACAGCCGACGTTTACTATTTCATAAGGCATACTTAATATGGTAATTTATGATAAATGATTCTATCAATGGAATAAAAGCACAAGTAACATGTAATCGGCAGTTTTAGAACATGACAGTGTCATACTGTAAGAATATGGTGAATGCTACTCGTAAATTATTCTAATTATGCTACATTGTCACATGATTTTGTACTATAATTATCTTTGAGAAATTGTAATAAGCTATGACCTTAATTCAACCTAGAAATGGAGGAATGTTTTCTTCAAAGTATAATCGAACCTACCTTGAGTATAACAATTCAATGAAAAAGAGAATTATTGACATCGGTTCACAATAATTTGCGAAGAAATCACTACCATACACACAAAAATTGAGAACATCTTTCTTTTAAAGTATCAATTTTTTTATTTAATTTGTTATTTTATTTCTTCTTTTGAATGCGTCGGTTTGTTGGGGGGGTTCGTGGCTATGAAGTAACCGAGTAGGTTAGCACATTACAAATTTAAGTAATACTAACCAGGTCAGTCTAGGATGGGTGACCATTTTTAACACGTGGAGACCCCTCCGTGCCTCGGAGAGCACGTTAAACCGTCGGTCCCGGGTGCCATAAAAACATCTGAAGCATTCGTTACGGGTAGTTGGAGCCCTAAAAAGTCCGACAAACTGGTCTAACTACAGAACTTTGATATCGGCTAGTACTTGGGTTGTGGAGGTCTGATGGCAGTCGCTTGACGTAAAATATTAAAGTTCGGCCGTATCGTAGACAGACTGAAAGCCGACCCCAACTTAGTTGGGAAAAGGCGCGGAGGATGAGTGGGTCGGTTTGTTCTCTAACTAAGTTGCAATAGTCTAATGTCAACTGCTCATCACCTTTTACAAAATATTGCTTTTCCCGATGCAGGGACGTTAATTGTTGTTGGACCAGAAGAACTATTCTGGTACTTCGCCATATACTTTACTAGCAGCGTCCCCGGGGTTTCACCCGCGTAAGTCCCGATTCCGTGGGAATATCGGGATAAAAAGTAGCCTATGCGTTAATCCAGGTCTCCAGCTATCTACGTACCAAGTTTCATCGCAATCGGTTCAGTGGTTTTGCGTGAAAGAGTAACAAACATCCATCCATCCATCCATCCAAACTTTCACATTTATAATATTAGTGGGATGACCAGCAGAAATTACTTAGCAACCATATTAGAGTAATTGAATCGCAACAAGTGAAATACTTATTACTAAGTAGTTCTGCCGGTGGCCCTCTGTGGTTTCCATCATCAGTTCCACTTTACCGAATGGTGCTTTCCGAATACAAATATAGGTGTTACGATAAAAAATGTCCAAATTGCTATAGGTGTGCCTATAATATTTGAAGAATTTCTTCGATTTCTCCGCGATCCCATCACCAATTTCTAACCTGATGACAATGGGACCAACTGGGAAGTACTTTGAAACAAAAAATAAATTTGCAAATTGGTCCATCGATCTTCGAATAAAGGGGTAACCAACATAAAAACAAACTAAGAATCTCCTTTTTTTTTAAATCGGTTAAAAGTAAAAACTATGTAATTATCACGTCTCGTGTTTTTAAACTTTCGCAAGTATACCGAACCTTGATCGGCAAATTATGTTTTATCTAAACTTACCTTGTATGCCACTTATGAACGGTGATCGTGTACACCACTGTTCATAAGTAGCATACAAAATAAAATTCATCAATGCCATAACAGATGGTTATTTGTTATTAGCATCATGATGTCTTTACCTGAAAATAATATGCGGCTGGATATCATAGAGAGGAACAGTGGATCTACGAATGTACTGTTACAGAATGGTAGCTAAGAAGTCCTACAAAGCCAACGGGCAGACTAGGTACATGAGATGAGTCTTGGAAAAGAATAAGTAGTAGTATTGGCGCTACAGTTAAAAAGCCTCTATACAGTAGGTTGAAAATGATGATACTTTTATACAACGCCGTAAATTTTATTAACAATGCCTTTTAAAAATGATGTTGTTATATCAAATTTCAGAACCATTTTCTAAACATCGATCAAGTCTTATAAAAACTTATCGAACTTTAATAAAAATAGAACTAGAAAGTATTTTACGTTAATTGGTACACAATCTATAACGAGTGTTTCGTCGATAACTTTCACCAGCCCGGCATTCAAAGCAACGGCAACGCAGACGCCATGGCGCCGAATTTATGAATGAGAATAGACAATTATTTTTTTCTCAACCAGTTTGGTCATGAAAGAGGTTTTATACAATTATGTAATTATTGGGAATGATGTTTCAAGAAAAAATTAATTGTCTTGTTAAGAATTTATTCTTATAGCCTGCTCCACTACAAAAATGCAGTCGAGAGAAGAGAAGCTGAGAAGAGAAGCTCAGAAGAGATGCATTAGCGTGTTTAATGCCTCGGCATTTGCACTTTTTCTGTACCCCTGACAAAGTATGCAAAAATTCATGATCTTCAGTTCAGTAGTTGAAGCGTGAAAGCGTATCAAAGAAATATATAATATTAGTAAGGATTAAAATGGTGGTCTTTGTTATTTTAATTAAAAAAAATTAACGGGTTGACTTGAGAACCTACTCCGTTTTTTCGTCAGTTTAAAAGTATATATTATTATTATACATTAATTATAATGAAATTTACTTTAACTCATTATAGTTTCCAATGTTATCACTTTAGATCAGAAGAGAGATAAAATGTGAAATGTTAGAACGGAGGCCGAACCTGTACTGCCTAATGTTTAAATCCATTGTTTCAAAATCTCAAGTGACATCGCCTTCCATAAAACAGAAAGGAACTGTATCTAATAAGTACTAAGTAAATAGACTATTTTAATATGTAAATCAAGCACATAAACGTTTTCTTTACGTTATTGACTTGAAATGGTAATGATCATAAAATAATTAATAATTCATTCCATATAATTTTACAACACGCTGATCACATCATGATTGGTAATCAAATTCATGCAATATTCAATTATATTGCTGCATTATTTAAAACTCAATTCGCTATAAAGTGTCTCTTGGAGCCACCATGCAGGACACTCGATGCGGTTCCCATAAAGGTAAAAATACAAAGCATGGGCAAAGGATGTTGAAAACATAATTAAAAATATGAAGAGAGGGAAATCACCTGGCCACGATGGGCTCAGCATCGATCCCCTACAATATGCTGGTCCCCATAATTATGCCACTTGTTCTTTCTCTTTTGTTCACCTTGTGTTAGTGTCACTCCTATTTACCACCCATGATGACAACCCTAATGGTACCAGTTGCTAAAAGTAAAATCGGAAATGTGTCGAATAGATCAAATTACTTCACTTCACTTTTCATTTGCTACCGTTATAGCTAAGGTACTTAATAGCGTCCTCAACGCAATTTAAAAAAAAACATGTAATGGTGTGTGATGCTCAGTTCTGTTTCCGACCTGGACCATCAATGGAGACCGCTGTTCTTAGTTTGAAGCATGCTGTCACGTATGTCACAGAGGGACAAACACCCACTTACGCGGTTTTTCTGGACCTTCCCAATTCTTTTGACCTTGTCTCCTTTGACCTGCTTTGGCAGAAGCTGCAAGAAAGTTTGGCGACACCGCCGTTTGTGTCTCTGCTGAGATACTGGTATCTGAACTAGGAGAATTTCGTTCGTTGTATAATGAAAAGAAGCCCGAATACATAGTCTTCGGGGCTGATACCAGGTGTCCCAAAAATGTTCCCCCTTTATTATTAAAAGGTAAACCGATAACGATGACATACATGTTTGAATACTTGGGTCACCTGATTGTAGTTGACCTGAAGGACAATGTTGATCTGGAGATTGAAAGGGCATTGTTAGTTCGGGCGAACACGCTGGGCGGCGGGTTGTCTCGATTTACAGGTGTTGTTAAAATCCTATTGTTTAAAATATACTTCTCATAACTGTACACTAGGGCCCTGGGGTTCAAGTATTCCTAGAAGCCTTCCAGTGCCCTGGAAGCTGGTCGCGCTTCTGTTGCGCATTAACAACGTTTACCGAGGCACGCACGTAAGAAATGTGTCTCACTGCTGCGTAGTGTGCTCGACAGCCCCAATAGCTTGTTACGTGCGATTGCCGATCGGGCTGATAGCCCTCATATACAGAATTGGGTGATACGCACCAAGTCTGATATAGTAATAAAATACTAACACAGTTTTTAAGATCAAATTTTACTTACACACAGATTTTTTTGAAGTGTTGAGTAAATATAAATAAATAAATAATTTTAAATTTTATTTAGATACAGTTAATAACGTTTCGGATAAAGGAGGAGTCTAAATGATGTGAAACACAGGCTGAATTAGTTATAAAAAGTTGTCTTGGTTTATTTCAATCTTGATTACACATAAAAATGAGCAGCTAGCTATGCCTAATAATCACTAAAAAGGATAATTGTTATTTTATTTATGTAATTGTAGTACCAACTGATAAACTAGAAATAATGTCAAATCACATCAAAAACAAATCGTTACCTATGTAAATGTATTTTTTTAAGAATCTAATAATTATGCGTAACTGAAACTATCAGCTAATCTGAAATACTTTGTATCATATATCCATATTCATATACGAAATTTCATATCCGTAACATCCCAGATTAATAGATAGACAAGTGACATAAATGTAAATATTCTTTTACTAAACATAAGGAGCACTTGATTTGGCAATCCCTAGCACAAGATTGTTACTGTAAAGAAGGAATCTGAATGATTGATATTGAAATTTGCGAGTTTTGCACCGTTAAGTGTCGTAGAAAGCGCTGACGATATACAGAGTTTGAATTAAACTCTTATAGCTGACAGACGCAGTGACCGGTGAAAATGGCATACGAGATACGACACGCGGCCTACAGGTGTTGTAGCATTCGTCAGTCGCAGATAGATATTCGGGTGAAAATGTCGTGGATTCATAAACTTGTGCAAAGAAAGAGCGAGCGGCGCGCGGCGCCTCCATTGCAAGCGATTGGTGCGAAGGGAAAACGCCCGCGTCGATTAAACATATTTGCGAGACGCCAATTTTTCAGAGGCGAGCTGGCGAACGTGTGTCCCCCACCACCCACCACTGTATGACAGTGACCCAAATGGAGCGCCGTCGCATTCAGTTCCGTGAGCGCGCGCAGGTCTGCACGACGTGACTGCGCGCGCGCGCCATCAGTAGCGCGAGCTTCCTATTCGCTGTCGTTTTAGTGTGATTTACGATCGGATATTACTGTGCACAATGCAGTGAGTGAGCACCGGCCGCAGCGCCGTGCATGTGTCGTCTTTACCCATGTGGATGATGACTTTTCCTAGGTAAGACATGAAAAATCAATTACACCTGCAAAAACTGACGTCAGAATGATGTTCGCTAAAATGGTTGAAAAATTTCGAAATCGACAACAATTAGGTGGGATGGAAATTGCTTGTCGCAAAGCGTGCAGCGTGGCAGGCTGTCGGTGAACAGGGTGATGAGTCAGCCGCATCTCGAATTTTCCTCGTGTTCGAATATCGTCATTGTCATAGAGGGGGTGTCGGCGGGCGACGCGCTGACCGTGGCGTCGGCCGATGTGCAGCGCGCTCAGCCGCCTGGCAACAGGTATCTGGGCCTATCAGCAAGCACACCGCCTGCTCTGACTTTGCCGTACAGCTACCGGCGACTCTCGCAGCGAGCGAGCTGCAAGGTAACGGAATTGGATTCCTCGCGGCCGAAATTCCGCTGCGGACGTTCACGCTGCGACCGACTGAAATAAATCGCTCGTTTAACGCAAATAGCACGACATTGTCGCCGCATTGACAGACTGACAAGCATTTCCGTTTCTCTTTTTATCTACCTCTCTCGCTTACTGAATCATTAAAAGAAGCTCTTCCTCTGACGTAAGCCAGTATTCCATCATGCATTATTAAATTAGGATATTTTATTTACGATGCCGGACACTAGCTGCGTGTCGATTTAAGTAATTTTATTCACATATTTATGAAGGTGTGCTTGACCGCAAATCATGAACAGAAATTTGACTCTCATATTGTGGTATTGCTAAGGTGTAATATGTTGACTAATTGCAAGCTAAGTATTATATTAAATATCTATTAATACGTGGTCAATTAAAAAAAAGATATTTTTTTTAATTTTCTTTATTAAAGTATTATACACTATCCGATTTACTTAATTTAAAATACATGTGGCATGTCATCGTCTTACATTATATGTAGGTAGGTGTGCACCCCCAAAACATTCAAGTGAATAAAATGTTACCTGCGCTAAGGAAGTGTGATTGCGAGCATAACTAGACGAAATTGTTACTTTTCCTCAGAAACAATCGGCTGTAACATGTGAACGATAAAGCACCTATCACACGCGTGACGTCAAAGCCACGATTGCGCCCGCGCCGCGAACTACTGCTGAACTTTGCGACGTTGTCACTGATAAGGACAATTTAAAGACTAATGCCGAATATTAACAAAGATAATAAATAACTAATTAAACTTAATTTTATATATGACCTAATTTAAAGGACACAAAGAAAAAATGTTACATTTTAAGTTTATGGCTCAATTTACCTGGAGCTCCAGGAAAAAAACCAATCACATTTGCAAACCTGAATAACATGTTATTCTACCATCAGTACCATCACGTTTATTTCCTTAAACCGGAGTATTTTTATTTAAATAACAAATGCCCTAAAATATTTAAATAGAATATCCATCTAAATAATTGGTATCAATTCCATCAAGGTCTATCATTATGTCAAACCCACAAACCTCACATCACATTAATAATTATTTCTGGGTCAACAACAAAAAGTTATAAATTTTATAAACATCTGAGGTTATCACGAGGTCCCCGGAGGAGGCCGATTGCCTCCGAGGCTCCGAGCTTCATGTCGGGACTTGTCGCGGTCGCATAATGCCAAACAATTACTCATCTGTAAAGAACAAAGAAGTTCTAACTTCAGGTGGCCTTTGTTGTTATCAAAAACATGACGCTCACATATTTCTTAGTATTTTCTACAATTATTTTAAATACCTGATTACTTTTAATAGAATTTCTCCTAACGAAAGTGACAATATTAATATTATTTCTACAAATATTTTTGATGTAATCCAGGTTAGTGGTAAATGTGATAACACAACCATAATACAAAATGACGTGATTTTAAAAAAAAGTTTTGAAATAGCTCTAAGTGCTATAACAATTATTCGATTTGAGTGCAATATTGTCCGTACAAGGTTGGTGGCGTCGCGACTGGTCGGTCCCTCTACAATGAGTCACAGAGCCGGTTTTGATGCCTTAGACCTAACATTTGCCTTTTACAAGTTAGATCTATGTGTCTTGTATACTGCTAACATCTATAAATATATACCTACTTACTATAGAAAACGGATGTACCTATATACTTTCTATGGTATCTATTTAATAAAAAAGATCCGATATCTTTTCGACTAACTACTAATATTATAATAAATACTCCTGTTATTTTTGGAAATCAAGTCACTATTATTTTTATTCTGGTATTTTGGACTATGAATAGATGCAACAGGAACATGTATTAGGTTATATTTTAGACTTCAACTTTTGCAATAACGTAGATGTAATAAAAAAAATAAGGTTTGAAATTAGATGTAGTGCTATTAAAGGTAGGTCGTTCTAGAAACCCAAATCAAATTAAATTAATTCTAAAAAGGCCGCTTTTATTTAATTTAAATAATTATACGCTTGATAGTATCATACATTCATACTGCTAGATATTAGATTTTTTTTATATCATATTTTTTTTATTATTATTTTCATTTCCTTTCTTACCATGATTGAATAACTTGTTTGATAGCATAGTCGATGTCTAATTATTAATTGGAAATGTTATAGTTTTACTTGAATAATGCGACATGTTATTGTAAGAATTAAATAAAAGGTGAACAAATTACATTCTACTGAGTAATTATTTTCAGTCAAATAAATAAGATAAAAGCTAGTACGAAAACAATAAATAAAACAAATAACACTTCCAAGAAATCATATAGGTACGGGAATTAATATCGGGATAAAAAGTAGTTATGCGTTAATCCAGGTCTACAGTTATCTACATAAAGAGTAACAAACATCCATCCATCCATCCATCCATCCATTCATCCATCTATCCAAACTTTCACATTTATAATATTAGTGGGACTATGTTTTCTGTAATTTTTGTTTTATTTTATTTAAAAAAATAGCAAATAAAGAAATTTAAATAATTCAAAATATAATTTATCGGAGTCTTAAAATCTACCTGGAGTATTTGCTCTGTGTTATATGATCATCATAGGCTATCAGACTCTAAACATTTATACTTGTTTCAGTAATTTCTACGGAAGGATTGATTTAAATTTAAGTTTGTGGTTGGTGTCGGCTTTATGTTTCACCAACTATTGTATTCTATCATCAGCTCCGGCCTTGAGTAGAACAAGAGGAGCGGTCGCTGTAGGCCCAAGGTGGCAAAGGGGCGCCAACAACCCTAATGCGGCAAATAAATTTTTGAAGGCGCCTTTTGAGTTGCACGGCTGTCCTTTAATTGTTTATAACAATACCCACATAAATAACAAATTTATTATTATTTTATGGCTGATGGAAATCGACACCAAATACTAATTTATATAACCTATAGCTTTCTATATTAAAGAAACGGGAGTGTAATAACTATAACTATTGAATTATAATTCAGTAAATGTTGAATGTTAGTTGAGTAAGTGTTGATTCAAAGTTGAGTTTTGAAAATTTGGTACGTAGGTATATTATTTTTTCATTTAAAGCTGAATGAAATACAATATTAATGTGTTGAGAAATCTTCAACCTAAAGGCGCTGAATGACAATTTCGCTCTACCCTGATCAAGGGCTAGGAGTGGCGGTGTCTATCATTAAACGCGTAATCATCACCATCTACCTGCTCTTTGCCCAATTTTTTATGGGCATCCTGACGCCGACCCTCCTTGGGAATGTAATAGTTTTCAGACGGGACAAAGGGAGTAGGTAAATTTGGGTCAGGAAAACGTAAAGGGCAAGGGAGCTACGGTAAGGAATACCGCAAATCGCGAATGGGGAAACGGTACTGAGACTGCAATAGATCGAAGACGCCGGGGTCGCGTACCCGTATGTCCGTCCTGGGATTGGAGAAGAGGCCACTAGGATAGGAATATCAACATAAACGCGTAATCCTAAAAGTAAAATTATTAAAGTTTTTAGAATAGAATTTATCTCTCTAACACGTGTATTTCTACACTAAAATAATCCAAGGTCTATTGTGACTAAGTAGAGCACTGACTATATCACAATCACAATGTATAAATTGCTCGTTAATAGACACCACAAAAGATTTATTGGTATAATTTGCCAAATCTAATGACTTAGTACAATGCTTAAAGTGTAATGTCTACAACACAAAACACATTGTACTTATAGATACTTTTATTGAAGACATTTCTTCAAATGTCTCTGTACCTATCACTTGCTGAAAAGTCCAAATCTGTTTCGGTTATGTTTGTCTACAACTCTATTTACTTGTGTGTCTTACCGCATATTTATCAATAAAATGATGAATTACAACCTACCAAGTAACGGATAATCAATCATAATAAAATTACCGTCCACTTTTTACTGTCCTGTCATTGCATCTGCACTCATATCAAATTTAAAGAAGGCATATTTAAAAAAAAACAAAGTTTAACTTTTACAGGCGTATGTTAAATGTTCCGTAATTCTATTTGTGACAATTGATTCGAAGAAAATGCCAAGGATTTAATGTTTGGTATACCTTGAAACTTAAACTTATTTAATCTGTTAACGCAGTTGGCAGATGCGCGGCCGTAGGTGCTAGGTAAAAGCAGCTGTAATCCAAAGAATGTATTAAACCGCTAGTACTAATTATCCCACTATCCCACTAATATTATAAATGTGAAACTTTGGATGGATGGATGAATGGATGGATGGATGGATGTTTGTTACTCTTTCACGCAAAAACCACTGAACCAATTGCGATGGAACTTGGTATGCAGATAGCTGGAGACCTGGATTAACGCATAGGCTACTTTTTATCCTGATATTCCCACGAGATCGGGACTTACGCGGGTGAAACCGCGGGGCGTTGCTAGTAATTCATAAAATTGCGAATGTTGCGACCTACATAATATCAACAACCTTTAATGTCCATCTTATAAGATGCACAGCATCACCATCATCATCTCAGCTAAAGGGGGTAAAGCAATGAACATAGGCCGAGGCCTACTTCTTACAAACAAGCGCAAATACTTATACAATAAGAAGTCATGAAACGTTTAATAAAACATTTTTTACATTGTTTTCTACAGATATATATATATATATAGAGACCTTTTTTACGTAAATGTTTTACTTTAGAATATCGACATCGGCCTCTGTAGATCTTTAAAGACTTTCTAGATTTCATATCGTTTACTTCGCACAAAATGTATTGAAGGAACCTAAAAAGGAAACGTTAGACGTATAAAACGCAGTTGATAGAGGCGCGGGAGTAGCCGGCGCGTGATTCTGTGGGAGCTGCTGACGCCTGACGTGGGCCGTGCCGCGTCACCGCACGTCACTATTGCACGACTCTCAGTATCGTCATCCATATATTTAGAATGGAATGTGGAAAAAATAAATAACATGTTGCTGTTACGCCAATAAGTTTCCGGATAAACCTGGCAATATTCCAGACTTTCTAAATTATAGATATCAATATTTCATCGCCCTAACCTCAAACCTACCCGATACTCCTTACCCCGATAGTCAACATTTCTGTATTTCTTCAACAATTAATGTAAAAACTACGGAGATCGAAATTTAATTTTTAGAATGTTGACATGCGCAAACATTAAGACATTATTTAGAATTTGAATAGTTACAAAACGTAGCGAAATTCCTACTCCCAACGAAGGTCATAGCTAACATTACTTCGTTTTGTTGCGATGTTTTCTAGAGCTCCTTAAAAATACACTGTACCGACAGCCGGATATCCGTCCTAGTCACTGTTTGCTATCGGTAATTGTTTGTGTTTTACAAGCTCGCTCAATCCAACATTAAAGAATAAAAAAAGCGATATTTCTATAATTTTTATGTAACTGCAATAATACCGAATTTAATATAACCCCAAGAACAAAAATAATTTTCCCGGAGAATCACAATCATGAGAATGATGTTAAACGAGTTTGCCTTTTACTTACCGCAATACGGGTTTGGCTATGTAATAATACAAGAAGGGGAAATTTAAATGTTGCTCGTTCAATACGTAGCCAAGTGCGAAGGAGTAAATGTTGCGGATCTTCGCGTAAATGTGACACGAGCCTACGTGCAACCACCTCTTTTTTTTCAATATACCGAGAGTTTGTCGTTGCCTGTGTCATACCGACGCAAAATAAACAAGACTGCCGAATAACCTACCTTCTAATAGGATGGCAGATGGTAACTGACCGATTAAAAATAGATATTTCATGAGACAATGTCCCAAGACGGATCTCGTCACCGCCACCCGTCCGCGCATGTGCGACCGCCACCCGTCGGTCGCACTCCTCAGAGAAGCACGCGCGGAACACTGCACTCTGCCTCTCGGGCCTGTATCTGTTCGGACGACGCCTTCCCTAAAAGTTCGTCACCCGCAGGCCGCTTCCTATGGTGGCCGGAGATCATTGAATGCCCTCCAGAGAGTTGTACTCCGCTCTCTCTCCCGTTCGGTCGCCTCCTTTGCGGTCATCACCTCCTCGCGGAAGGTGGCGACGGCGTTCCATCCACTCTCGCTCCGGACCATGGACAGAACCACCGACGGCAGCGAGAGAATACCCGCAGAACCGACTGCCGCGACGAGATCACGACGCTGGCTAGCCCAGGCTAAGCGTTCCGCAAGTGTGTGAAGCGCCGTGTCGTCGGGGCAGTCACCACAATGATGGCACCGTGACGTCGGTTCCTGGCCGATCGGACACAGGTACTTGCCGAAGCAACCGTGTCCGGAAAGCACCTGCATCATCCGGAAGGTGAGGGCTCCATGCCCTCTTTCCAGCCACTCTTGTAGGACGGGTCTTACCGCCACTACAGCGGCGTGTCCTGCACTGGGTCGCGAAAATCACTGCTCCCACTCCGCCACCAAGATCTGGCGAAGGTCACCCCGGTGTGCGTCTACTTCTCGAGGGACTGGAAGGTCGCCCCGATCTAGCGCATTCTTGCGCCACCGGTTTGGTTTTTATCATGCCGTCCTCTTGTGTCTCTATCCTTTTGTCCATTAATGTATTGTATCATAGTTGAGAACATTATTATTATTGCTTCAAAATACGTACTGGAAGCAGGACCGACTCATAACACTTACAAATCATGACTGATAGTTATGTATTACATTGCATTACCGTCTAACGAGCTTATCAAAACTTGAATTCTATCAAAATGACACCCGATTCGGCGCATAGTTACGGCATGTCTCTCACGGTTGACCTCAGTAATGAGTATGACTAAACTTGTAATGCTCATGTGCTATGACAGATATAACTTGTCATTATCAATAGACCATTTAGGGGACCATGTTTTATTTGTAATACCCTACGTTTTAATAGACTATCACCATTACTGTTCCCCTAAACACTATTATGTATGCAGTCAAAACGGATTATTTTATTTAGCTTCGGACGTGATATAAATAATTCATTTAAAACAGCAACATCGTGATTTGTCAATGAACTGACTTAGTTTATGTGCTTAGGATCATTTGAAACTGATTAAGAATTTGCAATTTTGTTTGAACAACATGTATGCCGTTAGTAACCCGTTATTGTTGATTATCGTTATAAAACAGGATCAAGTTCGACTGTACCTACCTAGAGCATTTCATTTATAATAATTAATCAATGTTAAATAGGTCTAAGCGTTGTAATATAAGTAAAAACAACTATGTGACGTCAAGCTGGTGAGGTGTAGTAGTTTGAGTCAGCGAAATGAAAAAGTACATAATAAAAGCATTTTAGTCACCTCTGCTGCTCGATGATATATTGTTTATGCGTGTCGGTAACATGTCAGTGAGTAGGTGTCAGTTGTTGGCGCCAATTCTACACACTCGAAAGTAATTCGGGAACACTCAATGCTAGGCTATTATTGTCATTAGAGTGCCAAAATAATGTTGTTTACGGCCCCATTTCGCAGTATATGATTGCATTGCTACAGGCATGTTTATTTAGTAAGATGATTAATTGACAACAAGAAATTATTCGTATTTCCGTATTCCACGAGTGATGTTAATTTATCTAATTTTGCTTTCGCTTTAGGCGTATTACTAACTATATTTAAGGTAATAATGGAACTGGTGACATTGAAAGTCCATTAGATAGAAAATAGCTTACAGAATATAACACGTTTTGTCTTGTTGGCTTCAAGTTCAGACATGTTAGAAGTTGATAGGCTTCAACAGGCCCGTATTAAGTAGGTATGTGAGCATCCGGCTCCATTTAGAATTATTTACTTGCTCGCATGAGATTTCAAGCTACGATTCTATATTCAATACGTATTGTTTAATAAATAAAATACAAAACTAAATGTGAACAGGAAATCAGAGGTTCTAGCTACATTAAAGATTAGTACCCTACTAGCTTCATTAAATTGACATAATTATTATAACAAATATAAAAACGGTTAACTGAAAAAAATTATATTATCTAGATGGTTTCTCATACTTAACGAAACTATAAAATGCTAGTTACCTACCTATTTACCAACTTCCAAGACCTCTGTAGGCTATACCTGAAAAAAAACTGCCAAGAATTGCTAGTACCTATCCGGTTTCTATTTAAATGAGCTATAAACAGTGTATTCGTACTTTACTCTGTACGATATTCTCCTGAATATTTCCCCTACTTAGGGCTGCCATCCGTCCGGGTTTCCCCGGATTTGTCCTAGTTTAGAGGGCGTCCGGGGAGCGTCCGGGCGGGGTTTTCAAAAAGTAGCCGGGTAATACCCCGAACACTTTGTGCCAAGGAACAATTATATTTGTTAGATTAATCGTTAACAAGCTAAAAATTTAAATGGAATCGGCGTTTTTTTTTAAGGTGTCCGGGAAAGAATCTCGATTTCACCCATGTGTCCGGCTTTTTTTAAGTTTTTGTCCGGCGTCGGCAATTTAAGTGATGGGACGCCTACCCCTACTCGACAACCGTATAACGTGTTAAAAGCATAGAGTAAAAAGAATATCTTAAATGTGAAACTGACTATTTAGCTTCTCCAACTTATACTAAGGAAGCGCTCTCTATAAAGAGGTAACTATACGCTCTACTCTCATTCAGTCTATCCCACAAATAACTAATGGCGTTTGAATACAACTTTGTTAGCACAAGTGACTAAGTAGCTTGGTCACGTCAACTATATCTAGGTGTGTTAACTGACTGCAGTCGAGCGTTGATGACTGCCCATACTATTTATCTGAATAAAACTTATCAGATTTTCAGACAGTTTTGTTTAGATTCTGGGTTTGCTTTGTGTCCGTCTATTGTAAGCCTGTATAGTTCTATGCGATACCGGTATTTTTCTCTGGTGCATGTTTCGACTCCTCCAATTTGTGATTTTCTTAGAAAGAGATATAATGTATTTTGCTCTATTCCGCTCACCTTAAAAACTTAACAGGAACGATTTCCGACCAATTTCTTAATAATTTGACTCTATTTTTTTGTGTATGATTTGTATTTTAAACCAGAATGTTGGTTTAGAAGTTTAGCGGGTCCTCATGAAAAAATATTGTGTTTTAGAGATCTTAGCTTCTTTTGTTAGTTATTTACACATTACTTTACTATTCTGTGTTTACCTGTGAGCATCCCAGTTATATTATAAACGTGAAAGTTTGTGAGGATGTATGGATGTACGTATGTATGGATATTTGTTACTCTTTCACGCCAAAACTACTGAACTGATTGCGATGAAACTTGGTATGTAGATAGCAGGAGACCTGGATTAACATAAAGGCTACTTTTTATCCCGATATTCCCACGGGATCGGGACTTACGCGGGTGAAACGGCGGGGCGCTGCTAGTATATTTATAAAGAAAAAATAAATTGTTATCATGATTAATAATTTAATAGACGTACAATGTCAAACTGAAGTAAAGATCCACTTTTTGCATGGATAAAATAATAGTTTTGTAGACTTGCGCAAACTCGTACATGGTTTAAGTATATAAAGGCGATACTCAAAGAGAGTACACAAACATTACTGGTAACTGGTAACTTTATAAATAAAATATAGATAAACGGATAAAGTAAAGTACAGGAAAACGTCACCTATAGAATTAAAATTAGAACAGCTTTTTGTTTGCATGTCTACTAACTTAATTCGTTTCTCTACTAATGTATAACAGATCACCTTTAATCTTTTAATAATTTTTATTATCGATATTAAAAATCGTTTAATAATTTGTCATCGTATTTACCTGAGTCTGGCAACAGTTATTAGAAAAATAACTATACATAGATAAAACTCTAATGTAGTATGTAGTAGTAGATAGAGTCAATTTAGTACATGGAACACATAAAGTTTAATAAACAAGGGAGGCCTTATCGTTTAAAAAGCGATCTCTTCCAAAAACGATGAAGAATAATGTGCAAAAAAGAAATTTTGAAAGACTCGCGAAGTTTTGGTGTATCCCACGAGAACCGTACATTTTGCCGGGATAGCCTATGTGCTATTCCAGACTCTAATCTATCTCTGTGCCTAATTTCATCCAGATCCGTTCAGCCGTTTTTGCTTGAAAGAAATTATGATGGTGAACTATGATGGATGGACCTCACAAACTATCACCTTTATAATATTAGTAAGATGTAAGGAACCTTAACTTATATTTATTAGATACGTTATTGCTAGGTTTCATTCGTTTCATCGTAGCATTTGGAAGTGAATCACGCAGACACATTACATCATGAATGTATAATTCACTAGAATTATAATAGCAGTGTGCGTTTTCAGTATGCGTGAGATCATAGGTCTTTAGTCCATAAATATGTGTCATATGAGTTACGCAATGGTCTTTTGCTTTGGGGTACCTCTTGTTACAACTAGTTGGAGGAAATGTATTATCTCTGTGCAAGCAAAAATGTTTAGAGCTAGCAAGAGCTCTAAATGTGCCGAATATATCTACTGCCGAAACGATTCTGACGACAACATAAAAGAGCCTGTCGACGAATAAAGATCTTAAAAAAAATTATAAACATCACTGACTGTACCGACTACCTAGGCACTTAATAAAAATATTTTACTGAACATTGTCACTAAATTTGAACATCTAGATGTTGCTGATTTACCTACAATAAAAATATTGTAATTGTGCTTTTAATGCAATCAATGCCTTAATCATACTTAATGATACATTAAGAGACATATAAAAGCTATGTTTAACGAATTCATTAAAATTGTGGTATTAAGTTTTCAGAAAACATTCAGAAGATTCCTTCTCTACATACATGGTTATAAGGCAAATTGTCAAAGCGTCTGCGTAGATCTACTAAATGAATGAGTAGTACTGTGCTAAGATTTATAAATATGGGATTTAGAATAACCGTTTGGGCAAATAATAAATGCCACTCAAGATGAGAGGTGCAAATATGGATAAAGTCGTAATATAGTCAAATTAATCAGTTACAAAAAATCTTTTAAGGGCTACTACTACATCAAGGGTCTATTTAACTACATCAAAAATACCTATTAACTAAAGGGGACGACGTTTATGGTACGTAATTCAAATTCTAGTTCTAAAAATTATACCAAACCTTGTCGTACAACTAAATTGTCTTCATGTTTGAATTACGGGGAAATAGGAGATTTTCCTATCAAATTTTCAATCATTTGTATCATGTACGTTTTAAAACAAATAGATAATTAAGTTAATTAAAAAGTTGACGAGGCTGTAATAATGAATTACAGCCTCGTCAACTTTGAGATATTTGCAGATTTTTCTGTGAAATATTGACTTTTATTAAAAATGCCAATGAACCTACCCGATCCTACCAGAGTAGATTCTACTTATTAAAACCTTATTAAGTATTTATCAGAACACCATTAATTATTGGAACATTATTAGCATTTGCAATTACCATTACAGCTGAGCAAATTGATTATAGAACAATAAATCTATTCATTTTTTATTTCCATCAAAGAGGAAAAGAAAAAAGAGCAGCTACTGCCAATTTGAATATGATTCGGAATAGGAATGATCAGTTACCTAGTTGTAAGCAAGTATTTCATGTAGCTTTTTTATATGGACGTGTTGGCACGTCGCCGCGTCGTTCGCCGTGCGCCGAGCTCCGCTGGCGTTCCCTCAGGAATGCTGATCAAACTAGTTTAACAGCTGTGCCGTGATGTAACGATAACCGTTCTTATCTCTTATTTTTGTCATCGTACGTCACTACAGAGAATAGACTGATAAATTTAGAAACATTCCACGAGATATAGATTTGAGCGCGTTATATTGTTTTTAATTTTCGAACTTAATTTCTCTTCAAACTCAGAAACAAAAAATCCGCTTTTACAGTTTTAATATAAAGAAAAAACGTGGCTTCCAGGTTATCTACTGGTCTTTAAATTTTTATTAAATTGATTGAGTTAGATAGAAAATATAGAATGTCATGAATCATGATATTATTTTATCTACACCTTATCATAAGCGGTTTTTGTTGTAAGCTATGCTACAAAAGCAACTATCCATATTTGATTAAGATATATACCCATATTTGACTATCATGATAATTATTCTTCATTATTATTTAAGATAGTAGAAGCATCGATTGCAAGGTCCTCAGAGACGCTCGACACGCTAAGAAGAAGCCCATAGGGCAGCAGCTGACATTGACGTAACTCGTGACACGCCATTATCCGCTCGTTGACACGACGATAACACACACGAACACAAACACATTATGTATGTGTGTGTGCTAGCTGCCGTGCCGTAGGTGTGCGCCCGCGCCGTCATTCACAACTTAAAACAGTCATCATCATTTGAAATAAATGCGTAGGCTCGGAGAATGATGATGTGTTTGATATTTACCGAAGAAAATTTCAAGGCAATCATATTTTTGGTTGAGTTAACACTTTAATGTAATTATACCTATTAAACTGAGCATTTCAACGCTGTAGTGGAGTGTGTTTCTGTGTAGTTTAGTGAACTATACTTCCACATAATGAATACAATGTTCACGCCATGTGTTCCAAACAATTTCAAAAGTATATTTAATATTACCTATATGTTCTGGAAATTCAAAATGCTAATACTCCATATTTGTAACCCTACAACATATTATAAAAACGACGAAACTTAAAAATGGCATATAATATAGTCTGACAGTCGAAAGATCTGGATACAGCCATCATTCAAATTATTTTCCATCCTAACAAAATCTTCAAAGGTTTTAATTAAAATTACTCCCACACAATCATAAAAGTGGATACAAAAGGGCTAGCCTTTGGTGCTTAGGTGGTTAGTAGGCGGTGGTTATAACACAATCACGAATGTTTTTCTTATTGACCTGTTTTGACTTACGTGCAAGAGTTAAGCTAGCGCTGACTGAGCTAAAATTCAGCAGAAAAATTGTCTTAAGATTTCATCCCAGGACCTTCAATTCCCTTCGGACTCTATAAGACCTTGTAAGATGTTCATATATTAAGGTATATACAAGAAAATGCATCAGCTACCTTGAGTAACATTACTTCACAGTCTGAATTAGATGATAAAGGCCTTAAGCATCATCTGAAATAGACAAGAGCCTTCGAGACCCTCACAGAAACTGGGTATGACATCTAACAAAGCGACGGACAGCAACAAATCTATTCTATGTATATTGTATAGGCACCCTCTATGGTACTATGGGACTGTATAAATTAACGTGTGTCGTGGCTTACTTTACTATTTTTTACTTATTACATTGTGCATATGGTATAGGGCTGCCATCCGTCCGGGTTTCCCCTGATTTGTCCTAGTTTAGAGAGCGTCCGGGGAGCGTAGGGGCGGGGTTTTCAAAAAGGGTCCGGGTAAAACCCGGACACTCTGTGCCAAGGGACAATTACAATTGTTAGATGAATCGTTAACAACCTAAAAATTTAAATGGAATCGGCGCTTTTTTTTAAAGTGTCCGAGAAAGAATCTCGATTTCACCCATGTGTCCGATTTTTTAAGTTTTTGTCTAGCGTCGGCAATTTAAGTGATGGCAGGCCTAGTATGGCATTACACGGTAATGTAACCAAATCAATGTTGCTCTTCATTCACATAAAGTACAAAATAAACTTGCAATCTAGGGCAGGTGTTACCGTAAGTGAATACCATTCGTATGCCAATAAAGAAAGTAGGTAAGTACTTTCATTACGAATGCTATTTACATTATGTAGTTAATGCGTTATACGGTTTAAGCTGAATCTTGCGGTTGTTGTGACTCACGGTTTGAACAAGTGGTAAATCCTTATTGAAAATACACGTTTCAAAAGGAAAAAGTAATTCCGCGAAACTCATGAAAATATGTTTACTTGTTATTAATATTAATGAGGAAAATTATATTATAATTAATGGGTTATGGCATAGAATAGAAATCTAAAAGAAAATATTTCTTCAACTAAATTAAAATTATAAACATAAGTGCTAGGAGTGCGCACGATTTACTTACTAAGTGGGGTTCAAACCCAGAACCTCTAGATAGATAGGTATGATACCTTAACCACTACGCTATTCCAACTAACTACATAATAACATTAAAGAAATCAAGTACCTAGGTACCTTTTTAATGAAACGAATCTGATAAGAGGCTAAAAAACCTCAGAAGGGTACTTCCACGAGGGAGTGGTGAACACTGCAAAAGAAAGAACAGTAAAAATTATATTCTATTCTAAATACAGAAGAATAAAAAATAATTCTTAGTTTAGATTACAAATTAAATTTTAGCGTGTTAAAATTTGGCTTGTTCGTTTACTATGCGATACGCAACGTAATAGACAGAGCTACGAAGAACTCTGTTCTTCTGAACAGAAGAATAGAACCTAAAAATTAAACTCACGACCACTGCGACTGAAAAGTAATACGTACTCAAGCTAGCTTTTAAGATCACTAGAAAAGCGGATCGGGTCTGGCTAGTATGTTTGACCTCATTGTAAATGCTTGAAATTCAAACCAACAGCTTCGTACCGGGATGACTTCGTACCAAAACGCGGCTAAACAGAGCACATACAGACGCTCACCGGAATAAACGAAGTAAAGTTCGTGACTCATGACGCATGGTGTTCCAAAAGGATCTGTCCCCTGACAGCCTAGCTCCTGTGGAAAGTGGAGTACAACAAGGCTCTATGTAGTTTATTCGTTGTGATCGATCTGAAAGCACCCCTGTCGAGGCCCTCTCAGTTCTCATACCGATTCTGACAAAGATCTAATATGCCTTAGATGGCACTGGAGAGCCTCCTGATTGAACTGGGAGTCCGTCTACGTTGTACGCAATAAGCTGTTTGCCAGTGTTAGCAGGAACACATTTGCAAAAGTGGAAGTGAAGGAATTTGCATTGAAGAAGCGGCTGTAATAATACAATACAATACTCTTTATTGTACACCATGAGGAACAGTTTAAAATATTTACAAAGACAAAAAAAAATGGTACATACGACTTACCGCTAGTTCTCTTATAGACAACCTTTAGATTAGTTTAGATGGACACAGATGCAATGAATTTATGTATAGGGCAGTTAACAGGTGTACGACTTAGGGGACAGGAGTGGCTGTAACTTAACGGCGAATGCGTCGGACTTGCGATCAAATAGAATTCCTGTACGTTGCTAGTATTCTTTAAAAAAATTGATACTCATACAAATGTTTTAAATACTTTAAGTACTTAGTTATATCCGACACTGAATCAAAAACATACATATTATATTTTCTATTTTTAAGGTCGGCATGATTTTATTAAAAGCTCTTATTTAACTTCACGTGTATGTATGTCCTGGAATTTTGCAATCAATATTTCACCAACTTACACTGAAGCTATCGTGCTGAAATTTGGCACACACGTTTGGTTCTCATGACAATTCACAATAAAAGAAATAAAATATTTAAAAAAAAAAATATTTTTCAAATTATTACATTATCAAGTTATGTTTGATTCGTAGCAAAGTATATATATTTAAATAGAACTCAACACCTATAGAGTTACAAGCGCCTAGCAGAGCACAGGATAATTTTAAACTAACAAATTTACCTAAACGTGAAGTAAAATAAAATAATACTAAGACTTAAGTAACAAACTGTTTGATTGATATGAAACTATATAATTCTTTCGTATACGTCACAAAGTCCATATTAAGGGTTGTAGCTCATGTGGATAGAATATAGAATGGTAAATCCAATTTATATATTAAAACCCCGAAAGAAAAACGTGTGTTCCACTAGAGTCACATGTAACGTACAGGTGACATCACACTCTTAGGGCTATGTGTGTGTATGTGATTAAATTCACACTTGGCTGCGCACACGCCGCACTGTTGGCAATACTCCCCTCTACCGCCTGCCCCCGCTCTTTCCTCCAACACACGAATTATTCATAAGGAAACATTAATTGTGGAATACTTATTGTATAATTTAAAAGAAATATACAAAACTCATAGTCTCCGAAACTAAGAAACAGACTTTTCACGGTTGTTACGCACGCATTGCTTTTTTAATTTTTAATTGTCCCATAAATAGACGGTAATGTAGAAAGTACAGTTACCAACGAAAAAGTATCTACTTTACATCTGCATATTCTACGTTTCTTAATACTCGTCGTTAAGAAGTTTTGTCGGCTTATCGAGTTTTAACTAAAATAAATGTTAAATAACATTATATATTACCTCTACTATAAATTTAACAAAAAAAAACTCTGTTTCTTTGTTTACCTCAGATTCGTTCGTTCTAAAGTGTTACTACTACTCCGCTCCTATGGATAATAGCGCAATGTGACAACCTAAAAGCCGTATTCAATAAAAAATATCATTATTATGTTCAACATTATTAATAGTTAAAAACAAGATAGGTACATCAAATAGGTAACACACGGATGCACGGACGCAATGCACGGATGGCGCAATGGTTTAAGTGGTCACCTCGCCACTACGCGCCAAGTGTTGTGGGTTCAAATCCCACACGGGACAAAAATTTGTGTGATCCACAAATAGTTGTCCCGAGTCTAGGTGTTCTTCGTGTCCTTTGTTTGAATGTTTGTGAACCCCCCGTGACACAGGAATATTCCTAAGTTATGTAATAAGTATTTATAAGATCTAGGTACCAAGAAAATAACAAAAATAATATTTTTGTTTCAGGTTACTGCAAACGACTGTTCTTAGAATGCCAGTCGTGTCCTTGCGTAGCGTTGTAAATAGAGCAACAGGAAGAAGAAAAAGGTAGGCAGCGTGTCAACAACTAAGTATTGCGTTTTGAAATGACATCAAAAGTACAAATAAACAACCAGTAACGCTATAGTAATATTGAAAAGAAAAAGAAGAAATAACCTCAAAATCGTAAATAATAATCCTAAACGAATAAGCATTTGATTTTAATATACATAATCCCACCGATATTATAAATGTGAAAGTTTGGATGGATGGATGGATGGACAGATGGATGTTTGTTACTCTTTCACGCAAAAACCACTGAACTGATTGCGATGAAACTTGGTATGTAGATAGCTGGAGACCTGGATTAACGCACAGGCTACTTTTTATCCAGATATTCCCACGGGATCGGGACTTACGCGGGTGAAACCGAGGGGCGCTGCTAGTATGTATATATGTGTGTGTAAATTATCCCCCATCTATATTTGACAATGAACTTGTTGTTGTTTTATATAAAAATGAAGTAGGGCTATTTAACAATATTTAGAAGAAAAATAGGAACCAACATTAACAATCTCCTACTCATTTGAAACCAATTAAAACAAACGTAAAACATTTTGATTCTATGTAATATCACAATATCAGTTTTTGAAAAACAGTTCCGAAGAAGGTCAACGCTATGTGTGTAAATGACTCCATACAACGGAAAAAATCACGTTTCTCACCATTTGAACTGAATCCATGTTGTCATCCTTCAAACAGGACCTCCTTTGCAACTAGTAGGCCCTAATATGAAATGAGTAACATAATTTAAAATGGTCACAATGCTATATATAAATCGTTCGTGGTATGAATGATAATATAGAAGTGACGGACGGAAGGACACGAACTGCGTGCGGAGGTGAACCACCGAATTCTGAGAAGTAATAGAAATAAAGTTACGAGCTGCAGACACGCCGTGCAAATTCACAAAGCGAATTGTTACCAGAAATGTTGACTCTTACTGTATGCTCGTACATATTTATTTTACGACAATGGCGTATCTATTTTGTTTTAGCTAGCATTACTGGCGAACTAACGCCATTAGGTAACCGTCTGACTATGAGTATATTCGCAAAGCGTGATTTGATATTTTCTTAGAGTGTATGGTTATTAACCGTCTTGAAGTATTCTTGAACTAATGTCTAAAATAAATTAGGTACATAGCTCCACCGTCCCTGAAAGGAGTGATTGGTAACTTTATTAGAAACCCTATAACTCATCTGATAGTAGATCAATAGTCACACTAATTAAGTATAATAAGTAAAAACCATTTTATTGCAGAAACCGAACAATTAAGAGCATGATCTAGGAGCCCCTTTCCATTAAATTAAAAATTTAAAGGTTCATAATTACTGTTTCCATAGACCAACTTTAGAATGTTTTTATGCTTTTAATATTGGATCATTCGTCATCATCCAAAACAACATAGAACAACGGCTGATGTAAAGTGAACTTGCGTGCGTCGCCATCATGTGACTCATAAGTCCCGGATGCATTCCCAATAAATATTCATTAATGATTTTGTTCCAGAATTGATTAGCAATGAATCGAAGGTTTAGTAACTTTTTTGTCTTTATCTTTCTAATCGTACCATCGCATCTAAATCAAAACCAAATGTAACATTTAAATGTCAATATAAATACTTATTACTAAACCAACCTTTTTGACTCAAAAAAGAAAATGTTGCCAGGGAAGGTAGATATTATTATGTGTACTTCTTCTATAAACAATTTAATATTTAATTATCTATAGCTCGACTCTAGTTGAAAGTTCTAAATATGAAAATGCTATTACAGTGCATTACATTAAAATAATCTTTAGCTGGATTAAAATGAAACTAACCTTGATTTGGTTGTATTAAAACAAAATCATAGTTGAATATCAATAAGATGTCGATCAGCATCATTCAACGTTCTCCAATGAAACGAGGGTCAACTGAGCCGAGACTGTGATAAAAAGTGGCGTAAAATATAATGGCGGCGGACTAGGTATTGTGATGACGCGTAGCATCGAGGGTGAACGACACCTGACTCACGTCCTGCGCACACGAACCCGAAGACACTCGCTGTGTAAATGATAAGTAGCAAAATATTATTTGAAATGCTCGTAGGTATAGTCACAATTGATATATTGAGGATTATTTTAACAGATGTTATTGATATTTAAATTAAAGTTGGGACTATAATTGTATATTTTCAAAGAAAATGTAATGCGTTTATGTTCAGATGACACGACCCAGGTAGTTTTTCCCCCCTGATAAGCATATAAATATGGCACCGCGTGAATTTTACCATTGGCGGCCAATGGAAAAATCCCCGCATTGCCAAACCAGCAACAATAGTTTATTTTATTTCACAATAGATGGGCTTTCTCCGCCCTGATCTAATCGAGCAGAAAACTGCTGTGCCTTTTCTCCTCGAGGTCAAAAACAAGGTCTGTAGTCTCCTAGGGCATAAAAATAATATTTCTTTACAGAAATAAAAAGTGGGCAAATGAGGCAAAATAAAAACAACTACGAATCTATTGTCCATAATTTATATGTATTTAAATAAATTTATGTCAAATAGTAAAATATTATATGAAACTGACAATAAAACTCATGAACAGATGACCTCTGATTACTTATTTATCAGCTAAATGCCATTTACCTATAACAAATGGAAGACATTACACAATTTTCCACAGTAGTTAATAAGGTGTTCTCGGAAATTAACTATTTACTAAAATATATATAAAATACATTTCGTACCGATCACTACTAATCAAGAGTCGACCTCATTTACAGGCAGTTCTGTCAACATTATGAATGCACAGACACTGATAAATTAACCGATAAACACGAAGAAAATAGGTATTTTTATAGCCATGTCATAGTCGAGACTTGGAGGTGAAATGAGTCATAGAGATATAGAGACACAGCTCTCAGTTCCTCACCCTGCAGCTTTCGTTAAGGTCATCCATGTGTACCTTTTTAAAACTTGTCGCTACCTGTTTGTGACTCATCACAACTTGAAAATTAAAAAAGTTGACCTGACCATAGACAAAGTAAAAATAAACGCAACTTATTGAGCAGACACGAAGTGAGTAGACTGCTGCCAGCGATAGTTATATGATACTCAAAGAAATTATAGACGGAACTGACTCAGGCTAAACAAACCAAAGAAGATTTCGTTAAGTCTCGTGCTTTTTGTCACATTTTCTCATAAGTAAATTCTAGCGACAGATTGATACTTAAACTTAACTTAATTTTAGAACCGTTTTGAATATTAAGCCGTTAGATAGATAGAATTACTTGACCACGTAACATATAAAAGTGATACATACGTGTAGGTAGAGCAAAACAAATTTTGGCTTAAATATCATCCTCTGCGCCTTTTCCCAACTAAGTTGGGGTCGGCTTTCAGTCTAACTTACACTACGGCCGAACTTCGATATTTCACGTGAGGCGACTGCCATCAGACCTCCACAACCTTTCCACAACAATTCTGTAGTTAAACCAGGTTGTCGGACTTTTTAGGGCTCCAGCTACCCTGTAAAGAATGCAAAAGATGTTCGTATGGCAACCGGGACCGACGGCATAACGTGCTCTCCGAGGTACGGAGGGGTCTCGATGTGTTAAGAATGGTCACCAACCCTAGACTGACCTGGTTAGTATTACTTAAACTTGTAATGTGCTAACCTACTCGGTTACCACTTAGCCACGAGCCCCTCAAATTTCGGCTTAAATAAGATATCATTTTTGTGTAATCATCCGGGCAGAAAAACAAATAGACCGTGTAATATATATACAAAATAAAAATGTACTATTTTTTTTATCCGCGGGTGTAAAACCAAAGTTAACATTAAAATCTTATAGCAGATATGTGTGTATGTGTGTTTGTTCCAAAACATGAGAAACGTAGAGGGATAGGTCTGTTTCTGAGTTCTAACTAATTATAGGAAGGCCCAAAAGGTTTCTCACAAAAGGATACCCAGTCAGTACCCTTGTTAAAATAAACTTATTAATATAAAATTTTGTTAAGAAAAAGGAATATAATTAAGAGTCATCAATCACAGTACCTAAAAAAAACTTGTTCCATAAAATTGCGATTCCGAATGATAGCATTAAAGGTATAAGGCTCTAACTGCAAACCGCCATTGAAGCCCGATCACTGAGCCGCACCCATACTCTTTATAAGGTAGGGTACCGAGGTTTAAACCTACAGTAATTAATTTGTCTTGCAAAAAACTGCATAAATATAAAATGCCTTTACGGGGTATTCATGAACGTTTTTTGAATATAATGTTAGGCATGATCCCACCCACACTGACAATACTGTAAGATTAGTGTTAACAGGATCGGCTGTACTAGACTTGATGAGGCCTAGGACAAAACGCAAGTTTTGATTTTAAAAATTAATGCATGTGTAATAATATTAACTTTAGTCACAAGCGTAGATAAGTATAAGATGCAGATATTTCTCATGTATGTTTTTCTTATTCATTTATAATTGACTCGTGTTTAAATATCATTGCATATTATGCTTATTGCCTACGTTTGTGCACAATATACTAAACCCTACAAGAATTGAAGACACCCAAATAGTAGTTATCAGTTGTCAAGAGTTGCGCCGAGAATTTGTTACCCTATAAAACGGGCACTGAGCCATACGATTGGTTGACTTTGGTTTTACTTTTTTTGCCAATATTTTGCATAAAACCATTGTTTTGAATACGTCATTGTCTATGGATGTACCGTGTATTATTGCAATGTTAAATATGTAGTAGTAACAATAAATAGCAAGTACTGTGTCATCTTTATTTTGCCGTGATATAAATTTTAATTTCAGAGATAATTTTTGTACACCAGGAAGTAAGCCTAGAATATAGGCCCTGAATATTTCCCTGGGGAATCCCAAAGGAGTGGTTCTGAATGACTGAAAATGACATTGTTTACTCTGACACATATAAACCTGTCTTTTAAATTATGCACAAAGAGTTTTAATTGAGTACCGCTTATGAATGTTGCCTCTAATAATTATTTTTTAAGTTTAGCAGTGAAAAAGTATCAAAACCTTCACCAAAGCCAGAAGGTTAGACAATAAAATGTTTGAAAACGTTACTAAAAATATCGGTGGTTCTTTTTTTGTATTTCTGAAACAGTTAGTATTAATACTAACTTCTAAACTATCGCCTTCCATGATATAATTATGTATTTACACGGGAATTAACGCGATCACGTGAATAACGCGATAATAGTTAGTATTAATAGTTTTGAAAGATGTATTTTCTGTTGAAAAAGCTCTAGATTGAATGTTGTTTTCATAACATTTCACGCAAGCGCAGGCATGTCTATTGTGTCCATTATTATAAAAATAGAGATAAATGTTATTAACACAAACGTTATATAAACTTCTCATGTTGATTGAAAAAAATAACACATCATCGCCTTCAAGTTCCCTTTTTTACTAAACTAAATTCTGCCTCCGTTGCTGTAAATATACATTTCTTCACCAATCCTGCTTTACTTCACAATATGATTAAAGAAACTTACTGACTAATAAAGTGTGTTATTTATATACATAGATGTATAGTTAATATTATATATTATTAAGACATTACTCCTGTAAAGAGGTTACATTGCTACGACGTAGCACAAGTACTACGAGTATCTACGGAATCGGGAATTAGGACCTTGTCTTTTAAAATAATATGCAGTTTTTAAAGTATCAATAATATTAACAGAGTAGTCATACTTATTGACTATTTAGACGACGATTTTATTAGAAACGTAGAGAAAAGATGATAAGCTAAGTTTTCAAATACAAAAACATTAAACATAATTCAAGGGTAGGTTATCAATTCTTGGATGAATATTATAAGTTGAATAATTTTTATTTTTGAAAAATTATAAAATAATAGTTTTGTTAAAATGTGCACACAAGTTAAAAAAATAATAAAAAATGCCACTCTTAGTGATAAATATGACTTCAATTCATAATGACTTTGTTTTTCAGCTAAACCTCTTGCGTTACGTCTTCAATTTATATAATTAATTGAATATTTGATTTTATTACTTGAATAAAAAACTTTAATACCATAAAAATGGTCATAAATACTAAATCAATAGAACAATAATTGTATAATTCTCACCAGGCAATAAAATGGTTTTTTAACAATATCGTTTTCGAATAAATAAAACAGGACGGAAGAGAAAATACCGTTTCCTCATGTCTCTCGTTAAAACTGTGCAAAGTGTTCAGGCTCAGCATTTTATCTCGTCGGGTAGCTTCGAAATCGCTCGGGCATGACCACATTACCATTTATACATTCACGTTATGCGCTAGACAGCTTCTTAGTGGCTATATAACTCAGTAATTGTTATTACCGCAAATAATATTGACTTACAGATCGTTATAGAATAATTAATATGGATATTTACGAATATAAGTCAACTGTTTAGTAGGTTATTATGAAATTTATAATTATTGACAAGCTTAATGAAACTTCTGCCAAATTATATCAGAACGCAAAAATAACGTAGTTTATAATATATTGCGAACAAAAGAACTCGGTTAGATATACATACATACATACCCGTATGTCATTCACAAGATTACGTCAAAAGGTCGTCACGCTGAAATCGCGGTGTTACCGACGCGATCGCAGCGCCGCGTTGCGGCGTGCAACGGACGTAGCGAGCGGTTCAGACAAGTGGTTCCCGCCAAAACAGTCGCAGGCTGTGGCGCGAAGGCTTGTGATTGGTCGGAGCGGGCGGCGGCGGCGGCGCGCGCGCAAGGCCGCCGGTTTTCCCGCGAACAATGCCAAATGGTGCATTTGTCAAGGTGAGTTCGTTCACCGCCGACGCCAGGCGCCGCGCGCTCCTCCGTCGGACATTCGCCACAGCATTCGCCCGCTTCGCGCCGATCGAAGGTCGACGGAAGGCAGCCGAGCGCTTATTTCACTCTGCGCCGAATCCACATCCATTAGCATAAGCTCTTTATCACAGGTGAATAACTTAGTTTGTTATATATTATTTTTTTATACACGTGTTTTAGGTTATTTTTAATTAAATATTGGCAATAGAATTAAGGTGTATGTTTATGTCTAGGTATTGACACTGTACCACTTTAATGAAATATGTGTATGTGTTACGTATATAACTGAATATGATATATTGTATTTATTTTAAGTATTACATACATACATACATAATTTAAATATTTTATAAAAAAATACTGAAGAACTCGGTTAACTAACAAGAGGCTCCGTCCGAAGACGTACGTGTGTGAAGAAAGAAGAGCAGTATCAAGTGCTACGCCCGGACGAACTTCCCAGCTCGGCCGACATAAACGGGTCGGTGGGATCTTCGTCCGTTTGTATCGCTTATACGTTTTTTCTACAGACAACGCTGGATTTCGCAAATAAAGGATCGCCACATCACACTATGAACGCACCACGAAAAACGCGCATTTAATTGCACGCATGTACGCTGTAGCGATAGACTACGAAGAACATTAGAACGAACAAACGACCCGAGAGAACGATTCTTACAATAGTTTTTCAGCAGTTTTGCATAACCAACGTCTGATGACGTTGTATTTTACCGCTATAAACTGTTGAATGAAATCAAAAATTAACGGTACGTTTCGATTATCACTGCAATGCAATATCTATGATGGGCATGCCAGACAACAGTAATTGATCATCTAATTCTCAGTAAATGCGCGCTTGGGACATAAAATTTAATTACTTTTAGCAACTAATAATTACTTACTACGGCTAAATGAATTATTATCTGTGTAGTTACAGACTATTCGATCTTATCAAACAATCAGTAGAAACAGCAACTCCTCTTTCAATAAATAATACTACATAATACCTAGTACTATTTTTTTTAACAGACTTTGAAACACTTTTGTAAATTTTGTACATAACATTAAAATAATAAAAATATTACTAAAGCTGATGACTAAAGGCTTTTTTGTATAATATTGTTACTTCTGTAAAAAGAATTTATGATTATAATTGAAAAAGTTAATTTGTCACCCAAGTTCTCAAAAATATCTCAAGATTGTATGTATAAGTGTAAATGTTTTATTTAAATATTGTAGCACAGAAATTGTATAGTGTCTTACATTTATATATTTTTTTATTATATATATTAATAATATTTTATATATTAATAATATTTTTTTTTTTGTGTAAATTGATAGAATTCTCTAAAATGCTTAAAGGCTTGTATGTACTTGTAATTTAGTATTATGTGATTAAAGTACAATTTCATTTCGAAAATGTTTATTTTTAATATACATATATAACACATTACTTTATAGATAAAGAAATTGTATTCATTATTTTTTACGTATTTTTTTACTTTCATTTAAGAAAATAAGATACACAATTATAATTATTTTTTACCTCATTAAGTAAACTTAAATAAGAAAGGAAACCTTTAGATGAAAACTCCAACTCTTGCTTTAAATATTTATGAACTCATCATAATTTTATTTACTTAATAATCATAAAAAAAAGAATAACCATATCATACCAACTTGTTATTTTTGCAAGTTTAATTTTATATTATTTAATGTAGTTAAAATATATAACAGCTTTTTCTTGTTCAATGCTTAACTTAACTAGTAGTTCAAATTAGCATTATTATTTTAAAGGTAACGCTTAAATAATGCCGCGTCACATTGTCTAAAATATTACGCACACCATGACTCAAAGCATGATACAAAGAGTTTGTGGTTAGAGTATTTCTGCCCAGACTGGGTGGCAACAAAGGCTTATCAAATGTTGTCCTAAATTTTATTTTCTAGTTGAATATATATTTATTCCAGAATAAAAACTTTCGTGAGTGGTTCATATTTATTAAGAATAACCGTCTCCGCAGTTTCACCTGCGATTATAATCACTGCTCCGCTTCTATTCATAGTAGCGTGATGTTTTATAGCTTATAGCCTCGATAAATGGGCTGTCCAACACCAATTATGTATTCTGTGCCAACACTAAAAGAATTTTTGAATTTCAACCAGTAGGTCCTGAGATTAGCGCATTCAAACAAACAAACAAACAAACTCTTCAGCTTTATAATAGTAGTACAGATATACTGTTTTAGTCACGTCTGTATTTCGGGGATGCCTGACTAGTTTTGGACCCGACGGGCCCTTTATCAACCGCCTGCAACCGACGCGGTAGAACGCTTCATATCTCGATGATATGACCATTGCGAATGCTGAAAACAGCAGTTCATACATTTTTGTAAAATTCCCGACGGTGACGGTAAACACTCAAGATAATCAACATTTTTCCATGTCACAAAAGATACTAGAACTTAGGTTTTCACCATTCTAAAAGTAAACATACTTAAGTATTTTTGTAATCATAGCACCAAAAAAATGTAAGTAAAAATTTTGGTGAGATTACAATTTTTGTATAAAAATATATCGATGTCTGTCTTGCTCTCAGACAGTTAATTCCTGGCCCTTTACATTTTTTATTAGTATGTATACATTCTAAAACATCCAAGGTCACTTTCAAATATAAGTATATTAAAATCATAAGTATCACTATCACTACATGTTATAAAACAAAGTCCTCCGCCGCGTCTGTCTGTCTGTTCGCGATAAACTCAAAAACTACTGAACGGATTTTCATGCGATTTTCAGCAATAGATAGAGCGATTCACGAGGAAGGTTTATGTATGCAATTTGTTAAGGTTTTGTGTAAATTGGTTGAAATATGATGATGATTGTTGAAAATGTCTCGGCTACCTGTGCGAACCCGGGGCGGGTTGCTAGTTTAATATAAGAAATATCTGATAATTTAAAACAACGATCAGTCATATAGATATCACTAAATACATGTGTTAAAGAAAAGGGGTTTTTTATTATAAGTGTAGATAGTACTTAATGTGGCTAATAACAATTTGAACTGCCACAGTTTTTTTTCGCTTAGTATTGGTTATATTTGTTTTTTCTTCAGTACCTACTCTAAAGTTAAAACAAAATTTGTTGCAGCGAATACAAGGCCCACGAATATGAGGCTGATACCCCTGCGTAGCGACCTACACCAAGGTTTGCGTGTTCATCGTTGTCGAAAACTGAAATCAATGGTGACGGAGGAGGATCCTCTTCCTATGTGTTCATTATCCGCGTTGTTTGTAACAATATTTTCGTGTGTAAAATGTACATATATAATTCAGGTTAAAATACAGTAGTCTTATCTAGATGCGGGCGAAAGGACTATTTTGGTTTACACCTGCCTGTAGGTACCTACTTAGGGTATAATATACCATATATATACCATACAATAAGCCAATAAAATCGATGTTATGTAGGTATATGTAATGTCATTAATACTCAGTTCCACGATAGTATCGTATCGTACTTCTCGTAAGCATATTTTTGTACGTTGTTTTAGAAATTACAATTGAATATTAATCATTTAGAAGCAGCCAGGAGTATGAATTAAATTATAAGGTAACCTATGACTAGTGTATTATCTGACTACTTCACTTTTAATATTTAAATAAATAAAATTTACCAGTCAACATTCAGCAGAATTGAATAAAACTGTTTAATCTAAAATGGGAAACAGGCTTGCAACTTCAGAGGTCTCATTCGCACTTTGCCGAAGATACAAAAAAATTTATGCTTTTAAAAAAAACTATTGTTGTCTCCATAGATAACTAAAATGTTGATAAATCTGAGTTGTACTTTGTGGGAACATGGAGAATTCCCTATGGAGTTGTCTTCGTCCTGTTTATATACGTATATGTATAATACATCCGTATCCTCTGAGTTGATGTATCCATGTGAGTGTGTAATCAACAGAATATTCACAAATAAGCTTGCATAAGTTCAATAGATATCTTGTTCCCTCATATAAAACTAAAATGTAGTTATTAACTTAATTATAATAATAAATAGCTTTTTATGTGGGAAATGTGAGCATTCCTCCCACAAAATTAATTGCCCGAGAATCTAGCCACTCGTGATGTGCTGGTGTACCGAGCAGTAAAATAACACAATTACTAATTGCAGAAGGGACATTGCAACAGTACCTATATCCCGACTGCCGACTGCTGCATATGCTAAAGGCGTCTTTGTCCAGGTCACCACTTGAAGCATCTATATAAGTAGGTATGTAGGTTGTTACCTATGTGATTCTTACCTACATCATTTTGAAGTTAACAGGTCTATTGTGTCTTCTTATTGAATTACTTCTTATTGAATAATTAAATATAATCCCCGACGACAGGGTCCTCACCGTTACAAGTATTGGCGGACATGATATGACTGTATCCGTAAAGAAAAACAAAGTCGGCGGCACCGTCTCAAGGTTGGCAGACATCGTCACTGTTGGAGTACAAACCACTGATGTTGCAGTTTACTTTCAATATTTGCAGATAGATCAACAATAAAGGCCAACTTTATCAACTTGTAAATACATATTTCACATTTCTTGTACGCTGTCCATATTTCCTCATTCCTAGCATCTTGTGTAAAGGGGTGAGAAATATTAAGGGTTATTCTTAATTTATTCTGACGGTGTGGTACCACACCACATTACTAAATAGGGCTCAGATCAACTAAGACTGGTCAGAGGTTGTATGGCTGGCTTCCGTATCGAGCAGAAATGGCCCGGTCCGGTGGCTGTTCTACACCAAGTTCTTATCCAGAACGGCATTGCATCGCGGATGTGCCAGTGGTCTCCAGTAACAAGAATTTCAAATCCCCTTTCCAAAAAATACATTATCGTGGACAAACTACATGCCTAGTAAGTACAACCTGTCCCTATGGAACTCTTAGAGACCCTACACACCACAAGAAACACAACACAAAATATCATTATGTGTAATCGCGGTATCATTATCGGTTTCCTCCCCAGACAGGCGTATATTCCTCTGTTAATACAAGGATAGCATACATCATTAGGTGTACCTACCCCCATTACTAACCACACTATAAAAAGAATTCCATACAAAGTATTGCAATGAATGATTTAACTTTCTGCACATTCTAGAAATTCTAATAGCCCAGGCGCGATCTGCTAAATATCACTTTGTTTTGGGTAAGTCGAAAAAGTATGATTTTTGTTGAATTAGGTCTGAAAAGTCATAAGAAATGATAATTTCACTATACTCGCTTGAAATCATGGGCTTAATTTTTTATTAAACAAAATTTTGAAAATTTTGCAAAAGCAACCCTGTTTTTTTTTCTATTTTCTCGTAAATATAAGTATCTCAGTTAATATGAATTATAGAAGAAAAAACACCGGAATAAAAGTTGTGTAATTAAATTTTACTTATAGTACAAATAATGGCAAAACAAAAACAATATTTTTATTAGTACCAACCAACCAAGTGTCACTCTACTTCCAAATAGTTTTAATAATACTCATGTTACTCGTATAACTTCCATACTTGTCAAGAGATAAGTGTTTCTTTTAATAAATATAACCACCAAATTTTATAAAGATCAGACTAGTAATTTTTGCACAATAATTTTGCAATCTAAAGGTTTGAAAAAATAGATAATTTTCAAATTGTTGCCAGGGCTAATCTTTGTCATCTAAAGACTGAAAACTACAGTGATATAGTAATTGGAGTTACTGTGTTTTCATTTACGACGGCAGCATTTTACAAAACAAGATTGCGTTCATTAGGAGAGCCTTGGTCGTTATTTAAAGTTTTGCATTATTTTTGTTTATAAACAAGTGAAACTGCAACAGAAAGAATACCATGGATTTTATTTTAAAAATTTATTGAAAGAACTCTGAAAGACCTTTAATTTAACAACAAAGTCACCTCCATTCGTTCATAGGAACCGGAGCTATAATACCTCAGTTTAACTTAACTCAATATACCTATAACAAGCATAATTTAAAAAAACCGACTGCGTTAAAAATACTAACTTTTAAACTTATAGTTATTTTTATTTTTGTAATCATTTTTTGATAACACATACCCACTTGGCGTCAAATATCCGCCTTTTTGATTTTTAGAAAAACTTGTAATGACTAAACGATGGTTTAAGTGGTCACCTCGCCACTACGCCGCACCGAGTGTTGTGGGTTCAAATCCCACACCGGACAAAAATTTGTATGATCCACAAATGGTTGTCCCGAGTCTGGGTGTGCACAGGTATATTCCCAATGCGGGAGTTGTCTTTAAAAAAAGCTATTGGTGAGAAAACAACTCTCATACCCTTATATGTTTGTTATAAATTGAGTTAACTTTGAACTAGCTCCAGCTCTAATGAACGAATCTAGATGCTTGTGCTCTTAAATTAAAAATCTTGCCGATTTCTTTAAATGCATGTTTTTTAAATAAAAATGTTGTTGTTCACTTTCGTAGTTATTCCACTTGATTATAAACCAAAAAACCCAATGAAATAAAAATGAAACCCGATGAAATTTGAATATTCTTGTATGTCTTCAAATTTTCAAGAACTTAGATTTCAAAGATCAGCAACAATTTGAAAATTACAATTTTTTTTTCAAACCTTTAGGTTGTAGAATTATTGTGCGACAAATAAGTACTAGGTACTCCGATCTTTAAGTTTTTCTCTTAACAAGTAGGTACACCTATGGTAGTTCTAAGAATGACATGATGAGCAAGTATTGTTAAAACTGTTTGGAAATAGTATGACATTTTTGCATATTTTAACTAACTACTAACTGTAGCAACTTTTTTATTCCGGTGAAATCTTTTTATAATTCATGATATGAAGAAGTACACAGTTGTTTTTTCACAATTTTCGCATTTTGTTTAATAAAAAAATAAGCTCATGATTTCAAGCGAGGTATAGTAAAACTATCTTTGCTTATGAATAGGAAGGAATTCAACAAAAATCTGTATTACTTGCCGACTTACCCAAAACAAAGTGATATTTAGCAAATCGCACCTGGGCTATTAGAATTTCTATAATGTGCACAAAATTAAATCATTACATACTTTGTATGGAATTATTTTTATAGTGTGGTTAGATTAGTTAGTTATCGGGGTAGGTATAGAAAATTACCTAATGATGTATGCTATCCTTGTATTTACCCCTCTAATAACGTTTGTTGATGGCAATATTTATGAGGTACCTAAAACGTATGCCTGTGACATGTTGATGTGACTGTGTTGAGCTTCTAACTTAAGATGATTCTCTTTAGACTACCATAACCAAAAGTTCCTACTGATACAAGTAAGCGAGTCAGTACAGTTCTTCTATGGGAATGTTATGATATCATACTCACTAATATTTGGTCAATTAAGGTAAGTATGAATTTTGCCTGTCTTACCTAACCATGTTTATAAGGTAAAAATAAAATTTCGCATAATTTTAAATAATAACTATATTCAGTATATCGTAGAATAATTATATTGATTGTAGAAATAAACTCGCTAGAAGGCTTACTGCAAAAATTAAAATGCAACTCACTAAAAACACAACAGCCAAGGCAAAATTTAAACGACGTCCAACTACGGACAACTGGGAGCAATATTTCACATTACGAAATCACTGCAATCAGGCGTGTAGGAATGCACAACGCCAACATATTCACTCCTCTGCAAAAAATGGAGACCCAGCCAAAGTATGGAAATTTCTTAGATCACTAGGAGTTGGAAAATCTCGACAAGAGACATTCCCTAATGACCTAAATTTCGATCTGCTGAATAAGCATTTCTCGGCTTCGTCCAACTTTGATAGAACCATAAAAGCAAACACTTTAAAATATCTTTCTCCTCTTCCAGTTCCTGACTATCCAGCTTTCGACTTTAGTCAATTCTCTGATTGTGGTGTTAAGAAGATGTCTATTAACTCTCGCGCAGTATAGTAGGTAGTGGTAATGATAATATTAGCCGTGACATTATTCCTGTTTTTGTTCACATCTTTAATTTTTCGATATCAAGTAGGAACTTGCCAGTGGCACGGAAAGAAGTGCAAGTTATTCCTTTACCCAAGAAATGTAGCCCTACTAGCTTCTCTGAGTGTCGCCCCATATCCATCTTGCCCTTCGTGTTTAAAGCTCTTGAATGCCTGGTTTACAACCAACTTAACCTTTTCCTTTCTAAAAACATCCTCTTAAATCGCTTTCAATCTGGTTTCGTCCCGTTCATAGTACCACAACGGCATTAGCTCACGTTACGGATGATATAAGGTCAAATATGGAGAACGGCAAATTTACGGTGATAATTCTGCTTGATTTCAGTAGCGCCTTCAACACCGTTGATTTTGATCTTTTGCTGGGGACAATGTGCTCTCTTAACGTATCTCCAACGGCGATTAACTGGTTTCGTAACTACTTGTTTGGTCAACGACAGCGCAAAAAAGACACCTTCTCTGCATAGTGCACTACATGTGCTTGGTACGCCAGCCACAGGTTGGCGTTCTATGTCCTGTGCTCTTCGCAGTTTCTATTAACTCAATCTGTAATAAACTTTCGTGTTCTTCTCACCTTTATGCAGACGATTTACATATTTATACACAATTTATACATTTTGTAACTTGTAAGCTACTGTAAACATAAACTTTGAACTCACTTTATTGATAGGTGGATTAGTTTACATGATATTAACGAAAACCTGGAGACAATTATAATGACAATTTTTAATAAATGTGGAAAACGGGTCCAACTCGTCCAAAAATAGTGCATTTGGTTTCATTCAATGCAAAATTTAATGTTCTAAAACTTTATAATGTCCACGATTTCGATATTGTGTCCTTTAAAGGTATTTTTGCAGTTTTACGGTTATAGCTCCATAACCGTAAAACTGCAAAAATACCCCTTTTGGGGGGTACATTTTCTCCCCCCACTACTTTAGCACAACTCCGCCGAGGGGGAAAACCGAGGAGTCATATTGGGCTACAAATGAACCCATTAAATTAAAACAACAAAACCTTTTGCAGGAATATTTCCGATTCGTCTAATTTTCATCTTTAACGCTACTAGCCTATAGATGAAATTCAGTGTTGCTAGGTGTCACGATTTTGAAGAATCTGTCGATTCACTTTTGACCAACTTACGATATTTTTATTAGGCAACGGTGTTATTCTTCATTAATAGAAAAGTATGCGAGTCATTTTGATTTAAATTGTTATTATTAAATATTAAAGTGGAAAACAATCATACGGCTTAGCTAACGGTAAATGATAATATAAAGAATATATAACCCTAACTCGATCTATATTTGATCCTGCTTTATTTGATTATATATATATATATATTACAAATAATCCGTCGACACCAAATTGAATATACCTACTCAAAACTACAAAACGCAGTCTCGCCCTGTAGTTATCATTAACACTTTCAGTGCCACCCCAATTTACACTATATCCTGTACGATGCCACGAACAAACTGCGTTGAACGCGCTAGGCGTGTTGCCGGCACTGGAAGCTGAAATAACTAGACACGCTAGGCGTGTTCACCAGCATTGTACAAAGTTAAATTGATAATATTGTCATTTTCTGTGTTTTACCGATGTGTGTAAATAATTTGTTTAGGGTATATACAAAGTGATTTACCATGGTTTAGTGCGTTTGAATTTAGCAAAATGTCACAAAATAAGATAGAAGGTAAACAAGTTTCGTATTTATGGCAGAAATTATGAACATTTTCTCAGTACCAATAGCACCTCTTACTTATTCGGAGAGAGGTCATAAAACACGTGCCGTAACTTCTTACTGTCGATCTTTTGCGGTTTTTTTTTTTGTTTGAACAAAATATTCCTGTGCTAAACTTGCAAAACAGCTCTACAAGATCAACACTAATATAAAAAAAATATTATTTACAAACAAATGATACAATGTCCATCATTCAAAAATTCTTGCATCAAATGGTTTACGACTTTTTTTACCCGATTCGTTCCTTCTGCCACAACATTAAATGCATCGCCATATAAATGTTATATTTTGGTTGTCAGCCAGTGCATAGAAATTTATTTGACAATGTTATCAACGTTTTTGTTTTAATGTTGTAGGATCTTTTCAAAGTACAATATAAGTGAGTGCATTATTTTTAAATATAACCCACTAAAATTTTTGAGCATAAGCACATCAACGTTTTTAGTTAAGTAAAAGTTGCCATGGTTGACAATCTATGCAGCTGAGCCTAGCACGCCTAGCGTATTCCCGGCATTGTATGTAAAACATTTTTTGTGGAATATAAAAATCATTTTAGCACAGGAGCCTCTTCAAATTTGGTTAACTTATCAAATAATTAAGCTACACTGTTATTTTTAACACATAATACTGATTAATGTCTAAAATATTGCCAAAACATTGTGGACACGCTAGGCGTGACATCGGCATCTGGAGGAAATTTAGAAGAACACGTCAGGTGTGTCGCCGGCACTGTAAGTGTTAATATAAAAAAGAGTTTTCGAAATAGCAGCCACGTAGTTATAACATAACATGACGGTAAAATATCTGTAAGACTACTCAAGTTTTTTATATTTATTATAGTGTTGGAAGACGTCTACACCCTACTACAGAAAACATTAGTGGTACATTTTTTTTATATAAACAGGGGTTAACAAATAAACCTTTTAACTTGTTACACACCGAAACAATTATATTGCACAATTCGAAGATATGCGTTTCATTACGTGATGAAGCCAAGAAACAAAAACAATGTACTTCCGTTATACGTATATACGTTACAAATAGAATACTTACGATTGCGTATCATATTAGTCAGTATATTATTTGGCTACTGCGTCATACCTAACTAGAGCACCGTATATTTACTAGCTGTTAATCGCCAACTATATTTATTAGCAATTAATGCTATGAGAAAGACTTATTGACTGACAAGCAGAACTTGCCAAACTCCTGTAGGGTATTAAAAAACAAAGTTTTAAACAAATCAATATTATTTCCAATAAATTTATCAGTACATCCACATTGAATGCATATGAATTTTAATCAATAAAATACAACATAAAGTCTTCGACATCATGAAACTAAACATTCGAACGAGTATACGATACGAACTATTTACAATAAGGTGGTTTAAACACAAAATAAAACATAGAACATAACAAAAATCAGTGCAACAATTAAAATAATAAATATTTATAGACAGTGGACTTCAACGTGGTAGAGTTATAATAATCTAAGGATATAATTATTCAATCGTTAGTTACAATGTTTGTTACAAAATTATCTATTGGCCTTCACATCACAGAGCTAAGCGATCTCGAGGGTCGACCGTGAGAACCGCCTCGCGGATACGCGAACTTTGAACTGAGATGCGTCTCACAACAACACGTCACTCACCACACACTCTTACTCACAACTAAACTCAAATATTACAACGAATTAATCCGTGGCACAAAATATATCCAAACGAAAAATAATTTTACATGCACATAACATTAACCGTTGCCGTAACTTGACGACTCATCAACTAAAATGCTTCAATGCTACTAAATATTGTCAAAACAATGCAAAATATCAGAGCTGCGCGTAAATGCGTCCGCGACAGACGGAGGTTCGTCTAAATTAACAAATTCTAAAACAGTAAAAAACGCAGGAGCGATTCACGTCATGCAATCAACTCTACGCCGATTCTAAGGACTAGAAAAATGCAAACCATTCGAAGAAACGTAATGTCTATGTCCATCAACAAATAAATGCCCACACCGTGTAAACCTAACAATGATATGTGTAGCTCCCGAAGCGTGTACAACATGGTGTGAGGCGGCCCGCGAGCGCGACACGACCCGACGTATATATTATAATAAAAAGATGAACACACTATCAATATACTATTTACCTAAAATATTTAACAAGGGGGAATCGGCTGATTCTAGTATTATCGTATAGTCACCAAATGGCGCTCGGCTGAGAATTTCGATAGTTTTCATACAACAATAATTACTATAACTTAGGACAGTCGTTAGGCCTTAAAATTTAAAATGTACAGTTATTTATTATGGCAGATATCAACAATCAATTTATACTATATATCGATACGATACTGACAATTTTTACAGAAACAATACTAATTTATATACAGTCATGCGATAACAACGTGCACCGACTCTTGCGGCGAAGCGACGCCACCTCGCTTGCAAATGGCACTTTCGACACGAGCTCCCGCCGCTACACGACACCTCGAGCCGAGGGTGCACAATAGACCGACTCTATCGTAGTTCATATACATAATATTCTAAATTATTCTATTCCATAAATATACCGAAACCCTCGGCCGGCGTTCGAGAACGAGAAGCGCGTACAATAATAATCCAAACGAGGCATCGGCGGCAGAGTCGAATCGTCCGAAAACAGAGGCCCGGTCGGACGTACTCGAAGTCACGGAGGTTACCAGGAGAGTGAGCAAAGAACGCGAACGACGGGCTCGCCGGGGCTAGGCGTACCCGGGCGGGTCCCACGTGGCGGTCCATCAGGAGATGTGCGGCAGCAGCATGTAGTAGAGGCACACAGCCAGCAGCGGCACGGCCAGCGCCAGCAGCATGCGCGGCTCGAAGCGCGGCGCTTTGTGCTGCAGCAGCTCCAGCTGCGCCGCCAGCCGCGCGCGCTCCGCGCTCACCTCGGCCCAGCGCTCCTTGGCACGCACCAGCTCTTCCTCCAGTGCGTGCAACGACCCGTTCTGCAGCGTCACCTGAAGCCGCGACCCGTCGTCCAGGCGCACGAACTCGCCCGCCGCGCTCGTCTCCGCCATGCCCTCGCCCGCCTCGCCCGTTTCGTCCGTTTCGTCCGCTTCGTCCGCTTCAGTCGCAGGTGGCGTTTCAGCGTCGAAATCTTCGCGGTTGATCTCGGTGACGGCGGAGTCTGTCTCCTCGTCGTCCTCGTAGTCGAGATGGAACATCTCGTCGATTTCAGCAGAGATCTTGCCGGTGTCGATGCTCCTCTCCGTGGAGGAGTCATCGTCACCGTTGCGACGTAGGTCCTCGAGCGACCCGCCGGTCTCAACAGCCTTATCCAGCGTATTTTTCTCTCGGATAGTTGAGGTAGCAGAGATCCGCATCCTCTCTATCTGTTGTTCTCTAGCGAGGACGTCGGTTCGAAGTTTACCCACGACCGCGGTGAGATCGTCGATGTCTGCTCGCGTCGGTCGGAATGCGAGTTCAGCTTGCATCTCGGCTGCGCTAGTGGCCAATCGCTGAATCTTAGCCATGTTTGCCTCTTCAGCAACCGTCGAAAGGGTGAGTTGAGCCTAAAATACATAAAATACTTTGCTATACTCAAGCTTCACTTCAAGACACATATCTCTCAAAATTCATACTCTACAATGTAAGAGGTACACAGAAATTTTTTACTTCCAACACATTTGAACGCAGGTTTGGCTCTATCCATTTGTGAATACGTAACATAGATTACAAGTGATCATCTGACATGAAAACTACATATACAAATAAACATAATATACCTGCAGGTCTGCAATCCGGGAGCGATAAGCGGCCGCATCGTCGGCTTCTATCGCCGGCGCTTCATGTGGGTCGGGTTGGGCAGCGAGTAGCTCATCCCGAGTGGCTCGGAGCTGCTCGATGTCAGCGTTGGCGGTGCTCAGGCGCTCGCGTAGTACTTTGATCTCCTCGTTGAGCCCCGCCATCACGCGCAAAATGTTAGCATATTCCACGCCCGCTTTGCTCTGCAGTAAAAATTTATTTATTACTCAAGTGTTTCATTTATGAACTACTATAAAAAAGTAAATTGATTCCCTTAATTAACCGCTAAGTTAACTTTTGTATGCCTCATAATTAACACCAAAAAACATTAGTGGTGTCCCCTTCGTTCACATTTGAAGTCCTAATATTCATACAATGTTTACCACACACTTTTTCGTACTGTATAATCCTCAACAGGTAGTTTATCCTCATGTCACACGTTTCACAACTTACAGACCTTCAAAAGTCATATTACTAAACGTCTTTCAAGTCAAGTACTCTAAAATACAAAATGGTTTCTACTACGGTTTCCTGATTGTGTGCATGTTTGTGTTTGTAAAAAATAAAAATGGAAGTTTTATCTAAGAATTAGAAAGAAAAATAATAATAATGGTAAAACAGTTTAATATTAAATATTGTTTTTGTCAGTAAAGTAAATTAGTAGTAGTAAAAGAAGACAACACTTGTTCTGCAAATAAACCTACTATGCAGGAAAAAATTATTTACTAATGTATGAATAGTAGGTCTAATGGTTAGTAACTCTGACTGCTGAGCCAGAGGTCGTGGGTTCGATTCCCACCCAGGACAAATAACTGTATGTTGAGCATGATCATTTGTTCTGTGTCTGGGTGTAATTTATCTATAATATGTATGTATTTAGAAATTTATAAGTATGTTTATCAGCAGTCTGGTTACCACCTGGTTATGCCTGACATACACCTCGTGGTTTACGCAGATGATACTAGTGTTGTTATAGCCAGTGATGGCACTATACAGCAAGAAATCAAAATTAATAAAGTATTGGGCATCCTGGAAAACTGGTTCGCCGCAAATAATCTAAAATTTTATGTGAGTAAGACTAAATGTATACTTTTTAAATCCACCGTTAGACAAAATGATAGCTTAAGAATACTGTCTCAAGGGAATCAAATTGATTTACAATTTGATTCCCTTGAGACCACTACAAATTCTTGGGTATACAGATAGATAATATGTTAACCTGGAAGAAAGAATTAACAGCCATAACAAATTCGCTCAGTTCGCTTAATTGAATCGAAACTTAGATATAGCATTAAGTGTTGGGGAAATAGCTATAAGTACAATATTAATTCTGCTTTCATTATGCAAAAGAGGGCCATCAGAACTATAGTAAAAATTAAACAAGAAGAATCATGTAGAGATCACTTCAAAACATTATAAATTCTTACAATACCGTGTCTATATATCTTGGTTCTGCTTAGCGATTTAGTTAAAAAAAATCATAAATTTGAGACCCTTGACGAAAGAAAAATTAGAGAAGCAACTAGGCGAAAGGCTCTTCCCAATACTATAATACCTAGGTTAAACATTGTTAAACACTACTCGGATGTAGTCTATATCTCTGTTTAATCAATTGCCAGTAGAACTAAAAACAATGTATAGCTTAAATAAGTTTGAAGTTAAATTGCGTGCTATATTGTTGGAAAAGTGTTACTATAGTATTGAAGATTACCTTAATGACAAATCTCTGTGAATATGTTAAATAATGATGAAATCCACGTATAATTATTGGCTTATTTATTTGCTACTGAATTATTAATTGACTTTCTATTTATTAAATTGACATTAATTTACTATTTTGACATTTATTTATCATTTGGCATTAGTTTGTTATTTTGATATTTTCGTATTATTATTTTTGACATTAACTTAATACTGTAGAGTAATGTAATACTTTGACATTAATCCAATAATTGTATAACACTGGTCATCATTATTTAATTATTATTTTAATTGTAATTTTTATTTCATTGTAACTTAATTGTAATTTTATATAATTGTATAGATAATCAAATTGTTCAATGAAAAATCCTTATGGTATTCAACACAAAAATATTACACAATAATGAGTAAATGCAATACAATACAATGCAATACAATACATAGTACAGGCTTTGCCTAGTTTGGGATCAGACGGCCGTGTGTGAGATGTGTGAAATTATTATTATTGTTCACGTAATACCAAATGATAGTAAAGTTAAACTACAATAAACTAGGATTTCTAATTGTTGCCTAGACCTACTTACATTTAGTTTCCTATATTAAGTATAAATATTGTATGAAAAGGAAGGACATTGTCAGATTTTACATTTTGAATTTAATTCAAATTATACTCTTATGAACAAGTTCCACAAATATTAAATATATCCTGACATGTCAATAATAGTTTAGATGTTACAAGCTCATTATTAAAGGAAGGTTTAGTGAGATATTTTTATTATATTGCTATAAGTAGGCGTAACTAAATTTATCATATTAAATTTTCTTCCTATAAAATATGTAGTAGTAATGACAGCTAGAATACTAACAAAGAAAACAGTGCCAAAGAAAGCGGGTCTCCTAAGCTTCAACTTCACTTGGCATAGAACTTAATCATGTTTAAGGACAGATACATATTATATGTAATTTAGCATGAACCTGCAACACAACGTGTAAGCACCTTAAGATGTCCTAAGCGTCAAGTATTAGGGTGCAATGAATTACTTGTGGGCGGGACAAGGCGTTGCCCGGTCTGCGCCGCCCGATAGCTTGACTCACCGTCCTCCGCTCAACTCGCAATAAAGAACAAAGCATCGGACGAAACCACCGCACCGTGAAATTGTACATTAACATACTTAATAATATGCTCATACCGTACACCGCCCTTTACCGCGAATATTAAAAATGTTACGCAAATACATATCTGTTTTATTTGTAACACAAATGCATAATTATTCTCACGTACTGAATATTATAAAGATAAATTGCAACTGCTTCCTGCCAAGGAGACAACAAACGATATTTAAACAAAACGAGTAAGTATACATTGTGTACCAAAGTAAGATTATTGACGAAATTGTATGGGATTTCTACATCTAAAAGGTTAATGTCGGTAGGAGACTCGTAACATCCCTTCGTTTACGTATATCCTTAGGTGAGGGTATAAGTAAGAGAAATGTTATATTTGCCAATTTTGGGGAAATGTATGCATGGTATGCTGCTACTACTAGTGCAGTGTGTACAGTCACGAGCATTTAAATATATATAAAGACAGATTTTCAATAATTTCTGGCTAAATATTAATAACAAGTTCATAAATATCAGTCAGCATGAACGCGACAAAATTTAATTTCTGATTATTATGTATAGTAGATAAACAACATACAAAAGTGACGTCAAAATAATTAAGTACAATAATTATGACACCTTCCAAAATATATACCACACTAGTATACCTACCGTGTCTAGCTTCATTACAATTCATACTCGCGCCCGGTTCAACTAAAAAAAAATACTAATGGTATGTCAAATCTCTTGTCAACTAATATCGAGTTGCTGAAAGCATGATAAGGCCTTTTGATTTGATCATCTGTTCAATTAACCAAGCTTATGTCAAATGCCATTCGAATGTTCAATAAAAAAATGTTTGTTACTCTCTAACGCAAAAACTACTGAACGGATTTGCATAAAATTTGGCACACAGGTAGTTTATGACCTGGATTAACACATAGGATACTCTTTACCGTAGTAAGCGATCTATTGCCGGCAAAGTCACTGGCAAAGACCAGTTGATCAGAGATTAATGTAATTTTTTGACAATCAATTCAGTATCCCTCGGGAATTCCTGATGATCGGTTTTGTAATTAAAGCGTAAAGGGTAACAAATAAACTCACATTCGCATTTATATAATACTAGCAACCCGCCCCGGCTTTGCACGGTTACAAATATTACACCGAAACCTTCCTCATGAATCACTCTCTCTATTAGTGAAAACCACATGAAAATCCGTTCAGTAGTTTTTCAGTTTATCGCGAACAGACAGACAGACGCGGCGGGGGACTTTGTTTTATAATATGTAGTGATTACTAGTAGTTCCTGCGCGGCTTCGCTCACGTGTACATATATATTTTGCGGGGAACCCTAATTCTTTTTCCAAAACAAAAGTAGCCTAAGTTACTCCTTATAACACCAACTATCTGCCAGTGAAAGTCCCGTGGAAATCGGTCTACCCGTTCTGGAGATTAGCCGGAACAAACAGACAGACAAAAAATTTTAAACTGATTTTTAGGCATAGGTATCGTGCAAATAACTGTATGAGCTTATAAAACTATAATTTTGACATTACAAGCAGACACACTTCAATTTTATTTATTTGTTTTGATTGATAATTTCATTACTCGTTCACTGAGGAAAGTGTGAGGCTATAATTATATCACTCTGCAGTCTTCAAATGGCCTTTTTACAACATGAGTGATTTTGGTTCAAATCAGAGCTTTTCACAAAGACAGAGCGGCACACCTAAAGCTGATAGTGGAAGAAAACAACCAATACAATATTCATCTTCGTAACGGATATGTCTGGCTCTGAGTTTCGTTCTTAGTCGTGGCGTAACATAGGTTGACTGGAAATTACACACGTTTGTAACCGAATGGCTAGTAATTGGCAACGAAGACCCCCTTATTCTGGGAATAAAATGTTTTTTTTTTTATGGTATAGGGGGCAAACGAGCAGACGGGTCATCTGATGGTAAATGACTACCGCCGCCCAAGGGCACGTGCAACTCGAGAGTCAGAAGTGCGTTGCCGGCTTTTAAGGTGGGAGTAGGGGAAGGTTGGAAGAGGGGGAGAGGGGGGAAGGGAAGGGTTAGGTTAGCCTCCGATAACCTCACTCACTAGGTGAAAAGCAATGCAATCATTGCTTCACTGCCGGTTTTCTGTAAGGCCGTGGTATCACTCGGGTCGAGCCGGCCCATACGTGCCGAAGCATGGCTCGCCCTCGGTATACCTTTAGCGACTACCGGTATGACTTTAAACGGCTGCGCAACTTTCTAATATTTTGGCTAAGATGACATTTTAATGGAGGTATGTGACTTGATGACAGCTGAGTGCCGCGTAAAATTAATTGCCAAGTGCTTCAGTAAAACCCTTTTGCTTTTATGTCCTGTTCATAGGTGTATATTCCTTACTTCTCCCTAAAACATGTGTGCTATTTGTGAATTTATTTCTGCTGTTTGGTTGAAAGGCCAAAATAGTATTGGCCTAGCCAAGAATCCCGGTAGTACCCAATATTTATGAGTTCGCCGTACACAGAAAAATAAACTGTTCCTGTGTTATTCAGTAAAATAACTTTACCATCGTCATGTGTGGGATATGTGCCTTTTCAGACCCAAACGTCTGACAATTTTTTTTATCTTAAGTATGCATGCATATCTTTGCGTTCCAAAGAATATAGGCGATCTTTATTTTTGGTCAATTTGTAAATGCTTACTACCTACCGTATTTTTCACTTTCGAACCAACCTTTGCACGATAAGCAGCATTATTTGCATTATTATTCTTTTGTAAATAAATTCCATCGCCAAGTATTAAAGCTTTCAATTTGTGGCTCCTTCATGTCCACTAAGACAGTGCCGTCACTAATTTTGCTCTAACGCGTGCGCCTTTCCTTCTAAATGTGCATATTATTTTCCTAAATGTGCATTATTATTACTATTCGAATGAATAGATTTTATATGCCGCTAAATAATAGAATCTTTTAGATAGACGATTATCTATTTCGTATCGACTACGACTTGACAGAGCAAATTAACAGAGATACAAAATAAGTCCGAGTCTTAACTTCGTCTTTAGCGCCGAACTATTGAACGATACGTTTAATCAATCGAACAATCGTAATCAAAGCAACAAAAAAAAAAAAAAAATCTATGGCTAGAGTGAACCGATTGACATGAAACAAAAACTAAATGTTACCCCAAATTACGTACTTGTTCATAAATGGTTTGCACATTTGTTTTGTACTTTTCACGTAATGCGTGCGCAACCAAACCGACACAAATTCCAAAAATTTTAGGAGTGGGGTCTATTGACTGTTGTTGTTTTAACAACCGGACTATTTTTTTGGAAATAATTTCAATGTACAGAAACGCCACGTTTACAAATTTATTATATGTATATATGCATTGTGATCGGTGATTTAGTCACGGACTAACTAGCTATTAACAGTAAGGCAACAACATTTAACTGAATGATCGTCATCGCATTATGAGAAGATTCACGGCGCATTGACTAAACAATGAATCACTGCGTGTCAGGGCTAGATCGAGTGCTTGACGAGGCCAAGAGCGCGGAAAACCATTAACAGATACATTTTATAAAATGTAATTAAACTTACTACCTTCATTAAAATTTAACACACCGACATTACAATCCTAATAATAAGTTTATTTCAAGGATCAACATTAGAAGTAATAAAATTTTAATTCAAAACTCCTTTATTAAAATATAGTAAATATACTTGGTGGTTGTATAAATAAATCCTAACGTTACGTAAAATGCATTTTAGTAGCAAACTGAGACAGTTACTTAAATAAACACTCGTAACACTACCACTTGTGAGTTGCCAGCTCTCTCCATCTTCTATGGGGTTCAACCAAAACATCGTCGGAAAAAACAATTCTTGAGCAATGCTGAATAACAACCTTATTGATACGATGATTTTTTTGTTTTTACTTCCCAAAATATGATTAAACCTAAATACATAATGACACTTCAAGCTTTCTTGGTAATTCTAAAATGGTTAGAACACTTTCCGAGAGCAATTTACAGCTCTTTGCGGTCAATTTAGAAAAACCAACTTAGCCATATTGGCGGCCGTCTAAGTAATTTACTCACTTGGGTACTTTTTCGCTTGATCTAATGGTGCGAGCATATCTAACGATTCAAACATATCAAAACAGAGTAGCATGTTTGTGGTCTTTGAAAATCCACAGACGTACGGCCGGCGGATAAGATTAAATTCTGCAATAACTGTTAAGATTTGACCGAGCTGGTCAAAATTAATCATATCGATCGCTACATCCACAGGTCAAAGGTCGTTGATCAACAACCTCATCGACCTTTTCGGCTTTCATGAGATTTGTATCAAAAGATATAAGATGATGTAGGTAGTTATCGACCTAGTTAATAAAACGTACAGAAAATATGTCCTTATGTTATGGCTTATTTATGTAACCCATTCACTTAGTATTTTTATCTCATGACTTTTAAATACACACCTGCCACACACATCTCTGCATCACCCAAAGGTTGACTGGTAGAAAATGCCTACGGCATTACGTCCGCCTTATGCATATGTATATGTATTAAGTTTTATTTAAGTAAAAAAACAGATAGGCTGACTTGTTGAGCCAACCTAGCTCTTTCCAGAAGCACAGAAGCCTCCTGGGGCGTTCGCAGGCTTCTAGAATCTCGCACCCGCGAGGATACTTGCCCGTTGTGTGGCCACTCCCTTGCACTCCAGGATAACGTGGGCGGCCGTTTCCTCCACGTTGAGACATGCTCTGCATAGAGGACTGTCTGTCGCATTGATGGTGAATAGGTGCCAGTTTAGGGCCAAATGGCCCTAAATGTAATGGTTCCTACAACTATTCTAATGTCGAGTCGGTTGAGAATGAGCAGTCTTCAAGTTAAACATGGTGAGACCGTCAACACCAGTTTAGACTGCCTGCAGCCCGGTACGTCGGCCCAGCGACCGTTGTGCGCTTCACGAGTCCGTTGCCTTACCCATGAGCAAAATTGATTAAAGGCAAGTGGCAGCAGTAAAGTTGGACCTGTCACTGACTTTACAAATCCCTTCCTTGCCAGCTCATCGGGGGCTCGTTCCCGTCTGAATTACTATGCCTTTTGATCCATTAAAGAAGTACCCCATTTGGCAGAGGCTTAGATGAGACCGGAGTTCATGGTGTTGCCCTCCAGGGCCTTTAAGATGGCCATACTGTCTGACAGTATACGGATGTTGTACTCCTTTATACCTTTTGACATGACCACGGTAGCGGCGTAGGTTATCGCAACACACTCACATTGAAATATGGAACAGTGTTGGCATAGCGCCAGTGACATTTTTATATTTAAGTCTTGTGAGAAAATTCCAGCTCCAGTCCCTGACCCCATCTTAGAACCTTCCGTGTAGATCCGGACTTAATTTATGCCAAATTGATCTCGGTCGTTTTCATATAGTTGTATTCAGTACTTCATTCCGAAGATGTGTTGTCTAGGGATCCTATAGCATGGTCCAGCTATTAGTGGTTGATATTCCACTAATTGATTCCATAGTTTCGAATGGGGACCCTCTCGGTTGTACCACAGAACCAGGTGTTTAAGTCTGATCGCTGCCACAGCTGCTTCCTGTTGTATATACAGGTCGAGTGGTGCTGGATCTAGAGCCACTTCAAGGGCAGCTGTGGGGGTTGTGTGCATGCAACCAGTGACGGCAGTACATGCGAGTCTGTGAAATTGCTGCAGTTTGTTTCTGACAGTGCTTAGTTTTGTTCTCTGCCACCAGGCAATAGCACCATATGTGATGATTGGCTCTATGACCGTTTTTAAAGCCATAGAATGATTTTTGTTGATAGTCCTCAACTTTTGCCAAGGAGTTGCTTGCATTGGCAGAAAATTATGCGGGCCTTGTTCAGTTTTGCGTCCAGCTGCCTGTTCCATAGGAGTTTGCTGTCCAGAGGTCAAGTATCACTCTTCTATACTTGACCTCCTTGGTTAGGGCTAGACGGGTGCCAAATAGTTTAGGTAGTCTCAGTTCTTCTAAACTACGTTTATTTGTGACATTAACAACTCTGTCTTTGTCGGGTTTACTATTATGTCGTGTTTTTCACACCACTTTCAACGACCTTCTACGCGGACCTCATTCAGTCACATACCACACTCTCAAAGGGGCCGCTTATGAGGATGGTCAGGTCGTCTGCATAGCCCACTGTGAAAAACCTGTGGTCAGAGGAGAGACATCTCCGCCTTGCGGACACCCTCTGGCCAACACCCCTCTCGTTGTGTTATTCACAGTAAATTGTATGGCTCTCTTTCTAAGCATGCTGTCGATCCACCCGGCAATTGTGAAGTCGACCCCATGTCTTGACAGAGCTTGGCTAATGCTGGTGAAGTTAGTTTTGTCGAAGGCACCTTCGATATCGACGAAGGTTCCAAGGATTGACATTTTGCATTTTAAGTTGCCCTCTATTTGTGAGAAAACTCGATGTAGGGCAGATTCTGTTGATTTGCCCATCGAGTAAGCATGTTGGTTGGGGTTCAAAGAGTAGTTGACTAGTGCAGTGCTCCTGATTTCCCTGTCTATTAGTCTCTCCAGCACTTAAGTAAGAATGATGTAAGACTGTTGGGTTTGAAGTATTTCGGTTGTGTGTAATATCCTTTGCCAGGTTTAGGAATGAAGACTACTTTGACTACTCTTCATTTCAAGGGGATATAGTGTTGTGCCAAGCAGCTTCCGTAGATGATCCGGAGATGATCTATTAGCGATCCATTGCACCATCTTAGCAGGCCTGGGAAAATACAATCCAATCCTGCCGCTTTGTATGGAAGAAAGCTGTTGATCGCCCAATTAAATTTTTCATGATTCTCGATTTTACGGGTGGTCTAAGGTATGTAATACTTATATAATCTTTGTAATTCCCGAATACATAAAGTGTCTCATCTAAAGGATTTTCGGACAGTGGACCTTTTCAAACTAACGTTTTAAAGTTATTTTTCTTCATTTTAAATATTATCTAATAACTTAAATAAGTATAATGTAATTATTATAAACGTTACAAGGAGACTTATAGAGTGCAGTTACTTACCGGTGATTCCTCTCTAGTACTAGGTTCGCTGTAGGTTGAGTTAGCGTTGTTGTCGGGGCGTAATTCACCGTCCAACGGGCTCGAACACTCCGTCTCGTGACCAGGCTCTAAAATACCAATAACTTTATTACAAGGTTTGTTCGTCATGTAATCTAAAATAAACAATAAATTATTTAATTAAAAAATTCAAATCATGTTAAATAAGAAATATGACGTTTAAATTTTGGCTCAAAATATCGTCATCTCTATTCGTACAATCCGGAACGAATTTTAATGTGGAGTAGAATAATATATTCTGTGTCTAAAATAAACAGTTTTCCAAAAATTCCAATTAACTTCTGAATTATTTGAAAACCGGAAATTGAGAGCCATTCAAATATTATTTTACCGGACGAAATGAAGGCGTCGAACCAAAGTACCACGTTGCGTGTAAACCGTCTCTCACGATCCACTTTGAATTAAAGGCTTAATCGTGCCATTCTGGCATTACATAATTCAAAGGGGGACCATAGTAAAACTATACTTTCAACAACAACTCTATGGTTCCACTGGTGTCACTGTACATATCACTAAAAGCTATATAAATATGTAAAATTATATAAAACCAAAAATGTACAAAAAACAATAATAAAATATTCGTAGACATTAGAGACGAATGGCAACGAAAAGTTTTTTTTTTTTAATTGTTAATTTTGAATAAGAAAGAAAAATATTTATTTAGTTTCCACACAAGGTATTACATTCCTATAGTCATAAATACTTACTAAGAAATAAACAATAAGGTGTATATGTATTTTATTAGTAGGTCGATAGTACTAAGCAAATTCAAACTCAGTTTTTTTTTACTCTAAAAGGTCCGGTACCACTGGTGGACTATCGGAAAGGGCGCCCGGGACAACTTTTGAGAAGTTCTACTACTCCTGAACATGACTAAGAAGCAGTTTGGAGGCATGGGGTACTAAGACAAAAATGCTTAGATCAGGTTATTAATAAATTTCAAACTAAAATACAAAGGTATGCTAATTCTTATTATAATATGTATGTAAGCAAATTACAATCATATGCTAGAACCCAACGTAGACAATACATCAATTTCTAAGGCGGGGGAGGGAGGGGCCCTTTTAGCTTTTCCGCCCCGGACCTCTGACGGGTTTAGGAACAATATAAAGTACTTGAACTTACGAAAATGTGAACATATCTCACCATGATTAAGTCGCGACTGCTTCTCATCGTCAGTACAGGATTCAGGATCACTATTTTTATCTTCGCCGCTGCCACTTTCGCCGCTGTCTTCGGTATTTTGTTTTTCTGTATAGTGAATAGCTTATATAATTTATTGACATCATCGAAGAGCAAAATAATTTCCTGATAAACCAATCAGATAATACTTAGATAAAGTTAGTTACATATACTTGTGACGTTGATCAGGCTAGCTGCCCAATTGAATTTTTTAACCCACTATAGATAGATCCATATAGGGCTAATATATATTTCCATTGCAGGATATTTTGCTAAATATATACACTACGTATTTTCAAAAGCTATCAAAAATAATTGTGAATAAAAAGCAAGTGACAATTTATCAGATCGTTTTTCATATTGTCCGTCTTAAAGTGCCCTGGGTGGGATTTGGTAACTCCGTACGTAATGGATGGGTCCATTACGTTACATTTGCTGGTTTGGTTAATCTGATCTGATCTCTCTTCACTACATATTATAAAACAAAGTCCCCCGCCGCGTCTGTCTGTCTGTTTGTCTGTCTGTCTGTCTGTCTGTCAGTCTGTTCGCGATAAACGGAAAAACTACTGAACGGATTTTCATGCGGGTTTCACCAATGGACATAGTGATTCAAGAGGAAGGTTTATATGTAGTATACATGCATATCATTGTAGAGAAAAGTCGAGAATTTCAAAGATTTGTAATGTCATGTCGTAACAAACATATTTTTGTGCGCTTACATTGCAAACGCTGGCTAGACCTTACGAGATAGATCTAATTAATGTACTACGGAATTGTATATCTTAAAAAGATCAATAAAAAAGTCCGCGATAGTATATGTTTATCTCCTAAGGATAACCCGCAGTAACCATTTTTATCTTTTACATATTACAAATAAATATGGGTTATTTATCAAACTATTTTAATCAATACAGTATTATTCCTTATCCAATTAAAACCATTAGATACGTTGTGCATTTCATGTAGATCAAAATTGCCCTTTACAGCATATTATTAAAATGAATATCTTAGAAGATATCAGAGTTTTAAAAAGCGGGGGCAGAACGGCTGGCGGGCCCGGACCGATTTTGATTATTATTTTTTGTTAGATAGGGTAGCTCAAGAGATGTCCCATATCAAGGAAGTCAGGATCTGATGATGGGATAATGATGAAAAAAAATCATATTATAAAAATCTTCACTATATATCACTACATATTATAAAACAAAGTCCCCCGCCGCGTCTGTCTGTCTGTTCGCGATAAACTGAAAAACTACTGAACGGATTTTCATGCGGTTTTCACTAATAGACAGAGTGATTCATGAGGAAGGTTTAGGTGTATAATTTGTACCAGTGCAAAGCCGGGGCGGGTTGCTAGTATAGAATATTTCTCTCACAGAATATGTATGCTTACCTTTACTTTCGGTATTATAAATATTATTCTTTTTTAATATTAATTCGAACTCCTTGGCTGACTTTCCTTCCGCAGATATGGTTTTGATCCCCACCTAAATAAGAAAAAAGACATAAATTTTTAGTTACGCTTAAAAGTTCATAAGAGAAAATCTTCAATTTAGTATTTTTTCGGTATTTTTTTTAAACGGTTCAAATTCATTAAACAATTCTATTCTAATGACATGAGCATTATTTTCTATTTCAATATTAAATCAGAATAAACAGGGTGAAAATTATTATTTATTTACTTATTTAAGTTTATATATATCTCGTAAATAGATGGACTTAATCCCTAAGGCATTCTCTACCAATCTACCTTTAGATGTTGCAGAGAACAGGAAGTTCTATGTCATTATTAAATAAGAATAGACAGAATTAAAATTTATTTATTTACACTATATGCACATCTGGTACATAGACGGACTTAATGCCTAAGCCATTCTCTACTAGTCTACCTTTGGGTGATGCAGAGATAACAGTACTAGTAGGAAGTAGGTGCATTTTAAATATAATAATTTACCTTGTTGAGTAATTGTTGTGGCAGTAATAATTTGATATAGTCCGGTAGGGCTCGTACCGCGTCCTCTAATGTTCCTCCCCGTTTCGCCTCCGCTAGTTTGTTACTGTCCGTGCTCACCACCAGCATCTTCGCTTCACCGTTTTGTACTGAATACTGAGATCAAAATAAACAGTCAACTGACGCACTACACAATGTACAATACAAAGGATAATTAAACCTACTTCTTTAGCAGTTGTACAAATGTTACACATTATCAAAAATATATAATAAACCTTACAATAACTTGGTATAGTATAAATCAGACTCCAACATTACCTGCGTGTAACTTACATGGGAACGTTCATTCTTCACTTGATTACTTATTATTCTATAAGTACATGCTATGATTGCCCAGACGTAGAAATTCGACTGTTATGATGTCATTCGGGTTCTTTAATCAAATGGTTTAAAATTTTGTTGGATTAAGACGGCCTAAGGCGTAAACAAGTAAGTCTTACGTAACAAACAAGACTGTAATGGGATTGCCATTTGCAGTATAAGTGTAATAAATTAATGAACAACAGATAACAAACAGATAAAAATGAATTTAATTTTTTTACATTCTTTCTCCATAATATATGAAAAAATCTTCCATTATCTTTCAAAAGGGATACAGAGTTTTCTCTTTGCGATTCAATGCCGGCGTATGTAACTTACACTAAGTTTGCTTCAAGTCCTTGCCGTCTGACGTTTGATGACATGCAGTAGGGAATGGCTAAGGATTTCCAGTTTCTAGGTTTGCATCATAATTTGAGGTAGTAAACAGTAATGTAGGGGACACAACTCACAGCGAGTGGGAGATGGTTCCGCACGGCGAGCTCGCGCTCCTCGGCGGCGGCGATGGCGAGGCGCGCCGCACACATCTTGCGCTCGCAGCGCGCCGCCAGCTTCTGCGGGACGTGGAAGAACACTCTTAGATAAGCTCATTATGAAATATCATCTTTACCTACCTACTTTGTATAATGAACCATAAGATATGGGATACTAAAAGCTACCTTCAAATAAAAAAGGACGTTGTGGGATATTCGTCATTCCCAAATCAAAGAGAAGCAAAAATTTTTTTTTTTTTACCTATTTCATTTACTATATACACCAAAAAAGTAATATGCTTTTGTCAGTATAATATTAGTTGAACGTAGAATGTTATAAACAGATATGTAATATTTGAATTGCCTGACGTTTCGACCAGGTTCCACTGGCAGTGGTCGCAGACTGCCCATTATGACTGGTATGTAATAACTATTACGTGATATTTACACTAATGAGATGTACTTTCCCATCTCAAATTAGCAGTCTAGACTAAGACACAACACGAAACTTTGAGAAATTAAACACGCGATAACTTTCACAATAGCCAAAGACAATCAAATTACATTGATTGGTTGCATGTTACTTTGAATATTACGTAAAATTAATTGTTCGTGTTTATTATAGTTATAAACTAACAAATGATTATTTCATACGGTCGTCGCTGATTCTCAAATAAGAGTTGTTGCTTAAGGAACTAATCACATTTATTCAGCTACATTCGCGTTTTGCTGCACGATTTTGGTCACAGTTATACAGCTCCCTTTCCATCAGTCGCGTACAGCATCGCAAGATTGCGAAAGGCCGTAATAGCGTGCTATCTCCACTAATAAGTCCGAAGTCCTCACACGTTGCGTGTGAAATAATTACGCAATATTAATGCATCAAATCTATCAACCTCCGCAAGTTGCAACTTGTCGATAAGGAGTCGAAGACAGTCCGCGATGGATGCAGCGGAACAGCGCTGAACACTGTCTTTAGAATACACATGACATAACACATTTTTCCTCATTTTATGCCTGTTTCCCGAGAAAGCTGAAATGATCTCCATACAAAACTGGTGTTTTCTATGAACATAGCTGAATAATTGTAACTAATCCCTAATGCTTGAACTTTACTTAATATTGTTACGAAAGCTTAAAGGCCCGCGGACGCCGTCTACTGTCTACTGTGACTATAGGAAGTCATAGAAGGTTACGATTACCTAAATTGAGATGCACGAAATCTTTTGACAATACACGGAACCAGCAAGTCTAGGAATAGAATGTGCCACGATGTATTGGAAAGTTCTAGCGTGGTTTCGAGTATGAAAGGAGTTTTAGTTGAGCAATACTGCGAGTAACAACGAATAATATGAGTGAACAAGTAAAAATATAAGTGTGAAGTACAAATGATTATTGAAATAGTGAGAATTTCTTGTAATTGGGTTAATTGAGAATTATTGAAATAAGTTGTCTATTTTGGTAATAAATTGGTGTAAATTTCTAAACCCGAACCTCAGCTCGTAGCAATAATTATTTAATATAAACGCCGTCGTACTCAACGTGTTACTTACATACAATAAAAAGTTAATCGTATAAAGTTGTTTATTTATTCGGACAACCAGTATTTGTTACATTATTTACACAACCAAATAAAAGTAATAACTTCAGACACTTCACACACGGCTGTCTGATCCCAAACTAGGCGGAGCCTGTGTCACCTGTGCCATGGTAACATGGTAATGTCACTTATATATTGCTAAATACATATTATAGATTAATTACAAGCAGACGCAGAACAAATAATCATGCTCATCACACAATTATTGGTCCCAGGTGGAAATCGGACCCAGGACCTCTGACTCAGAAGTCAGGATCACTAACCACTACACCAATAGGCCCGTCCCCCCCCATCCAATAATATAAAAGTGTACAAATAGTGATTATAGGCACATTAGAATGTGTCACAACAGCTTTAAATATGAGGTAACATCGGTTCATACACAACATTGGTAAATGTTGTAAGTTGTAAGATTTCTGTAAGCACCTGTCCCTGTTGTAGTTGTGCTGGTGCAGCGCGGCCACCTCCCGGCTGCGTCGCTCCAGCGTCTCCTCTAGCGCCAGGCGCTGTTCGTGTGCCACTCGGAGACTTTCTGTAAGTACCTGTAACTCGGCGAGTGCGTTGTTGGCCGTGAGCCGCAGCGTGTAGTTGTGCTGGTGCAGCGCGGCCACCTCCCGGCTGCGTCGCTCCAGCGTCTCCTCTAGCGCCAGGCGCTGTTCGTGTGCCACTCGGAGACTTTCTTGCGCCACTTCCTGGAAACCGAATATGTACTATACAGTGCAATGTTCGAGGAATATAACACAACATTATTATTTCTAAAAAATATCATTGTAATCGTAAAAAAGAATATAAATCGATTACGTTTAGTAAAAAATTTATATAATTAATTATAAAATCTATGTATACTACGTACCTACATCGATGCTAAAGACTTTAGCAGCTAACATCTTTATATATTACTAGCAATTGTCCTTTGCGGCTTCGCTTACCCTAAAAGTTATTTTTCCTATCCCTCGGGAAAAGTACTTTTTTTCTGGAAGAAAGGTACCCTGTGTCCTATCTCGCGCTAATCAATACAAATAAATGAAATTGAAGTGTCTGTTTGTAATGTCAAAATAACAGCTTTTTAAGTTCATACAGTTATTTGCACGATATCTCTGCCTAAAAGTTAGTTTTTTTAATTTTTGTCTGTCTGTCTGTCTGTTTGTTTGTTCCGGTTAATCTCGGGAACCGATTTCCACAGGACTTTCACTGGCAGATAGCTGGTGTTATAAGGAGTAACTTAGGCTACTTTTATTTTGGAAAAAGAATTAGGGTTTCTCGCAAAATATATAAATATGTACAAGCGAGCGAACCACGCGGGAACTGCTAGTGAAGAAATATAAATAAATATGAATATCATTTTAGGCAAGCGTATAAGAACACACCCAATAACTTTTTTCACAAATTCAGCAACAGATTAGGTTATGTATTGGCATTTGCGGACTACTGTATCTAATCTACACTAAACTATATTAAATAGTACCTAACAAATACTCAATTAGGTCTTTGTCCCTATCTGATCACTAAATCTTCTTTCAGAATGAAAAATTGTAGGTTACCTGATAGTTCCTCTTATCGGTGAGCAACTGTGCTAGTTGGTTGTGATCGGGCTGTTTCCCGACGGTGAGCATGGTCTCGAGTGTTTGCACTCGCATGAGCAGACGCTGCTCTCCCACAAACAGTTCCCATGACGAGGCAGCCTCTGCACGCGTGCGCTCCACACACTCGCGTAACGTGCGGAGGCGAGATTCTAAAGATGCCTCACGTTGAATCGCTTCCTGAAGAACACGAAATTAATGATTACTTTTAACAATAGATGTCTGAGGATATAAGATAATATGGCTTTCAAAATGTACTTTACTTAGTAGCTTTATAGGTAGTAGCAAAAGTTCAACAATGTTACCATGGCGTCACAAGTATATACATATAAAGTTGACGTAAGCGCAAAAAAAAAAATGTTTCGAGAAAGCAGAAAACTTTTAATAGAAATGTAAATATGATTAATAGCGATCACGATATTTTTATAAAAATTGTTATCAAGTTCACATATAATTCTTTAAAAAAAAACCGACTTCAACAAAAAAAACTATGCCATAAAAGACTTATATATGGTTTTCTCATGGATGCCTTTGTCAGAACTGGACCAAATTGGATTGGATTGGAAATGGGACCACAGGGGATGCACCAGCTTTCAAATAAAAAAAGAATCATCAAAATCGGTTCACCCAGTCGAAAGTTCTGAGGTAGCAAACATAAAAAAAAAAACAGTCGAATTGAGAACCTCCTCCTTTTTTGAAGTCGGTTAAAAAGATTTAAATAAATAATTGTGTTCAGTGTTTTTATAGAATCAAAACTCGTAGAGGTGGTGCTAAGTTATAAATAATTTTGTACTAAATAATATAAGTTTATCTGAAATGTTATTCTTTTTTTACTCTACAGGAACGAAAAGACTTACAGTAAATCATTATCTTCTTTCTTTTTCCTTCTGTTATAGTACCTACCTGAACAAAATTATTAAGCTGATACAGTTCCTTGAGGTGCAGCGGTGTGGTCATGGTGGGGTTGAACGATAGCTTCGCCTCCTTGCCATCGGGATGATAGAGCTTGAGCAGTGCCACGACAGGGGGAAACGCGTTCTGTAGAAAAAAGAACTGGTGTTATATTGTAATAGCTTGTACATACATAATAGGTCGGGGACAAAGTCTTTTCGTATTTTGTATATATATAAAATTTAAGAAAAATCTCTTTAGTTGTACTATTTGTATCTGGCTCATTTTCATTTCAATAAATAGTACCTGGGAGACCGGTAGTTTTTATTTAAGAGGTAGTTTTCATTCATTTGAATAAAAGTAAAAAGTTAAATTTAGCAAAAAATACTAAACTCGTTTAATCACTACATATTATAAAACAAAGTCCCCCGCCGGTCTGTCTGTCTGTCTGTCTGTTCGCGATAAACTGAAAAACTACTGAACGGATTTTCATGCGGTTTTCATGAGGAAGGTTTTGGTATATAATTTGTACCCGTGCGAAGCCGGGGCGGGTTGCCAGTATATTATAGATAAGAATTAGGCTTGCCACTAAAATTCGGATACGATTCAGAACGTCAATTTACATTACTATTACAACCATGATTTTGCTTAAAGGAAGCACATAAATACTAACAAATTATTTTTACAGTTGTCGTTTCACAACACCTACTCAATATGGGGCTGTGACTAAGTTTCCAAAATTGCATTACTGCAATTTTCCAGCCAGATAAAACGTTACGTTTTATCTGGTAAGTATGTGGTAAAGTGGTAAGTTGAAAATCAAGAATTCATGTTACTAAACTGTATCAGAAGAAATCTGGTTTCTGTTATTTTTATTTTATTTTAAAAGTCAATAAAATACTTATATCGAGATCGAATACCTGCATAATTTTATCATAAGACTTTTTTCGTACCTAAGTTTAAACTACTATTATAAATAGTTACATTTAGAACTAACCAAAATCATACCTATTCCAAAAGGAATAGGGGTTGGAGAGTGGCATTAGCTAACTGATAGCTACAAACAAATGAGAAAAAATATTTATTTTCGTGTGTTTAATAAGGCAGTTTACATTTAATGCCTAGACCGCAATGCCACCAAATAGGTAAAGCCTTTAACCTAAGGAACTTCGGTTCACGGGCACTTACAGATGACAGACTATTAAATTATTTTTAAAAGAGACAACATTACAAGGTTCTTTAAAAAGCATAAAAAAAAATTCAGTGCTCAAGTGCTACAGACGTTTGGAGGTTAAGATGGCCGCTTTCCGTAGTGACATTGTATGAAATAGGTAGTACATAGAATATGACCATGAGTAACGTAAGTAATGTAATGACGTATATTTTTTTCACGCATTACAGTACAAATCAAGAATCACAATTACAACACAATGATGAATAACTATAAATAAAATACTAATTAACAACAATATAAGTTTACAGATCAAAATCAACAATATTATAATTTTATATACCGACGTCAAAACAAGTTTTACAACTTAAAGGCACGTTTTATTTATATGATAAGAACATGGATTAATGATTTCGCACACAACATTTTATAGGAAAATAGAAAAAGACGCAGGAACCTGTTCTTGTTAAACACTTCTATTTAACCAAAAACGAGAAGGTCACTGAACCTTCTCAATTTTTTATTTGGTTTATTTCTGTATTTTCTCTTTATCCTCTCAAATGTGTGATGAAGGGTTTTGACCTTCTTTTTATTGTTCTTCATCTTTCATAGCAGGATCTAAACCTTCCTACATTCGTAGCCTTCATTGACTTAGAGAAGGCATTCGATAAAGTAAACTGGACGAAAATTACGGAAATTTTATTTTTATAACGGGTAGGATTCGATTACAGGGACAGGATAATTATTTACCAACTGTACAAAATCCAACAAACAATAATTGAAATTGGGGACAACAAACAAAGGGCAACAATAAAGCAGGGAGTCAGACAGGGGTGCCCTCTGTGACCTTCCATATTTAACATTTTTAGTGAGTGTGCCATAAGGAAAATATATATACAAGTAAATAAGGGAGGGGTCAAATTTAATGAGGAGACTATATAGACATTCATCAGATTTGCAGACGATATGGCAGCAATAGCCAACAACATAAACAATTTGGAACAACCGTTAATAATAATGAATGACACTTTTAGGGAATTTGGATTAAAAATAAACATGAACAAAACTAAAATTCTTAGCACCTCCAAATTTCAGTAAGGGAATCATGGGGGTGACAACCCTTAACGTAAATTATATTTGTTTTCAGTGTTATATGGCGTAAATATATATATATATTATTCTACTTCATTTTATGTTATAAAAGGACAACTCGCGCAATAAGAAATTATCAACTACACAAACACGAAACTCACAAACACAAAAGTATGAACAAATATTGGTAAATCACTCAAAATTGTGTGAATCGAACCCATAACTTAACATGCACGTTACACTAAGTTTTAGGTGAATTTAAACAAATTTACATACCATAATTTTATCTACCGACATTTTTTTTAAATGGTCCAAACAATCTATAGGTATTGTGTACCAGAACAAGGAGAAATAATTACGAAACTAACCTTTTCAGAGTTACCGGCATTTTCCACGACCGGTATGCCAAACTGTACCACGTCACCAGAGAACACTTCGTGTGGCTCCTGCTCCTTCGATATGGAGCATCGATTGTTGTTTATGAACGTGCCATTGCTGCTCTGATTGTCCTGTAAACCAACAAACAAACAATGATGTTTGAACTGATAAACCTGGTGAATAATTACACCGACACAATGATTGTAAACAAAAAAAAACAATAACGCATTCCATTGGTACACGTAGAAACGTGTGGAACTTGGCCTTGGAATTCTGCAATGAATATTTTTATTGATATGTCATTAGTAGTAGTAGTAGTAGTTGGTTATGCTAAAAAGCCAAGCGGTGTTAAGTCGCGTGCTGTCTGTAAGGATAAGGACAAATCTGTAAGCATATCAGTGATAGACGAGACCGTTTTCGTCTTATCCTAGCTCTACGAATTCGTTCCCCTTCCCCCGATTCGAATCATGTACATCTGAAATTTCGTAATTCATGTGGGTCTTACAAATTTACTATCACTTGCTTTAACGACGAAAAAAATACTATGAGGGTTTCTGAACAATCTATCTGCACTCGCCAAGCCTAATCCGCAAATCCCAATCATGAGAAGCTCGTTACTAGCAGTGGATTAGTTAAAAAGTTCTGACAGCACTCGTGGACCAATAAAGCATAATTCCATTATGCTTTACACGTAAGGATACTGTATCCGTACTGTTACAGAGGCTCAAGGATACTAGAAATAAGAAACACAACTTGATTGATAATTTCTAGAATTTATAGGTCTCTTAGGTAGAATGTGTATGGCACAGCAGATCTCTGCTCAAATTTACTCTTTAAGGGCTATCTTTAACATTTTAATAAATTCAAAATCCGTTAACTTACGGAGTCAGTTTGGCAAATTTGCATACAAAAGTAAGACGAGTACGTTTACAATCTAATTTAATATTTAAATATATTCACATGTTCAGATTTAGAATTCTTCACGGTGCGTTTTTATTATCATTTTGACCTAATTGCGTTCCTATTGGGGTCTGCAAGATATGGTTTGAAAATTTCAACCTAAAGATTTAAGAAAATTCTTGAAAAAACTGGACAGTTTAACAATATCTAAGAGAGAAGCACCTCTACCCTGCGAAGTACATAGAGTGCGTGTATATGGGCGTGTTTGTTTGATAACTTAGTTCCATTCAAAATCCGATTAAACGCCAAGTACCTGGGCCGTACAGAAGATTACTTGGGTTTTCTGGGGCCCCTTCAGTAATGCTGAAGTGTCAACTGGGAAATTATCTGATTTGTACATTTAAAAAGTGTTACAAGTTGAGTAAGTATGAAACCATTACAGCCTTTAAAAATTTGGTCAAGCAACATTATCTGTCACTGTAATACTATTATTCTATTCTTTACCATAACTAAGATCTAAATTGCTATCTATAATACTATATTATCTCAACTAAGTAACTGTATATGGGTATGAATGTGTATATAAATGTATATATGTATGTATGTATATATGTATTTGTATATTAGTATTTGTCTATATCTCGAATAGTACGCCATCGACTACTATGTTTTTACTAAATAATTTTGATATTATCTCCATCCTAAGGTTGTCTGGTAGAGATCGCTTTTAGCGATAAGACGTTATATGCGTATTCCGCATTGTAAAATGTGGAATACGCATATAACGTGGGCATTCCGCACTATTTTATTTACTATTTTATTTTCTTCAGCACTATTTATTAGGAAAAACAAAACATAACCACTAAAAATATATAATATAATATATATTCAAATAGCCACTGAATAAAGTTCTGAGGCAAAAAGTAGCCCAAGGATCTATTTGCCCAAGGATTTATTTATTAACTAATTTGGCAAACAAGCCCACTGCCGGCCGGATGATAAGTATTTTCTGCTGTTTATGAACACATACAAAATCAGTTGCGTCCCTACTACGCTGCCGAGCCCATTATACCTCTCCATAAAAACCTGGGGACTCCACTTACAAGTCACCAGTTAGTAGTGCTGATATCAAATTCAAATTCAATATTTTTATTTCATAAAATTGACCATCAATTATTCGAAATCGTCGATTTAATAAATAATTATTTTAATTAAAAATTATAGATCAACACACACAGAGTCACCGCAACAATAGTTTGCTTCGTCAAATGTAAAATTATTAAAGAAAAAAAATATTGATAACATAATATCAAATCTGCCTGTTTCGATCTATAACCGCCCGTTTCCAAATAGTGGAGCCTTGTGAGAAGAAATCGATCAAACAAACTCACGGCCACTCTTTTAAAAAAAACCAGACAGTTTTAACAATATTTAGTAAATATCAGATCATTTTGTTGTGTGCTATTATGTTTTTAAAATTAAAAGTAAATAAAAAACAAAAAAAGAATATGACAATAGGGAAACTGGAAATTAAAGAAAAAATTAAAAAGAAGAAAAGAAAAACATAGCTCATATTACATTTCTATTAAGTACATGAAATAGCCTGTGAATCCAATACAATTCCATCCCAAGCGTTTTTATCCTGCATATAATCCACTACTGAGTAATATAGCTCTTAAAGCATAGCTGTCGTCTTACTGTGGACTTAAACTTGTTTAGACTCAACATTTGAATATTATTTGGGATTTTATTATAATATAGCACACATTGACCTTGAAATGACTTGTTAATTTTGATAAACCGCAGTTTGGTGAAGGTGCTTTCTTAGTCGTATGGGTCAAATTTGAACTAATATATGCTTGTTTTGCCTTTGTCCTAATTAAAATTGTTATCTGTTCAAATGACAATATTTATTTCGTTACGAGTGTTATTGTTATCAGCCGAAATATTAAATAATGTTGTTAACATTTAATTATAATACAAACTCATTTCGACTGGAATGGTGGTTTGGTGGTTAGTGATCCTGATTGGTCGTGGGTTTGATTCCCACCCAGGACTAATACAAGTAATTGTGTGATGATCATTTGTTTTGTGTCTGGTTGTAATTTATGTATAATATGCATGTATTTAGAAATATATAATTTATCAGAAATCTCGTTACCATAGTAGGTAAAGGCTCTGTCTAATGTGGAATCAGACGGCCGTGTGTGAGATGTGTAACGTTATTATTAACTAATTCCACAACTAAAACTAATGCCTATACCTTATGGCAATTGTAGGTATTAATTTATGTTTTAGTTGCAGCAAATGTGAGTCGAGATGTATGAGCTCTTTGCAGTCAGAGGCATTCTTTTTCATTTTTTTTCTAGTGGCGGAAACAAACTTATGAAGACAGTGTCCAGTGGCACAGACGGTCGGGCGGCCGCCAAGCCGTACGTAACCCTGATCGGCGAATACGGGCTTTTGTAAGAAAGTATTCCACTAATATTATAAATGTGAAAGTTTGGATGGATGGATGGATGGATGTTTGTTACTCTTTCACGCAAAAACCACTTAACCGATTGCGATGAAACTTGGTATGTAGATAGCTGGACACCTGGATTAACGCACAGGCTAATTTTTTATCCCGATATTTCCACAGGATCGGGACTTACGCGGGTGAAACCGCAGGGCGCTGCTAGGTAGACATATTTTTTCCTAATAAAAATAACAGGACTATCATAAATTACAGTTTATCTAATAATAAAAACAATTATGTATGAAGTGTTTTTAATCAAAGCAAGAACCATTTGGGTGGGTAGTAAGTTACCATTTGTAAGTGTACCATGTGTAAGTTATCATTTGTTAGTAAACAATCCTACCTAAACAAACCTAATTAATGTTAATTACTTAAATAAATCGGTTTTCCCTAAAGGAAATATTCTATTTGAAACAAATATCCATACATATCAGTTCACTAAGTAAAGAAGCAAATATAGTCTTATCGAGGTTACAATCAACCTTAGTAACTTCATTCTTTACAACTCGTTGTGGATTATTACGAGGTTGATTTCACGTTATGCGAACAATTCAAACGTTAGTAGGCAAACAACCTCTAAAACCGGAGTCTAGCTTGTCTTGCGTTACTCGTAGAAATCACTAGTGGGCGGACATGTCTATATAAATGTAAGTAATAGCCGAATAAAAACTTAAAACTAGGCTTTTAAATACGTAATCAGTACAAGGTTCTTTCATAACGTTAAATGTGGGATGAATTGACTTTTTCGTACCGCTCGTAATGTTCGTTAACAAACTAATTTGGACATGGGTCAGCTATAAATGTAACTACATAGTTTACTGGGCTAGCATGGAGTTCGTGTGTTCAAAGTTTGCGTCAATGAATAGGATAGTTTTTAAGATAACTGTACTTGTTTTAACTCCCGACGCAAAAAGAGTACTGTAGTGTTAAAAGTTTGACGTGGCTGTGTGTCTGTCTGTGTCATCTCCCAAACGAATGGACCGATTTAAGTGCTTTCTTTTTTTGTTTGATAATTCAAGAAAATCTTTTCAGCCGTTCGAAGATCATCATCAGCTCTTTTCTAATCGTTGAAGGGATATTCGAGTCGGGGTTAAATTTATGATTATTATTGAAATTAAATTGATTGAAAATAAAAAGTAGGTAATAACATATCTAAATATATACATAGGGTACACAGGAAGTTCTGCGCTCTTGGCCGCTCATAAATGTTTGAATTTCGAATGTTATATTTATTTAAATATAAGAAACTCGGCTCCGTCTTACGAATTTTCGATCAGGTCACGTGTCTTGACGCGAGTTTAACATTTTTTACCCATCCCAAAATGTGCACAACGCCGCTAAAGAAGTTTACACTTCAAAAACGAGGGATCTATATTTTTACCTCTGAACTTAGCATGTTACTTTGTTTTAGCAATATTTAATATATTAAGCTATTTCCACAAGTTTTAAATAATACTGTTATTAGGATAATAAATAACTAATTTATAAGAAAAAGAAATTTAAAACTCGCGAAAAAAAATATTTTCTCAATAAATAACTATCAAATTCACATAACATGTCATATCTACAACGGTGCATTTTTCTGAAAAATGTCCGAATGTAAACAAACGGATTTTTGTGGAATATAAAAAAGATTCTAGCACAGTTCGTTAACTTATCAAATAATTAAGCTACACTGTTATTTTTAATACATAATACTGTTAAATGTCTAAAATAGTGCTGAAACATTGTGGATACGCCAGGTGTGTCCTAGGCATATGAAGGAAAATTACAAAAACACGCCAAGCGTGTCACCGGCACTGAAAGTCAAAGCCATTGACTTAGAGGCTGTTCATTCATTATTTAATCTACTTTTCATGTTAAGAAGCCTATGACAGAAACTACATCAAAAAGACTGTTAAAGGTTATTACAGACGCAATAATCGAAAATATTAACACCATCGCAAGGTTCAATAACATGTACATAACTATCATATTGTATGAACAAAATTAAACAAATGTATCTAGTCAGATCAATAAATGACATCGTTATTAAATACACGTTTCATTGTATTGTATTTTGTTGATAAAAAATTATGTAGTCTTTATAATGTTTGCTCTGTGAAAAGGCTCTTTCTTAGTTTATTTTTATCAGTTGCATGGCATAGATGGTCATATGAAGTTATATTTATGTTATTTAAAGTTACGATGGTGAAATTTACATTTACTACGTCTATTCTGACAATAACCTTTAAAGTAGATTTCTACCTTTCTGAATTACACACCTTAACTCGGAACTCCACCGGGTGTTCCGTCATTAGTGACAACAAACAACGTTTGTATAGAATAGCGTTACGTAGTCAATGATAATGACAAACAATTATCACATTTTTCTTAATTTACTTTGCACTATTGTTAACAAATTTTCACAGAACATTTAGGTTACTGTACCTACAAGGAAACGTAAGAAACGTGTATATCTATTTTTGCTGCTTAAGTATGCTAATTTAAGCACGAGCGAAGCCGCGGCCACTCGCTTATGTCACATAAATCCAATTGTCCTAGTTGAACAATGATGTTAGTGCAATAATTACAGAAATAGAAATGTATTTTTTTTTTATATGAGCGATATGTGAGCTAATTGTACTGCTAGCATTTTGTTAAATTTTAGAATTTGTCTAGAACTGTATAAATTTCATTGACGCATTGATTTACAAATATTTCACGAAAATGTGGAGTGTGTTCATCTATTAAACCGATGTCACCTCCCACATTACTTAGCTTTACATTACTAGCTTTATATTATACCTCAGCGCCATCGAGCAAAGATAAGCCGCGCTAGTAACTACATTGCTGAACTACATCGCATCGTGCAATGAGAGTTCTCACGCCATTTTTTTATATATCCAATCATGATCACCTGCTCTGGTCTTAGGATTAAAATTACACCCGACCCTTCACAGGCTCTGGAGGGTGAGCCCATTTCCTTGTTACTCATTTAGATAGATCATATATTCGTTTCGTTCACATAATATTTGAAGTGTTTTTACATAATAGGTTTTTTTAATGTCAAAAAATAATAAACAGGTAAAGATAAATTGGAGGATGGAGCACAATTATCTCCGACTGGTACCCCATGGACGGTAAGCGAAACAGAGGACGCCAACAAACGAGATGGGAAGATGACCTAAAACTCACGGCTGGACGCCATTGGAGAAGGGTTGCACGAGACAGAACCCAGTGGAAAATGTTAGAGGAGGCCTATGCCGAGAGGCACGCTGAACTGCGGGGCATTTTATAAAGGAAACAACACCCCTTTTTTAACCATTAACATGCAGTTCAGAATAAAGGGCTTAATTATTATTATTAAAGATAAATTTGCTAAACTCACCACAAGGTAAAAGTGGCCCTTGTCGTAATAGAGCGTGGCATGGTGTCGAGACAAAACCCTGCATTCGAAGATTGTGTTCGTAGGGCTGGGCGTCGCTCGATACACATTACGTCCAATCTGTAACAACAAACGTGTACTTATTAGATACCAATATGGACTTTTGGTCGCCATTAACTAAAATAATTATATTTAAAAAAAGTATCACCAACTCAATGCGCTTAAATCATGATAAATTGTAATAAGCTGTTTTTCATCTCCTAATTTTCCATCCTTAGAAGTGTAATATTTTCTTTAAATTTAAATAAGACCAACCTTGAGTAAAACTTATTCAATTAACAAATCCACAAGTTACTATAAAAATATACCCAAATCGCTTCAAGTGGGCATATAAAATTTTAAGAGTAGTACCCTCGATTTCTTGAGGATCCCATCATCAGATCCTGACCTGATGACCATGAGACCAACTGGGAAGTATATCCTTTCAAACAAAAGAAGGATTTTCCAAATCGGTCCAGGCGTCTTTGAGTATTAGGGGAACATACATAAAAAAAAGATTCCAACGAATTGAGGACCTCCTCCTTTTTTGAATTCGGTTAAAAAGTATTTTTCTAGCATTAGTCAATCAGTTCAGGTATCCCTCGGGAATAGTACTTTTTTTCTGGACGAAAGGTTGTTTATGTCATTTTCTGTACACATGAGAACTAATGTATAATACATAATATACAAAATTGAAGATATTCGGTTGAGTAGATAAGGCGTGAAAGCGTTACAAACAAACAAGCTGACATTCGCATGTATAATATTCATTAGGACAAGTAGTTTGCGACCCACGTTACCAGCAAAAGTGGGTCACACCTTACTATACGACTAGTTTTCATAATAAGCTACAGTAGTGTTCAAACTTATTGGCCGGCCTGAAGTTGGCGCGACCGCCATCTCACGCAAGGTACAATCGATTGGAAAATTAATAACCCAAGTATAACTTCGATGTTAATATAGTATTAGATCAAAGTTAGATTTTAATTTTATTGATAACCCAACTGATACTTTAATTTTGCATTCTGCGCACCGGCACCAGTTAGCGGCTAACTTCAGCCCGGCCAGTAAGTTTGGGGATTGCTGTAAATGCTTTTATTAGGAGGATTAGTAGGTAATGTACTCGATCCTCTCGGATCATAGTGTAGTGGACATCGGCTCCACTTAATAAAGAGTGGTAATTAACGTGTGTATGTAAGATGGCAAAGGTATGATACACTTCCCAAGTTTTAGATTGTATATTGTTCCACGTAAAGTGGGGATTCTCAACGTCTAACTCGTAATAATAAATGTAGAAGTGCAAACTCACTTGTGAACTAACCTTGGCAACAAGAATATTTACAGAATGTGCTCCATAGTAACGCCTTTGATCATGGTGCCGTGACCTCGTTGCAGAATAACTTAAACTGCCTATTCACACAGTTTAATTTTACTTACTTTGTTCTAATATAATAAGCGAAATTGATTGAAGTGATGCGCTTGCCGAAGAAAGTATTTGATTTTTAGAGATAAGATCATAGTAGTAATTATCTATTTTAGAATTTATTTAGCTTTGCGTGTATACGAAAAACATGCGAATAATTCACAATTTGAGCACTTTAGCCATTACTCTATTCAATTAATAATCCTACTAATATTATAAACGTGAAAGTGAGGATGTAAGGACGTATGGATGTTTGTGCTCTTTCACGCAAAAACCACTGAACCGATTGCGATGAAACTTGGTATGTAGATAGCTGGAGACCTGGATTAACACATACTTTTCATCCCGATATTCGTACGCCATCGGGACTTATGCGGGTGAAACCGCGGGGTGCAGCTAGTATTCAGTGTACAGGTTAGATTACTAATGTGTAAGTCACATTACCTGCTGATTGATAAATCGGAATTAATCTTTCCATTTAACATTTTGGCTATTAAGGTGTTAATACTAAGGACGTAACATAAAGCGAAATGGATTAGAAGGATTATTAGCGCTTGCATTAATGTTTTAGATGACATTACTAGCGTCTTAAAATTACGCAGTTTCCTTTGATGCAAAAAATTAAGTATAAAATGTTATTCAGGAAGTTCCCTATCAGTAGTAAATATCATGGTTGTATCAAACTGAATATATGAACGGGTATTATTAACATACAAGCACTAAGCATTTGTGAGTCTTGAAAAGGAGTATCAATAGCAGTTTTAAACAGTTTGCTCGTTACTATTTGGCTCCGTAGACCAAACCGTTTAAACTACAAGTCACCCCAAATAATTAAGTAAGAAAAATGACGGTTACCATTCAATAAGCTCCTCTTTAAAATGTCGAGAAGATTAGTCAAAGCGAGACCCATCTCATTACGAGGAAAATTGACCAGGAAACCGATGTTCCAAGACGTATTTCGTATTCTGGTATATTTGCCGATAAATCCAGTAAATCTAGGTCAATGTTACTTTTGGATATTGATAGAACATTTGGATACAATTCAGCAATAACCATTTAAATTATGTACATTTTTTAAAATATTATTTTTGGTATGTGAAGTACGATCATTACATACATTTAACCGTACATTTAAGTGAAGTATGATCGTTTTGAAGCGCGCAGTATACAGAAATCGACATTATAAATCTTAATCAAACGAAAATATTAATAAAACTTTATCGAAGTTAGAATATTTTAGTGGTTGTACTGCGTAAGGTGTCTATTACATAAGCAAATTCTTATTAAGTTTTTGCTATGCTTGTAACGTAAATTTTATTACATAATTGTGTTCCAAAAATAGAAAAATAACAGGCGGCATTGTCCCGTGAAAGTTGCTTACAAAGACTAAAGAAACTGGTTAATGATTCTCGTAGGCGAACCAGCAACAAGTAATCGTCATCGCTTATCTATTGTGATTGTGATGAACCAAAACGAACAGCTAACCGAAGTTTTTATACAAGTGCGTCTCTTACATACTGTTTTGCTAAGGTTGGCAGATAATAGAGATAAGTTTTAAGTTTACCTAATTATCCATACGATCGATATCCAGACTTAACAGAAATTCCTTTGAGACTTTACACTACTAGTAAACTACTAATAAACTTCACAAATCCAAAATAAAACACGAAATTTTTGCATGGGTCAAAATAGATTACTTTTAATTAATACAACCTTCTTTTTCTAAAAAATAAATATTTAACAATTGCAGAAACGTAGATACATTTACATTAGTGCAGTCGGTAGAGCAAATGTGATGCTTGTGACTCTGCAAAATTACGTTTTTGGCAGGAATCGATCGGGAACAACCTATGGAACAATGTGTAGGGGTTTCGCAGTGATTTTTATGGTAGGAATGCAAAACTTTAATCGTCAATTACTCTGCTTCTGTTAAAGATAATCAAGCTCAACTAGGCTCCAATTTTCTTTATGATGCTGCCTATCTGCCTATTAATTTGTTATGCCATTTTACAAACAAGTCATTTAAAAAAAATTAAATAAGTGTTTAAAAAATATAGGTCTTGGAGCATGTGTAAAAAAAACAGGAATTTCGATAGGTCGATTTTGTAGCACTGTTCTTGTGTTGTGTTCACTTAATTGTTCAAATTTCTTTTCTTGCGAATTGAATTGTGCAAAAACTACTTTATTGATCCTGACGAAATTTCAAGGGTAGGTTGAGAATATATGGAAGCACCCAAATATAAATTTTCATTGCAAGAAACGTATTCCTTCTTTAATTTTTACTGCCTTTTTACTACCTGTAGGTACGTATTTTCTTGCTTTTTCGCTATTTCTAAATAAACAATTTTTTTTTTTCATTTAATCAGTATTACCTTGTTGCAAAAAGAAAGAGGAACAATAAAGTCCATTACAACTTTCCTCTTGGAGGCTTACACCTCGAGTTAATTTCAAAAATGTCTCCAAAAAGAAGCAATTTTCGGTAAAATTTGTAGTTTTTGAATTTTCACAAAAATTCCTATCTTATAGTAGGAATTACTGCGCAACCCTTACATATTGTTCTCTAAGTTGTTCCCGATCGATACCTACCAAAAACGTAATTGTGGAGTCAAAACCAAAATTGATAGGAATGAAGCTCCACCGACTGCACTATTTCTGTAGAGAAGGCTTTTTTATCATTTGTTTTAAATAGTGTTACATTAGAATTTGAAATATTAAAAAATAAACTTTAAGTACCAAAACAATTGAACACAACCGTGTACCAACTATGTAACAAGCATGCTATGGAAGAGCGGAGTCTCCTAATATAGGCATTATTTTGCTTAAAGGGAAGCTCCAATCACGAATATTGTTATACACATTGTTGGTAAAGAAATAAAACATTTGTATTGTATGTGTGTTATTGATGACAATAAACAACCGACAGAGGAATAAAAAAAAAAATTAGAAAAAGTTTTTAAGATGCCTAATCAATAAATCGATTTACTGATTTGTGGCAACCCTAATTCTGTGGACCAAATGGTGCGTAGTTTAAAATATAAGACTGTTCCGATACTCGCTATTGTTCTCTAGTCTTTTAACAATCAGTATTTGCTATATCCTGTGCATGACACACCCATCGGATGTGCTAAAGAGGCAATAAACCACTCCAAGCAGAGTTTTAACGCATTGATGATTCTTCGTAAGAATCTAAGCTCCCTCTAAGCTAAGAAAATAAGTTATATGAACGATTTTTTATGTTGATGGGTTGGAGAGGCAACTGGTTACTGCAACCTCCAAAAAACAGCAGGTTTTCTACTGGCGATTAGGCTCGAAAGGGCTCCATTTAGGCATATTGGACTGGCAATACACAAGTGACAAGACTGGCTTAGCGGGTTTATGAACACCGGTAACCGCTTACCATCAGGAGAGTCGTCTGCTCCTTAGCCAACTTTAATTATTATCTACCTCTTTTTACTTTTAACAGTCAGTACGTATGAAAAAAAAAATAGGCAGTCATGGGACTGCCCACAGAAGTGAAAACTTAAACAAAACGACGAATTTAAAACGTCACACTAACAGGTTGGTGACATTAATTAATAAAGAGCTGACAGAACTCAATGTTTAGATTAGCGCCCTCTAGTGGATGTAAATATGTATTATGAGCGTTACGGTCACGAGTTCAACAATCAGCAAATGTGCACAAACGTGGCAAAAGAAGTTTACACTTCAAAAGTTTGTGTCAGCTCTGACGCACGACTGGAGTTTACAATTCACTGGAGTCTCTCTCTCTCTCTCTCTCTCTCTCTCTCTCTCTCTCTCCCTCTCTCCCTCTCTCCCTCTCTCCCTCTCTCCCTCTCTCCCTCTCTCCCTCTCTCCCTCTCTCCCTCTCTCCCTCTCTCCCTCCCTCTCCATGCCTCTCTAACGCTGTACATGTAAATGTAAGAAACTCGCCTCCGCCTTACGAATTTCCGATCTCGTCATAAAAATATTTTTTTAAATAAAAAGTCTCAACGCTGCTAAAGAAGTTTTCACTTCAAAAACATTCTTCGAGAATCCCTCAGGGACCGCTCATATCATTTTGTACCTAATACATGGATATTAAAAAAAAACCGTCCACCAAATCCTTGTCCCGTATTCCCGTATATCTAATGGCAAATTGACCACTTAATCAATTGCGCCATCCATGTCATTGCGTCATTATAGGGCTTTATAATTTCAACTAAGGAATATTCATCAAACCGGACAGTCTTAACAACCGATATGGGATGCCAATGAGAGTGATCTCGCCACGCCTAATAAGTTATTTTGGAACTAAATAAATAATATGTTTTATATTGAGTGTAATGTTTGTCTCTAATGCACTTGTCAGCTTTAATAGAACATCAGTCATATCACTATCCAGAATACCAACAATTTATGTATAGAAATTACTCTCCGTGGCAGTTGTTTCAATGAAAAAACCTCAATTGTATATTGGTTAACTTTCGCAATATTCCCAATATGGTATTTGGAAACAATCCCAATAGTAACTATTCATTAATCTGTGACATTCGTTTTTTTTTAATGGGATAGGGTGCAAACGAACCGATGGGTCTCTTGATGGTAAGTGAGTACCGCCGCCCATGGACACCTGCGACTTAAAAGTCACAAGGGCATTGTCGCCCTTTAAGTTACAATCAATTGAATACAATCGTGTACCAACCATGTAACAAGCATGCAATGGAAGAGTGGAGTCTCCTAATACAACACATTAAGGTGGGAGTAGGGGAATGTGGTTGTGGCCTCCAGGAACCTCAATCACTCCGCGAAACACAACGAATCATTGGTTCACGCCGGTTTTCTGTGAGGCCGTGCTATCCGGAGTGATAGATCGAGCTATTTGTGAGGTGCCACCTTTATTCCACATCCACTCCACTACTTTTTAGTAACTAGCCAGCACTTACGATACATTCCATACAGCGTAGTAACTAGCCTCTATTAACGTTTGTAATTTCCTTTTATTAATTACTTGGTTTTACTTCATTCTTTACAGAACTAGAACACAATAGGCGATTTTTTTATATTGGAAGTAAAATAACTCCTATGTCGTTATTTGTTCTTGTTAAATAACAAAATAGAAGTAGAAGAGACCCTATCCACTAAAAAGACTTCAAGTAATATCGAAGACCTGATCTATGCGCAAGTGAGTGCGTGGGCAAGTTCTCGAACTCAAAGCACTTCAGGAACCATTTCGAGACATTTTCAAATTTCCTCTAACTCAAGATCGGATAAAACTCTAAGAGACGAAATTTTTTACACGCTGTATGGCCGTTCTTACAACACCATTGTGCCCAATTTCAGAACTCCCACTTTAATAGTTTACGAGAAACTAAGCTCTAAAAATCGTAAATTTTGGGGGTGACTGACTTACCCAATAACAGATTTTCAAAAAACCATTTCTCCACTTCTAGACCACATAAAAACATGAATGAGCTTTTTTTTGTATAAATAGGTATGAAAATAGATACTTATGCAACAAAAAACTTGTCAAGTTCATATTACACTTTCCACAAGATTTACATAATAATATGGTTTAAGGTAGACGATAAATGCTGATTGGTTTTCTTTTTTAAGGGACAAAGAATGCCATTACATTTATGTTTTTGATGTGATTATCGTTACAGATAAACAACCAAATGTGCGCACATTCAAACCCGGGAATAAAGCTCGAAGAAAATCAACATTCAAATCGGTTGTCATTAAATCAGATGTCACAGATGACTGAAAAGATTTTCTAATTTGTAAAACCAAATAACATTAATTTTTGCTCCAAAAGTTCTTGTACATTTCTCTGATTCCAGTTTAATAGACAAAATAATAGGCTTCATCGCTCAAGCAGTAATAGTAACTAATATGAACTTTATTTTAATATGCGTAAATGTCCTCATGAGGTCTTGATAGATTTCACCTTCAAAAAAAGAATTGTGAACAATTAGGTAGATACATGTATAACTCAGCTAAGCTCAGTGTATGCGGTGTATCTTTGATTGATACGTCACATGCAATCATATTAAACATCCACTATCAGATCGAATCCTGAACCTACAACTTCACCGATTAAGAGTTACTAACCAATCTATCCTACTAATCCTACTAATTTTATAAACGTGAAAGTTTGTGAGGATGTATGGACGTTTGTTACTCTTTCACGCAAAAACAACTGAACCGATGGCGATGAAAATTGGTATGTAGATGAGCTGGAGACCTGGATTAACACATAGGCTACTTTTTATCCCGATAGTCCCACGGCACCGGGACTTACGCGGGTGAAACCGCGGAGCGCAGCTAGTACTTTAATATTATTACTAATATTATAAATGCAAAAGTAACCCTGTCTGCCTGTCTGTCTGGTACGCTTTGACGCCTTAACTACTTAACTGATTATCATGAAATTTTGCATACACATTGTCAGAAATACAGAAAAGGACATAGGGTACCTCCTTCTCCATCCTCCTTCATCCAGAAAAAATTACCTACTGTTCCCGAGGGATAGCAAAATAGCTTCACGCGAGCGAAGCTGCGGCCAAATGCGAAGTAAGTGTGTTTATTTGTTACGCTTCACGCCTAATTACTTTACCAATCATCATGAAATCTTTCACAATTGTTGTCATGGGTACATAAAAGGGGAATTGATCGACAAAATCAAAATGGCGAAGCCACGGGGAAAAGCTTGTACTAAATAATTGGAACACATTGCTCATTGTACGAAGTCGAAATCACAACATTCGACATTACTCTATCCATGCAGTCAAAACATTGGATGCATATAGACGAAATATTTAGAGCAAGTATATTCGATGAACCTCGTCAAATAGTATTGTAAAATTGTCAATAACCCTTATATGTCTGATCCTTCTTACACAAACAAAAAAAATGCTGAGCACATTTTAAGCTAATATCTTTAGATGATAATAACATCACACATCTCACACACGGCCGTCTGATCCCAAAACTAGGCAAAGCCACTAGCACTAGCACAAAGCAAAGGCACTATGGTAACCACACTACTGATAAATATACTTATATATTTCTAAATACATACATTTTATAGATAAATTACACCCAGACACAGAACAAATATTCATGCTCATCATACAATTATTTCTCCTGGGTGGGAATCGAACCCACGACTTCTGGATTAGTAGTCAGGATCACTAACCGCTAGACCAACAGGTCATTTTAGCTCTGAGCACAGAAAACATAATAGTACCAGTACAGAAGGACCTCTTCGACCATTTAAATAAATAGCGATTCTTGGTCCGACACAATAAGGTGCAATTCAGATCGCACATCGCTAATTACCAACGGGTTATAGTAACCTAAAACTTACCTCTCTTTCTATCGCATAACTCTTATCTGTTCTAATGACGTTAAGGTTGTCTTCTGTAAGAAGAATTAATCTAAATATTTAATAACAAGTTATGTGCTTATTACTTTACTTTTGTGAACAAATGAAGTTTTAAATAAACCGGTATTTACTTAGTAGTACCTACGTAGATAAAACTTATATTAAACTATTTTATTTCACAATCTCTGCGTAGATACATTAATCTCTAAGAAGATAGGCATTTGGCATACGTTAGTGTGTACCTTGGAGTGAAACTATCTCTTTTAGGTGTTTAGTTAGGTAGATATATACGCGAATCAAAATCGCGGCACCCTAATTCTTTTTCCAAAATAAAAGTATCCTAAGTTACTCCTTGTAACACCAGCTATTTGCCAGTAAAAGTCCCGTGGAAATCGGTCTCCCCGTTCCGTAGATTAGCCGGAACAAACAGACAAACAGACAAGAATGTGAAAAATATTTTTGTGGTATAAATAAGTACCGTGTAAACATTCAGATGCATTTAGTAAAAAACTGTCATTATGACATTACAAACGGACACTTCAAATTTATTTATTTATAGAAAATGTGTATCAGTTGTTATGGTCCTAATAAATAAATATACTTATCAAAGCTAAACTTGACCTTGTAAACAGAACTTGTAAGTATCTACCTATAGTGATTATAATTAATAATATAATCTAACTACGTAAATACGGGAAACGTAATTCGTAAGCGACGTAGGTAGTGACGCTTCAGTGAGTATCGAAGTAACGTGCTACCTGGCAGGCAAGTGCCAGCCCACTGAATTTCGCACGACTCGTCGGCGGTGCTAGGTATCTGCAGCTTCATACCTACTGAGAGGAGGAGTTTTTTGGAGCGTAGTACCCAAGTTACCTTTGCAGACAATCGTCGTTCCAACCTTTGCTGGTCCTATGAACTTTTTTCTTTTGTCTTCTTTTTTATAGCGCTTAGTTCACAACAGGAATATTTTTCCCCGGGGCCTAGACTAGCCTTTGTCACATGAATATCAATCACTCGGTTCCTTAACCCTGCAGTAACGTTTCGAGGCATACGACATCTTTATTAGTTCATCAAGGTTAAGAAGTTGTATTCTTGTATGCGCTGGAAAAACGCAAGCCTATGCGCAAACATGTGTGTGGCATAATTAATTTAAATCATATTTGCATTGTTCCATCTATAAAATAATTACTAGGATACTTGCAGTAGTTGCAGGTTATTAATTCGTGAGAACTCTACTCGTTTCAGTATTATGACTAACTACTAAATTGTCTTTATTTTGTAAGCCTTGGACAAATCCAATCATTTTTGCATCACATTTCGCTTATATGTATGTTCTATCAGTGTTAGGCAAAGGGTTTCCACCCTTCCTCTAGACGAAATCTGACACATAATAAAAATGGGGTCAGACCTTGCTGGGACAAGGTCAACAACAGGGATAAAGCCTACTTCGCTGAAAAAAGTGGTGGGCATTTGGATACGCAAGCCTATCAACCTAAAAAAACGATACAGTGTTCCGTAACAACGGTCTGTTGCAAGGGAGCCGGGTATACCATAAGAAGGAAGTCTCCGGGAATCCCCGTAGACGTTGGCCGCCTCTTACAGAACTTAGCCTAAGAGAGGTGATTAGATTAGAGATAATGCAGCCGTATGTTTGTATTTCGCGCTGTAGATAAGTTGATCACCGAGGGTTCGATGACATCGTGACAGCTCCGTCTTGTTAGAACTAGTCAAACTATAAACGATGTCAAAAGTCAAAATTCGACGAAACCCAATAAGGAAACACCGAATATTATTTTAATGAAGAAACTCCAATCCAAAAAAAAATTTTATTTCAGTAAAATGGTTTTAGATTGATATAGGAAAATCAAAGATTTTTTTCCTGTGTATCAATCTTGGTTTGGTAGGGAAACCAACAAGTTACAAAACTTCCTTTTGTGAGAAAGTAGTATAGACCTTAAAGTTTATCAAGGAACTCTCTTTAGTCGTTTAGGGAATGATGTAACTGATCCACCAATGAATGTGTCATCAGATCTGAACCTCTTGAACTTCAAAATGTGGTCAGTATTAGAGGACATAAGCTGTTCAAAACCTTAATCCGACATTAAATTATGCTAGAAATCTTTAGAGCAAGCAGTGGCTATGATATTCAGAGCGACAATATCATAGATCAATAAATTCGCGGCCGCAAATTACATAAAATGTTCATGTATTGCTTAGACATAAATAAATAAATATGTGCAAAACTTTTATTATACTACATCGTAACTGCATTTTTCTAATAGCAACCTACATACCCACTTCAAAAGTATCGACAACAATTCATAGTACCTACATTCAATTATGCATAAGGCGAATATCTTAGAATTAAGACAGGAAGTATTCACGTCAGAATTTCATAGTCATTTTACCAGTTGAAAATTTGCCATTATTTGAAAACGCGAGTTATGTCTGTTAACTTTGCCAAATTTGTAATCAATAGATGATGGTATCATCAACTCATTACGGCGTTCTTTGATGATACCACCCAGAAAGGTAATGTGTTTTATGATAAATAAAAAAGCTTTCTCTAGAAAATTCTTTCAATCCATTAATGTTTGATGACAAGTTTTCTACAGTACTTTCCTTCAAATTTCTACTATTAACAGTAACTTGAAAATACACTTTGACAAGTCATACATAGAATACCAGAGTTCTTTCTAAACCAGGAAAGTGATATTAGTATAATAACTCACTTTTCATACATTTGTATACACCCTCATTTAACCGGGTTGCATGCTTCAGTTTAGGCAGATAGATAATAAAAAGTATAAATGTTTATTTAATTACTTCGATGACTGACGACGTATTTAGTACTTTTCTTTGTTCTCATTGCAATAAAACTTAACATCTCTGACCTGACAATCACAGCTTTCAATATAAAACAACTTTATTGGTTAGAAGATGGAAATAAATACAATGTGTTAAGTCAAAGCTACAGCTATCATACTCATGTTACAACCGATCGTTTAAATTACTATAAATAATCATAAAGATATATAAAACTACTACTACAAATATAAATTTTACAAGTATGGACTTCCTTAAAGAATACCAACAGATGGTTGGTCTAAAATAGCACTATTTAATCTCATTAAATTTAATTACCAATGCACAATTGCGATCGTCTCAAGCACTTTGAGCCTGGGGTCATTGTGAGTCAGACATGGACTCGTGATCATATACTCTCGCTCGCTGACGAATACGCCTGGACTGCATATAAACTAAGTGATGGATTAATGCATGATACGAGTGTAAGGGTGTGACGCGGCTGTCAATTGCGTTTTATTATATAGGTGTTCTTCTCGAAGAAAAGAAATTTCATACGAGTACGTAATCTAATAAATGACGATATTCCATTCATAGGAAGAAAGTATAAACCAAGGCCCATGAAATTTATTCTGTACTTTATTGCTAACGATACGAAAGTGAGGGGCCCTACTTGAAGACTTACGGAACTGGATAGTCATAGATATAGATATATATATATATATATATATACTTGAATTTTTATTTATTTATTAAAACCTCTTAGATTAACTAGAACCCCAACACAGCACACACATTTCATAAAACAGCTTAAACAGTCATGGAGATATTATTGTTTAAAAATCGGCCTTTTTATCACTGACTGACTGACATATAGATAAACTAACTAAGTCAAATCTTCTGGATTATCTACAGAACTTGGCTATAATTTCGATCTCAATTCTTTTGTCGGCGTAATCGATAACCATGGACATGGATATAAGTTTTAAATGTATTATACTAATAATAACACGTAGGGGTTAAATGCTTTCAATACTATTTTTTAAAACCCTAGGGCCTAGGTATAACACCGCCAAGAACATTACCCACATATCTCTAGAAGGTCCTGGCTACATATAGTGGCAATCCCGTCCATTCCGAGTGTATATTCGTGATGCAGTATGGATAATTTTCGTATTTCAGATGCGATACCGATAATATCGGCTCCGTCATTGTATCTGCGCTTTGAACCTTAGTATGAGAGGGTAAAGGCCTCTCCTGCTAGATACATATGGTCAAATAAACATTGCCAAAACAACGCTGACCGTTTGCCTCAAAATATTACTCAGAAACAATCAAGGCCAGGATGAGTTACGAGGTTTTTTTTGGAACGATCAATTACTACGCGTGTTCCTCTGTGTACCAGAGGGTACACTCGAGAAACAATGAGGGTGCGGACTTATTCGCTGTCTCTGGATACTTTCGGGGCTGTGGACAAGGTCTCGCACAGATTTCTATTAGGCCCACACTGTAACCTTGACCGATAAGGGACCGGGAAGCAGTACCTTTTTAAAAAAGGAGATATTCTTTATAGTCACGTCAGTGAATCCATAGAACAGGCAATCTCAGGAAGTCCTCAGAAACAAATGAATTTGGATCATTTAAGGCGATTTCTCCGCCGTTTTCGCAAAACACCTTTTTACGTTTTTGCAAATTGTAGCAAAACTTATAATAAAAATTCACTAAATTTTTATCATAGCTGGGTATCACTAATACCTACAATTTAGGCCTGGAAAAAAGTTCGTTGGACCATTAGAGAGCCTGTAATTGAATGTTCAAAAATGGCCTTTTTCGGTGGTTTTTATTTTTTGTGCAAAAAGTTATAGACCGATTTGGACTCAAATTATCTAATTTATTGCGTCTTCTTAAGCGCTATTTTACACCGTACTATGATTTTATTTTCAAAAAATTCGCATTTAAAACCTCAGAAAACCTGTTTTACGGACCTTTTCGCAGTTTTTTCTCATAGATTCCGTGGAAATTTGCTTTCCAAAATATACTACTACTACTACTACTACCTACTATTTTTCTCTTAATTAACCCAAAAAAAAGTGGGCTGGAGATTTTTTTAACGAATAAACCATCTCGCCTACATTAACAGACGAGTGTCTGTCTGTGTGTCTTATCACAAACAAAAATTTCGCATTATATATTATTTATTAATATGGGAACAATAGTTATAAACAATCAAGCATAAGTGATTATTATTGTGGAACAATGAGATAAAGTAAACTATAAACAAAAATTAGAAGAGCTTTATAGTAATTTTTTTATAAAAAAAAAAAATTTCAGCCATTAGGTATGTTTCATACTAAACTAAGAAAAATAATTATTAAAGAAATGAGAATTAAAAACAAAAAAAAACGAAACTGATTTTTTTTCCATTAATATCATGAATATTGTTTAAACAATAAAAATAATTTCGTCCCCGCTCCAAAATGTTTCTGATTTTGAATAATATAAAAAAAGAAAATGTTTTAAAAAATCATTAAAATCGGAGCTGTTTCTGAGGACTTCTGAGAAAAAGCTTTATTGACGTGACCATTAGCAGGACAGGCAATCATAAGTAGGTAAGAGAGTGGCAGCTGGAGTCCTACTACTAGACAGTATACGGGATGTAGTTGGAGCTATTAACAAGAATACTAGTAAAGTGCCACCCATGTTACTAGAAGTAGACTTAAAAAATAAGGCTCTATAATATAGCCAACCAGATGAAGCTAGAAGGTGGTGAGATTCTGAACTCAAATGACTGTTGAATGAGAAAATAGTTTTGAATAAGTGAATTAATTTCCTGAAATTTTTACTATATCAATAGACGAAGCAAAAATTTACCCCTCAACAGCAGAAATACCTAAGATGATAATGAGAGTCAAGAAACTTAAATGTCTATATTAAAAGGAGAAACAGACCTCAATCTCTTACATTGTCTTAAACAAAAGGTAGGCAAATAATCATTGAATTAGTCACAACTACTCGAAAACATACTGACAGCTGTCATCTTTAACACTTATTTCTAGCGAGTAAGAATTATGTTTGATAAGACAAAAATTGGTTGAATACAAATGTCATTTTTATTTTGTTGACCAGAATTTATAAATAAGGTGGAAACAGTTTTTTTCAAGACGGACGATTAGACATAAATTTTTTAACGTTTTTGTTATTTAACTTGTATAATTATGAAATACTTGACATTGGCGGAATTCCTGCGCTGATTCTTCGTCCATAAGAAATAATATCTAATATATAAAAATCTTGTGTCACTGTGTTTGTGGTCGAACTCCTCTGGAAGGGCTTGATCGATTTTACTGAATTTTATTTCTTTATTTGGTAGGTATGAGAATAGGTCGTAAAGCATTTTCCCCCTCCTGTCTCTTAAAAAAAGAAAGAAAAGGCATTGCCGGGTGCAGCTAGTATATATATTAGAATTATGTTGTTGATATTGTTTGTACATTGTATAACCTAAAAGCTAAGAATTTTCCCTTTACTTAGGAATTTTCCCTTTACTTGTGCTGTAAGACCTTGTTTTTACCAAAATTGACAATTCTAGGTCAACTGGAAGTACCCTATAGGTTTTGGGTAGAAAACCTATAGGGTAATGCTTATGGAATCCTCGGTGCGCGAGTCAGAGTCGCACATGTCTGGTTTTATTTTAATATTGTCTATCAGAGACAGTAAAAATACAAAACTAAATAAATAACAGACATTCTAATACTGTCTTTGATGGGCAATATATTCAAATACCAACTAATATTTTTTTATTAAAATGAGAAACATGAGATGAATCTATAATCTATCTCTATCTATCCAGATAAAAACTTTATCAATGTAGGCTTGAGCAATAGATAAAGATTATAAAGAAGAGGTCTGCGATACAATGAGATAAATAACATAAAAAATTGTTTGTTTAGGCATTGTTAGAATCAATCGACTGCATGAATGGTGAAGAAGTTAAAGTAATGAAGTCAAGAACTGTTTTTGAGCCGAATGCTGTGGGTTCAATCCCCACAAGGTACACTTCTTGATTCCAAGTTACACTGAATGACTGAGTATCTATTAGTTCTATACTTGTAAAATTCATGTGGCACAGATATTATTTCCCAGTATCAGTTGCAAATTACAGTATGAACTTAAAAAAACTATTATTTTGACATTACACAGACATTTCAATTTTATATATTTGTATTGATAAAAGACAGTCTGTTCAGCCATTTCATGTAATAATCATGTAATGGTCTTTTCTAACATTAAAAGGATTCAGGCATCCGATATATTGTTAACTAGCAGCGCTCTGCGGTTTCACCCACTTAAGTCTCGATCCCGTGGGAATATCAGGATAAAAAGTAGCCTATATGTTAACCCAGGTCTCCAACTATCTACATACCAAGTTTCATCGCAATCGGCTTAGCAGTTTTGGCGTGAAAGAGTAACAAACAACATTCATACATACATCCATACATGCATACATACATACATACATCCTCACAAACTTTCACAGTTATAATATTAGTAGGATTATTTATTTATGCTTGTTAATAAATGTGAAGATAAGTCTAACTTTATGACTAGCTATTTTATAAATATAAGGGGTCTTTAACAGTTTTATTTATAGATCAAAAAGTCCTCTGTGGTGATTTTACATAACAATGGAAAATAGGTTAGTAATAGTAATTTTCTAGTCTTATTCAAATAATTTCCAATAAATTATAGGAACTAAGTATAGTAGATACTGTTGCACATGACCATTTAATATCTGTCATATGTGATGTGGTGTAGTACAAGTATTCATTTATACCAATTTTGAGTGAAACCAAGGTAAAGATAATAGACCTAAAATGACAGAGATGATGATAAGTTAAACCAAATACTAGTGAGAACATTTTTAAAATAGGGTTGAGAATTTTAGAAAAGGTAAGGCAAGCAATAGTAAACTAAAACTTAATATAAATGTTCTAATTATATTGCAGTTCATTTATTTCAAGTTTACAGGTGCAATTTTTTTTATTAATGTTCTGTCAATGACGATGATCACAAATGTTTTTCACATATTTCATTGTTTAAGTTCAAAGGCTTCTTAGCAGATTTGTATTAAACCCTCAACAACACCACAATTGAAATAGTGTACCACTTACGACTTTTAAGTTGTTATTATAAAAGTTGTCTTTGGTCTATCACAATGTATAATATTATTTTAGAATTTGTAATAATAGTTTTAGTAAGTTAATCAATAATAAATTCACACTTCACACATCTCACACACAGCCATCTAATCCCAAACTAGGCAGAGTCTGTACTTCAATTACGATCATTTATGTATTATTCAGTATTAGGAAATAATATTATACAAAAACGAATGATAGATACAAAACATCTCAAAAGTGATGTTTGGATAGTCATCCACTATCCAACCATCACTTTTGAGATGTTTTGTTGTCAAAAGTGATGTTTGGATAGTCATCTACTATCCAAACATCACTTTTGAGATGTTTTGTTATTTTAAATTTCCTAGGTTTTTCTTACAAAGCAAGTTATCTTGGAGGGTGAGTTACTGTGGGTATAAGAGGGTAACTTCAAGATGATAATGCGTCAACCTAACTTATCTGTGAGTTCTAAAGTAAATATGAAATAGCACAATAAATTATATACCTTGACCGGTTGCTCCAATGTAACGCGTCTTTCATCAAATGCCAGAGAGTTCGAATGAGGAATGAAGATCGCCTTAGGAACGCCGCCTTCCTGGTTGTTTGGTACTTCTGGACCAGGTGTCCAGTTGTAATCCATATTTTTCATTGTATTATTCATTATTGGTTTAACTTTCTTGCTCTTTGCTATCACCATCGCACACACTGCTCCTCAGAGTCAGCATCCGTGCCTCGTACGCGTTTGAACGAGTAACACATCGATGATCGAAACAAAATCTATTCACTTGCTGCAAGGTGAAAGGTGAACACTGATCACTGCCATTTTGGGGAACGAGCACTGTTTCAATGTAAATTGAGGCAAAATGATCTAATTAACTATAAGTTCTGAATATCGCGGTAATTATGCAAACACCATTATATACGAAACTTGATTCCTTTCGTCTACGTAGGTTTTGGTAATATACAAAAAATCAAAACCTGGAATAAACTTACTATAAAAAGCTAACTATTGCTTATTGTTTCAGTATAAAAAACTATTCACGTATGGTTACGTATTGTAGAAATATATAATTTCCAGGGCGTCAATCAAAAATTATCATTTGAGGAACTTACGAAATGGGCGCACGATTCGGACATTTGTTTTGTTGAAATAGAGGCGGTCTAACGAAACCACTTCAATTATGAATCGACTATTGAACAAGTTAAAAACATCGACTATCGTTTTAAAGTAAATAAACCTTTAGCAATTTAGTCAAATTGTGAGATTAAAGGCTTTTACATGATTTATTTTCATATATTTGTTGTAAATGTGATATGGTCCCTAGTAGTCCAAGATCCCAGGGCCACCAGATGTCACGTATTTTCTGACGAACGAAATGTGGACGATTGTATGGTGTCAGTATGTACTATGATCGCATGCCTACCTGCTAGCTTGGTTAGACGGCCAATTTCCAGGTATGAGGTAATGAAGGTACATAAAAACATTACTAACCTCACGTATATTCTCCTAACTGATTTTCACGTATATTTTAGATAATATCGTTAAAAATAAGTCGACAATACTCCCAGACACTATATATAAAAATGGAGCATCAAAATTTACGTGAAGTTAAGTAAATATTTTGGGAGCTATATAGCGTCTGTTAAGCAATACGGCCGACGGAAAGTGTCTGGGAGTATTGTCGACTTATTTTTAACCATATTATCTAAAATATACGTGAAAATCATCTAGGAGAATATACGTGAGGTAAGTAATGTTTTTATGTACCTTCATTACCTGCTACCTGGAAATTGGCCGTCTAACCAAGCTAGCAGGTAGGCATGCGTTCATAGTACATACTAACACTATTCAATCGTCCACATTTCGTTCGTCAGAAAATACGTGACGTTTGGCGGCCCTGGGATCTTGCTCTATAGATTTAGTCTCCTAATATCAACAAAACCTAGCTAGCAAAAATATTATACACACGCGTACAAAACACACGTTTTATATGATATATTAGTTATATTACACACATATAACTCAATCAAAATCATTCTCCGATAGTTGACATGAGTTTCATAAATAAGTCTGACACCCAAAGGAGTCATCCTACTTTTCTTTATAAAACACTTGACATTGGCGGAGTTCCTGCGCTGATTCTGGCTGGCTGGACGGCTGAGTCCATAATAAAATAATATATATATATGGGATTGTGGCCATAAAACCTATAACAATTGCTGTTAAAGTTATAAGTTCACAGATTCTTTTTACTATAAAATAGGTAGAATGTAAATCTTAAGTATTTGAGACTTGGTTCTAGCGAGCACTAACTTTTGTGACATTATGACAACTGATATCTTAAAATTTTCGTTAAAAATGTCTATAAAATGTCACAAAAGAACATAAATCGTTTTCTCTCACATGTTCAGCACAGTGCTGTGTAATATTTATTGATTGATGGATTAAGCTTAATTTTTAATTATCAACGAGGTTCCCTTGAATTTAGATCGACTTATGAAAGAATTTTTGAAAACATGTGTATTCGTTTTTAGTGACACATTCGAGTATTGTCTTTTGAAATTTTAATAGTAATGTATCTCTTTTCTCATACAATCTTACAAACATGTTTCTAAAATTCCCATTAAAACTAATTCCATTTTTAAAATATTATAGACATAAATATATTTTAACAAAAACGTCGAACTAAAATATAGAAAAGAAGGTTAAGTTTTAATACAATTGCGAAAAGAACTGCAAAATTAAAAACTTGGCAACAAGAAGACTAAAAATGAAAAAAGTGTGGGTGTGTGCAATTCATACATGGATGAAGTGAAATTTCAGAAAAGTAGCCTACGGGAGAATGAGAAATAAAATATAAAAACAACACAAATAATTTACTAATGTTCATAAATTTAATTTTAGATAATTTATATAAAAGCTATTGGTCAAATTAACAGAGATGGGTTAAATAATTAACATAAATTAATTAACCAACGAACTTTTGATACGCAAATTCACAAAAATTACACCAAGTTGACGTTGACATACTTTCTGAAGGCTTTGTAGTACGCAGGCACAAAGACAAAGATTATAGGAAACACTGATACTTGTATTCTATCTCATTCTCTCGATGGCTAAATTCTATTTATGAATATGTTTGTCTCTTTTCAATGATTATAGGAAACTCTGTAAACTTGTATTCTACCTCATTCTTTCGCAGGCTAAATCATATTTATGAATATGTTATTTCTTTATCGTGACGCTTTTTCGTTTCATTGAATTTCAAATCACAACGATTCTAAAGAAGTTTCACTTCAATAAATAAACCCATAGATTTTGAGTCAGTACCATAAACTTAGTATATACTAAAGTACCTTACTCACCATCGTGCCTGACGTACGTCCCGATACGTCATAATTATTATGGTGGGTTTACACGCACGCTGCGCAGCCTGGCATGTAGCCCGGCACGCAGCAGGGGGTACTCGCTTTACTCATCATGGTGTCTGACGTACATCCCGCCAAGGACAAAAATGATCGTGAATAGTCTTGACGTACGTCAAAAGTAAAGACTATTCACCATCATTTCATTCATTGTGCTTCAGATCATTCACTGTGCTGAACATGTGAGAGAAAACGATTTATGTTCTTTTGTGACATTTTATAGACATTTTTAATGAAAATTTTAAGATATCAGTTGTCATAATGTCACAAAAGTTAGTGCTCGCTAGAACCAAGTCTCAAATATTTAAGATTTACATTCTACCTATTTTTATAGTAAAAAGAATCTGTGAACTTATCGTGCGTTTAACAGCAATTGTTATAGGTTTTCTAGCCACAATCCCATATATATATATTATTTTATTATGGACTCAGCCGTCCAGCCAGCCAGAATCAGCACAGGAACTCCGCCAATGTCAAGTGTTTTATAAAGAAAAGTAGGATGACTCCTTTGGGTGTCAGACTTATTTATGAAACTCATGTCAACTATCGGAGAATGATTTTGATTGAGTTATATGTGTGTAATATAACTAATATATCATATAAAACTCTCGCTTTACTCATCATGGTGTCTGACGTACATCCCGCCAAGGACAAAAATGATCGTGAATGGTCTTGACGTACGTCAAGACTATTCACGATCATTTTTGTCCTTGGCGGGATGTACGTCAGGCACGATGGTGAGTAAGGTACTTTAGGTCTTCAACTTTGTAATAGCTGTGCACACCATTGATAACTATTTTCTATACTGGAAAGAAAATGCCCAGTCACACACATGCTTTATTAGGTTCCGTGAAACGAGCGATCCAGAATTAGGAATTAGAACAGAAAATGGCTTAAATGCAAAAAATTCCATCACGCTCTAACTTCGGTAGAAGAAAGTATGTAAAAATATTTAGAAACATGGATAGAGTATTGTAGTACATAGTTATCTTTTAAAAAAAGTATCACCGACTTCAATGTGCCTAAATCATGATAAATTGTTATAAGGGGCCATCCATAAATTACGTCACACGAATTTTGGACCTCCGTCCTTGTAGCAGGTGGTCACATTTGTGGAACCTGTGAGACAGGAATATTTTGCAATTTTACACCCAGAATTGTAAACTTTTTTTTAATAAATTATATTTAAAACTTTTGCGAAGGGGCTATGCACCGATTGAGAAATCTCATTTCTGACGAAAGGTAGACACCGGGAAAAAACTGCTCCTTTTTTGAAATCGGTTAAATATTAATTTTATTTTAAAAGTTTTAGGGGAAAGTAGATGTTTGTTTAACTAAATAATATGGGTAGGCCAACTAAACGCACTGATCCAATGAGACAACGAGGTTTCAGAGTAAACGAAGAGTAAACAACCGATTTTGATAATATTTAAAAGGATTGGACCACCTGAAAAGTATACCTTTTGAAATAAAAAAAGAATTTTCCAACGAATTGAGAACCTCCTCCTTTTTTGAAGTCGGTTAAAAAGAGCAAGTATCAGCTAGGAGAGCGATTATTAGAAAATGATAATATCCTACACAATGCTGTTAATATAATGACGTACACATGTCATTATATTAACAGCACGTTACTAACCAGTGACTCATGTTTGAGTTCTTGGCCACATGTTTAACTGCTCGCAGAGGATACTATGGAGGAATGAGGTGAGATTTCGAATGGCTTCACCTTGACACAGTCCTCCCCTGGGCCTGAAGGCCTGGACATTAACCATAACTGGCGGGAACGGTAGATTTACGGAGATGCAAGGAAGAAAACCTTTGAAAAAAAACCGCGGTGGTTTTACTCTCTCTCTGATTTCCTTCTTATGCACTAGACGTGGTCAGCTTCAGACATATAACCCATCAAGCCGATGGGTGACATGATGTTTAAACTACACTAAGAGATGCAAGAATCTGAACTGGCATCTCCGTGAGTTATAGATGCCGTACCTTCCTGTTTTGTTGGTTCATTTAGATACTAGCCTTGCTCAAATAGTTTACGCCAGTATATACCGTTCGCATAACAGAGACCGAGAGACAACAAGGCTTATGATAGTTCATAGAAATAGTAATAACGATGTTGCAGACACGGTCCAACAATGTTTTCCAGCAGGACAGAATGGCGATACAAATCGGCAGATTGGGATGAGATGTGACACATTCCACTTCTTATTCTTGGCGGCAGGCCTACTTTTCTTAAACAGATCCATTGTGCTACGCTGATGCTGTCTCAAGTTTGATGTGACAAGCTATGGAGAACTTTATTCTTTTTGCTGACATATCCCTTGAAACTAAAACGCACCCATGATTCAACACTGACTGCCTCTTAGCTAAAAGGAAGCATATTTGGCCTTGGCTGACTCCCGTAGGACTCCCGCTCTCTTCGAATTAATTGAACCCTCATCATTCCTTCATCGGACTACTACAAACAGACCTTTCCTTCGCTAACCTTTCATTGTCAAAACATAAAAAAGTCTAATTAAATGCTTTAACAGTCCCTTTTTGGTTCGAGTCGCTAAAGTCTGGAATGAAATGCCTGCGTCTATTTTTCAAGACAATTAAAATCATGGAATGTTCAAGAGTAGAGTGAGTAGGTGTCGTGTACCATCTTCGTCACTTTCCTTGATATTAAGTTAGTTAAAAAAATAGGTGAGTTAGAAGACAAACGTTTACTGCATTAGTAAATAAGAAAATAAAAATGTTCCTAAAAGTCTTTCTAGCCTGAAAGTCTCATCGAGAAATTGTTTTCCGAGAGTAAATATTCCCAATACTTTTATGATGGATTCGAATGATTCACGAGAAATTTGTAAATAACCGTCCGACATTGAACACTGGAACTAAAAATAGGCACACGCTTTTGATATTATTAAGTTAGTGAACATAAATGATTATGGGAGCTTACAAATACTTGTATCCGAACATTCCATGGAGTACAATATCATTATGGTATATATGACACTATTGTACTATGACTTCTGTTCGATGGCAAGTACTCACACGGTTGGTCCTTGAGCCTCACAAAAACGCCCAAGTCGTGGGTCCTTAAGCTACAGCTGCAACTATCGTCTAAAGATAGTGTCCCTAGATATTCGTTTATGTGCTAGATTCGTCAGGAAACGCGTTGAATAAGAGGTTTGACTAGCCAGAATGAAATAACCTATCTATCAGTCGTTGGACAGCTAATGCTAAACATAGACGTCGTCCGAAGAGCAAGAGTTTATTTTGCAAACTCTAATCTGTCACTATGACGAGTTTATCGGATATTTTGTGGTGGCATGGGATAATCCGCGGTCCTAATTCTATAACCCTACTTTTTCAGCGATTGTTGGTTCGCCAGAATAATTTAGCCCTTTCATTGCTATTCTATCTTGCTAATGGCAAGAGCTATGTCAGTTTCTTTGGTTTTCCTACAAAGTTCTTCGTTCCGAAGAGAAATATCCAGCATACACCAGCAGGGGCGGCCTTAGGCATTGCGAGGCCCCGGGTAATAGATCTTTGCGAGGCCCCGAGCGATAGATCTTTGCGAGGCCCTATTGTCCTTTGAGGAATTTATGTGAATTGAACTTATATTTAATGCTAATGCTTAATGAAATAAAAAAAATTGTACATAGGAAATTGACAAAATTTTTATGTCAATTTCCTTCACTTTTCTATGGAACGGTATTCACTAACCAATTGATGATCTGTTTTATTTTCCGCTAAATCTTTCAAAGCATCACATATATCGCTTAGTTGATATTTAACGGCCTATCGAATCTACCAAGAATTCCCACGTAGTTTCAGATAGCAGTTATGACTTGAGCCAGCAAAGAGATTTTTCTCCGTGGGTGGTTGTGCGAGGGCGCGAGGCCCCTGCAAGAGCGAGGCCCGGGCGGTTGCCCTGCTTGCCACCCCCTAAGGCCGCCACTGTCACCAGGGACTATGAACCTCTTTGTGCGGTAGCTATTTGGAGGTATGAAAACTTGTATGCATAATGTAATTATACGAATCAATTTTTATCCTATTTTTAACATTGTTATCAGCTGTAGCTAAAGTATGCCTACATCAACAAACAGAAAAGTTCTAAAACTTATTTTTTATGATGGCAATCGAACCACATTTAGGCTCGCTCTGATGTCCGCATTGCATTTGATATCTTTTATCTTTATGTTGTTTACGTAGGTCTGTGGATAGATGGCGTTAAAACAGCAACTGTCGAAAGAAAGAAAATCGAAACTTCACATTGTATTGGATTGGTGGGTGAGTTTAAGCCATTGCAACGAAAACGGTTTTCTGCCTTGGGTCTTGTGTGAAGTGTGGTTGTAGAGTGCGTGATATTTATCTCAGACAAAAGTGAAATTTAAAGTGTTTTGTGTTCTGTAAGTATTATTTGTTTATCTTCGCAAATGAATAGAAAGTATTGAAGTACAACGAACAAAATATGTAGTATTTGTTCTCTGAAGACGTTCAATATGGCCGTTCTCTCGTATTATTCTTTACCAATTTTATATGACTGATGCTATGAATCGTTTACACATGGAATTGAGAGCAACTCTTTAACCACGAGATTTAAGATTTTATCAAGTTTAGCTAATTTCGTTGATGTGGCAAAATGACAGTAACCCTAATGGTTTTGACGTTTCTGAGTCATTTTAATGCATTCACATTTCTAAACTATTTTTTTTCCATTTACTGACAATGAAATAGCCTTCTTCACTAAAACACACAATAATACTATTTGTGTTATGTTATTGTAAGCATTCTAACAGTTTATTTTATAAAGGTAATAACAATGCTGAACCATTACATAAATCCTGCACTATTTCAAAAAAGTACTTATTTGTTTCAGTATAAAGGTATGAGACCACCTGATGTTTAATAACAATCGGAAACAAATTATGTTGAAAAGTAAACTTAATCATGCTTGTAATTGTTTTACATTAGCTTTAAAGATATGATGCAAGATGAATAGTTTACACTCCACTCTTTTCTTAACTTATGTTCTCCTTTACATTGTAGTAGAAATTCCTCGCGGTTCCACCTATGTTTATGGTTATTGTTTGTCTCCTAAGGGTTGTAGCGTGATGTTATTCAATGAATGAATGATACTCCATCTAATACAAAAATAATTTTATTCCAGAGAGTAGTGCATTTAAACAAACAAGCAAAAAAACTCTTCAGCTTTATTATGTTAGTATACATATAGTTATGTCATGTATGGATATATTGTGTTAGAATTCTCGTTACTAAGTAAATTATCTGTCACATAATTAATATCAGTGTTGGCAACCTTGCAAAGTTCATTATACATCATATTATGGCTTCTCTTTAACACACAAAATTTAGAGGCACATTTGCCCTTGGCGTAGAAGCCTTAGCAAATTTTGATTAGGCTCAAATTACTTATACTCAAATAAAGTACATATTTTAAATTTACCAGATATATGAAATCTTCACATTCGTTATTACAATTTAGGTTTCTATTTTATGTAATTGTTATAATGTAGAAATACTTAGTGTCAACTAGTTTTGTACAAATTCCAAGTAGTAAGCTACATACATAAAATGCACAAGACTTCTACATGGGATTCTTCTAGCAGTTGATGTATTGCATAGTAGTAGTAGTACATTGCTGACTTAACAATAAAAAAAATGTTCCTTACAGTATCAATATTCAAAGAATAGGAATCATGTACTTTTGTCACACTACACTTTGAGAAAAAAGACATAGGACATATTATGTTTATCCTGTAGCCAGTTTTCATCTTCAGCCTTATTACGAAACATCTATAAGTTATGTAAGTTAGTTAGTTAGTTATCTTTTACTTTGGACTCTTGTTAAGCTTTATTAAGATTTGGTGGGACACAACTTTTACATAGACATTTACGTAGCAATTGTTAAATCAGCAAATTTATTTTCGTATAGAAGGAAAATACTCCATGTAGCCTCCTGGCAAAAAAGTGTCATATTACATGTTAGGTAGGTTTAACATTTTTATAGCATTGAATAGCAAATATTGCATTTGGTCAGCTGTTAGAACATCGTTATTAACTCAGTGAAAAAGGGAACGAAGTTCTATTTTTCACTGGGCTGTTTTGTTCAATTCACAGGCATAAAAGTGGTGTCTTCTCGAAATAGCTGTTTTTGTATTATGACACTTTTTTTGCCGGGAGGCGAATTATAATGTATTTTTATAAGATTTTACTGGACCCCTTTTCTTCCTCTATTTTGAGCTCACATAGTTAATGGATGGCCTCTTATTACGAGGTAAATCTTTTGGCTACAAATTAAACAATATGTATTTATTTTTAGTAGAATAATGTAACTTAATTTCTCTTTTTAATTTGTAATACATTTAATGACCAAAATAGGATTTTAGCATACAAGACAGTTTAGAAATATTGTTTATAAAGATAATTGACAATTATTACAGAAAAAGTTAAATCTCATTTATTAAGTTTACTGGCTACCGGTTAATGGTTCTGTAATAGAAACATTTTACTATCTGCTTACAGGATTCGCTGTAGATTATTCACATAGTGATAAAAGTTTGTAACCTAGTAATTTTAAAACATTCACGTAGCTCTCAATAATGTTACATAATATTTAATTCGATGTTGGTTAACTTATTTTGAACTGACCATCCTCTTAATATGTTTATAATATTCATAAATCAAAATTCACCTGCAGTTTGTAATTCATTCTTTGACTAGACATTTTATTTAGCCTGTGGCTCCACCTGCATATTGTGTTAATCCAGTATAATGAAATCTTTTTCTTTAATTATTTATCACTAAGGGACATGCCAAAGTAACAAACACATTTAATCACTAATTATAAATATTTCAAAAATAATGACCGTAATTGATCCAGTAGTCCTGAAGAGTTGAACTTACTAACAAAGAGCATTTAATTTATATTTATATGAAGATTAGTTCAAAGTTTCAGTAACTTTTTAAATTTGCCCAATATATCGTTTTTTTTCTCTTTTCCTTTTTTCTGAGAGTACACTTCAAAATTTGGAGCTGATAAATGTTATGTATATGAAACATCTTACTAATATGAGGGCGCCATTTTATTCAAATTTAGAGTTGAAACTGTCCACTCTATATTTTTTATATACCTAGAAATTTTATTTATAATATAGAAAAACAATAATGATAATAGCGGAAGCTTGTGAGGTATGTAGAGGATGGGAGAATGGTGTGAATTTATGTATATGTATGTAGTATTATAGAAGTTGTGTTGTTAGTTGAAATATATTTTAAAAACAAGATAGTTTAGCTAAATACATTTAGGTGTACCTGGGTAATACAAATATTTTTTTTATGTTTTCATGTAATTTATGTTCACAAACTGAACATGATTAAATATTATAGTTGTTTAAATACAGCAATAAATTTTTGTAGAACGATTTTTTTTTCTTTAAATATGATGCAATTTATTAACAATCACAAAAGAGACTCTTTAGGTTCAAAATTGCTTAAACTATTTTCTTCTTCTGTCAAGTACAAGTTGTCAGGGTTAAATAAATAAAATACTGCAAGATTGGCCAAATGTGGAGATACTTAAAAATATATTTCTATACATGACTCACTAAGTATATGTGGTCAATGATGTAATAAAACATTAAGACTATCTTCCTTATGTCATAAATTACTTTATCATATTCTGTAAAAGCACCTGCAAGGAATTGGTGTAACTTTGAAGTATAAGTATATGACAAGTGTATAAATTACATATAATATAATAATCATCCACATTACAATATTTCTAGGGTCATTTTGCATGGTGATTTGCAGATTTATTCTTATTAAGTATGTATATAAATTTCTTTGTCTATAACAATTTTCATTAGACATTTTGACAAATTTCTATGGTATGGTTCTATTTAAATGTATTGAAGAAAGAGACTATAAAGGACATATAAATAAACTAAACCTATTTAAAACCTCTGAGGCTTTTTGAGTTTTTATTTTCACCAATGAAGTATATCATTCCCAAGTAAATAATCTTTGAAACACGTTGTACCGTCTGTTATGAAATTTCAACACAAATGTGATAGTACTTTTAATATTTATTATAATACTTGTTAATGATTGTTTATTTTGCATATTCTTGAATACAGATACAATGATCAACAATTATATATTCCTTCAAAAATTTTAGATCAAAACTGTAAAATTGTCTCGGAAAGATACTAGGGCTAGATCCATTTATGAGTTTGAAAAGGATTACAGTGGATAAACGGTTTTCGGATTACAGTTGATTAGGGTAGTAGTAGGATGAAATTATTATTTTCATAGCTTTTACCCAAAGATGCCATAGTATCATGAAAGCTGTGACTCCCCTTGACCTAGATAACATACTAGTATGAAATTTTTGAATTACTACTTTTACAAGATTTTCAAGTCGCCATAATTACATCCAGTTTACAAAGTAGTAAATAAATCTACCAAATGATGACTTTCTTAATAAGTAATCAAATGTATTGTGGTTGTACACAGGTGATATAATGGCAACGGCACTCCTGCCGTCGCCCGCGTGAATAAGTGAGACTCTAGTGCAGTGAACCACACGGGCCCGCCGCCTCAAGCGTCACCCGACCACGATGAAAATGGTGTTGTCACAACGGCAACGAGAGGAGCTGTGAGTAATCATATTTATTTATGTTATGTACACGTAATATTGTGTTAGGTCACCACTTGTACATTTTTACACTTGGACATTGTAATTCTGATTCCAGACATATTAAACGCTGTTTTAAATGCAATCTCTGTACGATAGTTAGGGAAGTCTTGAAATATTTAATTGCCATTTAAGTAGTCCTCCTGCCCCTCTTGCGTTTTTATTACCAAGCTCACCACCTTTTTTTATCTGCTCCTCTTAAATTGCATTACAAACTGAAGTCAGGTCTTTTCAGATGTTATCACATATTGTCGAGATTATTAAAATCGGTTGAATAGTAAACCATTTCTTCACTAATCCTTTAAGAAATTTGTTTCTGATTTACTACAAAAATATGTTGGAATTGATTGCAAAGTAGTGAGAACTGAATGCTTTGTAATGCGTATGTCGTATGGCCATATAGAAAAAATAATGTTCTATTCATATGCATTATTCATATAACATTAATATTAACTGTATGTAACGGAATTATCAGAAAATGTACCAAAAAAACGAAAAAAGTTTATACATTTTCCCGTGAATCCCTAAAACTGAGTTAAATATATTATTCTCACTAACAGTACACTGAACCTTTAAGTGATAAGTAATTTATCTCATAACAAAATTATTTGTGTTAAAACGTTTACACGCAATTAAATACAAAACATCACTAGAATACGATTCAATAAATTAATCGAATTACATCACATTCATCATCATTTCAGTCATAGGACGTCCACTGTTGGACATAGGCCTCCTTTAATGACTTCTAGGAAATAATAAGCGGTGGTAGCGTAATGGCTAAGGCGTCGGACTTGCGATCATATGGTTGCGGGTTCGAACCCCACCCAGTGCACTACCAACGTGAACCCACTCCTAACGCAAGCGTTTAGCTTAGCTGGAGGGGTTAACAAGAATACTAGAAATGTGTGACCCACGTTGCTAGTAATCTTTTAATCACATTTTAAAAAGTTATAATTATAATTCCATGTTATTATACTTCAATTCCATTTCCTAAATAAACTCTCATTCCATCAATAATTATTAAAAACATTTAACTATGTGTGTTGTTGTTAAACTTTTAAATATTGCTACGTGCATCATTAATGAACTCGTCTATACTATAATAGCACTTCACCAACAAATATGTTTTTAATTTTTTCTTAAATAAATTCGTATTATGTATGGTTTTAAATTATATTGGCAGCTTAATATGTAAATAAACTAATTAACTCTAGGGCTGTAACGAATCACATTCAGTCGTAGCCGGCAAGTCTTTCCTGCGAGTACTTTCTCTGACCTGTCTTTCTTCAATAGTCTCAAATTTAAGCAAATTCTTTGACCAGTTTTGTCAGTAACACCAGAATGTAAGGCATGGAACCGTTAATGTTTTCTGGCTACTAAAGTGGACTCTGCATGATTCCGTCTGTTTCAGTCGGAGCATAGTCCTGATGGCCCTCTTTTGTATGACAAATGTCGAATTAATGTTATACATACTTATATTACCCCAGAATACAATGCTATATTCAGATATAGCGTTGTATTCTGGGGTATTAGTAAAGCTCGGGTCTTGACTCAACCACTGCAAAGTATACCATCCTAAGTTCTGCCAAATTAAGTTCGTCCCGCAGAATTCTGATTGCTTCGCATGCAGAACTAATGGCTTTTATTATGGGTGCTGTCTCTACAAAAGGTTTTTTCAACAAAGGTATTCCTGCATATTTTTAAATAGAGATATCTCATTTTCAATAAAATCAATTATTACATTTTTAAAGTTAAATCAGGAAAATGTGTATATGAATGCATTCGTAATCTTTTTTACAAAGATAAAGTTCTTATTATAAGAATGTTCAGCTTCTGCATACATATCACGTCTCAAATGATCGTCTCATTCATCTAACTAAACGAACAATAATTCTGCAGTTGCGTTGAGGTCAAAGTAGTAACAAATTGCACACAGAATGGAGTTCTTAGTTTATTAGAAATGCGAAATAGAAAGTCGTCGAATTCAGAAATCTGTTTTTGCCTTCTGCATTGTTTGATTAAAACACTTCAAGGTAAATTCAACAATGACTATCCCTTTACATTTTCTCTCGATGTGAACTATATAATAGTCTTAGTAGGTAATTGCCAAAGCGATGCATTATTCCATTCCGTGTACTGTAGAAGGAGCATTGTCTTCAAAATATACGATTGCGTTTTTGGAACAACAGAATTGAGTTTCAATGAATTCGGTCAAGCAAATAGTTGCGGCGGCAACAAGGTCGCAGTACTAACGCAATGTTACCTATACTTCACTAGAAACTTTCTGAATTTGTTATTAATTACAATATTCTATCAAATCATTAGGAACTAAATAAACCAAAACTTACACGTATACATACACGTCTTCGTTGATCAAGCCATTACTCGTAATTTTTGCAAAATATTGTATTACCTTGTGGATACTCATTTCAACAAAATTTAAGAATATTAAAACAATCTTTAATACAATTTATACTATAACGCTTAGAACCAGTAACGACGGCATGCATTCTCGATTACTTAACCGTTTTCAATTGCTTGGTATAAAAATCAATTTAAATCCGTGTTGCCATATTTTTAACGATAGTCTTCCTTCCGTGTGTAGCTAACTGTATTATGCTGCCTAATATGGAGTCCCTATCTTGATAATCGTATAACATTCATTTGTATTGTATGTTACAAATTTACTATTACAAAAACAAGAGGTCACTTGTTACTTTAAATCTAATTTTAATGTTTTTTCCCATTATTTTTTTTTTTTGTGTGGAAATCCCCACAAGTCGTCACCTCACCGGGGCAACGGTAAGGTGGTATGTTGGACTCGAACCGACTAAAACCACACAGTGTTCCGTCACTGGTCTTCTTGCCGGGGCCTCAGGTGTACCCTAGAAAGGAAATCCCTGTGATTCCCATTAATATTATGTTGCTGTTTTGAGTATAAAAATACGTTGAAATATATTTTAATGTAATCACTGCATAATTTATAATTTATTGTACACAGAAATAATAATACGCAAATTGTCTATAGATGTCTTAGAAAATGTACATGTAAAAAATATTTCGGGATATTTTCCTGTTACTCAATCAAATATTATTATTTATAACTAGACAATTTCTTTACAACTATCTATTAAAAAAAAAAATTAGATTGGTATCGTAATAATAATAACTTCACACATCTCGCACACAGGCGTCTGATCCCAAATTAGGCAGAGCCTGCACTATGAAAACCAGACTGCTGATAAAATCAAATAGTCACAATACATATTTCTTAAGTTGTTTAATTAAACTAGCATTGTTTCCTCCTTAATGTACTAAAATATAAAGGCACCTGATGTTATATGGAAGGTGTACCACCTTACATAGAACGTCGAAGTATTCGACCTGCGTGCCTAACGACCTTTGAAAGTGACAGTTGTTCTTATAACGCAAAGTCGTTGACCCCGCGTCGTCGTTGGCGCCTTCCTCGATTTAATGCTGGTGTACAGCTTTCATCGTGAACCTAGAAATCCCATCATTATTATTCGATTATCGATGTTGCAATTGCAAATAACGGTTCACCTGCGCGGCCTGTGATTGCAATCTTCAAAGAAGCTATCATACTGATTAAATATACGATTAAGTATTCAAATTGTTTGTGTCGATATCACTAATATACTACAACTTGTATTTTAAATGAGATTAAATAATTTAGATATTACATAATGTTACATATTGGTTTATAAACCACATACGTCGGCCGTGAACTCATGACCTAAAATGTTCTACCGCTCCTTATACCCTTTAACTTGTTTCACGAAGTGAAAGGCGAACTGAGATCTAATTTGCGATGCTTCTATACAAAGATGTGGTCATGCTGTTCACACGCTATTGTTATACAAGTGCAAACAACACGTTCGGAATAAAAACGTCCATATTATGTAAGTTCATTAAACAAATAGCATTAAGCTTGGTTTAATAAGCTAACAAAACTTAGCAATGCCTACCTCCTATTATTATCGTCTCAAAATACCTTAAAAATAAATTGCTATAATTTTTTTTCTTAAAGACAAGCTTATTTCGTGATTCGTGTAACTTACTAACAAAGTGGCACATTTCTTTGGCAATGGTAATGTTAATGGTCTATACCGTGGTCGGTTCGGATCTACTGCGTCGAATCGGGGTCAATGTGCTCGCTTGTTGATTAAAAATAACGATCACAAATTAAAGCACCAACAGACATTTTTCGCAAAATGAATAGACATGCTCTTACCGTTAAAGATTAGAAGAAGCAGCATCTATAGTGCTCTGACAAAATATGCTCGTTGTTAGTGTAACTAATATTTACTTAAATTAACGTTAGGAACACGTTTGAAACATTCAGGCATTCTGCTCTCAGCATTTGAGGATACTTTCTTTCCCAAATTACATTACGCTCGTTTCAGAGTTTAGTTGTTATAATTATAGTTTAAAAAACTAAAAAACACGCTTCTATAGAAAATTCAACTAAAAAATAAAAAAAATAATCGAATTATTGCATTGTCATCGGTCTTTGACAGGTGAGCAAAATTTGAATGAAATCTGGCCGATTAAAGTGGGTCAAAATCGCGCCCAAAGGAGTCGGTTACAAACAAACAAATATACAAACAAACAAACATACAAGTGAAGCTAATATAAAGCGTGTAAAAAGGTAACAGACTCAGAGTTACTCTTCACTTCGGCTCTTCATCACTTTTTAAGTGATCAACGCATTTAGACCCTCTTCAACCTACAAAACGTAACTGAAAAATGGTAGAAGATCTGATATAATACTTTTTACTAATTTTAGTGTCATAATACCAGAGCTGGCAGTGAAAGTGATTATGTGGAACGCAAATACTATTCATAATATGTGTTACTATTCAAATATTATTCGAGTTATCGTGATAAGAATCTTTCATTTTCTGTCTCACACCTTTTGGTTCATAGAATAAGGTCAGCAATATATTGAGAGTTGTCTTACATGGTAGCTAAATAGAAAAAAAACTCCGTACGTCATAACTCGTTATTACCTTAATCAATCAAGATCATAATCGGTTACATAAACGTCTAGATGAGTTAGAAAGCTCTCATTTAGGATGTAGTTCACCATTCAAATTGATTTGGAATTATTACTCATTGACAGGATTGCACTTAAGGGTAAGTAAATAAAAACCTTTAATATAACGTACCCGTTGTTCCTAAAATAATCTGCTTTTCTCGAATTAGTATTGTTGGCCTTGAGTGTGGATTTTAGACGTTAGGCATGTCCGTAATATACACGATGCACACACGTACCGTAATCGTCACGGCACTGTAAAACGTATATTAAGGCTACTACACACAATTACTGCTGCCCATAAATATTTGCGTCTAGCCACCAGTGATGTCACTAGCGCTTTGCTAACTCTTTCCTCCCATGAAGATCTAAAGTTAGTATAGAAGTTGCTAAGCCTTTTTGGTGCTGGGGAATAGGATCGCGAGTGTATATACATACCGGTAATCGCTGTTTACCAACTTATTTGTAAAAAAAAATCTTTTTAAGGTTAAGCCAGTGTTTCGAAACCGAACGCCTCATCTTATTCTATACCGGGTTAGAACTTAGGTAACTCTTGTCTTTGTAGCAATTTGCCGAGGTTATTGTCTACCTTTATTTTTATCATTTGATACTACTCGCCAAACACTTCCTTCTTGACTTCTTTCATAAAACTTCGTTGTGGTGTTCCCCTTGTTTTCATAATTTTTATTTCTACAATGGTCTTGAAAAAAATATCCTGTCTCAAATGGTTTGTATGCAAGCAGAAATCTGCTCTACCCCCTTCGCTGCTCGGAATTCTTAAGTTAGTTACTGCAGAAGCACTGCGTCACGTTTTGGCGATTTCCTGCGTTCGATCGTTGCATCAAAATCACGCGATTAAGCGACTAACTTCAATAATAGCAATAATTCCGCATCACACTCGAAAAGCGACAAAATCGCAGTATTGTGTGTACGGTGGCTCTATGAAAGGCAGTGAGTCATCGTACATCATTGTCGCCAAGATATGTAGCTGCGTCAATGTCAACCTGTTCTTATTGCTGCCATCTTTATGACGATTGAAGGCTACAATAATAAAGACCAGCCATGACGTTTATCAAAATTGACAATCGTCATTGTCATTTTTATGATTTAGCTATCACTTTTTTGCAATACTTTTGTTTTAACCGACTTCAAAAAAGGAGGAGGTTCTATGTTCGGCGGTATGTATTTTTTTGTGTATGTTCATCAATATTTCTGCCATCTATGAATCGATTTAAAAATCTTTTTTGATTGAAAGGATATGATCCCAAGGTGATCCCATTGTCACCAAGTCCGCATCTGATAATGGTATCTGAGGTAAACCGAGGGAAACCCTCAGAAATTAAGATAGACGTAGTGTGTTGTTTATTATTATTATATTGATATTGTTATTAACTGACTTAAAAAAGGAGGAAGTTCTATGTTCAGGTGTATGTATCTTTTTTATAACTTTCAATAAATTAAGTGCAGCAAGTTACTGGCACCGACTTCAAACAGACAGTAGGTACCTACTGACTTTATAATGTTACTTATTATATTAAAATTGTTACATGTACTGTAGTATTTTCAATTAAGTTTATAATCGATTATTTTTCACTTTGCAGTGCCCTTAGTGCTTTTTGAAGTCGGTTTAACTTTTTTTAGTGTTTATCAACCAAGGACCCAAGGTGCACCTCTGTAGTTTTTAATAAATGATTCATCTAAAAACGTTAATGTAGCAATTTTTGTATAATATACAATAAATATATTTCGATCAAATGTTTTTGAAGTTTGTCCATAGGTGTCTCTCACAATAAGACGGATTCGAAAAAGAAAAAGATAAATTACTTTTTCAAACGTTTCATAGGCAAATTTTAAGGAACATCAGTCTAGGTATCTTACTTGACAACTGGCACAAAGCATATTTTAGGTAAAGTCCTAAGAAGTAAGTATAAGTATTTAGGGGAACAGCACACTATGCGCTCCAAATTTAAAAAAAAACTGGCTGTAGATATGGAAGTGACTTTCACTGTCTGAGAAATATTATGTAATACAAACCTATTCTTTGCATTGTAAATATAGTATCCTATTCTAAATAGATCGCTGTGAATGTTTTTTCCAACCATTAAGTCTTTCACTTGTTCTTTTTTTTTAATAAAGGCTCAATATTATTGGGGATGCAAACGTATTCAAAACCTTTCAACTTCTTGATCGTAATCCTCTCACATTCAATATATTGTTCCCTTTTTAAAAATATTGAAAAAGAATTTAGATTATAACGAACTTTATATTAATAACATAAGTGATAAAATTGGTATAAGTGACAAATGATTTATAGTACATACTATGTATATTTACAGTACTACATATTATATTGAAGATATTAAGCACCTATTGTATACTATTCACGATAAAATTAACTACTCTAATCAAAGCGTACTTATCAAAATATCTTATCACTAGAAAATCTTTGCACAAGCAATTAGTGAACTGTCAGTTAATTATTTCGGTCGCGCAATCTGATAACATTATAGATTAATATAATGTGATAACACTGATAACATAACCGTTGCAGTCAACATATATATTAATAATAAGAGGAATGTAAGCCATTGTTAGGTTCAAGACCCGTTGTCCATCCGGTAAACTGCCTTTGCCTGACTTGCGGATCGTCAGGAATGCAGTCCTCGCCCGGTCGATGCTGCATACTCGGACGCGTAATGCAGAATGTTCTACAGTGTTGCCTTATTTATAGTAATCGATTCACCTTGATTTTTACTGCAAAACTCCATTGATGTAAAAAAAATAATACAGTATCTTATCCTTACCCATTTTGGTTCAAATTTGACATTCTAAATTATACAGTTGTTTGATGATATATTCATATTTTATTGTAGAGGTTTGTATGGCTGCAATACAGTTGACGACAAAATTGCCAGTAATTACAGTCAGACTGCAGTATTCGACAATATTAGGAGTGTGGCCCGGCCATTCAGTCACAGACTTTTAGTAGACATGGCCGATGAATTTTTATATGCGCTCGGCAGGTGCAGGACTATCGCATGGAAATCGAAAATAGTCAGATATTGACGGGTCAGCCCTATTGTTGTTTCGACAGGTTCATCTCAAGTGAGATACCGTGAGTATCGACAATTGTTGCTATATTCTATCAATTCTTCGCGGATGATTTCGTCCGCCATTGTTGCCTAACTTTTTAGCTCGTGTACAAGACAAACATGAGCCGTACTGGTTCAGACAAATCGGCGAACTATATTGCATTAAAATGTTTTTGTATGACCAGAAATATTAATCTGCATTAAATGTTTTTGTAATGACCGGAAATATTGTAGCTAAATATTGCACATTTAAAGGCACCTTTATATGTACATAATAATATCTCAAAACATACTATAGTGATTATAACGAAACGAAACGTTGCATTAAACTTGGCTATTTCTTTAGGTGTTCAGGTCTAGTATGTCTATTTGACATAACTAGAGAGCGCGTGGTGGTCGAATTTTGACCATGGTTTATTTCATTGGCCAATATTACTTGACCTGTCATTGTATAGACTTTCATACCATGACAGGTCAAATTATATACTGGACACTCATAGCTGTATGTACCCGATATTGCATTTTTTTTAACTTTGTAGCAAATATTGTTCAAAAATTTTAGCATTCGTCACTTCTTCTCTGTATAAACTATAAGTGTGCGAAATTTCATACTGCTCCGTCCGCCCAGTTTTCGCTTCACGTATTAATAAATAGATATATGAAGAAACGAAGAGATAGTGGAAAGGAGGTAAATCTAAACCAATTTGCTGAATAAAAAAGTCTTCTAAATAAAAGAAAAGGCTGCAGTCGTGGGGATCAACATAAGTTAGGTAACAGACAAGTTAAATACAGTTTTCAATTCACATAATTGTTCGTCAAAACCTAAGATAACAATGGGAACGTAATCTAACAATCCTCTGCTCAATTAACACGAAGATAATTTATTGTTTGGGCAAACGAAAGGCGTACAAATGACTTATTGGGTCTATTTAATCATTCAGATCGTGTGATTCACTAATGGATGTTGTCGAATACGAAATAATAGAGAAAGAAGTCTAACATAAGTTCACCTGTTTGTTGTAAAGGATTTGTACGTCCGCGCACGAATCTAATTAAATTAATGCGTAGAAACTTCCTTGTGTGCATGAACTTTTAGTGTGTCAACGTTTTTTGTAATTTTTTTTTCTTGTATGGTTTCCTCACTGTAGATACAATGCTAGTAACTTTTCATAGCCCTTAACATTCACCCCTTGGTAAATATCACATTGATGGCATTTTCACCCCTGTTATTATGTTTAGGTTTTCCCGGCCTTCAACCCCTGTTTACTGCTCGCAATGTTATCCCTGGTAAAATGAACGTTACTAAAATAATGGGCCTTTAGTAGGGGTTCTGAATTCTCACTTACCTCATTTTAATTTGAAACTAGGGGCCATCCATAAATTACGTCACACGTTAAGGGGGGGGGGGCATAACTTCGTGACGTCACATGTCAAAATCTAAAGTATTAAGCATAAAACATTACTTGTTAACGAAAGGCTATGTAGTCTTTCGTTTAGGAAAAAAAAATTGAACTGCTCTTTTCAGTTCTGCGTGTAAAATTGCAAAATATATGACGTCACACCAGGGAAGGGGGGTTCCACAAATGTGACCACCTGTGACAAGGACGGGAGGCGGTCCAAAAATCATGAAATTCGTGTGACGTAATTTATGGATGGCCCCAAAGTCTAACTTCAGCATCACAACGTACTACATTTTTTAGGATCGCTCTGAGTCATTTACCATTATTATATTCACCCTTAGGTATCTATCTGTATATGTAATAGGTCATATACATTTTGCTCTAATGTTTTCATCTTTAATCTTACCAAAGATAAAATAGAATGTGTTGAAATCTCGTGGGAGTTTAATTTCCCAAGGTTTCTGAGTAAGAGATTCGCTATGACGCAGTATCGCCCTGACGTAGCCGGCGCCTGTGGGGGCGATCGATATGCCCCATTCGTCCGTCGTTGTAGTCAATGTGGGCGACCTCCCCTTTATCCCCGCAATAAGTAAAACGATTATCAACTTTAATCCTACACTTATACAATTCCGTTTCTATTGCCTACAGTATATTCCGTGTTTGCTAGCTGAAACAAAATTTTAATGTTCTGGAAAATATTATTGAGAACCTCATTTGTCGTTATTCATTTAAGCTTTGTTTCGTATATGTAATACGAAACAACTTTACTGAAAACAATTATTATGTATTTTGAAATTGTTTGAGAAATTGTGTGTCTGCAAAGGTATTTATGAGAATGGACAAAGTGCATTTACTTCAGTAAAAGCGTATAGTTTGACCGATTTTTTATTGAACGATGTAACAGAATGTCTTATTTTAGACAGTAGTTTAGGTGCTTAGTCTTCAAGTCACGCACGTGTATGCAAATTATTGATTGTTAAGTGCCCCTCGTACAGGCATAGTGAATACGGTTTCATCTACACTTGTAACATCGCATCGTTCCGATTCGCTACATTCATCCCGTTGCTTCCATCATTTGTAATCCCGTTACGACGAATACTCATCTGACCGTAATTAAAGGTTACCTTTTGAATTGATGGCTATATTTAAACTAAATCATGCTTGTGAATTTCGCATAATATAAATATTAGAGATGCGCCGAATAGTAGTTTCACCGAATAACCGAATACCGAATATTATTCGGTTTAACCTTTACCGAACCGGATAATCGGCCGAATTATCCGGTTTACCGTTACATTGTTTTGCCGCGTATAAATGTTGATTTAAAGTTTAAAAATAAATATAGTTTTGAGGTTTAAATTAAATGTTGATTTAAGGTTTAAAATAAATGTTGACTATACTAACTATAGGTTAAGAAATAAATATGTTTTCTTTGACTTATAATCCTTACTATTATAATATTATAAATGGGAAAGTAACTCTGTCTGTCTGTCGCCCTTTCACGCCAAAACTACTGAACCGATTTAAATGAAATTTGGTACACAGATAGTCTAGAGCCTGAGAAAGGACATAGGCTACTTTTTAATGCGAAAAAACGGGTGTAAGGGATTGAAAGGTGGGGATGAAAAGTTTTATGGAAGTATCGTCATATTTAGAGCTAGAAGCTAGAAACTTATTTTTCAAGCTGTTGATTCGATATAAATACACTATTCCACGCGGACGAAGTCGAGGGCACTGCTAGTAAAACACAAATCTTACATAAGAAGTTTTGTCTTTTAGTTCTACAACTTGGCTACATGAGCCAAGGAAATAGAAATGCTTGAACCGAATATAATCGGCAACAAAACCGAATAATTTGGCCGAATACAAATAGTGGAAAAGATGCCGAATACGCCGAATACCGAATACCAAACGAATATTCGGCGCATCTCTAATAAATACCAAATGATTGTGTGTATAATACTACTAGGCACTATTGAATAATCTAAGCTACTATTACTACCATTGACATTATACCATTTTTCACATGGCATGAGTTCTGTGATGTTTGATATTTGTACAAGTTATAAGTCACTAGAGATGTAGCGATGATAAAATCGAATTAAAAGTATCGATTGAATAATATAAACGATTTCATTTATATTGAAGAATAAATCGATTCTCGGCACAAAAATAAACCATTTTTTTACCATCAATTAGGCAAGTAGAGTCGGCAATTCATGGCGGAGAAAATAGTATCGACATGAGATACCGGTGCTTTCTTTGACTATCTTTTTTCCTATATCTTTTTCATGCTTATTGGACCACAGGGTAATCAAATTCTAGTGAAATATGTAACCAAGACCATTTCTATGCGACAGAAGTTTTGGCAATTCGACGAAAGCACTAGGTATATGAAACTTCTCGTCTTTAATCGGACCACATGTGAAGAATTGATCCAACATATAAATGTTAATGAACCCAAAGCAAACCATCAACCTGATCTACAATTACGTAGTTGTTGAGTTGGTATAATCTGTAATAAAAAAAGAATATTTTTTTACTAATTAGAATACCGATTACATTTGATAGTGATATCGAATTGGTCTATTGTATAAAAGTATTGGTCTATCTATAGACCAATACTTGTGGGGACTACGCGCGCCCGCTTGCAACCTTCATGGATTGACGAATAAATACTACTTAGTCGCGCGAAAGTCTGTTGGCAACTTCATGCTATAAATGGAACAAGGAAGAATCAAGGGGACTCGAGTTGGAGAAGCCTGCGTGCGTGGTAGCCTGAGCTGTTACGCGGAGCTTCAAGATAGAATATGTAAAAGTGTTACAAGTCATTTGATTATTTGTCTTTATTGTATTTTAAAGGTTTCAGTAAAACACCTAAGTTGCTTCGCATAATCTTCTCATTTCCTCTTCTTAGAACATAGATTTGTCTTTCTTGGTACCTGCTCTATTAAAGAGTTACTACAATATACATATGCATAATATTATATAGTATAGATAGACCAATCGAATCTCGAATTTAAGTTCGTTTGTTGATTGGATCGTTGCATAATATATAAAAAGGTGTAAATATATATATTTTTTAAATTTATATACTTAGTTACAAATCAATTGTACATTAAGAATCAGCCCTCTCAAACAGCTAAAAAAGTAATTTAACGAAACATTACTAGCTTTCTAGAATCTTATTCTAGAAATTGACTACACTTTTAAAAAATAACAGACTACCTGCTAATTTTAAAATAATATAATATTCATACATATTATGTTATATACGTACGTTATGTTTTTATACATAAAACTGGGATTACGATTATGACATGTTTTTAAGGCATCTTTTGGGTTTGTGAATGGCATTATTATTATTGTTATTATGTAATCCAACGAAAGATTTAAAAATATATAATTCGATAATTGCCAGGTGTAAGTGAAGGGTCAATGGGAAGTGACGTGAAGGGGAAAGTAACTGTTGGGTTGGCAATGTCCAATCCTACATATTGCATGCTATGACTCATATTTTGAGTACGGTTATTTGTAAGAATTTTAAATTAATTTACAGTAATATCTAGCAGATGCAATACAGGAATGCGTATTTTAACGGTATGGAACACCTGCGTTGAGGACCGTCACAAAGAGACGCGTGTTTAATTGCCTTTTTTTAACCCCCGACGCAAATAGACGGGTGTTATGACTTTAACAAGGATATTATGGATATAAAATTTCGCATCTAGATACGGATATTATGAATAATATCGGTCACTGATAAGAAATTATTTTAGACTAGCAGGGCCCCGCAGTTTCACTCGCGTAAGTCGCGATCCTGTAGGAATATCGGGATAAAAGATAAAGCCTATATGTTAATCCAGGTCTCCAGCTATCTACATACCAAGTTTCATCGCAATCGGTTCAGTAGTTTTGGCGTGAAAGAGTAACAAACATCCATCCATCCATCCAAACCTTCACATTTATAATATTAGTGGGATTATCCGATAGTTTCGGATAGTTTTAGTTACGGATAATAGATTTTTAAAGTATTGTAATAGGAAAATACAGATAGATAAAGATTTGCCTTTATTTCTAGGTTATCATTTGGTAGTATAGGGGGTAGGCAGGCGTATTAAACACCCACAATTTGTTAACCATAATTTGGTCCCACACACGTCATAGGGGGCAAGCCTATTGCCCTCAACCGGGCACTTAGGGACCATCCATAAATTACGTCACACGTTAGGGGGAGAGGGGGTCGACAAAGTGTGACAAGGGGTGGGGGTCACAAGCTACGTGACGTCACGTGTAGAAATGAAGGTTAAAAAAAAGGAAAGTTCATTTTATTCACATAGTACTGTATTCATATTGTATGGTCATCATATCTTCCTCCTCTAAAAAATGGTGTGCTGTAAAAACTAACCAAGTCAAATCTTCATGATTATCTACAGAACTTGGCAATCATTTAGATCTCAATACTTTTGTCGGCGTAGTCTATAACCACGTATATTCTTAATATTGTACTTGGCTCCCATTTTCACATTTGTTTTTGATGGGATCATGTTTACACTATGATTTGTGCAAGTGAAAAGTACAAGTACACTGCTGACTTGTTACAACGAGAACACCCCAACGCTCATCATGTTTAGAGAATGGAAACGTAATGGAAGTGTAAACAGAACCTTAGGCCGTGGTTAAATTTTGATTTTGTAAAAAGTATATTACAGAGTTATTATTACTACTATATATAAGCAATTCGTCATCAAGGGATATAAATAATGTAATTCCATGTACCTCACCACTTTTTTATGTCACTTCGAATGAGTGTGCAAATTGGCCTCAAAATTTTGGATGAAAAAAGCCAGCTACACTCTTTCAGGAATTATAATTATTGGATTAATTCATTGATCTTCTGAAAGCTTCACGACTTCCACATTACATTCTCTATCTGTTCCTGCAATGAATCAGCTGTTGGTTTTACGAACGGTTTAAGATTTGAAATAAGACCAGATGGAACTTCGAACGCTATAATCTTGTGCTAAACGATAACAAGAGAAGTAGATGTACCATGTACATGTGTAGATGTTATCTGCTTCCTGCGTAAAAATGCCCAGGATATATTGCTTGCCCGACTGCAAGCTAATATCTCGATTATCGTTCATGATGCAACAAAGAGTCAAAAACTTGATTTAGAAAAAAACTAAACAAGCTACGGTTTTAACTTAATTACGGTTACATGCTAACTTTGGTATTTTTTGTATGAGCCTGGACGGCGATTCTAAATTCTGAATCATGTAAGTTTGAATCCTGGTAGATTTCTATTGTGATTGGGGTTTTCGTGTTTTATTTGTACTAATGTTACTAGACGACCCAACACACGTTGTCCTTATCAACAGAGCCAACTTATCGGCTCCAATTATTGCTGAACCATCCAGGTGACCATAAGTACAAAAAAAAACTGTCAAGCCGGCAGTTCCGGGCAAGGTCATCCGTCTCATTAGTTGTACTTACTGTTTTTCCTAGTAAGAAATTAATAAAAAACAATCTATATTCTTTGGAGTTTTCTTTGTAGAAAATAATCTACACGCTCCTTTACAAATTAGCTGCAAAAATAATTAAAACATGTAATCAGTTGCAGCATAAAAAATATTGGGAACCATATTGCAAGATAATTGCAAATTGTACTTTGTGACAAATTAAATGTAAGAGCTTTTTGTGAGGGTCTCAAATACCGGGTTTATCTGACATAGAACACACTTACTTAAATTACTGAAAGGGCATGACTGTAGCCCTTTCCGTTTAAAAGTTATGATCGTATTTTCAGCTATTATCACCTCCGTTTCTCAAAAAAACAGGTGAAATGTGTAAAGTTAAAGATTTGAAATTGAACATAATTTTGTAATTTGGAATTATTTATTCCGTTATTGAGAAAATCCTTTACTTATTTTATTCCCAAACGAAGTCATCTGAAAGAGACACTGATTAGAGAGATTTTAACTGCAAACATTTTTCAAAAAATGTGTGAAGTTACAATCCAGTGAATGTCCGTAAAGAGATTTTTTATCGGTTGTGGTAAGTCCTGAATATTGGAAAGAATCACATTGCCGGATGCAAAGCACAGACCGTTCGCTTCATCTATCCATTTTTTGCATGGCACTTATGGCAAATCTTACTGATTCCTCCAAATTTACGGTAGTCTTTTGAGAATAATCGATGTTTGGATCGTAACTGAAAGCCGATCTATTACTGTGAGCTAAAATTCTACTGCGCGCTCTAGATGTCGTCATTTATTGTGTTGTGAACGGGCGGCCGGTGCTCAATTCTCTCGCAATTTTGTGCATTGAGACGTTGTGACCGCTCGATACTTGATTCCCTCACGCCTGCTTGTGAGGATCTAATATTTTGTGCAGTGAGACGTTGCGAGCGCTCAATGCTTGATTACCTCATGTGAACCTGTGACGTTCTAACATTTTGTTCGCTTTATCGCTACGAACGTTCGACGCTAGATTTTCTCTGACTTGTAAGACGATCCTCTCTCTCAGAGGAAGACTCTCCAATAGGATGCATTTTGGCTGCCCTATACTGAGAGCTCTGTTTAAAAAACTGTGACCTTCTCCTTGGCATATTAGTAGGTACCTACTGTAAACGATTAAATTACGTAAAAATCAAGCGGTATATAGGCGTTTCGTAAATGTGGGCAGGTATACATATAGGTTATTAGGTATGTAGTTCTGATAAGAACTCTTTATAGTTTTAAATCTGAAAAGAAATTTTTCAATCGAATGTTCAATTTTTCTTACGAAAAATCACTATTTTGCTCTGGTGCGTTGCACCCACTAAGGAGCCGACTGCGCGAATTGCAGCTACCTTAAACATAGACGTCAACTCCCCTCCCACACTGCGATTATATCTATTTTTCATTATCTCCTCAACTATGTGTCCAAATAAGTTGCAGTAAATCACAAAGTTTATCTACGTAAGATTATCTTGATGATAAAATAACTTTTTTTTGTAAGGATTACTATGCTATGCCTAATAATGACGATTGAAAATCACGTTTTAATTTTAACATTATTTTCGACAGAAAATGCGTTATTGTTGCTTATTTATAAGAGATGCGTATATGGTACCGCGAACTTTTTTTTACTAAAGACCAACATTTGTGTAATACATAATTTTTATGTATGACTGACCATTTAGTCAGCGCTCGCGTATAAAGCAGCTCAGAAACCCTATATCTTCTGGCTTGTATTAAAAATACCGTGGTCATCGTCTTAATTCCCGTATAAATACATAATTAAGTATATCATGGAACGCGAAAGTTTAAAAGTTAGGAGCATTGTTTCTTTGAAATGGTATATAATTATATGCCATCTTGTTTATAACGAGGAATAATAGATGATTTTGTTATTCTGAGGGATATACAATAATACACAAGCGAATATAGGGCAAAGGCCTTGTATTAGAAGCTTACCACTTGTCCCTACAATCAGAGTAATAACATCGGAAATGTATCGTGAAAGTTATTTTCTCAGGCAGTCCCAGATCGGTCCGCGCCTCTAACTATACGCAGAAAACCACTTTCGCCGTGCCTCGACATTGGAGAATTGTAACATTGCCTCTTGTCTTGCAACATTTGGTTATTTATCTGGTTAAATAAAATAGTGTGACAATCTTCCAAAACTAAGCTTAAACTATATTTGTTAAATCATTACTTAATCGTGATGAAGCGGTTACAGATGATATATAGTGGCAACACCCAGTGGTGATCCCCCAGAAATATATCTACACTAATAGTACTGGTAAAGCGTGGCTTTCTGTACTGGCGTGCAGACACTTTACCCAAATCATGGAAAAAGCGATAACTCCGTTAGTAACTGTTGCTTCTGACTTTTTAGGACAATTTAACCTACTGTTTAAGTCATGAATGAATAAAATAATTTTGATTTTCAACGACAACTGTCATAGACACAAAAGAATGTGTTTCACCCCCAATGTTCTTATTTGACATAACATGTAAAAAAATGGAATCTCACTAAAAGCATAGACTTGAGCTTAAATTCTGAACACAACTGAACCCTGCCACACTTCTATGACTTGGCCTGGCCTACTTTAACTTAAGTAATAAAATATTCTATAATATTTTAAATTTCAGATCAAAGACATGGAATGATGACGATTAAGTAGTAGTAAGTGTGACTATGATTTAGTTCTTTTAAAGTTAAAACTATTTTCTTATGTTAAGGACACCTTTTTGAATATTTTATGATATTATAATCACATAACGACAATATCCCCGTACACTGCGTACAGGTGTTATACTTGTTCATTAATGGCATTAGTGCCGCGTAATCTTTTAAAAACCGGAATAAATGATAAAATGATAAGTATAACTCGATTGCTCTCACGCGAACAATAGGGACGGGACACCCACGATACCGATTGTCCATGTCTCTATGGAACCGATTGGGTTTCACCTCACTGATGTAAAAACCTGACTCCATAATCAAGCAAGAAATAAACTCCTTTCAAATCCGAGCTTCGCTCATATTCGTCTTTTTAATATTCTTGTCAAATTCCAATTCGAAATACAAGAAAGTATTTCAAATTGATGTATTTATATGGTCAGGATTATTTGTTACATAAGCACGTAAGCGCTCTCATTGTGGCTAGCAAGTTATTTTGAGTCAGCAGTAATATGTGTAGTGACGTAATAAAAATACAGTAGAGCCTGTTTTAAATGTAACATGAGCGAGTTTGACCACCGCCGCAGGTCTAACACGCTCGCTCACAAAGATGTATTCTGTTCATGATCAAGATAAATTTGAATATTAACAATATTTAAAATTATATTATTGATCATGATATTTAACGAATTCTATTTATTATATAATTTAAAAACAATACTAATAAGTAAAATTTAAGTGTCTGTTTGTAATGTTAAAATACTGAAAAGTTTTGTGCAAACCGATTTGAGGAAAGTATTTTTGAATTAAATACTCGTTTATTGAGAAGGGTTAACGGTTATCGTGCTATAACACATTCAATGCAAGATGAGTATCTGAAGTGGTTGCGAGACAGCTGAAGGAAGTAAAGCCATGCAAGTTACTGCTCGAATTGGAAACTCAATTCTGCTCTATTGTACTAGAGAGCCTTAATTATTAACTTAGGACATCGCGATTAAACAGAACTATTAACGTATGTTTTCTACTGGCGACTATGAAACCTCGAGCGTCATAGGTCATGAATATGGAGGTGATAGAATGGCCTACACACAACAGACACCGTTAGTTTTGCGGGTGTTTATAAACACCGGTAACCTCTTGTCATGTTTGTCAACTTAGTTAATAATAATTATAGTTTAGTAAAACTAAAAAACATGCTTTAATGGCAAACATACTTAAATCTCCCCCGTCTCTCTCCTTCCTCTCTTTCCCCCTTCTCTCCCTCCCCCCCCTCTCGTCATTTCTAGACGCTGTACAGTATGTAACAGCTGTAGAATCTGTTCGACTCGTCCAAACGAATCATATGAGCCCAAACTCGAGGGTTTTACTAGAAGCCACTGAAAAGTTCTACTATCTACCTCGTGGCTCTATCATCAGATCAGGTCCAAGATGCCATTAGTATGGTTATCGGAACTATACATATACATACAAAGTTTCATTTCGATACGGCAATTATAAGTAGGTTAAAATTGGCTTCCAAAAATTATTTAAATTGACTTCCAAGAATTAATTAAATTGACTTCCAAAAATTATTTACATAGTACATACAAGGGAAGCTGATAAAGGCGTATTAATAAAACGGAGAAATGCGATGTACGTATCATGTATCTACCTTTTTCTAAATCAAAGGCAGCCTAATTTTGCACAGTTTTTGCCTTTTAATTTAGTTTACAGATTGTATGTAAATGCTCAAATATTATTAAGCTGACAAGCGTTTACAATGTCGATATGAGTTTATACATGACTCACTGTTTTGTCATGATACTCTGAACTTTATTTTTTTTTTACTATCTTTGAGGTTTTGGACAATACTGTTTTAAAAGATTTACAGGATATTCTTTAGTAACTAATAATATTGATTAAGATACTTAAAATAGGTGGCAGTTCTAAGTTCACAACACGGTTAGATGTTTTGTGTGGATGTTATGAGGAACGGATTGTTTTCCATTATGATGTTCATTTTCATAAGATTTTATGATGTGTAAAATAGGTTGAATTTTTGCAATGTATTGGTTTTAATATTAGTTTTTCCTTTCATTTAAAGGAATTGTCTCGGCTTTAAAGAGCAAAAAATCACTGTAAAGAAGTAAACAACGGAACAATCAATTCCGTACGCCGCCTATAGGGCGGGACGTTTCGTTATCTATGAGATAAATGAATGCGGCTTCTTCGTTATAATATTTATGATGAATTAACAGCAAATGATTTATTTAACATGCTATAAATAAGTAAAATAATTATGTAGTCATTTAATATTAATATAAAATAATGCGTAAACTTAGTGTTCGTAAACCTAATCACTTCAAACTAGGCACTTCCGGATATTGCTAGCAGGAAACTTGTGGCTAATTTTAAACATCAAACATTTACATCATGGGACACTTAACTTCATTTAATTACATAATTTCTAATATGCATAATGTTTATAGATACATACCACACTACAGTCTCGAATAAGTCAGTAAACAGAATTGACGGACACACCCAAATTCGGCTTTTTTCGGAATCAAAGTTTCCCGAGGTCTAGGCGAGAGGACCAAATAGAAGCTTGCGGCACCCGTGCTGTTTATAAATTAAACTTTCGTAGAAAGTTGAGTAGGCGTCGTGAATAATCCTCAGTACTTGATCTGTCGTCAAAGAATATTAATTAGCAGGTGTATTTACAGTTTAGAAATTATTACTTATCTATCTTTAATTACTTATCATCACATAGCATTTCCTTTATTTAAATTAAAGTAGTTAATTAAAATAAACTAGAGTTAAAGCAGTACAAATATTATGCGGAAACAGTAAAAATTAAACATTACTACAATAATTTATGTTTATATTACTAATTAAATATATTAGTCTTTTTAAATTTGGAAAACTTATCCTTGAGACTTTCGACATGAGTCTTTCGTTTAACATTAATAACCACATACACAGCCACTTACAAGCGAGTTTACAGCTGTTCGACATCAATGTGCATGGACTGGCGGCTGTATATAGGAGAAAAGATGTATTGTAGATTTGATTACTACACTGTTTATCACTATAAAATCGTTAGATTGTATATCACATGTGTAAATCAACTTAAGGCTGCACTTTACAAGTTGTTTCCAAACGTTAAGCCGGATATTGTCTGGCGCATCTCTTGATTTCACTTTGTTGTTCGATTTCTTGCGGATCACAGTAACTTTAGAGCAAAAAGTTTAATTTAAGGTAATTAAGTTTCTACAGTATTAATATTCAATTGGTACCTGGTCCCCACAAAGAGAACCAGTCTATTATATCGGTGTGTCATTAAATGTCTTTGTATCAGTCACTTTTTTGCCATTTTGTCTCCCGTTTTGCTTTGAAAGAATTTATAAAAAAAAATTATCGACTTCAAATAGAAGGAAGTTCTCAATTCCTCTTTCTTTCTTTATGTATGTACTATATGTATTTTACGTGGGAGAGCCATGCTTCGGCACGTATGGGCCGGCTCGACTCCGCTCGATACCACGGCCCTACAGAAAACCGGTTGTGAAACAATGATTGTATTGCTTTTCGCCTCTAATCTCCCTCTCCCGTCTTCCCGCCCTTCCCTCTATATCATAAAGAAAAAGAAATATACTCCGATTAGTGGGAGATTTTGAAATTGTGTTGCCTGATCCTTTTTTGGTTCAATTTACATTTTCACGTATCATTTATTTGATATTGCATGTACAACCACTCCATGTAACTAAAATCACCGCGATAATCTGATAAGTAATGTACTAACAATAAAAACAACATTTAAAAAAAGTCCCTAACTAATTGCACTACAACGTAAAAAGTAGGTAACTAAATACTATTTATACAAGTAATTTAGGAATGATTAATGATGAATGCCTACGAATGATCGGACATTTTTTTTAGGGTTCTGTACCTCGAAAGGAAAAAAACGGAACAATTATAGGATCACTTTGTTGTCCGTCCGTCCGTGGGTCTGTCTGTCAAGACCCTTTTTCTCAGGAACGCGTGGAGGTATCAAGCCGGAATTTATATCAAATACTCAAGTCTACTGTCCCTTGGAGCTGTGAAAAAATCAAACTTCTAAGCCAACGCAATCAAAAGATACTGCCGTTAATGCCGCAAATTTTCGACACTCGCAAGGGAATCAAAACCTACAGGGTACTTCCCGTGAACTCAGAATCTTGAAATTTGGTGCGATGCAACGTCTTATAGCACAGATAAAGGAAAAATTGCGAAAACCGCATATTTTTAGTTACATCATGTAATAAAAATATTTTACGGAACCCTCGGTGCACGAGTCCGACTCTCACTTGGTCGGTTTTTTAAATTTGATTCTGTAAATGTATGTAAATGTACATGGTAGCCCAGACCGCTTACGAATTACTTATATGAAAAAGATTTGTTTGTGTCTTATTTTGTAATAGGATTATTCGGGGATGACAGATTTTTAATATTTGCGGGTTTTGGTTTCCCGTGGGACTGGCCACATGTCAGGCTTGGTGTTTTCGCGGGTCTTTCGCCGGTTTGCACACTTGGGGTGCAAAATCACAGCAGTAAGCGTATGGGATACATTATACAGAAAAAAACCGAGGCGTTATTTATGATAGTAAAAATATCGCCAATAAAGAGTTTTTTTAACTGAAATGAATATTGTCCGCACAACCTTCCTTAATAAATTATACTAAAACTCATTGATGATCTCATCATAGATTGAACACGTTACGAAGCATGTGATTTGTTCTACATATAGAACTAAGATAAATAGAATTAGGAACCGAATTATTTTAATATTATTTAACTTTATATAGACACAATGTGAACAATTATTAGTTTCTCTATTGTCAAACCCTAGTTTGACGTAATTTATGGATGGCCCCTAGGCCTTCCATAAATTACATCACACGTGAAGGTGGGAAGGGGGTCAACGAAGTGTGATATTGTGCAACAAGGGGTCATAAGCTTCGTGACGTCACATGTCAAAATACGTAAAGTATTAAACACAAAACATTGCCTGTAAATGAAAGACCAGACACGCTACTACACATTTATTAAAAAAAAATAGAATTGCTCTTTTCAGTTCTGGGTGTAAAATTAAAAATATGTGACGTCACACCAGGGAGGGGGGTCCAAAAATCATGAAATTCGTGTGATGTAATTTATGGATGGCCCCCTAAGGCTAAGAAAGAGCCTTTCGACTATCTAAAATTGAAAAATTGTAATTATGTACTGCATTTCTAGGTATAGAAATTTTATGAGATACTATAACAAAAGTGCAAATATTTCTTTATTTAGCCTAGATACATATTACTTATTTAAGTGTGTATTCCCAGCCTTTCGTTGTTAAACTAAACGATACGAACTAAACAAATAGTTGCTTGCTTTGATGTAGAATATAGAGCGATATTAAGCTTGAGAACTTCAGTGACAAAATAAAAGTATGGGATTGCTCTGAACATGACTGTTTCAGGTCAGCCTGTTCAGTTCAGGCGTAGTCATGCCCGGTTCACGCTTACTTATTGTTTATAGTACACAAAATTATACAAACACCAAACATCCGCTAACTGGAAGCTCATTCAGTAAGGTCCAATAACTCGCCGTTTTACTCGTCCAATAACTTTTTTCTTTTGTTATAAGAGTTACTAGTTATTTTGTTGAAGTAAACCATGTGTTGCATTAACCTTATAAATAATCTGTAATTGGGTGACTAATACGCGGTTTCTGCACCGCGAGCACGAAAAATTTACCTTATCGTACAGTTAATGTAATATTAAAATTTTGTATGGGAATTTATGCAGCCCTCCGTGGGTATATTGGGACCTAAAATTTGAAAACACGAACGTGTTGCGTAAACTGTGGTATAGTTGGCACGAATCTTTTTTGACGTATGCTTCCATTACTTTACTGTAGCAGGTTATCGAGAAGTTGTCTCCGGAATTTTTAAGGTGACAGTGCAATTGATAAGGTGTATTTTGTGTATTTTTGTACGTTTTATACTTTAACTTTTGAAATAGATTAAAACTTCATCTTAAATCAAATTTATGATGAATTTAAATCCAATCGGCAAAGTGTTAGATCGTCACCAATTGACTACTATTCGAACTGTCAATAAGACAATTAAAGAAAAAACATAGTAAAATCATGATTTTAGCAACTCAATACTTGACAAAAGTTTTGAAATACGATAGTTAATTTTTGCGTTGATCAACCTTTCAGAAACCATGCGTAATTGTGCGGCCCTAATATTAAAAACAGTCAAGAAATCACTCTGATTTGTCAACAGACCGATATGAAAACACTAGATCGGTAACGTACACTACACACGGTAACGTACAATTCAGTAGACGGTATAGATAGATTACATAATTGGGTCAAGTACGATATCATAGGAGACAAACTTTGTTTATTTTGCACGTAATTGATCATCTATCCGATATTCATGATGCGATTCCGATTCCCTAGGCGAGTGTGTTGAATTCCCGCAAAAAAAGAAAAATATACGTATGGAACCTTTGTACCGTAAGAAAGGTGGAGTGCTGTAATAATACGAAAACTTTTGCTTTCTTGCAGTAGAAAAACAAAAGTATGACTCATAATTCCATAAATTACTCATATTTCAAATGTGAAACTTGTACTGTAGAATTTACATCTATGCTGACCTTTCCCTTGACATTTGGTATTTATTTTCACTTAAACCTTTAGATATCGCCATAGGCTGTGAACTAAAAACTTGATGATAGCCATTTGCAACTATTAGTGAAACCAGAATTATAATTAACTAGCAGCGCCCAGCGGTTTTATTCTGCATTAAACGTTATGTATGGTCAAGGCTTCGCTCATATAGGCTTATGTTTACTATTAATGCAAAGGCATATGTTATGCCCTTGAAGTTAAAATCGGATTCGTTCAGTAAAATTTAGTTTTCTCTTCTTCTTTGTCTTCTTCTGCCACAGCTAGGATCGGATCTCCTTGGACTTCTAAATAAAAGAGCTCTGCTCTGGTTTATCGGTGTGTTCAGACTCTTCCTGAAGCTCTTTCCGCATGTTTGACCACCAGGTGGCGGGCTGTTGTACTCTCGCGGTTGGTTAGGGACATAATTTTTATTAATATACTCCATAGAGTAGTGTAACAGGTAGTACTTTACATAATAATTGAAACAATGCAAATGTGTTCTCAAGACAAAAAATTTCTACGATTTTTAGGGTTCCGTTCCTCAAAAGGAAAAAAAGGAACCCTTATAGGATCACTTTGTTGTCCGTCTGTCTGTTAAGACCCTTTTTCTCAGGCACCCGTGGACGCATCAAGTTGAAATTAATACCAAATACGGTCTACTGTCCCTTGAAGTCAACGCAATCAAAAGAAACGGCCATTAAGCTATAGATTTTAACAAACTTGAACATTTTGCAGGTAAATCAAAACATATAGGGCACTTCCCATTGACCTACAATCATAAAAATTTGGTGAAAAGCACGGTCTGACAGCGCAAGTAAAGAAAAAAAGTCGTTAATTTGTTGTTATCACTACATATTATAAAACAAAGTCCCCCGCCGCGTCTGTCTGTCTGTTAGCGATATACTGAAAAACTACTGAACAGATTTTCATGCGGTTTTCACTAATAGACAGAGTGATTCATGAGGATGATTTAGGTGTATAATTTGTTAAGATTTTGTGTAAATTGATTGAAATACGTTGATGTTTGTTGAAGATGTCTCTGCTACCCGTGCGAAGCCTGGGGGGGTTGCTCGTATCACATAAAAAACTAGTTATTGTGAATACAAACTTATATCTTGGAAAGTTGACTGTGTCTTACATCGATGTATGGGAGAGATTTTTAGAACCGCAACGTTAAGTTTGTCTTTCGGAAAAGACGGACAAAAATCTTCGAGAATTGATTCCCGAAACGGACGTAATATCTACATACAAGTTTGTTTGCTTATGGAACCCTCGGTGCGCGAATCAGACTTACACTTGTTCGGTTTTTTTACCATCACACAGCTCGCTACCGGTAGGACGCCCCGAAAGATTGCGTACTCTGAAGTTCCAAAGGAACTTCTTCCCGAAGAGGCTCAAATTGAGGAATGACTCATAATGATTACAGTATGGAAGTCGTCCAATTTATAAGTTTTAAACCAACGCGCAACCCACGCGTGGGAACCCTAGGTTTGCAAACGTCCATCAAGCGAACTAGCTCTTGTTTACCTCCTTCGCTCTACAAAAAAGAAAGTATACAACCAACTTAAATTTTTTATCATACTTTCAGAAATATTCATATTGTATGTACTATTCACATCTGTACCAAGTAGACTTGCTTGAGAAATATAAGCCTGGGAAGATTTGATTGCCAATTGATAAACGGAATCTACAACGAATGATCACCCTTGAACCACCTTTCTATTGTACAATAAATGAACAAAGCACTGGCTTCACTAATCGACTTCGAACTCTCACCTGTTCGTAAAATGTATCAATCGACGCTCGCGCACCCATGTCAGAGAGATCGTTTGGTTACATCAGCTGATTAATCGACTTCAGTAATGAACTACGTAATCTGCAATTATAAAAACTAACGGTACCTACTGGCTGTACATTAAAAATACACCCAGGTTGTGTATATCGTTCAAAATGTCTGAATACGATATATAGATAGGTATAATTATAAAAAAGTTATAAAAATCCTTCCACGAAATAAATTTTCTGTTATTTTATTAATATGAAAAGTACGCGTCTTAAGATATCAGTATCACATAAATAGTAGGGCTGCCAGATATAAACTTATCAATTCCGCGACTATTCTACTAGGGTAAGGAAATTGGGCCATAATAATAAATACATTTTCTTTTTTTTATGGTATAGGGGGCAAACGAGCAGACGGGTCACCTGATGGTAAATGACTACCGCCGCCCATGGGCACCTGCAACTCAAGAGTCACAAGTGCGTTGCAGCCCTTTAAGGTGGAAGTAGAAGAAGAGGGGGAGGGGGAGAGGGGAAGGACGGTAATAAGGGAGAGGGAAGGGTTAGGGCCTCCGGTAACCTCACTCACGCGGCGAAATGCAATGCAAGCATTGCTTCACGGCCGGTTTTCTGTGAGGTCGTGATAACGAGCGGAGTCGAGACGGCCCATACGTGCCGAAGCATGGCTCTCCCACATGTAATTTTTTTTTATTTAAAAAATAAGTAGGTATTTAATTAGGGCTCCATGAGGCTTTATACTTGTTGTATTTTTAAGGAAATAGTTTAATGGAAATTATTTTAAACAACTACTCTTATTTGTCTTGTTGAATAAGGGATGAAAATGGCGGTTGGAGCCTTAACTTAGTTAACAACATAACTTTGTTTAAAAAATGACGTGATCGAAAGTCGGGAGAGTAAAGTCCAATTACTAGACACGGGTCCCGATTGAATTCCGGATTTCCCGGTCATGTGGCAACTCTACAGTAGTCAGATGGTGTACGTTGTTGTCGTTAAAAATAATTTAATAACTATTACATAGAAATATAATTACTTAGACATTAGCGAGTTATAGTATTTCCTACATTGCACAGTAACCTTGTGATAACGTTACCTGAATCGTAAATGATAGCTGTTTAATTAGTACAGTTGTATATTATTACATTTTCGCTTGCTGCGTTTCTTTTTTAAATTCGCAGATCATATATATTATGCTTGATACGATATATTACGAACATGTCTGTTTACCGTTGTTAATCCAGGTTACTAAACTCAGACACGGCTATTTTATCATCCACATTACATATTACTTTGGATATAATCTGTTATACTTCAGCTCGAGTCGCTTTGGTAGCGTTATACTGACTAATATCACAAAGGCGAGCTAATGTAAAATAGGCAAACATCATTTACGTAAACTGATAGCTACTACTACTAATCTGTTATACTTCAGCTCGAGTCGCTTTGGTAGCGTTATACAGACTAATATAACAAAGGCGAGCTAATGTAAAATAGGCAAAACATCATTTACGTAAACTGATAGCTACTACTACTACTACTATATATAGAATAACTTTTAATTCCTTGTACGTATTTTCATAATACTGCCGTATCATTTACTCAATTATCTTTTTCAAATGCTCGACCTCAAGCTATAAAGTTCCACTTCAAAATGTGATTAAGGAAATCCTATGTTCTTGAGATCACCAGCTGTTTTTTTTTGTTCATTATTTTTTGTTGTCTTGCAGTGCTTATACTTGTGTCATGTTGTAATCTCTATAAGTATATATAAAACAAAGTCGCTTCCCGTGACGGTCTCTGTACGCTTAGATCTTTTTAACTACGCAACGGTTTTTAATGCGGTTTTCACCAATAGACAAAGTGCTTCATGAGGAAGGTTTTGGTGTATAATTTTATTAAGGTTTTGTATAAAATAGCTGACATATGACCATAATTGTTGAAGATGATTGTCTGAAAAAATCAATAAATTATGCTCTGCTATCCGTGCGAAGCCGGGGCGGGTTGCTTGTTAGTGAGAACATTTGTCTTGTTACTACATTCATACAGTAGCAACTAGCAGTTCCCGCGCGGCTTCGCTCGCGTCTACATATTTAAAATAAAAGTAGCTTAAGTTACCCTTTATAACATCAGCTATCTGCCAGTGAAAGTCCCGTGGAAATCTGTCCACCCGTTCCGGAGATTAGCCGGAACAAATAGACAGACAGACAAGAATTTTAAAAACTGATTTTTAGGCATAGATATCGTGTAAATAACTAAATAACTGTATAAGCGTAAAAAATATTTTTGACATTACAAACAGACACTTCTATTTTATTTATTTGTATTGATTAATAAAAATAACAATGATTAAAGACTAGCAAATAGATGAACTTCAGTCTTGTCCACAGTCCACATATCATATTGATTGAGGAAGTTTATAAGGCAATTACGACTCATACGACTGGAGCTGCGCAGCAGCAGTCCGACTAGTTAATTATAAAATAAAGTCAGTACAAATTATGTTACCTGTAATTGTACAGATATAAACCGATAGTAATAACCAATTTCAGAACTAAAACAATAAATTATTTTTCAAAATAGATATTGTATCATTTCGAGGAAATATCTTGGACACTAAAACCTACCTACATTGTTCAACCAATTTAAGAGGTAGTAAAACGACCCTGTCTCTAATTTAGGTTGTTGCTGCTCGAAGTATACAACGAAATGGTTTTTAAAGAAACGCAATTTATAAAAATAATACTAATACTTGACCGGCGAATGGAACATCTTACAATAAGAACTGTTGATATTAAAATTTCATTTATTTTTTTACAGGAACAAAGCGATCGCCGATTATTTAGGTAGCAATGGCTACACGGACGCGTTGGAAGCGTTCAAGAAGGAGGCCGATATGAGCGGCGAAATGGATCGCAAGTTCGGCGGCCTCCTAGAGAAGAAATGGACTTCGGTCATCAGATTACAGAAAAAGGTAATTAAATTCCATTTTTAATACAAAATGAAAGGTGTGTTTAAAACTTCATGTGTCATGTCTGAATATGTAGAACTTGTACATAATAATAGTTCTTTTAAGGGTTTCGTGGTGCAGTCAACATTGAATTTTTAACCTTCCAGCTACTCCGATTGGGTGGTGTAATAAGCACTCCTGGTACTAGGCAGGGCCTTATATTTTATTTCTTTGACATCTTCCATTAACTTTTTTCTATGGGCTAACTTAGTGTTATTTACTTTGTGAGAATGTCCGTTCGACGTGTACAAATCATGTGGTATCCGATATTGATTAGCACTATCGCTGCAATTCACGGGTGTAACGACCCTACACTACTAGGAGCAAGACACTTCTTGCTGGCGGCTCTTTATAGGGTTGGCGCCACCTTGACAAAAGTTTCTATTATTCACGTCGTCACATTTTATTCTCTATCTTCGCAAATCGTTTCTTTTTTCAGCCTATTGTAATCTCAACCAATGTATTCATAAATTTAAATACTATACAAAAAGTAAATTCGTCAATTTTATATACCGAAGATGACAATGAAATAATGTTATTAAACCTTTTGTTCATTGTGTAACCATGTTTGTATTTTTTGTAAAGAAATGTTTACAATCAAATTAATATTAATTAAATTTTATAAGGCTGCGAGAGTAATTGACTACTCTTAAAATGGCAAAAGTTACAATATCTATTTTTAATAGTAATGTTGCATGCCGGTGGCCCCATACTAGGCAAGCCTATCCTGTGGGTGCCAATTGCGATTAACGTAACGTTAGCGTAAACATTGTAATCACTGTCCCTTTTCTCATTGAAAGTTACATACTTTGTTACTTGATATAAAACAGCTATAGTCATTAAAGTTTATCATACATTTGTGTGAATAGACAACAAGAAAATATCTAGGTTTTAAATAACACGTAAGTAGGCAGGTACATTAGTAAATAAAAGATGTCATAATCATAGTTAATACATTATGTGAAGATACAAATGAATATACTATTTCTTGATAGTTAATAATCTCTCAATGTCAAATGGTGAAAAAACCTGCTGAGTTCATAATTTCCATTAAGTCCCTGATTGCTGATTGGTTGATATTGGCGGTATTTCGTTCTGCATCCTTATGGAATAAGCAAAAATAGAAGTAAAATAAATTTAAATTCCCAACAATTAATTGTTATTATCAGGTATGTCACTTATTTCTTAGATTAATAACTACAAAGAAATTTAGACTGCTAACATTCAACCAATCAGAGCGTCAGGTGCATTCTGAGTAATTCTGACGCATGCTGCCGGTTTGATATCAGTTCACAATGTAACGATTTGACATTGATAGATTATAAACTATCGAGAAATAATACGTGAAATTGTGAATGGTTGGTTGCAGTTCACAATTTTTCGTCAGTTTATAATATCGCGAGTATGGTTATAAAATAATGATGTTCGCAATCTACGGTGACACATACATAAACAATAATAATATGTAGGTATGTGTAATACATATTAGGAGGGTGTAGGTAACTTATTATGTGAGATATTATTTGCATAATTTTCGAACGTGTTATGTGATGTAAATTGTTTATTTTATAATCTTCCTCAGTAACAGTTTAATTATGACTCAGTTTACCATTTGCCAACATAGCAACAATAAAGGTAGTGGTGCAGTAAAACTCGTGTAACACTTTCTATAATTGATTACACGTAATCGATTGTGAGCACAAAAGATGATGACGCCTATTAGTGTCCCCCTGTACGTAATATCTTATATAATTGGAAGGGGCCTTTCTCACGTGTTTCAATGGTCATATATTGCTGCACCGCTAGCAGTTGAACGCGCTGATGGCAAAAACGTGTATTACAAAAATCTATAACGACATCCGAACACGATCGTAGCTTTATAACCATCGATCTGTCCAGTGGACGTTTCTAGGTCGCTCTGAACGATTTTCTTGGGCGGGCGGTCAACGCCGACATGCCGACCGCGACGCGCTCTCTCAAATGCACGTGACACGTTTTACCCATTGACTATCTGTCTATGAATAATGCCAACTATTTAAACAAATAAAACTCTCAAGGTGATCGTAATTGGGACGGTCGGCGCTGTTTTCATCTTAAACCACGTTCTACTATTAAATTGAAATGTTTACATTTGTATAGTAAATATTTTGGGTATTCTGGAATCATTAAACGTATCTCGTTTATGTTTGTTCATCTTACTATAGTAAGAAAGCTGTAAAAACACCTTCAACGTCGTTCAGTTTTCATAATATTTAGAAATAAGTAATATGTATTGAAATAAAAAGGCAAAAGTTGCTGTTATGCATCTGCTTTTGTATTGAAAAATGAAATCTGGTAATGGTACCTTCAAATAAATGGATCGCAGAAAGTACCGAAAGGAGCCAATATTTTTTTCGTGTACCTAATGAGAGTTATATCATCTAAAAAGTGAATAATTATGCTAGGTATACCTGTAATTTAGATAGTTCGAATGTTAGGCACAAATATAATTTGATTCGCAATCGTTCGAAAAATAAATACATATCTTTGATTAACGTTAGCTGATTACTGTTCTCGTTAATCTGCATATGTGTCCATAACTATACGTATGCAAAAAGTGAATACCTTGCTTATTTTTTTTGTAAAAGACGACAAATTAGCAAACATAATTTCTATCACTAATAGTAATAATATTAATAAGCTTTGTCAATAAAGATGTCGCATGATTATATTAAGAGCTTTACTCATGATGTAAAATATTTTTATCAAGATTAAATATATTTTAGAGCTCATATCATATATCTGTAATATAATATATTTAGATATACCATAAACTATAATTTGAAACTAGAGTGAAACAAAGTATTTTACTAGAATTTTATTTAAATGAAATGAAATCAATCACCAAATACCATTTCCATAGCTACGTCAGTTTTTTTTTGTAGTGAAAGAGATTATCAACGGCGTTACAAACAATTATAATTATAACCACCACATTTATGGAAAAACTTTCTTGTCTCTTTACCAGGTGATGGAATTGGAATCGAAGCTATCGGAGGCTCAGAAGGAATTTATCGAAGGTGCGCCAACGCGTGCCAAGCGCACACCCGCCGAGTGGATTCCGAGACCACCAGAGAAGTTCTGTCTAACTGGACACCGGGCCACTATTACTAAGGTAATGTTGACTGTAGCATCACGTGGAACAGTGCAGTTGAGCTTTCTACATATTATAATATTTGACTTTACTGATTTGATGATATAGCATCAATATTTTTTTCGGAGGATGAATTTGTATTTGGACTATTTTCAAGGTTAATATTGAGTTCGGTTTCTTTTGAACAAGAGTCTTTCACTCTTATACTCAAATAATAAACATCAACTAACTGGAACACTACTTCTTACCTGCATTTCTTAAGGTGAAAATCTAAAGGTGACGCGATTAAATATAGTAAAGGTTAAGGTTTCTCAAGTACTTGTTTTAAAACAACATCATTTGCATATCAGGGTCCAAAATTGGGACCGTTCTATTTTTAAGTTTTTTACACCTTTGTAAACATTTTGGAATGCATAATAAAGAATTGAATTGAATCTAGTACTTTGTACATACATACACACGCTCACGGTTTTTTACCTTTTACTACAATTAAACCTTTTATACAAGACCGTCGGTGCCGGGAACTTCTGATCTGCTCTTTCTTCAGAACATCCCCAAATTGGTTAGAGTACTCTATCTCCGACGTAATGAAGATTTATAACACGACTGTTAACCAAATATTAACTAATTGAATTCTTATGGATAGGGTTGACTAGTTTCATCAATTCCATTGACTAGTTTCTTTTTTCACCATCCTTTGTCGGTTTCAAAACAAACTAAATTTCTTATAAAAATATATATTACGTAGAATTAAATAATGTAAACACTTAGAATGGCGAACGATGTCGAGTTATGTCATAGACATTCTTATTTGAATTCAAATGATTTCACGACTAGAATAAAATATATACCTAATGCCAATGGTAATTTTAATCGTGTGACGTGTTTAAGTAATATGTTTAAAATTAATTGCCATTTATTAATGCGCCGATTCCATTGTAAAACCATCAAAATCTGACTGAAAATAGTTTTTAAATGCTTGACTTATAGCTATTTATTTATTTTATATATAAATTATATTTGCCACAACATTGTGGACTAATAAATATTCTTACTATTACAATTTAAATGTTACAATGTTCAGGCAAATATAATTTTTAACCGACGTCAAAAAAGGAGGAGAGCTCAATTCGACTGTATGTTTTTTTTTTAATGTTTGTTACCTCAGAACTTTCGACTGGGTGAACCGATTTTGATGATTCTTTTTTTATTTGAAAGCTGGTGCTTCTCGTGTGGTCCCAATTTGGTCCAGTTCTGACAATGGCATCCATGAGAAAACCATATATAAGTCTTTTATGGAATAGTTTTTTTTGTTGAAGTCGGTTTTTTTTGAAAGAATTATTATTAAGCGACTTAGTCGAATCTTTTGTTTTACATAAAACGAATTTGAATCGTATTCTATTGTCCTTTTATTGACAGTTTTATGAAAAGAAAGATAGTTTTGGATAGATTTCTGCTAAAGTTCACAAATTATTTTTATTATAAACTGACACTTCCGCAAGTCTTTCTTCTCTACATTATAATTATTATGACACACGCTGGTTGTACAAGGACCTACTACCGACTAAAATGGTGGTTATTAACGGCAGAGCTCGTATTTTCATAGCAGTAAACGGATGACGACTTCTGGCGACGATTAAGATAATTGCAGCGCACGAATGTATTTATAAATCTTGTAAAGGCCTCCACAAAATATACAAAAAATTATAGGCACCCAAGCATCTACCTCCCTAAAAACCTAGCTCTACTAATTGCCTCCTAAATTAAAGTAAATCAATGCCTTGCAACTTGTACTGTTTGACAGATGTTTAAATACTATCTGATATAGAGAGTAATTCGGTGTGGCTAGGCCTGCCATCACTTATATTGCCGACGCCGGACAATCTCTTCAAAAAATCCCGGACATGTGTGAAATCGAGATTCTTTCCCGGACACCTTAAAAAAAACGCCGATTCCATTGTTTTATTAAATTGTTTAATTTAATAAAACAATGGAATCGGCGTTTTTTTAGCTTGTTCATCTAATAATTATGCCCTGGCACAGAGTGTAAGGGTTTTACCCGGACGCTTTTTGGAAACCGCCCGGACGTTCCCCGGACGCCCTCTAAACTAGGACAAATCCGGGGAAACCCGGACGGAAGGCACCTCTAGGTGTGGCAGACAACAAACTGTCCCAAGAGTTATAGTAATAGTAATACATGCAATATATTGCGCAATATAAAATTGTAGTATACCTTTCCCAGTATCATAGAACCCATATTTTTAAATGATAAGCAGTTGTCCATTGTATAACAACCATTAATTCTGTAACGAATTTACTATAAATGTCATAACTTTCTAATTCAATGAAAGCCGATTTATAAATGCATTGTTTGCCTTTTTCTTGTTTTCACAGTGTCTCAGTCATTTCTAAATGGAGTGAAGAATAATGTAGTTATTGTAGTTTTCCCGCAGATATTCAATCGGTTTTGTACGTTGCTCTCACGTTGAATAAATACTACATGGATTCGATTTGAGCATTGAACATTTTTACACTGTTAAAGACATTTCAAAATTTTCCTAACTTACTATTTTAATTACATATATGCATGTTAATTTTTTGATATATCCGATATCTATTTTTTGTTAATAATATGAACCAGTTATCTTTGATAAAAAATCAAGGTATCTCATTCCATTTGTTACATAATGTCCAAAAATAATGAGTTAATTTTCCAGCACTTAGCACTCGGAGTACAAGCGTAGCTTTAAGCTATATATATTCAAACTGTATTAGAGATGAAACGGATATCCGGCAACTATCCGGTATCCGGCCTAGCCGGCCTTAATTTACTATTACGTGATATAGTTACAGTCGTTCTTAGTTATTCGTTAGGTAGGAAATAGACGTAATCTCCGGAACTACTACACCTGTCTGTAAAGTATGTATGTGTGATTGAAGATTTACAAAAGCTATATGTATATAGTGGTAGTCGAAGCGAGCCGCTAGTAATGATATAACTATAAAATATTCTATTACAGATAATATTTCACCCAGTGTTCAGTTTGATGGTGTCCTCGAGCGAGGACGCAACCATCAAAGTATGGGACTTCGAGAGTGGCGAGTACGAACGAACCCTGAAGGGTCATACCGACTCCGTTCAGGACATTGCCTTCGATCATCATGGAAAACTACTCGGTGAGTTCGATATAAACACTTAGAAAAATTAAAAAACCCCACTCAAAAATAAAACTCTAAAATTCTTTCCTGCCATCGACTTTCTATCTTTTTAGGATTAAGTTCCTAAAAAGGAAAAAAGCAACTTATAAGATCACTTTGTTGTCCGTCTGTCTGTCTGTCTGTCAATACCTTTTTTCTGAGGACCCTTTTGCGTCCGGGACGCATCAAGTTGACATTAATACCAAATACGTATACCAATGGTCCCTTGAAGCTGTAAACTGCAAAGTTAATCTTCGAGAATTGATTTCTGAGATGGATGTACTATCTACATACAAGTTTGTTTGCTTACGGAACCCTCGGTGCGCGAGCCAGACTCGCACTTGTTCGGGTTTTTTGAGACCATTCCAATAAGCTCAAACCTGATACCTCCGCTGTAAGTTGGTGATCAGTTGGGTATTCTGCTGATTCCTTCTTTCAACCTGCTTTCAACCTAGTAGAATAGTAGAAATTAGTAGAAGTTGCTCACATCCCAGTAAACAATTAGAATAGAGCTGATGATCTTCAGCACTAGCTATGGCTAACTAGATACACTCGATCAAGTCAGCTTTCAAAAAAATAAAATAAATCAGTATCAGTTCATCCGAAAGGAGCTACGATGTCACAGACAGACACGCATATATTTATAATACCCGTTTTTTTTGCGTCGGTGGTTTAAAATGGCAGACCATTTTAAAACAAAAACAAAACATCACTAAAATCCAGAGCTTTTAGTGATTTTGCTTTGAGTTATGTTTTTTATAAATTAATTCTGCTTGTATTTCTTTTTTCTTAAAAATACATATATTTACATTTATTACATTTAAAGAAAGTTTTACAATTTTGAACAAAAAATAGTCAAATTTAAAAAAGTTCACCCCGGTCCCTACCCGACGCAAAGCTGCCCATAACACATGTTTGTATTATTATAAAGTATATGTTTGTAGTACAGCTGTATTAATTGTACTAATATATATCTTAGTACAAACAAAAACCAAAAAATTAGTTTATCAGGGGTTGCCAAAGAACAGACGGTTTACGAACTCAATACTGAAAATTCTGTTATTAATTTATTATTTATGAAAAGAGGTAAACTGACTAAGCAATTTTCTTTCCAGTATCTTGCAGCGCTGATATGTCTATCAAGCTATGGGAGTTTAACCAGACATTCGAATGCGTGAAGACGATGCATGGACACGACCACAACGTGTCATCTGTCGCCTTCTCACCAAGTGGCGACATTGTCTACTCCGCCAGTCGAGACAAGACTATCAAGGCATGGGAGGTCGCCACTGGGTAAGAATATCCTAACTAATATTTAAAATGCGCATGTAACTTTGTTTGTTACGCTTTTACGCCTCAACTACTCAACCGTTCATCATGAAATTTTTTAGGGGTACAGAAAATGACATACGGAGCCTTATATCCAGGATTTTAACGTGTGGAAACCCCCTCGGGTACCACCGCACCGAGCTAATACTCGGCGAAGTGGGTATGTCGAAATCGAACCGACTAAAACCACACGGTGACACCCGTGACGGAAGTCACGGGTGTCTATGGCCGAGGGCTCAGGTATAACCTAGGAAGGAACTCCCTGGCCCCCTATAGACTTGATTACCTTCCCATAAAGCGAGGTAGTCTCGCAGACGTAAGTGGGAGCCGTGTCCCCTTAAGATATAAAAGCGCGCGTGGATCACATCGTGGCCACCGTTTCGACATAATTTTTCCTCTTCCGGCACCGAGCCGAGTTCCGGCGCTGAAGGCCAGCGCTCATGGAGGCCGTAGGTCATTAGGTGCTCTACGGCGCGTGTTGCGTCCTCTGCGGGACGGGAGACTGCTAGTTCTCTCCCGGGAGAAAATTAGCAAAAAGACACTGGGTTCTAGGGATATTTAAATTATTGACAAAAAATACATTGACGTTAGCGACGCCGCGATAAAAGATACTTGTAAATATATTCAGTAAGGGATAGGCTTTGTGTATTGCCAATCCTGCAGAGTACTTCTATACATATTGAGAAGACTCGCATATTGTGTGGGTTCTCGGAATGAAATCTCTGCTTTATTTATAATTTAGAAGGGTCGGCGGTAAGCGAAATCAATCTTGTGTTGAGAACTAGCAGATAATGTATTTAACAGTTCGAACGCGTAGTTCGTCGAAGGTTACATATTTTAAGTGTCACTAGCACAAAGCGGACCTTAATAAGTGACATAAATTCCTAACATTCATGTCATGAAGTAGCAATTCAGCCAATGGTACATAACAACTTAAAACATCTTTATCCACGGAGCCCATAAAGCCCAGTCACTAGTTTTACATTTTGGGTTGTACATTATAAGAGGCATGTCTCACTTGGCCCTTATCACAGTAAGCCGGAAAACTTGGAATAAAATGAGCGTTACACGTTGGATTTTTTTTTGTTTCATATTAATTACTGTTATTATACCAACACTAAACTTTTAATAAAATCCTAAAATGTCAAATACGAGTGCGCTCAGAACAAAAGAAACTTACATTGTAGACATTTGACACAAAAGCAAACATTTATTGGATGTAGATTGTTGATTTTATTGTTTTCGAGCTAATTTGTACTTCATTGCGTAGATGCAAAAGTCGCTATTCAAGTGTCTTTAATTTGTAATATTTATTTATGTACCTACTAACAACCCGCCCTGGCTTCGCACGGGTACAAATTATACACCTAAACCTTCCTCATGAATCACTCTATCTATTAGTGAAAACTGCATGAAAATCCGTTCAGTAGTTTTTCAGTTTATCGCGAACAAAATCAAAATTATTTATTTCAAGTAAACCCATTGTAGGTATTTTTGAATTGTCAGGAGGAGTCAGTCAGTATAAGTCGGTCGTGAAGCTAGTTGCCTGTTACAAAACGTAGATCCTATGGAGAAGAAAAAAGAACAGACAGACAGACAGACGCGGCGGGGGACTTTGTTTTATAATATATAGTGAAGTACTATTTAATCTGTGCTTATACTAATTTCTGACCCTTCATCATAGGTATTGCGTCAAAACATATAAAGGTCACCGCGAGTGGGTGCGCATGGTCCGCGTGTCGCCGGACGGTACGCTGCTGGCATCCTGCTCCAACGATCAAACTGTCCGTATATGGAACGCGGATACTAATGAGTGCAAGGTATGAACTGATACATTGTATAAGTATTTTTTCACTTTACTGTATTTAGAGTAATAAATTCCAACATCAAAAGGTGAAGATTTTAAATAATATTAATTTTAGTCCAGACAGATCATATTCATCTTAACTGGTGCGATTATATGTGCTTAGAAAAGATTATATCGATTCATGGTCAATACCTTCACGCATCGTTGGTTCTAATTAAGGAGAAAAAATATTGTGAATTATCAATTTCATCATCCAATTGACCTCTTTTAAGTTTTTCTGCGTAAAGTTTACCCCCTAAACATTTAGAGAAGGTCTGCTGGACTATTTACACAAGACGAAGTTAATACGTTTATTATTTAAGATCTAATAGTGTAGTATTTTTAATTTCCGTATACCTTATAAAACGAAATCATATTCACCTTCTAAAATTGATAATGTAGATTATAGTAGTATTATAAACAATAGAAAATCGAAAAGACAGGTATTTGTAGATTGAATATTTGTGACCAAAGTTGTTAGTGGCGAAAGTTTGCAACTCTATTACTCGTTAAATTGTCAAAGCTGTTTCGAGTTCCTCTTTTAAGCAAGCACATTTAGTATATGTATATATAGATTAGTTGCTGTGAAGGGACATCATTTAATGCGGAATGGTACACGATAATGGATAGTTTTAACACACTTTATATTAGCTTGAGCTGTATCTACCTATCTATGTAACGGAATTTTTCAGTGTAGTTTTCACCAACTTCAAGATAACTTAAAAATTTGCACTCGTATTTGATAACCGGTACCCGGCCGGATATTGTATATATCAAGTATCCGGACGGATAGTAATGATAGTAAAGCCCGGATAGGCCGGTAACTCTTGGGCATATAATATTTCATCACTTATTATATAAATATTGTAAAAAGCATAATAAGCATATAATGAATCAGTGGGCTATACATATTATATATATCGCTATAAAACAAATTTTATATTTTTTTTTTTTTTTTTTAATAGTTATAGTAGTAGTAAATTTTGAGTTTTTAAAAACTTGGCGGTTTTGTGGTGTTCTTCATTGGGAATAATTTTAAAGCAAAAGCTCAAAAACTATACAAAGATTATGTGCATTTAACTAATGTATGATAAATTGTCAGATGGAGTTGCGTGAACACGAGCACGTAGTGGAGTGTGTGTCGTGGGCACCGGAGGCGGCTGCCGCCGCCATCAACGAGGCCGCCGGTGTCGATAACCGCCGCGCTAACCACGCCGGGCCTTTCCTCGCCAGCGGCTCACGGGACAAGTCCGTCAAGGTAACTTGGCCTCGCCAACTTTATATAAGTTCGACACTAGAAATAATGTTAATGTGATAAGGTGTTCTACTTCGGTCTAAAAATGAATGTACAAATTATAAAAAAAGACAAAAAGCTGAAATTAAGCACCAACTTTATTGTGATTTTTGAGTATATTAAATGGGATTTACATGCGCCGCATTTAGAAATTAAGTTCCCCTTTTATCTATCATACATATTATATTTCAAAGGAAATAGTGTTACGAATGTTAATAGGCACCGGCTACCGTTAACTATCGAAGGACCATCTATGTAATATTTTTTTAGAATTCGCCTAACATTTATTATTAAAAGTATACGATTGTATTCACGTGTGAGGATAACCGAAATAGCGTGATACCGTCGCGGCAGGGCGCTTTACCCCTTTTTAAAGGGCTCCCGTCGGGTTCGAAACTAGTCAGGCATTCTCTAAATACCCACGTGAGTAAAACCCTATACCTTTAATAAATATGAATACCACTCAAAAAGGTTTTGGCAGGGGAGGGCAGCTGCCCCCTCGCTTTTGTATGCTTACGTAATATTAAGTTTATTAAAGGAATGTTTATGTCCAATTTTTTATTTACCTCGTTTTGAACAAAAAATATTCCCATGCTTCTCCCCCTCCAGGGTAAAAAGCTGCCCATGGATTTGATAGAATAAGTTGTAGAATAGTTAAGAATGTGTTGTGTGTGGTGCAGATCTGGGACGTGAGCACGGGCCAGTGCCTGGCGACGCTGGTGGGGCACGACAACTGGGTGCGCGGCGCGGCGTGGCACCCGGGCGGGCGCTACCTGCTCACGGCCTCCGACGACAAGACCCTGCGCGTCTGGGACGTGGCGCACACGCGCTGCCTCAAGACGCTCTACGCGCACCAGCACTTCGCCACCAGCCTCGGTCATACACGCTATCCTATACTACAACCTGACATTTATCCTACTTGACAATATTTTGACTGCTCGGATGGCGCAATAGTTTAAGTGGCTGCCACTACGCCGTATCTTTCATATAAAAAAAAAATAATGTAGGACGTTAGTAAGCGCATCACTTGAGAATGACTGAATAGATTTTTCTACATTTGGTTTTACATTAATGGTAATAAATAGTACAAGCTAGATTTTCAGAAAAAAAAAACTTGAAAAAGTTCCCAAAAAATTTAGAAGACAAAGTAGCATTTTCTATGGAATGAAAACGAACATAAACAATTTTATTGAAAATCGACACGAAAAAGTCTGTCACATTAGCTAGTCACATGTATGATGTTGATTTTATATCAAATCCAATTCTGCAAATAGGTAATCATGTTATCATTTATGTGGTAGTCTGCTACTGGACTGCTAAAAAAATAATTTCGCATTCTCGCTCGGACAGTGTGGTAGTAGTAAGTAGTGTAGTAGTAAGGTGCCATCTGTAATCTAACAACAAAATTATCAGCCATCAAGACATGTATTACATGGACTATTTATCACTTACCGACTAGTCGTTTGACATACCTTAAATATAGCTCACTGGGTGGGTTTCGAACCCGTAACCATTTGTTGATATTATTATTTATTGATAGAGAACAAAACAGGAACAGCGACAGTACGGCAAAGAAAAAAAATGCCACTAAGCTCTAAGGGAAAAAATATTACCCAAAGAACTACAATAGTTTGCATACTGCAATGGAGGCTCCGTTTTCTCTCACAGTTTCAGCAATAGGATAGATGACTGTAGAGTCAAATCAGTATCTTAGTTAAGTAAACGTTAAAACGGTAGGTTCGGTACATTTTTGTTTGAAATACCTAGGCATGACGTCACATCTATAAATTGAAATAGATTTTTTATTTTTTAAGACTAGCAGTTCAGTAAATCTGGGACGACTATTTTCACACTATTTTAAATTATTTTATTGCCTGACTTGTCGAAATAAAATTTATATTGAGCATAGGGTAGATGGTACCCAATAATCTGTGCTACCATCACAATTAAAGCTAGATTCAGTTTGGTATTTTAAAATAATTGGGTTTTTAATGATATATTTTGTTTTCAGATTTCCACAGGAGCTTGCCATACGTCATATCCGGCAGCGTTGATCAGACCGTCAAAGTTTGGGAGTGTCGCTAGAAGCGTTGCCATTTTAGTAACTTAAACTCACCGATGATATCCTTATCATTATTTTTTCGCGTTGTAGCTACAATGAGAGCAATATAAGCTGCTGTCATTATGGTCAATCATTTGAAAGGGATTTGTCTCTCGTTCTGTTCATTGTAGTTTTTCGTACACCTGACGATGCTATGTCTCTTTTTATCTTTATTGGCGAAACCTGTTGCCCCGATTCTCGTACGTATACGTGTTCAACTTCTTCGGTTTAGATTCACACATTCCATTAAAGTGTAATGGCACATAGTTTCTGTATATTTTTTTAGTTAAACTGATGTTTCCGAATTTTGAAATATTTGGAAGTTACGTTAGTTAAGTAGTGACGTAGCATTCGTCATGTACCCCCTCGAAACGATGGAGTGAGCTGTGTGTTATTATAAACTTTCAATGTCCTGATTTATTTTATAGTTATTGTTTATTCGTAAAACGTTTAGATATAAATTTTATTTGTTATAATAAGTAATTTGATTTATTACCCAGCCAATCAGATTTTGTACCTTGATTTCTTTATTGATAATTTTAGTTTTATGAAATTTGATATTGATAGCTAGTTATTCATGACAACCATTCAATAATGATTAGTAATCAGCACTTGGACTCATCGTAAATGCTTCATCAAGTAATGTACATAAGGCTTTTGATGTTTGTCTCAGCTCGATACGATGTTCATTATGTCGGTTAGCAAGCGCGCCAACCACATGGATGAAGATCTATGGAGACAACGAAACCATGGATATAAATATGTAGCAACTTTTTGTAGAATTTTGTATCAATCGGTTTCATAGGGACTTATTTTAAGTTTTGGCAATTCAAAACTTTAACTATAAGTTAGTGAGTTATATTTCAAAATTTTATTTATTAGTATTGCCAGTGTTTATTTCCTTTGTCTCAAAACAACAATTTTGTTAAGTGTAGAGCATTGAATTGCTAAATGGGTAATTGTAATACAATTCATACTTTACATGATTAAATAATTATAATCTGATGTAAAAGTTAAGCCGATTTCATTTACGTCATCATAATTATATCTAAGTAAATTAATGTGTGATATATCTAAACTTAATACTTTGAATAACAGGCCTGTTTAAGGTAGCTAGATTGAAAGAGAAATCTTAGATGAAACATTCTCACTCGACCACGGCGAAGTAAAAAAATATATTAATGATTATTGCATATGTATCAGTGTGCTGCTTTGTGTCGTTTTTACTACACCAAATTAGACAGATTAAAAGGTCTGGTTCCCTCGCAGTGACATTGTCACAGTGCACGTTATCCGTGGTCGAGGTTTAGTTTCTTTTTAATAATATCTATTATTACTATCAATAGTTATTTATTATACGGAATAATTTTGTTGCCTGGTGTTGTAGAGGTTAGTTCGTAGTGTAGTTTGCGTAGGTACGCTCATATAGAAACAGACGTGTTTAGTGCATGACATTATGCAAGTGTACATTGCTTACAAAGTTTGTGACAGCTGGTAACACCATGCTAATATAATAATAATTAATATTTAGGGAGTTATCGCTCTTACAGCATGTCATTATTGCTTTTGTATTTGTAATCAAGATGTATGCATAGTGCGCCGCAGCTGTCTGGATAGAACTAGAAACTCATAAAGGATTATAATCGCTTTATCGGTGTAAATTCGTAAATATGCAGATACCAAGGAGTTCGTTACAATAGTGTTGTGGCGTATCTGTAGAGAGCGCTCACCTAAATATCGACAATAGTGGTAGTCAAATAACGTCGTGTTGAACTAACAGCAGCGACCAAGTTTACAGCAGATTTACGATTTATGTTCTGAATACATCATCACAACAGAATTTTCTAGTCATTCTTGTTATTTGCAACTGTCCTATACACTCATCTCTTATTAATTGTAATGCTTATCAATATTTTTATGGATAAATCCAGTTTTATTTGAGGAAAAGAATTGTTCTACAGGGATTTTTTTATGAATGCAAAAATATTTTATTGTTATTGTTAAAATAACTTTAATTCTTTAATAAGTACTTATTTTTATTTGTTTTAAAAGACAAAGTTATTAGTAGTTCTTATGGGCAAGTACCATCTGCTATGAACATAAGTTTAGAAGTAACTGAACATAAATGAAAAGTAACTAGATTGTTCAAAGAGCGCTCTCTATAACTACGCGTGCTGTATTGTTTTGGCATAGTAATATTATCTCTTTGATATAAGGCAATCGCCTATTATAAAATAAGTAATCAGCAGAACATGTGATTGTTCTTCATAAATCGATTGTATTACAATTTTTAAGTAAGGATCTTGCACTTTTAAAATGTAATTACCATAAGAATAATATGAACATTAGACATATTCATGCAAAATTCTCTGAAAACTTAACTGCAAAATGATAATTATTATGTATTTCACTTGATAGTTTTAAAGTGTCTTGAAGTGGCTGATTGAAATCTAAATATCATTTTATTTCATATAGTCGTGATACACTTCGTTTTATTGAAACGTATACACCGTGTAAGTTTTGGCGTCTTTCTGCGAATACTTATCACAATGCAAAAGTCAGTTCATCATAAAAATATGAGATTAAGGACTTATAGTCATAACTTTGATTTCGCGCTATGCAATGTAACGTGTTTTTGTGCGGTACGTTGAATGATCTTAAACTTTCGGCGAAGTCAAGACCAGCTGATTGCACAAAATGTATAAAATGTTGTTTAATTGATTACATTGCAGTTTTTATCCGTAAAAAAAGATGAATATTCCAGAATGATGATCTGAATCCACTATTTCAGTATTCGGCACGCTGTCTCTTACATAGGGCAGGTATGAATATTGGAAAACTATTTTATGTTCCCTATGTAATATGACTTGTATTACGGTAATGTATGGAATAAAATGAATATTACAAACTAAAAAAAAATAATGTGCATACTTTCATAGAATAACTATGGTTCAAAAAAAAAAACAAATCACTGTTTGTATCTCAACCAATCCCTTCAAGCTCTGTTAAGCTGTATTTCAACTGTTTGAAGGAGAATTTTGCAGTACCCTAACTCATAATAACTGCTATAACTCGTCAAAATTATTACCGAAACCCAAATAAATTTGGTTAGCGTTTCATGTAAATAAACAAGTATTTAATTTATTTTACAGTGTGTTTTTATTTATTTCCTTTCAGGTAATAAACAATGTTGTACACCCAGAGTAACTAACTAACACCTTAAACTGAAAGTCAATGCTTTCTGCTTGAAAATGCCTATAATCAGCGGTAGGTTAGGTACTCTAACTTTTTTTCAAATAAAAATAGATTCAGAAAATTAATAAACCTGATGTAGGGGCGCCTCAAGCATTTTGAAGTGAAAACTTCTTTAGCGGCTTTGGCACTTTTTGAGATGGGTAAAAAATGTTAAACCCGCGTCAGGACACGTGACCCTAATCGAAAATGTGTCTGTCATATATTTAAAAAAAATATTTTTATGACGAGTTTCTTATAATTACATGTAGAGCGTCTGAGAGATATGGAGAGGGAGCGAGGGCGTGAGAGTCAGTCAGTCAGAGTCAGAGTGAGAGAGAGAGAGCTAATACGAAAATAGATCCACTAGAGGGCGCTAATCTAAACATTGAGTTCTGTCAGCTCTTTATTAATTAATGTCACCAACCTGTTAATGTGACGTTGTCGGCAAGTCGGCAGTACCATGACTGCCTCTTTTTTTATTGCAACACTAAGTATACCCATATATAGTTTAGTCATATCAGTGGCGGATTTACCGGTAGGCTGAAGCCTAGGGCGGCAAATTTGGGAAAACAGTTTTTTTGTCTTGCAAAAATTAAAAAGATTCATATTTACATATATACCTACCTAAATGTTAATAGGTACAAAGACAATTCAACATGTAAAACCTGAAACATTTTAAATGTTTCTACAATTTTCGTAGTAGTGTTTGGTTGCGGCATGTCTTAATATTTTTTAATTTAATTTCATCGTCATCGTGTACGTTACCCCAGCTGGAAAGTTCTGCTCCTAGAGTGATATGAGTGGAACGTATAATTAGTGCGTAATTTGCTGTAAATATGCGCCGCATAAAAAAATTGTGCCTGTTGTCGTTTTAGAAAAAAACCGAAAAAAAAAGCGTGTGGCACTCGGGGACTGCCGCGGTAAAGCTATTGCATAGCATTTTTTATCAACTAATGCAATTATAATTATTTATTTATTTTTTATTTTTGCAGTATTTTTTTTTTCTTTGATTTAAGTTGAAAGTTCTTTTTACGCCATAATGCCGTACTGCTCTGTTTTACAGTGTAAAAATGATAGCAGAAGGAAAAACATTAATAATGGAGCTGTTTCTTACCATCGGTAAGTACAATTTTATATATTTTTTCAATAAAATCTTAAAATTTTATTAAACTAATAATTGACTAGAGATTTAAGCTAAACTCTTCCTTATGTTTTTCACATAAAGCTCAATTTGGTATGATCGGGTCTTATCAGTTTTCAATGTTATTCTCGAATATTCTATTCTACTCGATTAGTGATGTAGTATACTTTTAAACGTGTTATATTTACTTACTCTAATATTATAAATATTAAATTTTGTTTGTTTGTTTCAGACATATTATAGTTATATTAGTCCTAAGTGGGAATTGAACCCACGAACAACTCAGCAGTCAGAATCGCTAAACACTATACCAACGGGTCGACAATTAGACGTATTGCATTTTTGTTCATTGCAGTCAATTATGATTATTGAGACTATGTATTTTCTAAAAAAATAAATATGAATATAGTAATATTTTTACACATTTCATTCTAAAATCTACTACTAGAGATACATACTATGCCAAATATTATTTATGTAACCACTGTTTTGAATTTTGTTAAGTGTCTAATACAGTCTTTATTATATATGATTATAATACAGATTCTTAAAATTAATAAACATTATTTTGCAAGTACTTATTTCTTCACCTTTTTAATGTTACCTTCCCAGATATCCTTCAATTCATATTTTTTTATTCTGCTCCGTCCAAACAGAAGTTAGGTATCGATATTATTGATAATATTCTAAAATGTGCTGCAACACTAAGCGAGTAGCGGTACATATCGAAGAATGACACAAATATCGAATTTATTCGTAAAGCGATTAATGTTATAATTGTGTGCATTTAGAATAATGCCACCTGTTGTTGAATACCTTGCAATGAAGTATTCTTACTTTCAAGATTACGAAACGTTGTAAGTTCTTCTTACGTTATGGCAAAATAACTATTAACATTACGCGTTAAGATATATTATCAAATGTGTGACTTTATGTATTGTAGGTGTTAGGTTTATTTTCGTTACGGAATTTCTTGATTCGGTCGCCGCGCTCAAAGCCCGCGATAAAAGCTATGCAATAGCTTAAAAAACGATTCGTTCTTCCAGCAGGAAAATTCTAAACTAATTATCGCAGAGAGAAATTTTGTGTTTTCGTGATATGATTTTCGTATTGTTGTGATATTTTTTTGGGTTTTCAAAAAAGCACGATTACTTGAAAATTATAAATATTTTCTTAAATATTATTCTGTCACAAATTAGCACAAATTAAGAGCTACTCGTGTATGTTTATTCTACAGGCGCACATACAATAGTTTTTAAGATACACGATTCTGCAAAACGTTACCCCAGCAGGAAAACCAATTTCTCGAAAACCTGAAGACGCACAAATTATATTTTCGGACCACATTTTAGCACTAATATAAGCTCTCTGCCCATCCGCAAAATTTCTCTCTGCGATAATTAGTTTAGAATTTTCCTGCTGGAAGACCGTTACCTCAGCAGGAATCGTTTTTTCCGTTTTTTTCTAAAATGACAACAGGCACAATTTTTTTATGCGGCGCACATTTACAGCAGATTACGCACTAATTATACGTTCCACTCATATCACTCTAGTAGCAACTTTTATATTATTTAAAAAAAAAACTAAGATCGAACCAATTAAAATTTTGATCGAACAATGAAGAACAGTTAACGAACAGTTGAAATAGCAAAAAAAGGTTAAAAAACGACTTCTCCACGCTAACTTGAGAAAGTAATATTTTTTTTATTTATAAAAAAAACCTAAGATCGAACGAATAAAAATTTTGATCGAACAATAAAGAACAATTAACGAACAGTTAAATGGCAAAAAAAAGGTTAAAAAACGACTTCTCCCCGCCAACTTAAGAAAACAAATATTTTATTTTATTTATGAAAAAAAAACTAAGATCGAACAAACAAAAATTTTGATCGAACAATGAAGAACAGTTAACGAATAATTGAAATAGCAAAAAAAAAATGTAAAAAAACGACTTCTCCCCGCCCACTTGAGGGTAATTTTTTATTTTATTTAAAAAAAAAACTAAGATTGAAGAAATAAAAATTTTGATCGAACAGTTGAAAGAGCAAAAAAAAATGTAAAAAAGCGATTTCTCCCCGCCAACTTAAGACAGCCAATTAATACACACTGTAAGTTATATACATTTTTTACATATTAGTGGCTAATAATTTACAGAAAAGTTGCCAATACCAAAGATCTTAGGTTAGAAAGCATAATTGTTGTTTTTTTGCTTTTTTTAACGATTAAATTATGACTAGGGTACATTATACACAATATATGAACACAATAAAATGTTATTGTTACCAACTGATAAAGAGTGGTATACTTACGAACAAAAATACTAGTCCGTTTTCGTTCCACTATCACTTTTACACCCTTTAACGCCACAACGCACCATGTTTTTTTTTTAAATGGCTTAAGTACTCCGTTTAAATTGTTCACAACAAAATATAACAAAAGTTACTTAACTTTAAAGCATTTAAAACTGTATTTTACAGGAAGACGATAGCTAGCTGGACACTAATTGTCAAACTTTGTTTAGCAAAGTAGTGTGCTAAGCTTAAACAATGTGGCACGCACCGTGAAACCAAAAGTCTCATCTTTCTGTCTCATGCTTACACGACATCAGCATACGTTGCTCTTTTTCTTGCGTGAATGCAACAATATAGCTATCAATTTGTCTATAGCATTCTCTGTCTACGGTAGTGAAAGTAGTGTTTGCACACTCCTTGACGTAGTGTAGTGTATGTATACCATAATGTATACTCTTTGTCTTTGATAATCTGTAGTGCGACAGCTGGGGTTAGCTTGCGCCGACAGATGACATAAGGAAAAAGACGGTGATGGAATTTTCACGTTCGCTAATTATTCTCAAAAATAAATTGTGAGGAAATTGTAATTTAAACAAAATACACTGTAAAAATGGAGGTCGAAGAGTGTGTTAATGAATGGGAAGATTTGGTTGCAGATTATAAACGTCTAGAGGTATATTTATGTCATGTAATGTTTGTCACCCGTTTTATTAAGAAGATATACAAAACCAATAAAATACCATTTATAATTGAGCATTGTTATACGAATGTTATACTGTCATCCTTTATAACGATTTCAATATTTTACTTATCACTGCTTATATTACTTTCGTATTGAACTAAAAATATTTTTAAATGAATTGTCTGTAAGGCTAAATAAGTAATTATTATTAACTCGCCACATTTTGCAGGTCGTGAGTAAGGAATATGCCACAAAACTGGAGGAAGTTGGTGAGCTGCAGGCAGCATGTCTTAAAGAAATCAATCACCAAAAATATCGCATGTCTGTTATAGTCTCTGCAATCAAAAGGTCAGACCACTGTATTTATTGACATTGTTGCATCTAATGTCATTTAATATCATTATTTCCTCATTCATTTGTTATGAATTTGATGTAAACTAATAACTATATTACATATTTATCAGTTAAATACAAATACTCAAGTTAATGTTCTCAACCTAGATAACTTTACACATGCACTATGTATTGTTATGTAGTTGTCTAATTAGCAATAATTAGAACTGAACTATGACCTAAAAGGGTGATGTGTGCTTCTCAATGTATTTAGTAGCATAATAATTACCCATAGTTAAATTATAAGTTGGCAAAGGATATCTTGAATTATGATAATGTTTAACTGTTTTTTTTCAAGATTTTCTATGAACCTTGTAAAAAATCTGTCAGGAAACCTGCTGATCTCAGTAGGTTTCCTGAAAGATGGTCTACAAGGTACTGTACATCTTACTGAGATCAAGTAATAAAAGCTAAGTAAATTAAAATTTAAGGGAATACTATATTAACAACACTGCAGTTTCAACTGAATTAAATCATGTAGTGACTGATCCTTCCTAAATATATGTACTACCTAGCATAAAATTATTTTTTAAAATAGTAGTTCTTGTGATTAGTGCATTCTAACAACAAATCTTTTATTTAATATTAATAGTAAACATATTTACAAGTCATGGTTTAGTGAAAACAAAAGCGCAATCCAGTAGCAACAGATTATAATTGAAAGCTCAGCCAAACCATGATGTTTATTTAATACCCACCAGATCGGTATTTGAGAGATATTGTGTTATTAAAAAAACCGAATTTCACTTTTTGTGTATTTTATGTGTCAGTGTAGCTAGTCTAGCCTAGTCATCAATGTGAAAACCTAATATTGACCACATTCTTTAATAGTGTAAGACATTTATTGTCTTAATAGAATAATTACATTAATTTATCAGAGGTAATACAAGATAAATATAGTAAGCACAAAATAAATAAATAAAGAAAAAGTGCAGTAAACATTTTCTTTTAGTCCTAAGTAATGTGTTTAGTTAATAAATTGGTGGGTAGCTACTACAAAACAAAACCAGCTTTACCAAACCAGACCCATGCATTCTGAGAATCACCATGTAAAAAATCTTATCTTAATACCAATAGGGTCATCACTCATCAATCATACTAATTTTGATTAATATTTATATTAACTAGTTTCTCTTGTATGTCCATTTAAAAACATTTAAAGAAATAGCAATGCAATATAGTAGTAGTATAATCTTCCTCGCACCTGCCATTTTAAAAATAATCTACATTTCTAATCAGGTTGGAAAAGAAAGGCGTTACAAAAGATGACCGCGTTGCTAATTTGGAAAAGGAAATAATGAAAAGGAAAGCGATGCTCCATGAAATCAAAGCTACATTGCCAAAACAGAACAGTTTGTATCTACGCATCATACTCGGAAATGTTAATGTATCTATACTCAACAAAAATGACAAGTAAGTGTTTCTCTTAACGATTTCTATATTGCCGTTTTTGCATGAAAGAAAAGAAACATCAATCCATCCATTCTCACAAACTTTCCCCTTTATAATGTTAGTAAGATATATTTCAAACCATATTATTACCGGTTTAGGTACCTTAGTAACAGGCAATTAATATTAATTTCTTCTGATAATATATATATTATATCAGAACAATCATATAATCCATTGAACTAGATTATGTATTCTGATAAGAGCAGAACTGCAAAAAATTATAAGAGTAAATAAGTAGTTTGTTTATATATGTACACATTAGTATCCTACTAATATTATAAACGTGAAAGTTTGTGAGGATGTATGGATGTATGTTACTCTTTCACGCCAAAACTACTGAACCGATTGCGATGAAACTTGGTATGTAGATAGCTTGAGAACTGGATTAACATATAGGCTACTTTTTATCCCGATATTCCCACGGGATCGGGACTTACGCGGGTGAAGCCGCGGGGCGTTGCTAGTAAATAATATGTTCAGGTAAAAATAATTTAATTTAATACATGTCACCATTTTTAATTAAACTTGTGTAGTTTAGTAAAAGATCCGATAACTTGTTATAAAAAATTTAATTAATTGCGTGCAACCAGCTCATTACAAAAGTTATATGTTTGATAGAGAGATATATTTTTTTTTGATGCACAATGCACTTTCCATTTTTAACTGAAGCTGACATTACATTGCATTCCTCCTAAATAATCCATAAGTTCTTTATTTTATAAATACTTTCAATGCTAATTAAAAAAATGCATAAAAGAACATTTTGACTACTGCAAAATGTTCTTTTATGCATTTTTTAAATTAGCAAATTCCTTGTTAAAAAGTCTACTGTGTCACTGATATGTGAGCTCACAAAAACTTGCAGACTTCCAAAAATTCCTTTTTTTAACCACACACAACTTAATTAATAAACTAATGATTATGTATCTACTTACATAATAATGAAGAAATATTATGCTTTCATTTCATTATGTTTATTAGTATTTAGATTCCAATGTTACTATAATCCATAATCATAATTAAACGAAAACCAATATGTAATAAAGAAGTCATGTAATTAACAGTATTTTACTGTGTTGAATAGTTTCTTAACCATTGATGACTTAAACTGAAAAGAGGCTGCTAAGTAGAGATTGCAATCTGGAAAACCGAATCCAGCAATCCCCGTCGGATCCAGCATCATTAAACATCAACCGGAACCGGTCCATTATACCGAGTCCGGTCATCTGATCGGGCAAAAAATAAATGACTCCTATTTTTGGAAGGGTTCTTGCCCATTGTTACTGGTGCAAGGTGCAACTTTACCACACATTAGAATTGTGAGAAAAGTGAAAAAATTGTCTAAGAAGTCGATAGGCAAACGACACCAGTAACTAGGGCATGCAATTATCCGGCCGATTCACTATTCGGATAATTCGGATACTTCAAAAAGTGTTTTCAAAGAATCCGAATTATCCGAATAGTGAATAAATCCGGATAATATGGATATTTTGGATAACACTGTTAAAAAAGCATATCCTAACAAATACATATTGAATACTAATGATTAAGTTATCAACATTTTCATTAAGACCACAAAAAACTTAAAAAAGTAGAATGTTAATACTAAATTATAATCAAAAACTAAGTGCTCAGCAAAGTTTTTCTAAATCTTCATTGTAAGCTAGTATTACACTAGCAGCAGAAGTAGATGGTGTAAGGCACCATCGTCTTCAAGGTATTTTGTATCTTTGCTTGTTTGCGTAATAAACGTAAATAGTATAATTAAGTTTTCAAATTGTGTGTCCTTTTAGTAATGAATTAATGAGAGCGTCGTCATAATTATCAGTAAGCACTTTTTAATTATATTCAAATAATAAATCTAGCAATTGTCTCAATCGATGTAACAAATCACATGAATTTTCTGCCTGAGTTCATTGCAGAATATTTAAGAAAATCTAGTCAAATATGACGGACTAAATCTTTATCTTACGTCATCACTTTCATTTTCCGAATCATAGCTATTGACGTTTCTAGTTTTTGAATATGGGGTTTCAGAACTAACTGATGGATCTGTATCACCACTATTATTTTTGTTAGTACATCTTCTCTTCAGGTGTTCTTTAGTCTAATCTTGCTTAGAACTCGCAACTATTTTATTGTTGTGTCTATTCGGGTTAGCAAATTCTTATTTTGTTCTCCATCTATCGTGTTAGTGTCCACGAAATATTATTTCATACCTACTAAAAAATTGTGGTCAGGTATACATTCTATGTAGTAGACCGGGCATCAATAATTTTGTAAACCCGCTTAAAGGGATTTTAGAAATTATTTTAGTGACTAGGCAAAAATTTCCTCCATATTCACGCAAAGTTTGAGCTTCACCAGTTATTTAACTTACTTACAGTGCACCATTTTGTCATTTCCAGTGTATCTTGCGATTTTTATAATGGATAAAATATCTAACAAAGAATCTATCTTAAATGAACCAGAGCCAGAACCATAAATGATTTATCAACGAAAGTTGTCCAACTAATATTATAAACGTGAAAGTTTGTGAGGAGTTATGGATGTTTGTTACTCTTTCATGCCAAAACTACTGAACCGATTGCGATGAAACTTGGTATGTAGATAGCTGGATACCTGGATTAACATATTTATAGGCAAATTTTTATCCTGATATTCCCACGGGATCGGGACTTACGCGGGTGAAACTGCGGGGCGCTGCTAGTAAGGTTATACATCTACTTTGAAGGCGAAACAATGAATACCAAGGAGTAGCCAGACATATTAAGTGCCCAGATTTTGCTGAATGTTTTAATTTTGTCATACTTACGTAATAGGGGGCAAACCTATTGCCTTCAACTAGTCACTTACTTTACCTAAGAAAATGGAAGTGTATTGAAAAGGAGAGGTATATTACTCATACCGATGAACTGGGGAGTATAAGCAATTGAAACTAATTATTATCCATTTTATTCGTATTATCCGAATAGTAGTATGCAGGATATCCGGATATTAAATTTCACGGATATCCGGATAATTCGGTTATTTGGATATCCGGATAGCATGCCCTACCAGTAACACTATTTGTTCGCTACGATTTAAAAGTATACATTATAAAAATAATTATTTTAGATACTTGATTGGTGTATAAATGTTTTTTCCCAAATGAATAAACGGTCATTTGTTTCATAAAATGTATGATAACTTTCTTAAACCTCTTTCACACAGTTGATTGTGACACCAATAAAAAAAAAATGTCGTGATATGTGTAATCCGGCCGAGTCCCTCCGGACCTGATCGGATTGGTGAGGTACCGCCCGGATTGAAATTGGTACCGGATTGCAATCCCTACTACTGAGGCAAGGCCAATTGCGCATCATAATAGTATTAGATCATAGTCGACTCATTAATGATAATTATGTTATGCTAATGATTTTTTAAGGTTTAAAGCTTAAAATTTTTAAAAATCTATTGCGCACAACACAATTCACTTTGCATGGTGGTGTTTATTAAAAGAGTGCTGGATCTTCTACTGAAATCAGTAAACACATCACTTTCATTCATTTTGGGAGTTAGAAATAGTAATTTTCATTCAAATGAGCAATAACTATTACTCTTAGAATTGATGTTAAAAGCTTATACAATGCTGGTAAGCATATAACTGGTCTATAATTTCTGATATCGTGGCCCTAAAAGACCTAAATACCAAACTGGTAATACTAGTTGTCATAATAAGTGCTACCCGGGGCCCTTATTTCCCTAATAGATTCTCAGGATCGTTCCACGTCTCACAAACAACTCCTGTATAAGTCAAAGTCATAGGACTAGACCAGGCGCTAACTAGGATTTATTTGTAACATCAATATCTGCTAAAATCGCATCACCGATGCCTAAATCCGGTTGCTGCCTTTAAAAGATACGATTCTCGTTGTACCAATCTAAATTAACTAAACTTTCTGGGACAGAAAGTTTGCATAATCTATGTGGTTTAGAGGTCCGGTTGTTGCGGATTAATGTTCTCCTTAAAACTTCCGATTAAGAAAGGTATTGATCGGAAGAAAGTTAGCTTACCGATGACTGCGTCAGCAATACTTATACTGTCTGGTTTTACTTTTTTGTTTTACGTTTTACCGATTAACTTTATACTTTGATTTACTTTACATCAATGTCTGTACAAGATATTTGAAATAATCATAAATTTAAAACACCCCCGACCCGAAAATCCCTTGAACGATTACAAAATGCTTTACATCATTTTGGAAAAGAGCTGATACTCTTACACTGCTGGACCGATATTAACCAAACATAGCTGAGAACCACCGCAAGGAAACTGGCTTTCAAATGAAAAAAACCGCATCGAAATCGGTTCATCCGTTTGAGAGCTACGATGCCACAGACAGACACACACACAGACATCGACGTCAATCTTATAACACCCCTCTTTTTGCGTCGGGGATTCAAAATATAGAAATTACGTTACATTCATTTTTATTTTGGCAGGTTTAAATACAAGGACGAATATGAGAAGTTCAAGCTAATCCTCAGCGCTATAGCGTTCGTGTTAGCTGTTGCCAATCTGTACATAGACTTCAGGTAAATATTACTCCAACCATTTGTTACAAGACTGATGTGTTCGCCCAATTTTTATACGTATACTGACCTGGCTACTGAATTTAATTATTTTTTAATTTTTTTAAGTTCTTTAGGTTTGTCTTGACAACGCAAGTATCACAGAGTGCATTTAATTTTTTGGGCACCATTCGTCTTAATTGTTTTTATCTGAAATCCACCATACTCAGATCCCTTAGGAATTCACTTAGCTAACAGTTTGCTCGATAAAACATTGGTAAATTTTTCGTCACATAGATATCCACTTGAATCTATTCAAGTTCAAACACTTATTTTATAAAAAAAATCGAATATCGAAAGTGTTATTAATTATAAGCAGTGTTACGAGGGTTCAATCTCAGAAGATCCATTGGCCAGATCCATAATAGATCTAGTGACAATTTTTTTCTCATTGGATCCTGATTTCAAAATGTGGATCTACTGAGATTTTTTTATAATAATAATTTTGACTGGCCTGTTGGTCTAGTGGTTAGTGACCCTGACTGTTGAGCCAGAGGTCGTGGGTTCGATTCCCACCCAGGACAAATAGTTGTGTGTTGAGCATGATCATTTGTTCTGTGTCTGAGTGTAATTTATTTATAATATGTACATATTTAGAAATATATAAGTATATTTATCAGCAGTCTGGTTACCATAGTACAGGCTCTACCTAGTTTGGGATCAGACGGCCGTGTGTGAGATGTGTGAAGTCATTATTAATATTATTTTATTATTAATCAGACGTCTTGAAGTTGGTGAACATTGCGTTGAAAGATTCCGTTATAGATGTAGGTCATGCATTAGCATACACACATATTCGTGACATATTCGAAAATTATATATTTTTTCACACGCTTTATATTAAGTACCTGGGACACCGAGCTTCGCTCGGTAGCTTTTTGTAAAATTGCATTTTTACAGGAAATACAACTATGCAGTTGAACTTAAAATTCAAAACTGTATCTGTATTCAAAATTTCATCAAAATCTGTGACAGTATGCTTTAAAGGCCATGAAAAATATGTCTATCTAATGAGAGATACATATATCATTAGATCCATCATGGATCTGGCCAATGGATCTTTTGGAAAGAAAATTCTCAGTAGATCCACATTTTGAAATCAGGATCCAATGAGAAGAAAAATTGTCACTAGATCCATTATGGATCTGGACAATGGATCTTCTGAGATTGAACCGTTACGAGCTGGGGTCGGGATTAGAATATCCGCCAATTTATAACACAATAGACACAATTTATTTAAATAACTAGCTATTAACACAATTACAAGTTACTATTACAGCAATTCCCCTCAAGTACAACTAAAGAAAAAAATCCGAAAGTTGTTAATTTGTTATTATATTACTTAAAACATTTTTTTTTCGATTATAAACTTATGTTTTGTTCTAGAAAAATTGAAAGTGGCGTATATCGCTGTATGGGGTAGTATTTAAAATACTGCAAAGTTAAACTGTTTGTCTTTTAATCCGACTTGAAAGATACCAATGTTGTAGTTTTACCTTTTGGGGACTAATTTTATGGTGAGACTTACTCGGAAAATATCCCCAAAAATCTTTGAGAACAGATTCCCAAAACGGGTGAACTATCTACATACAAGTATGCACGGAACCCATGGAACGCGAGTCAGACTTGCGCTAGTCCGTTTTTTTTTAAGCGTATTAGGTATGATAATATAAGTAATTAAGTATATATACGAAAAATATAATAAGCTAGAAACTTATGTGAAGAGTGTGAAGCAAAATTCTGTTATACTTTATAACGTATAACAGAATTTTGCTGCGTATATGTTGCGTACGTATACGTTTTAGGTGTAGGTATCACTTGTCTCTTACATCTCACCCCATCGATTAAAATGTTCAATTTATATTAAATTTGTAACGGAGCGATGTTTTTTTATAAATTTGATTGTTATCGGTCATTTATAAATTTATAGTCCTTGTACAGTCAGACAAAAAAATACGTTGGTTATCATTTAATAATTTAATTGACAATTATGTGCGTCAAATTGTTATTTAAAGTTTTATGTTATTCGCAATCTCAATAAAATTATACTGCTTTTAGGCCTTTACAGTTAATAATGCTGTTTCTTCTGGTATGGTATTACTGTACGTTGACGATCCGGGAAAGCATTTTGAAAGTGAATGGCTCTAGAATCAAGGGGTGGTGGCGGCTGCACCACTTTATATCCACCGCGGTCGCTGGAGTACTCCTCATCTGGCCGCAAAACGAACCCTGGAACATGTTTAGACATACCTTCATGTGGTTTATCGCTTACATCAGTAAGGAATCTTTTATTAATGTTACGTAGTATCATTCAAATATGTATTTTTGAGGCCAGTACTGTTTACTTTATTTTGTAGTATAACCATGAATTTAAAATACCCCCGACTCGAAAATCCCTTCAACGATTACAAAACGCCTTACATAATTTTGGAAAAGAGCTAATACTCTTACATTGCTAAACCGATATTAACCAAACATAGCTAAGGACCACCGCAAGGAAACTGGCTTTCAAATGAAAAAAAACCGCATCGCTTCTTCTAAATTGACCAATTTAGAAGAAGAATTAATTATTGAAAATTTTCACAACACTAAGAGATAATAACAATTTACTACTGTATGCCTTACATGCAGTTATAAGTTCTACCAACGTTAAGAGGAAATTTATTACTTTAAAAAAAAATATGAACAGCTTAAGTTAAGTCTTAAGTTTTTGAAGATTTTTAAAATTGGAAACTTTAGCGTGAACTAACTCGCTTTCTCCTAACTAACTCATTGATATTACTTTTGCCAGTAATACATATTTCCTTCTTCCACAGGTGTAGTTCAATACATGCAATTTAGATACCAAAGCGGAGTGTTGTACAAGCTAAAAGCATTAGGAGCTCGACATAATATGGACATTACCATAGAAGGTTTTCATTCGTGGATGTGGCGGGGTCTCTCGTACCTACTGCCATTCTTGTTTGGAGGCTATATATTCCAGTTGTACATTGCCTATACGTTATATAGCCTCAGTTATCACCCGGAAGCCACTTGGCAGGTAAGGGATGCTTTTATATTAAAATTTAAGTATCTTTAAGCGGTTTAAGATGGTTGTCTATGGTTTAATATAAAAGACAGTGAGTTCATGCAGAGGTTTAATTTAAAAAATAATCACACTGGTTATACTTATAATCCATTCCGCCAGCTAGTTCCAAAAACGAAATAATGTCGCGCATCATCTTCGAGTCATTAATTAATAATACACTGTATAATACAAGCACAATAGTAAGTAGCTTTCAGATTCACGTTCTTGTAATGGAACGCGTTTTTTTTTTTTGTAATTCTTTTGAAACGTCAAATGACAATTTTTGTTATTGAAATTTTCCTTGGCATTGTAAAGACAGTGATGCGATTTAATACTAAATTCTAATTATAAAAAAAGTTTAATGTGACCCAAGAACGCAAGAACTCATGGCATGCTTTTTTTGTCAATTTTCTTCATGCTATGCGAAAATTTTTTTAAAAAAATATTAGAAGAAAGAGTATGGCACAGTCACATTCACATCGGAGAAAATAAAAAATCAACAAAAATAAATAAAGACAATTTCAGGTAATCATTTCTTGTTTACATAGTTGTAGCTGGCTGGATGGAACGGATTTTACAAAAATAAAATATTTTTGAGGCAGAACCTGGTAATAACAATAGAAAACTAAGAACTTGGAGAGATCTATTATTTATTTGCAATATTAATAATTATATTAATCTAATTAATCTGAAATTTGAGTAGGCTTTTATGTTAAAATGAATTTATGACATTCTTTATCTTGAGTATGTTTAGTTTATATGTAGTTTTCTTTTGTGAATCAGAGAAATTAATCACAAACATATATGTAAATAAAACGCATGTCCTGTAACAAACGATAACAGGTCCCAGCGTTAAGTATGTCATTCCTGCTGATTGGCATCGGGAACTTCGCTACGACTCTCATCGTCATACCGCAGAAACTCAACGAACAGGTACAGTGGAACTGAGACAGAAATGGACCTCAACGCCGCCTGTGTGATGTAGATGTAGATAAAATATAAAGAATCGGGCAGATTTCACTGTCCACTTTCATTCACCTCCTATACAATGCGATATTAAATTTCTTAAAATATCATGTTATTATTAATAGTAGGAACGCGGGCTCCTGGTCTCTCAAGGTTGTATTTTAAAGTCTGCCCGATTCTCACAGTAGAGTAGCACATTATAGCTTTCGGATGACATCATAACGGTTATATTTGACGTAATCCGAACGCGGTTTTTAGTTTAGGATGTTTCAAACAACAGTAACGGATTTTCATACAACATATTATTATTATTATACTGAAAGATTTCCATCCAAACGAAAATGAAAACTTGTGCCTGCCAAAGGTCAAGAAGAAAAGATCTACAGCTTACTTGGGCTTTTTGATGTCCATTATAAAGGAGGTCGGCCATTTTGAATGGGATATTGGTACCAAGCTGTACAATGTTAAAACTTAGAACATTTTATACATCAGTGTTTCAGATCATTGAACTTTATTTGACTTTATCTATTAAACCCCCTTAGCTATCTAAGGGGGTTTAAATTACTTAACAGTGTGTAACTGTTAAGTAATCTAAACCTTGATCCATGATATAATAGCTTTTTGACTGCTTTTAATGAATTTCTTATTTTTCTACATCGTCCCTTACTAATATATCATCATAATAAACATGCAAAAATGTGTTCGATGCTAAACACGTTAAAACATATTATTAATTGTCTCACAAAAGTGAATACATCTCTAATGCATTTAAAGAGAATCGATTGTTTTTTTATGTTATATTAACATTCACTGCACTATAGGACATTGACACGTTCCTTTTTACGTAATTGTTTATGGCGAATTGTAAATTAGTAAATGATAAAATATGACAAAAAAAATACTTTTTCGCTAGCAACTGCTTTATACCTTACTAGCTGCGCCCCGCGGTTTCCCCCGCGTAAGTCCCGATCCCGTGGGAATATCGGGATAAAAAGTAGCCTAGTTAATCCAGGTCTCCAGCTATGTACATACCAAGTTTCATCGCAATGGGTTCAGTAGTTTTTGCGTGAAAGAGTAACAAACATCCATCCATACTCACAAACTTTCACGTTTATAATATTAGTAGGATGTCATAATTTATTCGTGTACAGTTCTGTATCATTTTGACGGATCTCCTTTTTACCAAAATCTTTCTTCATTATGGTTTTTGTCTGAAAGTATGTTGTATCAAAATGCATCTTTGGAAAAATATGGTATACATCTAAAAGATTTGCATTCTTTTATTGTTATTGTACAAATCGGTGCGACTTGAGTGGGAAAGATGATATAAATAATAAATTATTGTGGGTACCTTAGCATTATTCTTAGCTACGAGTTTATTTTCAGAGCTGCATCATATTCAATAAATACGGTTCAATCTTAATGCATTCGTATTAGTAGCGGTTACATATTTTACCTTGTACCAATTTGTACAATTTGGACCAATTCGTAGTAGATATTAGTTTTTTAAACCAGAGTATCTAGTATGGAAATAGCATTTTACTTTTTTTTCTAGATTAACCGCACGCGATTAAATAAAAAAACAATAAAAAGGACTTTTTATACAGGGTGTAAAATATTTAAAAGAATTGTGAGCATTTATTGTAGAATCAAAAAATAATTGTGACAATAATCTTTTTGAGCATTTTATATTAATAAATATGTTGCATTCTAAATTCACGGAAATGATCGCGTGCGGATTGTAAGATCTGAAACCAAATCATATATTATACGATTATTGCAAACTTGTTTTGATAAATTTATTTATACTTACATATTATTGTAAATGTTCTAAATATTAATTTAGTAGTAAATAAAATAAAAATACAGACTATTTACTTGCATGCGTCATAAAATTGCTTAGCATCGTTGCCTACTGGTCGCGTTCCCAGAAGGCTGGCAGCATTGCCACGTTGAATGGCAATTGCTAATACTCTGTGCAAGAAAAAGGTCCGCTTTCTGGCCATGAGAAGTGTCGATCAGTCGCGTAGCTAGTTTCTCATAAACGGAACGAGCACTCGGACCTCATGAGCTTAGCGTCTCGACCCCAAACAGCTCAAAAACATAATTAGGTACCGTTTATTGCATTTACGCGATTTCAGGCTTTCTGCGGATGATTATTGTATATTTATAATTATATTATTTCAATTATTTGTTACTGCTATCGTATTTTCTTAATATTTCATTTAATTTACTTTGTATTCGTCTTTAATTGGATTTAGCTCAGAATATTTTTTTTATTAAAATAACTTTATTAATAATATCATAAAGAGAGTGCATTTGTATATTTAAAAAAGAATGAACCAAGTTAGTGCCAATGAAATGCTTTGTTTTATGTTGTTACAAACATTTCTTACACAACGTTTTTTATCTATATCAAGAAGTAAATCGCACAAAATATTTTATATCTGTATTTATTTATCACCATAATCGTTATCTTATTAAAAACGATTATGTGGATTAAACCCCCGATAAGTGCTGAAATAGTACCTAGTTTTGTGGTATAAAAAGATGTATTGCTAGCTTATCAATTTTAACAACGATTTATAATTGTGTGCTTAGAAAAGTTACATTCAGGGTCCAAAGTATAAATTACTCGCATGGATACTTTTTTGTATTTCGTCGAATATTATCTATATCTATTTATTCTTTTTTTATTAAATCGATGATAATTCTCTTAATCGTTTTACCAATTGTAAAAGGTATTTATTTATACTTATATAAATAAATACTAGGCCTAGGGGTTTTCGATGATAATTATCAAGATAAATGCTTATTTTACTTAATTTATATGACTTTCATATTAAAATGAATAAATAAAATTGTGATGAGAAAAAAATATAAAATCATACATTATTTAAGAATTCTCATAATTTATTACTGAACTAAAGTACCTACTTTTAATGACAGACTGTTTTAATTGTTCAACATTAAAGCATTATTATCTTGAAAATTATCGGTTATTTTTATCGTCTTTCAAATTATATTTATGTTGCATGAGTTACTATGTAATTATAGATGATACGCATGTTTTGACCTAAATGTTTATTAGTTTTAATTTGTTTTATTAAGCCATTGTTATACAGGATGTTACAGAAAGGTGTAGTCATATTTTAGGGTCGTATAGTAGAAAATTCGTGATTTTTAATACAGAAATTTTATTTTGGAACATCCAAATTGAACTTAAAAATTGACCGATATATGGCTGACATAAATGAAACTATGGGTATTTATTTAATACTAAGGATGTTGAGATCCAGATCTCTGAAAATGTCTGCATAAAAAAATAAAAAACAAAATCATTGAAATTGACATGAAAATGCACAATATGTTCTTTAGAAATGTGCACACACACAGTACTAGGAAAAGTAACTTCCGAAAAAAAAAATACAAAATCAGTTCAATCTAAATCAACTATTTGTCGGCTACACATAACAATAACACTCCTAAAATTTGACCACACCTTTATGTAACATCCTGTATTCCAAACCAAAAAAGTTTGGTTTTAGTCAGGCGAACTTTTTGTGAAAATGCACGTTTGAAACGTTTTGCTAAATGAATATTCAGCCGATGAAAGTTTAGACAATTAATTAGTTTTTGTTGCAGGTTTTTAAAACGACGAATCGAAATAATGTTCCAGAGTTAATGTAAATTTTTAGGGACATTTTTTATGTATTTGACAAAACGTCGTATAATCTCGAACAGAATTCTCATTTCGTAGTTTGGAACTCTAGGGTGTCTGGGGGGGTTAGGGGTTTTTATGTACAACTATGGATCTGACCGGCATTTTTCAAAGTGTTTAATTAACATGCAAAAGCTTCTTATAAAAAAGATTATTTATAATTTTTAATAAACGTATTGAACATTTTAACCAAATATAATCACTTTTGATTACAATATTTCTTTGTAATAATGTTTCTTTAATCCAATTTTATATTAATGTTAAAATAAAAAACATTTTTGTTAATTTTTGGCACTTTGAAATACTAGACTTAAGGCACAAGGAGGTTTTAATTAATTTATTATGAGTGGTTTTGTGTGCATTTGTGTATGTATATTTAGTGTTATTATTGACATCGCAATAGAAGTCCGCACGATTCCTAGATGTAAAATTATTGTCTCATACGAAATATCGCCTCGTACTCATTAGAGAATTCTTTAATACTGGGATAATAGATTTATACGAAATAGGTAGATTAACCGTCCTAATTTATTAATTATTATAATGCTTACTATAATGCCAGCAAACGGTGTATCTTGTAGCACGACTAGTCATATTTTTAATCGCTGATTAACTGTCACTGTACAACATCAAACATAATATTTATTATAACTCTGTTATCATAACAGAGTTATAATAAATATTAATAAATACACATGCACTAGATCCTTAAATATTGATAATGTCAACGCATGTACGACTAGATATTATGTATATTTGTATCGGAAATATGTACCTAATATTTTATAGGACAGAAAGATTATCGTGGCCCAAGTTGACTAAAGAAATCGCTAAACCTAGTGATATTGTACTTATGCTTTGTATATTCGATGTATTTATAGGTTGTTTTAGCTCATATTTATAGCTGTGTTGTTTATTTATATGCATTGATAGAATAAATTTGTTTTTCAGCGACACTTGTGTTTTTACATTTATTTTATTTATAATTTGTTTGCACCGTTCAACAGATATCTTACCTGGCGGCTTTGTTTCTTACGTTGCACTGTTTCAACATGTACACCATACTGCAGACGTTACGCAAGAAATTGCAGGGAGGTTTGAAGCTACGGTACAAATTGCGAGCAATTGCCTACCGGCTATCTAATGAGATCGCGATATTGGTACGTGCATGTTGCATCACTATGGAGCGCTCTAAACTTTCCACTCTGCGGTAATCGGGTTGTTGCTGTTTACTCTTTCCACTCTGCGGTAATCGGTCGGTGTTTACATTCCATTGCCTATCGTTAAATCAAATACTTGTCTGTATTTATACATATATTTTTAATTGACTCGGATATTAATGTTGTTTTTACGTCACTACGGTCGTTGATAAAAGTTACTGAAAAGCTCTTTTGTAAAAAATACCTTTCTTTAAAATAATGTTATTATGTCTTAAGATATAATATTAATTATGTTAAATACAACCGTGCGACCCCCGTATAAAGTAATAGTGATAGTTTCGGTATTGTGTCTAGTCCATCTATTTATATAGTGCTAACGTGTTTTTCTTTAGAACTAGAATAATACTTCGTTTTGTGAACGATTCGATTTTAAGCTACTTTTTAGGCTGACCGTGCCTAATGTATACAACATTATTTTTAGTATACCCGAAACTAGTTCGACATGCCCCAGTAACTAGTGATTGTAGTGATTTAAACACATGTTATATTTTATCCCGAAACCATTGAATATTCAAGAGGGATACCCACTTTTATACAGCAAAATATTTGACAATATACATAATGCTGAAGAAGAACAGGACAAAATTTGTAGCTTGTCTCTATATGAGTTATCGCTATAAATATTTTTGTAAACTTTTGAATCAAAATGTAATTGATTTCTTTCGGCTTTATGGTATACAAAAATCTATGTTGTATGTGTTTATAATATACTAGCTGTTGCCCGCAACTTCGTTCGCGCGGTAATTTTGGTGAAATCTATCCTACGGGAACCCGTACATTTTTCCGGGATAAAAAGCCTATGTCCTATTCCAGACTATAATCTATCTTTGTGCATAATTTCACACAGATCCGTTCATCCGTTTTTGCGCGAAAGAGTAACAAAGATCCATTCATCCATCCTCACAAACTTTTATGAGTATAATAATTATATTTTAAAACTCTAAAAAACACGCTTTTATAGAAAATTCAACAAAAAAAAAAAAATTTAATCGAATTATTGCATTGTCATCGGTCTTTGTGCAAAATTTTAATGAAATCTGGCCATTTAAAGTGGGTCAAAATCGCGCCCAAAGGAGTCGGTTACAAACATACAAACAAACATACAAATGAAGCTAATATAAAGCGTGTAAAAATAGCCATTGACTGTTATCGCAGAGTGGTAGCAAATAAGTTTCGCTCTAGGTCATCTATTTTTTTTTTTTGTGAGTCAAAGTCCTCGCCTTTGTGACAAGTCATGTTTATTTCATCATAAGTACTATTATGTTAATAGAAAACAAAGATACATAATCAAGCTAATGACTTATTTCCTAAAACACTGTCTTGATGACTCTTAATTTTCTATTAAGAATAGGTACTTAAGTGGTGTGGTTTAATATAAAGTAATGGAATATAAGATTCCTTAAGGTGAAGGTTGTTATTTTAGGTATGCAACAATGTACATTTTATTTCATGATGTAGGTATACTTATCCTTCAAGCCACATGATGATCTGTTGTTGTGGCCGACAAGTGGCTTCCTTACAGAGTTAGGCTCTTCCTTATTGTTTCTTTAGTTCTACATTTGTTGAAACATTTTTTTTCTATAAGTACATAAGTAATATCAGCATAAAGTACTTTTTTTGTAAATTGTTAAAGATTAACTTTGATTAACGACTTCCAAATGAAGATTTATATAATTATAATCACATAAGTATTGTGGGTAAACGAGACATGTTTCAAGATATCATCCCTCTATCTTGATAAAGGGCCGCTGATTAGGGGGTTATGGCCGTTGGGTCCCCTATTACCGTCTCAAAAAAGGTTTATCTTTCGTCAGGTTCAGGGAAGGGAGTTAGGGGGGGGAAGGTTTCAATGCCTGGGGGGCAAGACGCGACGGGATGTTTTGCTCAGGGCTCCTGTTAGGTACGTCCTAGTCTAGTGGATTTCCCATAAATGCGTGTGTCAGTACAACCGCATATCTTCAGTTATTATAAGTGGCCCTATAAAATTAAATATTGACTGTTCGAAAAAAATATATACATTTAACTGTGCATGCGGTATCTGGCTTGAGTTGGTAAGTAAATATTCTGTAGAGTGTGATCATCACGTCATCCATGGAAATAAAATATGTTGATTACTATTTTGTGTTTCGTGGTATGGGTGTAGTGTAGTTTGAGAGTAGTTTTATCTCTATGTTGTTTTAATATTTGTTGTGACGCTCTGGGAACATGTTGACTTGTGTTTTTGATTTAGGCATATTAGTTTTTAAGGTTTTATACTTGTAAATTGAGCAGCTATTAAACAGAACAGGCCATAATAGCGATAAATATTAGTGTTTGCATTCACTACCCAACCTTTTGAATACAATTAAAGTGGTAAACAAACGCTGTAGGTGTTGGAGGGTGGTGTGAGTTATGTATGCATGAATTTTAGTATTATAAGAATGGTCATTGATTGAATTTTATTTATTTGTGACTAGACTAACTATACTTATACAGGGTAACTAGAAACTTGATATTCCTGGCAAGACGTGGTAACCAAAATGCTAACTAACCCCTTATCTATGGCTGGCCAAATTAAAGTTTTCTAGAAATTTGGAAAAATTAAATAAAAAAAATATTTTAAGGTCTCAGATTTGTCATATATCTCAGTAAGCTAATAAAATAGCTTAACTCGGTAATAATAAACGTAACCTAACACCCTCTGAGGGGAGGGGAGAGGAGACCGCTTTTGTTTCTTTCATTTTATTTCTTTCGAGTAGGGCCACTAAGATTTTTGAGAAGGGAATAGTTTTTGAACGGGCTCGTGACGCTCCTAATACTGTGCTTACCCTTAAGCGGCAAGATTGCTTGTTTGCCACTTTTATAGTTTAAAAAATTAAATATCCTATCAATTATTTTTTCGTTTGGGAACACATTTTTGCAATCGTGTTAAGCTCTATTTGCAAGTAACTGCATGAGGGTTGTTTTTTATCAATGATAATAGTATTAAGTAGGTATTTAACTTATGAAGTAGTGTGTGGCATGCCATTCAAGTATTTTGCGGTACGGCTTAGAGATTGGTGGAGGACGTGTGGTTATATATTTCTCTGGATAGATTTGAAGCAGGAAAATGCAGCCAAACAAAATTGTTGATGACTCAGGGCCGAACTTGGTCGTTGTAACTGTTGGTGGTAGGTATTATTCCACCGACATTTACAACATAATAACGTGCCTAACATTTATTTTTGTATTAGTAATAAGTTATTATAACTATTTTGGTCACACACACACTCAAATTTTTTGTTGTGTGTCTACACAACCATCTGTTTGAATGTGTGACGTGTACCTACACGTCCCAGTTTCTTTCTCTCTCGCCTTCGGTTTCTAGACAAATATATAATCACAAGATTTAATTAATAATGGCAATTAGTTTAAAGTTTACCTTTAAATTCAGAGTAAACATTTATCAATTACAGGATCAAAAATGGAGACAGAATAAAGTGGAAACGAAAAGCGACTAAATATGTCAGGCCTAAGGGTGTATTTTATTGTGATTTTATCATGAAATTTACGAATATTTGTGTCTAATAGATTGATGGACAATTCATATTTTGGTAATTTACGGTGTTTAATATTGTATATCTAATGGCGTTGTTTCTCTAATGTAAATATAGTTATTTAATACTTCGCTGGCTTTTTATTAACGGTACCGCTTTCTGGTGAACTAACCTGCATTTACTTCACGACTTTGTAGCTTGTTTTTTGTCATCATTCATCAATAATAATATAACAAATGTAAAAGTGACCACAGATCACAATAGTAGGTCCCTAAGTAGGTACTATTGTTGCACAAAAAAATATTTATGTGCATGTCTGAACACCTGACCATAATAAATTGTTGATTGATTCAATATTTAAGTTCCGTGTTGGAAAATATAAACAAAAATTATCTCACTTACTCGCGTATATTTCATCATATACTTACTAAAGAAGCGTGTTAATAATTAGTAAGTACCTTTCTCTACAGCAATTAATGAAATGAATTATTAACGTCGGACACAAAGGTTATCTACACAGATGGTGCTCAAACAAATAGGTAAGTAGAATAATAATTAGATTTGAAGACAAAATTTCGTAACAATTATAAAGAGCTTTTTTCATGAGAACTGAGAGTTATGCCGTTACAGAAGCATATACGCATAATTGATCACAATGTAAGTCAATAAGCTGAACTGAGTCGCAATAGCTGAGCTGGCTGAAGCCAGCTGGGTTAAGGTAACCGAGCTGAAATGAGTCAGAGATAAATGAATAGGGGCAAGATTAAGATAGTTTACGAATACCTATGTCAAATAAGCCGATAGAAATAATTTAAGCACACAAGATATTGAGAAACACAAGCATCTACATAAAACTAGAGATCGCGTGGTGGTCGAATTTCGACCATGGTCTATTTCATTGGCCAATATTACTTGACCTGTCATTGTATAGACTTTTGTACCATGACAGGTCAAAATATATACTAGACACTCATAGCTGTATGTACCGGTTTTTGCATTTTTTTTTTAACTTTGTAGCAAATATTGTTCATAAATTTTGGCATTCGTCACTTCTCTGTATAAACTATAAGTGTGCGAAATTTCATACTTCTCCGTCCACCCAATTTTCGTAAAAAGGGATCCAAAGTTTTCGCTTCACGTATTAATATATAGATAACATCTATACAATGGTTTTCCTTGAAAATACAATATAAGGTTCGTAATAGACATAAAAATAGTTTTTACGGTCAGCAACGCGAAAGCGACCCCTAGACGTCTTTGGGCTACCACGAAGCCTGTAAGTTTGTTTACGGTTTGTCTGTAAATACCTACGTATTAAAATACTTACAATACTCTTTGATATTTTAATCTCACTGGAGGTTTAGAGTTCTAGGCTCAATAACCTCTTCATTTCTGAACAGCTACCGAGATAACAAGGATGACAATTTCAGAGCCTAATTTAAAGGACGGAAGTAGAGAAATAGTAAATAAATTTTGTGATTTTCATATAGTTAACAGAGTCGACTTGCTCTTTGTAACCGTCACTCCAATGTTTGTAAAATGGCCTGGAATACAGAAATTATACACTATACAATTAAACACTAGGGAGTGTGGCAGTTTTTTTAATAGAATAACTGGAACTCTATTAGAAATCATGGAATTTGAATTGCTGACTAGGTACTAGGTATAGTCAAAAATACCAACCTATCTACTTACATACATATCATCAAGATATAATGTACCTTAATTATGATTGTATAATCTGATTACAAAAGCAGTTGATTACGCCCACCTCTGTATAATAAAAATTTAAAATTATTGTATGTACCTATATATCCACAACTCAAAAATCCCATCAAGGATTAGAAAAGAGCTGATGATCTTCGAACGGCTGAACAGATTTCCTTAAATTATTGCTAAGCACCCTCGATCAAGTCACCTTTCAAACAAAAAAACTAAATGAAAATGGTTCATCATAGCTCTTACAGACGAACCATTTTCATTTAGTTTTTTTGTTTGAAAGGTGACTCTATGATGCCACAGACACAGAAATACACAGATACGTTAAACTTATAAAACCTCTCCTTTATGCTTCGGGGGTTAGAAACAGATACGTTAAACTTATAAGACCCCTTCTTTTTGCTTCTGTGGTTAAAAAGAAATTGGATAGGTACAAACAGAAGGGATTCTTCTCTTATACAGAAGTCAGAATCCGTAGAGTTAGATTTCAGTAAGTCTAAATACATATACTTATGTAGAGCAGAACTACATATAAAATGTTGTTGAAGGTAACGTACACAGCTGAAGGACCATTGATCTACAGAAGAATGGGACTGCGACTATCTCTAAACTTTGGAGAACTTTAGTCCCTCTATATTTCTATAAGGTTCTTTAAATCTTCTTTTAGAGGGACATTGACATATTTATAAATTATTCAAACTATTACTGGGTAAATGTAAATATTTATTTTGTTACTGTAATAAAATAAATATTTATCTTTTAGGATAAGTATAGGTATTTGTCATCTATTTTTTAAATAAAAGTAATCGTTTTATGATGTTGCTAGATTTCAGTTTTGTATCTACGCTTTCGATAGATAACATGGTTATATTATGTTATGTTATCCATCGAAACCGTAAATATGAAGAGAAAAGAGCGTGATCTGTGATGTGAGTCTCGAGAACTAAAGGAATAACTTTAAATGAATTCATATGTCGCGTTAAGTATTAGATAGTCGATGCTTTTTTCACCAGTTGCCATTTTTTTTATGGTATATGGGCAAACGAGCAGACGGGTCACCTGATGGTCAATGACTACCGCCGCCCATGGGCACCTGTAACTCGAGTCACAAGTGCTTTGCCGCCCTTTAAGGTGGGAGTAGGAGAAGGGGGGGGGGGAGAGGGGAAGGACGGGAATAAGGGAGAGGGAATGGTTAGGGCCTCCGGTAACCTCACTCACGCGGCGAAATACAATGCAAGCATTGCTTCACTGCCGGTTCCTGTCAGGCCGTGGTATCGAGCGGAGTCGAGCCGGCCCATACGTGTCGAAGCATACCTAAAATAATATTTTCATTTTGGTTATGTATAGGTACGGTTCGTGCGAGACGATGTATACCCATTTAAAATGGGTATTTTGTCTACTTTACTAAGCCAACACTCCCAAACTAGGCAGAGCCTGTACAATGAAAACCAGGCTACTGATAAACATACTTATATATTTCTAAACAAATATATAATAAAGATAAATAACACTCAGACACAGAACAAATGATAATGCTCATTACTGACTTTTTTGACCTGGATGGGAATCGAACCCACGACCTCTGAGCCAGGATCACTAACCACTAGACCAATAGGGCAGTCAAAGGGCAAGGCCACGGCTGGTCCTCTAGTACGCCCTCCGATCAATCCAATTTGATTTTTAATAATATAAAAAAATTACAGACGATTTTGCCTACAAAGAAATTATCTCATTTCACCAGCTATATAAAAAAATCGCGCCCAAAGGAGTCGGTTACAAACAAACAAACATACAAGTGAAACTAGTATAAAGCGTGTAAAAATGACAACATATCTGTGATGGGAATATTCGTACAACTCCTTATAAGGAACTGGACGCATTGCGAATAGGGCTGTTTGCGTCTGCGTGACAATCTTTAATTTTTTTAGCTTTACCACAAGTTTAGCTTATCTTAGCAAAGTAGACATCACTTCCAAGGACAGCAATTTGCAACGGAAGAAAATGAGGATCACATCTGGTTATCTAGTTCCAGGATTAATTTAACTTTAAATGTTTTGTTTTATAACGTGACGTGTTTTATAGTAGGTATAAGTTGAACTGTCACTGCATAGTCTCAACATATTTAATATACACCTGTAACTTCTTGTTCTTATAGCCGTTTTCGCTTGTGGCAGACAGGGGCCGGACGGCGATGCGGCGTAAGCGGTTGAAATGTACCTACTAGCGCTGGCCGCTGACGAAAATTATTACGATTACACAGCAGTTAACAAGTTATGTTAGAGCAACAAGAATAACAAAATATAAGGCATTACCTATTTCAAAGTACTTTGTCACAGCACTAGTCACTTTTAGGGACGTAGCAGCGTGACAAACTACGTCATATCAATGTTAGTGGGAATAAACGAAGAGGGACTGACAAAAGATTTTAGTTTTATTTCATTGTTTGTTAAAATATGTAATAAATTATAAATGTTTTGAAATTTTACGAATAATTATATACTTACGATTATTATTCTAGGAAGTGGGCGTAATTTACCTAGCAAGATTTGATTAAAGACAGACACTGAGACAGGTCAAACCAAAACCATGAAAAATTGAGCAACAAGGTCGTAAACTATTTTCAAGTACAGTTTTGCGATAACATAGATATAGTTTCCTTTCTTACCCATCACTAGCTATCGGTTATTGCCGGCTGAAGCGTGGTGAGCACGTTAAATATTGTAAGATAGTGTTTCTATTATCGTTTTTCTACTAGTAAATGATTAATTTACCTTTCAATACTATGCAAATAAATGATTATAGTAGTTTTAAAAATTAACGAAAAACAACACAAACGTTATTTTTATATGTTTATTTTGTACTTCAAAAATGACGTGTTTTTGTTGGTCTTTGCCGACGGTGGCGTAAACAATGAAATAACAGCATTTAATCTTATATAATTTATATCATATTAATTATTATATACAACATGTCCCTCTTACTGCTACTTAAGAAAATATGTCCATATACAATATTGTATACATGAATGATGTGATGTAAATAAAAACTAGAAATGTACAAAATTATGCTTACTAGGAATTGGCATTTTGCGCTGAAGTTTTAATTTAACCGAATCAGTCAACTTTTAGTCTATTATTTACAAAAAAAAATTATTATTGCAACAACTGTTATTCATCTTGTTCATCAGCTGAATTATTACCCATACCTACATTTTCGTCTGGGTGATCATAATTACTATTTTCATTTACTTCTATTCGGGGTTTTTTCACTAATAATCCCTGCTTTTGTAACTTTTCTATTGCTTCTAAAGTAGTCCGTTTCTTTGAACATGTTTCAATTTCTTGCACTTGACTTTGTTTGACTTGAGTACTTTTCACTTTAATACCAACAGTATTATTGAGCCTACTTAACTGTTGCATAGATAATGTTTCAGATTTCACTTGCGTTGCTGTAACTATGGAATTACCTTTAACAACTTTAGATGTGCTCATGTAGCTAGAACTGGTTTGCGAGGCCGCTTTGACTTGGACCGTGGTGTCATCGCCGCCAGCAAAAGCTGGTATATCTGACACCGGTATTAGCGACTCCTTTGGTTTCTTAAAACAACTGAATGGTCCACTCACTTCGTCAGTATTTGGCCGCTTGGCAACCGCCGATACCATGGCAGAAGGCGAAAATTTTAAAGGTTTTCCTATTACTTGTTTGTTTGGACTAGATTTGGGCAAGTTAGTTTTCGAATTTGGTATTCTTGGAGTGCTAGGTCTTGTTACGTTTAAACCAGCTCTCATTGGAACGATCTGTTTCGATGGTCTCACGACAGTAGCGGCAGGCCTGACCTGAGCCACAATGTTATTTGGCCTGACCTGAGCCACAATGTTATTTGGCCTGACTGTTGCAGGAGCAGCTTGGCGAATGACTACGCCTTGAAGGTTTTTTGACGTACTTGGTCTCATACCTTGCACCTTTTGTGGCATTACTGGTATGCTCATCTGGCTAGAGTTTCTTGTTTCCTGTTTCACAGTTTGGTTGACTGTTTTTATAGTTTTTGTAACAGTCGTCGTGATTTCTTGTATCACCGTCTTTGTCTGAAACGTTTTTACAGTCACTTCCTTATTTACACACACTTTTTGATTTGAAGACTCATTAGAGGCATGGTCAACAAAATTGGCGACATTTTTTAAATTCCTACTTGTAGAGGTACCATCGTTAGAAGATTCTTTTATTAAATGTTTAGTAGGTTTAATCATTGTCTGTTTTGTCTGGTTCTTTGCTGATTCTACACTTTCTTGTGGCACTATTGGTTTAGGTTTCTCTGGCTTGTCAGTAGAGTTTGCGTTTAATGATTTGATTGTTAAATTTTTGCTTATATTTTTTAGGTTACTAAAGCATATGGTATTTTTATTGGTTGTAACTTCTTGATTAGTTTTCATCACTGCGCTAGCATTTATTTCAGATTCAAAATCTAATAATTTATCGTCTGCTTCATCATGTTCACTATCGGAATCATATGGGGATTCCACTATTGGTTCATTATCCCTGTGCTCTAAATCAGAATTATCAAAATCTTCATGATTAGAAATGTTGCCATCCTCAAGTTCAGTTATCTTAACTCTTCCAATATCCGAATCTAACTCATCATCAGGTTCATTTACATCTATATTAGAATCTTGTGAGTAAGGATCTTGAGATTTAATGGACTGACACGGCGAAGAGGTCCCAGATTTTACTGTTATATTTTTACCCAAATTTTTTAGTGCATTTTGTAATGCAACATTTCTACTTGACAACTTTTGATTACATACTTTAGCATTTGAAGGCATATCACCATCACATTTAAATACATGGCTTCCAAGATCATCATCTTCAGTTAGCTCTTCTTGTTTTTCAACTTTTATATGCTTTAGAACGGACTGCACTGGATGGTTTATTGATTTCACAGTTATATGTTTACTCAAATTTTTTAAAGGGTCTATAGATGTCGTTGTATCTTGCTTCGGTTCAGATTCGATACCGTAATCAGTTTCATTATCTGAATCATCAATATCGGAAATTTCTATAATCTCTTGCTCCTTGTGAATTTTCATAGTTGAACTACTTTGTTTAACACCTTGAGACTGCACATTTTTCTTAGAAGGTATAGGTTTAGTTGTTATATTAGGAAGATGTTTTGAAATGTTTGATTTAGAGGGACTATGCATAGTAGCATCTTCAATATTTTTACTTGATTGCACATCTAGTAATGATGCATTAACCTTACTTATGGGTTTTATAGTCTGAATGGTTTTCGTGAGGTTATTGACCACGTTAATCACTTTGGCTATGGGAGCAGGCTCGTCAGTTTCGATTTTAATTTTCTTTATTGTAACATTATTATTTCCACTGACATTTTTTAGTTTCGTACTGTTTGTAGCTTTTATTACCGCTGCTTCTTCGTCATCCTCAGATCCACTTTCAATACTTTTATTTGTAGATACTGGTAAAGATTTTATAGTTATATTTTTACTTAAGATTTTCAAAGCATCTAAAGTAGGATCTTTATCTATAATTGGTTTTGCTTTGCCCAATGTTATGTCGTTATCAGTATTAACAATTAAGCGGGTTTGTTCTTTGTCAACTTTTGTTTGAGGCTTATCGTTGGTTTTACTTTCAGAAACTTCCATCGTAAATACAGGTGCAGTATTTACCTGATTAACAGGTTTTACTGTAAGATGACTTAAATGCTTTAAAGTAGATAAAGAACTAACCGGTGATCGTATATTGGGCTCAGTTCTATTCTTATTGCTAGAATCTTGTATTTTGTTAATACGTTTGTTATCACCTTCAATGCCGTCAGCGTCTGTGATATTATTACTATCAAATATTTCAGAGTCAGATTCTCCATAGTCTGACTGATGCTGGTTCAAATGTTTATTGAATGTACAATTTAATGATTCTAACGCATCCTTTTTCCCCTTTAGCTTTTGCGAATTATCAACACTAGTTTTTTCCAAATTCACATTATTACTTGCAGTATGATTTGATTCTTTGGCAATGATACTGTTAGTATCATGCTCTTCATGCAACAGTTCAGTACTTTTATTAATAGTAATTCCTGAAGCTGTGTTTGTTGAACTAAGACTTGATGAAATACCGTCTTTTCTTTTTGAAGAAGATACATCCTTACTATTGGCCATAAGCGAAGTGTCGGGTTTAGCATAATTAATTTCTGCTTCGAGTACATTTCTTTCCTCTGTTTCTTCTTCACATTGATTTGTTGTTTTTGTCTCATTTTCATTTCGATCAGATTTATCATTATCTATAGGTGTCATTTTCACATCTTGCCCTGCCTCATTTTTAATCATACCCGGTACAGACTTTTTCACTATTTTTATCTGATTATTACTTTGATTTATTAATTTCGTCAACACTTCATTTGACGTTTTCAATTCCCTATTGGGAGCAGTTTTTTTTGCAAGCTTTTTTTGAGCGCCCTTAGAGGGTTTTGATGCACCTACTTTCACAACGACAATACCTTTTTGTTTTAATTTTTCTAATTCTGCTGAAGCTAATGTATTTGTAGATTTTTTATTATTTTTAACCCGTTTTTTTACAACACGGGTCGGTAATTCTTCAACACCCTGAAAGTCTAGATCTTCACCAAATACATCTTGGTTCATGCTTAAAAACTCATCAAGTGTTATAGCAGGTTTCTTTGATTTTTTATGTTTCTTCTTTTTGACCTTTCCTGAATTACTGTCCTCTGGTTGATCCATCGCCAACTCCAAGAACTTTTCCTATAAATACAAAATCTCAAAGTTAAAACTAGAATTTAAATCTATAAGATCTAAAGCATTCTAACAAAACATTTATTGTCTAGTGGCATATAGAAGTTCGTTATAAGGTAAAGTAATAATAATTATAGATGACAGACTGTAGTAGTTTTATCAGCATTTGTTTAACTTTCAATAGAATATGTAGTAAGTAAGTAAGTAATGTATAGTAAAGTATTCTGCAACATGATACTAACAATCCCCACTGCATTTACATGTGATTCTGTGTCTGTATCTTGAGAATGTACTTCTGCTTCAAAGTCTCCTCTGCTTTCGACTTTTTCTATCATTGGGGGCACAGTTTCCAAGGAAAAGTCCAATAAGTCCGCAAATCTGTGAATATGATGCGAGTTTAGAATTATAACAATACTCTTCATTAGTTGACCTGGAGGTCATGGACGCAGACTATACTGGCCTGAAAGGTCAAATAGCGTGACCTGAATGGATCAAGTAACCTTGAAGGTCAAAATGGTCTGATCAATTGAAAGATCTCCATGACTAAGTGGGGTTTAAAATGATGGAAGTAATTTGCGATGTGAGTGTGGAACTGACAATGACACATCTTAATATCTCGCGAGTATGGCCGCCTACACATCAGAACGATACGATTTCATATACTTACTCTTACTTATTTGTATATTATACAACTTCCCAACATTATCATTGGGCAGTTTTGTTCACCTAGTCTATTTGTAGCCCACCACACCCCATTCCTGCATAATTAAGGAGGTTTATTTATAGATACTGTTGGAGGGTTATAACACAGTCATAGACTTATATCACCTGGTTTAGTAGTAAGTTGGAGCAGCCACAGTAGCCACTCAATAATAAATAAGCATTTAATAACACAATACTTACAATTCATTTTGGGCACTATACAAGTCTTCAGTTGTATGGAAACTGAGATGTATTTCATAAGCATCTAGATGGTAGAATATTGCTTCACATAAAGGACATCTCAAAACTTCTTCGGGACACTGGTTCTCATCACTATGGTCATCTGTTATGTGTTTCTATAATAAACAAGTTAAAAACAAAATTTATACATCAATTTCTTTAATATTTAGAGAACTTTCTTTTAAATATATCTGTACAATTTTTTTTTTATTTACTTGTCCTTTTATATGAACAATGAACAACCCATTCATATTTAACTTTATATTGCTTGTGTCCAAAGTTTGCCTGTCAGAAATGGCTTTCAGCAATAAGGCTACTTTTAGTACATATTGTATAATAATTTGAGACTCCTAACACATGGCCGTCTGATCCTGTACTATGGTAACCAGACTGCTGATATACATACTTATATATTACTAAATACATACATATTATAGATAAATTATATCATCACACAAGTATTTCTCTTAGGTGTAAATCGAACCCATGATCTCTGGCTTGGCAGTTGTGATCACTGGACACCAACAGGCCTGTCATGTATGATGTACTAATAGTACTTCTAGTATAATTTAATAAGCTGTATTTATCATCACTTCAGTTGTTCAGCTCTTAGTACATTTTTAAAGAAGCCCAGTGTGATGACACAGCTTTGTTCTTTATTAAGCATTTCAAGGCCTGTTGCAGAATTTTGTTGAGTTCAATTATGTTATCCTTTGTAGTTATATTATTATTTCTGATAAAAAATCAATTGTTGGGCTATTCCACCATGCTCAGTATTACAATTTTTTATATTTTTATTCACAACATTAAATTAATTCCTAATTATATTAGTGTAGGTCCTTATTATGTGATTACAAATAAATTGAGGATATTAGTGTAGGTATGTACTTACAAATAAATTGACTTTATTTTCATATTCCTCTCCACAAAATGCACAGTAGTGGAGCTGTAATACTTCCTGGAATTTAGTCAACGGTACATGTAAACATAAATTTCAGTGTGACAATATTACAGATACAAACACACAAAACGAACAAATGGTTAATTACTCTTATTTCACTAATGTTGATCTAAGAGGACATGTGTAATATTGGTGTAAATATATTTAAAAATACAACCAAAATGTGAACCACCCACTTTTTTTGAAGTTAATTAAACATTAAGCAATATCTGTAAAATTACCTGATTGTATAATTTCAATTTTTTTGATATACCAACATCTGGTATGTCTGAGTCTTGCCGGTGGAAGAATTTGTTATGGTATAACATGGCTGAAGGTAAAAAGAAATCCACGTCACAGCAGTCACAGTGGAAAATTTTACTTTCTATCTGTTCTTGTCTCTCATGGCTACTTTGTATATGAATATTATAAGGGTGCTGAAATTTTAAAATAATATATATATATAATAAAAAGACAATATACCCATTTAGCACTGCTGTACTCATTTGGGTACAGTTAAACTTTGTATCTTCGCTTTGACATTTATTTTTTATAAAATTATTGCAGGCTTATATAATTTCATATTTAAAAAAAAATTCTTATTAAAATCCTTTTTTCGACATCTACCCTCCGTAAAGTGAACTGTGCTGGAAACTTAGTCGCGATTAAAATTGTATATTTATTAATATTTTGTGCTAAAATCAGCTCAAATAGCTTGTTAAAATCTACCATAAGTGATATTGTGAACTATTATAAACAGTCTCAGTGATTTTCAATTATTAAACACAATCTTGTGTAATCGAGAAATTTACGACAAACCAACGAAACTCTTTTGATAATTAATAACAAAATCAATTTAAAAATGAAGTGTTTCCAATGTGAATGTGATGTTAGTAATGATGACGGTGTTGTTCAGTGTGACGGGTGCAAGCGAAATGTGTGCTCCAAATGTAGCAACCTAACAAGTAGTGAGGCTAGGGTTATGGGGATCAAGTCGCGACGCACCCTTTTATACCTGTGCTCGCCTTGTCGTGAGGCTTTATTCCAAGTGCCAAAATTAAATACTTATGATGCAGCACGAGAAGAGCTTGATGACATTAAAAAACAACTCCCCAAGCAAATTCCCAGCCAAAGCAACCCAGTGTCCTTGCAGCCGACTATAAGTACCATCAATACAAATTCTATCATTGGTGAAATGGCAGAACGTGAGCGTCGAGCTAACAATATTATTGTGGTTGGTTTACAAGAATCCAACTCTGATGATAAAGATACTCGCAGTGCCCATGACGAATCTGTACTTAAAGATATCATAGAAGAAGTCACTGGAGATAGTCAAGCTTCAGCTAAAGTGGTGAAAGTGATCCGCTTAGGTCAAAAAGACAGCTCAAAGCCCAGGCCTATGAAAGTTGTTATGAAGAGTCGATCTGATGCTGTCCAAATTTTGAAAAACAAGGCCAAAAGCGCGTAAGGAGGTAAGACTCTATAATGACAGAACACCAGTGCAACGTGAAGAACTTAACCAGCTGCGCCAGAGCCTAAGACAGGATGAATAAAGGTGAGACAAATATCACTATAAAATATGTTAGCGGAATACTAAAGATTGTCAAGACAAAAAACTGAGCAGTATCAATCTATACACCAACCTCACATTTTACTATACCAACTTATGTTCAATATCTGCTAAATTTTACTTATTCGTGCTTGACATAAACACACAAAAACCCATATTCATCGTTCTTACAGAAACTTGGCTAAATAGTAATGACAGGAACGGTACCTATGCAATTCCAAACTACACTCTCTTTAGGAAAGACCGCAAAAAGAGGCCGAAGTCCGAAGGTGGGAAGTCCTGAGTGGTGTCCCCCAGGGCTCTGTTCTCTCACCTATCCTGTTCAACATTTTTACTACAGATTTGATAACATTAATTGAGTGGGAGTCTTGTTTCTTTGCTGACGATGGAAAGTTCTTTGGTGATCTTATCATTCAGTCAGGACAATTGCAATCAGACCTGGACAAATTACAAGATCGGACCAAGGAGTGGATTGCGAAACTCAATGCAACCAAATGCTCAGTTATGCGCTTAGGCAAGAATAACCCTGAAGTACCATACACAATAGGTGGCACTACAGTTGCATCTGTCAAGACACAAAAAGATCTTGGAGTAACCATGACCAACAATTTAAAATGGGCTGACCACATCAGCAATATAGTGAAAAAAGCAAATTCTTTTCTATATGCTATACAACGAGCGTTCCAACACATGACACCTTCAGTTTTCGTAAAAATTTATAAAACCTATGTCAGGCGCCTGTTAGAATATGGCTTCCAAGTTTGGAACCCATACCTTGTGAAGGATATTGATCTGCTGGAAAGTGTGCAAAGGCGAGCGACTAAGATACCGTATGGCCTGCGACATAAGACTTACGAGGAACGCTTAAGAATATTAAAATTACCGACATTAAAACATCGCAGGACGAGAGGTGATCTTATTGAGACCTATAAAATATTAAGCTCAAGATATAACCTTCCGAATGTCAAAGATATGTTCCTGCTTCAACAAAAAGCATACTCATGGCGGGGACACAGCCTCACACTCAATCGCTCACATTCGCAATCGCTGGTGGCCTATCACACTTTGAACAATCATGTTGTTACAACATGGAACAAGCTTCCAGAAAGTGTAGTGACTGCGAAATCAGTGAACAGTTTTAAGTGTCAACTCGACAAATGGTTGGAAAAATACAACCCACTGGAGTGAACAACCATATTAAAATAAAATGAGATGGTTAAATATACACGAACTTAAACACCATGGACTTTTACTCCAGTGCAGTGATGTGGACACATCAGCAAGTTGCTGCTCGTCCATAATTAAATAATAATAATACTAAAATATTAATAGTAGGTAGAGTAGGTATAGGGTAGATATCACAAACAAATAAACAGAACAGAATGTTGTCTCAACTAAGCGCACATTATTAGATGTTTACTAGAATATTTTGACTAAAATTCATTTTCACTAAATATCGCAAGATAATACTTAATCGCGGCATAAAAGCATAAATAATATAGAAGTCAAGTACATGTATAAGTGAAAATATATTCCGGTAAATAATGCTGTACTCGTCCCAGTAAAGTAGTAACTAACGTATGCAAATAAATTGCAGCTAGTACTAATTATGAGGGGCTGAAAGAAGACATTGCAGCCTTTTCAGATGAAAGTAATGATGAGAGCTAACTAATGATTTCGTCATTGCACCCCCACCATCAAATGTTGTGGTGACGGATGATGGAGATGGAGCTGATTGGAGCTGATGAGAAGATGGTTATTTCGTAATTGCCACGATATATATTTCGACCGCATCTATATATCGATTATACATGCGTTCGGAATAAAAATGTTGTCAATTGATAAAATTAGAAGTCGATAAGAAAAGCCGCCGTATAGTGGGGAGAGGGGCAAGGATTGTATTAATGCACATAGGTGTGACACTGTCTAACAAAACCACACTTACTTTCATAGTGAACAGTTTCCCGCACCACGGGCAGAAGTATTTGACATCGTGATCTGGGTGTACCTTGTGTTTGTGAGTTATCGCCTTTGATATCGTTGGAAACATTTGTGAGCACACGTCACAACTAACCATTTCGGACTTCTCTTTAGCTTTTTCATCGGACACTTGTGGATCATTTCCAAAGCGATTTTTACTCTTAAACTGCGGATCAGCGTGCTTCCTAAACATTTAATTACAATTCAATCACAAATTTTTACGTCAAGATTATGCATAATATTCTGACATTATGTTTACACACGAAACTAATAAATTTACCGAAAGTGAACTTGTAACTCCTCCTTATTGTCGAAAACGTCCTTGCAAAATATACAATTGAAATTCTGTTCTGTAGTCATGTTGATGTCGAGTTATAATAATTCTTCAGCAAAGTACGCTATTCCCTCAAAGCACTTAACCCATTGTAGATTAATGCACTGCATTTCTTGTACAGTTAAATATTTTTAGCTCAGTCCCTTTATAATTAGTTGTAAACAGAATTAACTTAAAGTCATATTTCAATATCAATGCATTTAACATCAAATCCAAACAAAACGCAGGCCATTTTGTAAGTATTTATTTATTTTCTTGCAATAATCTGCAAAACGTACTCTACGCACGCTGCAAATTTATCGATTCAAAGTATGAAATAGTCGATTATCTCCTTTTACAATGAATCCTTTTACAATATAAAATTAAATATATATTTATTATAAATTCTACTAGAAATCATGACTAATAGTTATCAGTAGTAGTTATATTAGGTATATGAACATTTAAAAATATTTGTACAAAACTTTTTAATGTCTGATTTTGAAATAATATTAGATCTTTACACGGGTCACACTGACTTTCAGTTTTTTGGTTTAATAAAAAACGGAATGACACTGCCTGGTCATATTTTTATTGCTTTTTAAGCACCGACGCATGCGATGGAACCATTGACTGAAGCAGTGAGCCCACTCTTCTTCAGGGATCTCTTCCACGCCTTTTTCAAACGCAACCACAGCATCTTCAGGGATCATAAAACAAATTCCTCTAAGTTTATCTTTTGTTATTTGAAATAAATATAAGTCACAGGGTTGGCACCCTGTGACTTTTAATTACCTGGCGGTCGGGACTGTAAGGAGGATGACTCACTAGCTCCACACCTTCGATAGACAAATATTCGATAGTCCGTCCAGCGGAGTGTGCTGGAGCGTTGTCGTGGTGGAGGAGGATCCTGCTTCTTGGGCGCTGCTGTCTAACATTTTCCACGATAATTGGTAGACAATGACTGACATACCAATCTGCAGTAACAGTCCTTTTATCTTCTAGAATGATTGTTGCGAAATGACCCGTCCGTCCATAGAATGAGGCAATCATCTTTTTCCCTTGACTTCTGGCCTTCTTTACTTTTGTCGGCAAATCTTCGAATGGAAACATCCATTGCGTAGATTGTCTATTGGTTTCGGGTTCGTAACAATATATCCAGCTTTCATCAAGTGTAACGCTGTGATATACGGCATTCGAGTCACCTCCGTCATACTTTTCAAATGACGGAATTTTTGATCTTCCGTCAAATTATGAAGTATCCATCTAGTACAAAGCTTTCTGACGCCTAAATGTTCATGTAAGACTTTTGTACTTGGCTTAAACCAATGCCTAAAGCTGCCCGAATTTGTTGATATGTCACCCTTCTATCATCTTCTATCATTAGCTGCACAGCGCGTATCTTCAGTAGTCGCCGTAGAAGGACGTCCTTCTCGAGAATCATCAGTGAGTTTGCTTCGACCACTTTTAAACTCATTAAACCAGTTGTAAACAGTGGCATGAGATGGGGTTTCGTAACGAAATGCCAATCGAAGTCTATCGTATCATTGTTGTTGAGTAAGACTGCAGCGAAAGTCGTAATAAATCATGGAGCGAAAATTTTCTCTAGTCAAATCCATTTCGATGCACCACAGACACCTTTTGAATTGCCACCAATTTGAAAAAACAAATTATATATGAAATCATTAAACATCTACTGATTCCCAAAGAGCCCCTAATTTTAAATTTAAATACACTTTTCATCGGCTACTTACTGGCCTATTCTAAAAACTTTCAGTGTGACCCACGTACATATGGCCTGTTGGTCTAGTGGTTAGTGACCCTGACTGCTAAGCCAGAGGTCGTGGGTTCGATTCCCACCCAGGACAAATAATTGTGTGATGAGCATGATCATTTGTTCTGTGTCTGGGTGTAATTTATCTATAATATGTATGTATTTAGAAATATATAAGTATGTTTATCAGCAGTCTGGTTTCCATAGTACAGGCTCTGCCTAGTTTGGGATTAGACGGCCGTGTGTGAGATGTGTGAAGTTATTATTATTATTATTATATAGAATTGGTGTTTTGTCAAACTGGCCACTTCGATCTCAAATATCTGGCGTTTAGTTTGGAATTCCATATTTAAATTAATTTCAAATTTAGGCTTGTATATTTATATGTTTCGAATTTAGTGATTCGTTTGTATTCAAGATTTTTCTTTGACATCGTTTTGTTCACAATAAGGAAAACTTAAAATATCGTTTTATTTGCGAATACGAATCCCGCCGTAGCACTAGCGCCATAAACTAAAATATATAATACTGAAATAGACTGGCAACTTCTTTTGTGTAGGTCAGCGCCTCTGAACGTGAAGCAAGGGAACTACATTTAGTTCCCTACTTCACCTATAGAGGCACTGACTATAGGTGTAAAAAATAATATACATATAAGTAATATTTATTTATTAAGTACATAACTTTATTATTGCCACGCGGCTGACGCAGCAATGGCGAGTAAAGAATATATACCTACTTAAAAAATTGCATAATTTTATTAATAAAGTAAATAAATAACTATAATATTTTAACATAGCATAACATAGAACTCGTAATAACGTAATTTAACATGATAAATAATTAATAACATTTTTTTAGTAATAACGTACATTTCTTCTTTTTTCGGCAATTTAAAAATGACCATTGGTTCTCTGGTTCCACTCGTTCACAGCACAATAATTACGTTTTTTAAGTAAATACCTTCCATGCGACGTGCGAGCACTCAGCGCTCAGGTATACGTGTGACGTCCATACCGGCCACTTGTAAATTCGACGGATCACGGTATGTCCAAACGAAAGGTATTTAAAACGCGACCGTAGCGAGTTTCTTTGAACAGGGGCAGTTTTGAACAAATATAATTAAGTTATTTGGAATAAAATTTTAGTAGAATATTTTTTGTGTAATCCCAGCACTCACTCACACGACTATCACTTCAAATCACTTGTAATCGCCGTCACCGCCGGCGCCAACGCTTGACACTACTTGACAGTGCGCCTGCGCAACTTACTATCATAGGATATTTTATTTTCGGGTTCAAACTAATTAATTCTAAAGCTTTAAAAATAAATGCATAAGGATCTGATAAACTCATTTTGAGGTGGGTAACCTTTGAATGTATTTTAAAGCTGCCCCACATTTGTCTTGAATACTAAAGTTGGGATAATTGTCCTACCTATCTGTTTATTTTAAGGTAATAATGGTTCGGAAAAAAAGGAGTGAGCGAAATCGACGAGCAAGTTGTGAATTCTAGGTGTTGGGTTAATATTTTGTTAATTCAAAGTTTAACATTTTAGTTTGTTTTTAATTCTGTAAATTTATTGCTTTCACTCTTTTTAAATTTTTTTGGAAAATTTTCCATTACTCAATGTAGGTACAATCAAATGGTCAGTACATTAAACTCCGTTGTGTTTTATGTTGTGTTTTTAATAGAATTTAGAATAATATAAACTTGTTCTCAACTTTTCAATGTTATTATGTTATCAAATTTCCTAATGTTATTTCATTGTAAAAAATGTTCCTAATTTTATAAATAAAATTAGCTGTTGCCCGCCGCTTCGCTCGCGTGTTAATTTTTTTTTTATTTTTAACAACCGTATAGCACGTCTTTATAAGCGACATATTTTGTTCCCTTTTGAGGCTAAAATTAATACGATACTTACAGAGTTCATTCTGGAGTACACACAATGCCATCTATAGAGCGTAGATGCAAACTTATTTATAATATTTTTCTCAAATGTATGAATCTTTAATATTGAATTTCATGCTTCTTCCTGCAAATGTAACAAACGTCGTATATAAACTTACAACTCCTAATTCATCCTCTTAGAGTAAAATAAAAAAAAAACGCAGATATACGTGTGCATTTATTTATAACCAGAATTGCTGAAACTAAATTTCCGACGTTAATTTCAATTTATTGTCCACTAAGATAAGGTTACATTAAAGATTGCAATATCACAAAGCGGTCAGAATAAAAATAATTCTTAGATAGGACACAATATTCAAAAAAATGTTCAAATCTGCCCGCCCCCTGCTGTCTCCCCTAATCATTGCAACAATTAATAGGAAGCATGTTTTTCTTTGGTTCTCATTAGTTACTGAGAGATATTGACAAATTATTATAATCAATTTACATTATTTTCAGAAATAAAGTCAAGGAAACATGGCTAAAGTAATACATACGTTATATTTTGCTAAGCGGATGTACTCTGGAGTGCAGAGTAAAGTAAAATCTCAAAAATATGTCTTGACAAAGTACTTTCAAGGGGAACCTAAGAAAAGTGATTTCAAAATTGTTGAAGAGGATATTCCAGAATTAAAAGATGGAGGTGATCTATTGTAAAGCTGTTTCGCTTACATTTACTCAAACTTAATTTTTTGAGCTCTTTAAGTCAATTATCGCCTACGAAGGAAAGGTGTAGCGCTATAAGCATATAATATACGCTTATAGCGCTATGATATTATCATCGTAGACACCGCTTGCTTGAAGATTAAGCGAAATTATTCCACTACTTTCGCGCTTTTCCGCAAACTCGCGAACGACTGACTCTATGGTTTAAAAAAATATTCTTTGTCGTAAATACGTTTGATACAACATTGGTCATTTGCGAGAAGACAGGCGACTGTAAGCGAAAGTTTTTGAAATAATTATGCCATCTTAGGCTGATTTGCTGTCCTAGTCGACTGACCCCCACCCAACTGCCTGTTGGTCTAGTGGTTAGTGACCCTGACTGCTATGCCATAGGTCGTGGGTTCGATTCTCATCCGAGTCTGGGTGTTCTTTGTGTCCGTTGTTTGTATGTTTGTAAAGCCCGCCGCGACACACTAGTAATTCCTAATGCGGGAGTTGTCTTTTTAAACGAATATTGGTTGACTGTCCTAATCACTAGTTTTCTCTTACTCGTACAAAAGTACAATGTGCCTTCGTAACTTTAATTGCAAAAGGATATGAAATAAATCTAAACATATTTATCTATAACTATCTATAACATAATATATAGGTTTATATTTTAAAAGGTGTGGTAATTAAACTTTGAATAATATCTCTATTCATGTTCTTAACTCTTTTACTACTTTAACTACTTTTTATAACGAAGTACTTTGTAATAGAGAATTTTTTCTTTCAGAAATACTGGCTGAAGCTGAATATCTCAGTGTTGACCCTTATATGCGCGCCTATATGATCGGATATAAGCTACCCGTGGACATGATAGGAGAACAAGTAGCGAAGTGTGTGCCCATATAAACAGGATGTGTATTCTTCATAATCTTTGACACAATTTATGATGTTCATTGTTTTCAGAATCATAGCTAGCCGCAACAAAAAATATTCTGTTGGTGACTATGTTACTGGATCTTTTGGGTGGAGAACGCATACTGTTTGTAATCCTGATACACTATCTAATACGACGGGATCATGGCCAGTTACGCTGATACCCGATATTAATCCGTATCCGGTTTCTTTGGCTCTGGGAGTTTTGGGTATGCCTGGGTGAGTATTTTATTGTATGAATTTAGAGGTAGGCACTCTCATATTATAACCAAGTTACAGTCAAAAAATGAAATACAATGTACAATAGTTTGTGGAGAACTCTAGTCAGGTGAAATTGGGTTCTAATTCGCTCATTTAATAAGACTTACTTATGTCATGACTCAATTTGTTCTCGAGTTTTTGAATTAAAGTATTCAAATACATGAACTGGCGCCAGTGTTTCATCGATAAACGTAATCGTGCTTACTTCTAAAAGTATCACCTGGCTGAAAGAACGGTTTCATGTATTTGTTTCCCCCTAGTGTAAGTAAGACTTAAGAAGACCTTGAAGTCTAAAAATATTAGCGCGGTAATAAAAGCGCGGTCACTGTATATGTCGGACATCCGAAAGTTTGAAGCCATGTTCGTTCATTTTTTATTAGTTTGCATGCTTAGAAATTGTAAAAGAAAAGCCAGCCTTGAATTTAGAAGTGTACTGTTTCTAAAATATGAAGCCAAAAAATAGGTAGCCGCCATGCACAATAGATAAAAAGGAACAGGAAGTTGGCGGTGCTGCCAATTGCCAATGCCAATTTATGAACATAATAATTAAGTTTTACCATATTTAACACTTAATTAAATACAGAGTAGTTACAATAAGTACAATATTTAACTAACAATAAGTTATATTTAAATGTCAGATATTTATTTCTAACAGAAATAATATCACTTGCCAGATAAAGCGTCACTCGCAATTGCATGGACGTGACTTACGGAAGCGTGTGATATTTAATTTTAAGTTTAAGTCGTGACTGAGTTGAGGATGTGAGCTGTAATCTCAGTTTGAGGGTTATAAACCAAGTGGTGGTCACGAGAAACAGAACTCCTGCCTCGTCTAAACATTTTCAGAAAGCAATAACGCCTGTTCCAAAAGAGAAAAAACCTGGTAAGTGCGAGCGAGTCTGACTCGCGCACCGAGGCCCCGTGGGTTCCGTTAGAAAACAAACTTGTATGTACATAGATAGTCCATCTCGGGAATCAATTCTCGAAGATATTTGCTCGCCTTTTCCGAAAGATAAATTTAATTTTGCGGTACTAAAAACACTCTCTCATACAAAGTCAACTTTCCAACCGCAAAATATAAGTTTGTAATCACAAAATAAATTTTTTTTACGTGATGTAACAACAAATTAACGACTATCAGTTTCTTCCCTTTACTTGTGCTGCCAGACCTTGCTTCTTACCACATTTCATGATTCTAGGTCAATGAGAAATACCTTATAGGTTTTGATTTACCTGCGGAATGCTCAAATTTGTTAAAATCTAAGGCTCAATAGCCGTATCTTTTGATTGCGTTGACTTAAAAGTTTGATTTTTTTACAGCTTCAAGGGACCGCATACATAAGTATTTGGTATTAATTTCAACTTGATGCGGGTCCTGACAGACAGACGGACAACAAAGTGATCCTATCAGGGTTCCTTTTTATCCTTTTGAGGAACGGAACCCTAAAAAGGACACTTACATTTCCGGCTGAACATTTCAACCAATACATAATTATATTAGTACCTTCTCTGCTAACAAATTGTATTTTTTTTTTGTTTTAGTAATACAGCTTACTTTGGGTTAAAGGAGATATGTCAACTGAAACCAAAAGAAACTCTTGTTGTAACTGGTGCAGCGGGTGCAGTTGGGTCACATGTGGGTCAAATTGGTAAAATACTTGGTAAGACCAAACTCCTGCTGTTATTTTTTTAATAGTTTCTCTTTATGGGTATTAAAAAAGTCGTAAACCCACCTTAACCTCATTAACAGGGGTTAACGAGGTTAGCAAGTGTTGTTTTCAGTCAGGGCTGATTGCATATTTTAGGATTGAGTAGGTACATGGCATCTCGTTGGTCACAGGATTGGATTTTTTTTTCTTATAAAAGACAACTCCCGCATTAGGAATTACTTCTTCTACAAAATTACAAACAACGGACACAAAGAACACCCAGTCTTGGGTGGGAATCGAACCCACGACCTATGGAATAGCAGTCAGGGTCACTAACCACTAGTCCAACAGGCCAGTCATAATTTAAATAGTTTAAACTATACCTAACTTTTCGTATCAAACTTTTTAGAGTATTGGTAGTGGGATAAATGTTATATTCAGGATTTGTGCAGTTGATTAACCATTGTTAATTCATAACTTTAAGCTAAATATATTTGTTATGGCCACGGACCGGCAATTAGCCCTGAGTAAATAGCTTCCTCTATTCTAGTCGATTATACTAACATATTGTTTTTGGGCTGTCACCCAAGGACTTATGTAATTGTATGTTATATTGGAATGAACTTTGGATTAAATAAAGTATCAGGATATCTTTGTGAGCAACCCAAATTGTAATATAACACTAGCTTTCCCTTGCGTGTAACTCCGTTGCCGTTTTTTTTAAGTGGCATTAACAAAAATAAAAAACAATATATATCTAGTCCACAAATAGAACATTTCATTTGTGAAATAAAACGTGGATACTATTCTAACTTCTGTCTGATATTAAGCACTATGAAAAATAGTACCTAATTAAAGACAGAAGTTACTTTTGTCAAAATCACTATACCTACTTATAGTGCATCGACTATTTTTAGGTTGCCGCGTAGTAGGTTTTGCTGGTAGTGATGAAAAATGTCAGTATTTAGAAAAGGAATTGGGCTTCGATCGTGCCTTTAATTATAAAACTGTTGATACCAGAAAAGCTCTAAGAGAGGGATGTCCTGAAAAGGCTGACTGCTACTTCGATAATGTAAGTGCCCTTTAAGAAAAAACTATTTGATTGAAAAAAGTATTTTATGTGTATATGTGTTATAACATTATGATTTTCTGTTAATCTCAAATTAATATGTTAAATTTGCAGTAAAATTTTACTTTCTTTAATTTACTACGACTGCGTGTTACATTGTGAGATTTTGTTGAAAAAAATTACTCAGGGGTTGTTGTTAATATCGTTTTAACAAATGTAATCAGTTCTATTCATTCTGCAGAAAAGATCTATCAGTGCCATTTATATTCTACGTAGTCGTAAATCCACGAAGCTAAATAAACTAACACCCTGACGGTGCTTTGTCAGTAGGTGTATATTTATGAAAATATTATGTAAGTATGAGTGTTACAAAAAATTGCAAAGAAAACGATATGAAAGACATAATTATGTTACGAGCCGGGGTTCGGGATTAGATAGGTACACCAATTTATAACGAAATAGACACAATTTGTTTAAATAATTAGCAATTAACACAATTACAAGTCACTGTTACAATTCTCACTATATCCATTTCTATTCACTTGTGCTATACGCTATACTTCGCACTTGTTACTTGCAGTATCGCTCAACTAGAACTGAATGTCTATACCACCATACAACTTCCTTATATATTCAGAAAAACATCTCAGAATGTTCGTGAACTTTTCTGAAACATCTCGTACAATCTTCTTGACTTGACCGTTGTTCGAACTTCTAGAAATCAGTAGAACATTATTTTTCATAGACAGATTAGTTCCATTATTTGTCAAAAGATGGTGCCGAGCGTCTGACATTAGTTTCCGCTGCTCGTGACTAGATGTCGCCCGCGCGTCAATTCATGGTTCCGTAACAATTATATTACCAAAGAACGAAATAAATTAGTTCAACCAAAATTTAGATTAACAACAATGCAAACAATTTTAATGGGGTAGTTTGTTAAATCTATATATATATAAAAATGAATCCCTATTTCCCTTGGTCATGGCATCACGAACGGCTGGACCGGTTTCGCTAATTCTTTTTTTTTGTGTTTGTTATTGTCAGGAGAAGGTTCTTATGAAAGAAAAATTTAAGAAAGTTGCGCAGAAAATTAGAAAATTTAAGAAAATTTAACGACCATATTAACTTTTCTAATATAACCTTAGCGCTTTGACATTTTTTTTTTATCTTGTGGAAACCCCCACGGGTCATCACCTCACCGGAGCTAACGGTAAAGTGGTATGTCGGAATCGAACCGGCTAAAACCACACGGTGTTCCGTCACAAGTGGGTCTATTGCAGGGGGACCCGGGTATACCCTACCCGGAAGGAGTCCTCCAGGAACCCCTGCAGACCTTGGCCGCCTTCAGCAGACGACCACACCATGGAGTACAGGGGGCCTTACCCCCCTCCAGATCAGAGAGGTGCGCATGGAACACGTCGCGCGACCATCTCGGGCCTACTTCTGCAAGGGTAACGGTCAGCCCGACCCGTTACCCCCAGGTCAGCGCTCATGGAGGCCGGAGATCATTTTGCGCTCTCCGGCGCCTGGTGCGTCTTCTGCGGGATGGGAGAGTGCTTGTCCTCTCCCGTTCCCGTTCCGCCGCCTCTTTAGCCAACATAACCTCCTCGCAAAACGAGACGGTTGAATCCCACGCACTCTCACTTTGGACCATGGACAGAACCATGGTCTCTAGCGAGAGGCTTCCCACCCCAATAGCTGTCGCGAGATCGTTTCGCTGCTGCGTCCATGCTGAGCACTTCACCAAAGTGTGGAGTGCAGTATCCTCGCGACAGCCTCCGCAGTAGTCGCACGCAGGCGATGGCTCCCGGCCTATGCGACACAGGGACTCACCGAAGCAGCCGTGTCTGGTGAGTACCTGCGTCAACCGATAGGAGAGGCTGCACAGGCCCCCTCTCCAGCCAATCCTCCATGATGGGTCTTACCGCCACAATTGTGGCGTGCCCTGCGCTCGGTCGCTCTAATCGTTCTTTCCACTTGGCAGCGCTTTTGAGATAACTGTCAGTCAATATTCATAGTTAAGACGGGACAACGTCCTTCGGGGTCAGCTAGTTCTATAATAAAATACCTCCTCATTTTGTTAAACTAATGAGAAGAAATTTAAAACTTGTATAAAATGCTCGCTATGAAAACGAGCATATTATAGACTAGAAGATTATTTAGCTGATAAAAAATATTGATTATTATGTTCACAGGTAGGAGGTGAAATAAGTTCACAAATAATGAGCCATATGAACAAATATGGTAGAGTAGCAGTTTGTGGTTCAATTTCGTCTTATAATGATATCAAACCTCCCAAAGGTAGGATTCTTATTTTGTAAAAGTTAAACCTTTGTAGATTAACTACTGCACATAAAGACATTTACTTAATTGTTATTTAACCTACGACCTTTAAATTTTATACATATAAAATTGTAGATCAGTCCGTTTTCATTTGATGTGCAGTTCTAAAAACTGCACAGTGACCGTCCTAATGCGGTTAAAATCACACTTCATCAAAGGTGCAAGACTGCAAGCACTTTATCAAGGGTAGGTACGTATAAACAAACATTGAAGGGTGGTCCAGTAGGTTCAATGAAAATCCTTAATTTTCATTGTAGGTCCTTAAGTTTCACTACTTGGTGAAGTGCTTTTAATTGCAAAAAATCTAATCACAGTAAATAATTTCCCATAAATGTATTTTTTACGCACTATAATTTAAAACAATATACATACATTTTGGCAAGTAGGTTTTCTTTATTTATTTTTAAACATAGTTCCTCATGTCATTGTTGAGAAAATATATTTATCTATTTCTATTCTAGTAATTTCTGTACCTACATAATAATAAAATTTCAAAATGTTAACATTTAATAATTTCCTTGACATTTCAGTTACGATAGTTCAACCCGCAATTGTATTTAAGGAACTGAAAGTTGAAGGATTCCTGGTGAACCGTTGGATAGACCGCTGGAATGAAGGCATTAATGTGAACCTTAACTGGTTTCGCGATGGAAAATTGAAATATCAAGAAAAAGTATATTATGGCTTTGATAATATGGTGGATGCTCTTGTGGGCATGCTTAGAGGGGAAAATACTGGCAAAGCGGTTGTTAAAGTAAAATGATAATGGCAATAATTCCTAAAAAGCGTGGTGCCTTTGGTTAAAACCTTTAATAAATGAAGTTTACATTGATCGTATTTATGTTATATTGTGTAGTTTAATTTATCATCATCCTCGCCTCTTCCCAACTAAGTTTTGGGGTCTGCTTTCAAACTATGAAACGGCCGAACTTCGATATTTTACGTGAAGCGACTGCCATCAGACCACAACCCAAGTACTAGGCGATATCGAAGTTCTGTAGTTGGACCAGGTTTTCGGATTTTTTAGGGCTCCAACTACCCGTAACGAATGCCTCAGATGTTCGTATGGCAACCGGGACCGACGGCTTAACGTGCTCTCCGAGGCACGGAGGGGTCTCAATGTGTTAAGATTCCTACCTAAGACTGACCTATCCTAAGACTGACCTATATATCATTTAAATTTTTGTTTAGAACAGTATTTGCTTACTTATACTGTCAAACGAAATCAGGTAGGTTGGTGTTTACAAAAACTCATAACTTACATCAAACTTCGTAATCAAGGCTTATGTGTAAAGTAAAACATTTTTCAAACGGGTTTAAAATTTTTGGTAATGTTATTAGGTATATGGCGAGATCCCTACTGTGTGCAATTTTGGCATTTCTTTTTCTATTTATTTTCTCGGGGAAAAAACTTAAAAAGTTTGCAAAAATCATATATTTGCAATAATTTGACTAAGACTTGTAAATCTGTATTTCTAAGACCGGTTACACCACAAAATGTAATTGACATAATAAAAGTTTTAAAAATTAAAAAAATTACAAATAGTGCAGGTTACGCCAACATCATAAAGCCTGTAGTGAAAGAAAAAATTGTTAGTAACAATTTTCTTTAAACATGTGGTGAAATAAAACAGCCCAATGCGGGCGCATTGCAGTAAGCGGATGTAAGCTAACTCCACCTATCGAAAATTGTCTTCAGTATAATTTTGGGGCTGTCGCGCAGACGTCTGAGCATGGAGGTACACCGCTCACGAACTACAGAGCCATTGGTATGTGCCTCTGCAAATTAGCGACAAGGACTCCAGTGATGATGCAACCGAGTCATTTGTTTCTTTAGAAGGATTCAGAAGGGTCTGGCGAATTCAATATAGAGCAAAAACATACTTCAACATCACCTAGTAAAGGCGATCTAAATTACGAAGCAATTACTGATACTGCATCGCGCAATGATCCAGTATCAACGGTTGAGCTGCGATCCACCACACATGACCAAATCTGTCGAAGGATTCTCCCTTTGTCCTTGGTCGAAGAAACGTGGTGTTGTGTACCTCCAAAGGTATCACAAGGGCATCAGAACTGGAGTATAGTTTAAGCAAACATCAGTAAGGCTATAAACTCTGCTCTTCCAGCGAGTGCGCAAACTTTTTCAGAGATAATCCTTCTATGTGGTTCGATACCATTTTCCATCGCTTTGTTGACCCAGAAAAAAATAAACACAAATTTGATAAATGCAAATAAAGAAACCGATTTCACGGAAGTATTGTCTGCATCAGCTATTACTATTAATATGAGCCATGATTCGGGATTAGAAGTACACCAATTTATAACGAAATAGACACAATGAAACGGCGGCAGCGATAGCGTAATGGCTAAGGCGTCGGACTCGCGATTAAGTGGTTGCGGGTTCGAACACCACTAGTGCGCTACCGACGTGAACCCACGCCTAACACAAGCATTTAACTTAGCTGGAGGGGTTAACAAGAATACCAGTAATGTGCGACCCACGTTGCTAGTAAACTTAAAAAAAGAATAAAAAAAGAAACCAATTTATTTAAATAATTAGCTATTGACACAATTATTACAAGTCACAGATACAATTCTTACAATTTCCACTCACTATTCACGTGTACTATTCGCTATAATTCGCACTTGTTACTCGCAGTATCGCTCAACTAGAACTGAAAAGTAAACATCGCATAGAAAGTTCGTGAACTTTCCTAAAACATCTCGTACAATCTACTTGACTCGACCGCTGTTCGAATTTCTAGAACTCAGTAGAACATTCTTAAGCGCTTATTACACTTGGCTGAATTCAGTCGTCTGAATTCAGTCGCTACTGAATTCAGTCAAGTGTAATCGCATTTAGCAAGTTAGCATCCTGAATTCAGAAGCCAAGATGGTTTCTGACCAGGGTTGCCAACCTTAGAACTTTTTCCTCGTACCTATACAACTAAAACAACTAAAAATCTCGTACTTTGGCTTTAAAACCTCGTAAATTCATCAAGCATTTAAAATATTATAAAACCAAAAATGAAACATATTAAATGAGTCTAAATTTAGCAAATATTTGCCAACTTAAAATTTTTTACTAAACAAATGAAATGTTGATATTTTTTAAGCAAAAAAATGCCGATTTCATAAACAAAGAAAAATGTACCTATGTGCATTTTGTTTTTCTTTTTTTTAATCAGTTCTTAATTTTTTAATTTTAACACGTCTGCTAAATTCACACTCATCATATTTAACTATTGATTGAGGTTTAATGAGAATGTAAGGTGGCCGGCACATCAGACTACTACAATCTGCCAAATTTCCTCATTACATTTAACAGGTTTTCAATTGCTGAGTAACAATCTGTGGTGCATGTATCATTTCCACGTAAATTAGAAGTATATTATATGTCTGCGCTAATATTTAAATGAAAAAATCGATTCTTTGATTAGTTAATCGATCTCAGATCGCCATCCCTAGGAGCCATCTTCGTACATGCACCACAGGTCCAACTTCGTCGCGCTATAGTTGGTAACTGATTCAGTAACTGAATTTAGGACAGTGTGATCAGAAGCTTCTAACTTCTGAATTCAGTAACTACTGAATTCAGACGACTGAATTCAGCCAAGTGTAATAAGCACTTTATCGATAGACTATTAGTTCTGTTATTCACTTAAATCAATTTAAGTAATGGATGACTTCCTCAATGGTCAATTAGTTTGGTTAATTTGTAACGTGTCCGTAATCCGTAACATTACTATTCTTTAAATTAATTTCTAAATGACGCTTCATAATATGAAATAAATATTGTATTCCACTCATATTATTGATTCATTCGAATGCATGTCAATTTAAAGTTACTGACATTCATTACCTATTTAATTGCATCTGACTTTTTTATTGTACCTACCTACAGTTGTTATTTTTTTTAATTACATTGATATTGGTTCTTTATTAAACTGACATCATTATTATCTTGAATTTGACTTTTTCAATACTTAGGTACATTTCTTTTTTATTTTGTATTTAATCATATTTTACTTATAGTAACAATATACCTTATTGATATAAATTATATAATGATTTTGCACACCGGCAACGGTTGGAAACGGTATTGCGCTTTTACTAAATATAGTACAGTAGAGTCAATAGACTCTACCATCTGTATTTTTACTCCCATATTCTGCAAAAATAAATATTCATTTTATTTCATTTCATTGAATAATTTTATAATTGATCACAAAACAGGAAAAATGGAATTTTGTTTTTCTGGATTGACCTTTTCTATTCACTGAATCGATTCAGTAATTACATTTTGAATAGTATTACATATCGATTTAAAAATCGTTTTTTTGACTTAAGTAAGAAATCGATTCTTCGAGCAATCTATCTGAAATCGCCATCCCTCATTCCTCCCTACCCTCGGGCCAAAGAGTAAAATAATATAACGGGTACCTAGGGCTTAGAGTGGCCTAAAGTCTAAACCGGAACTCTTTTGTTTATGACGTTTAACGGACAGTTTCATCATTCCCTATTTAGTATATTATCTATGATCATAATTGCTACGCGTTGTGCAAGTTGTTTGTATACTCGTTGAAGTTCATTTTGTTTGTATTCTCTTTGTTCCAATATTGTAATAATTGAAATATGTCTGTGAATAGCATAATTTCTAAACTTTCTACGAAATTTACTCGTGTAGTTAACGCTTATACATTTGATACACCAATTGGCAAAGCTATTACAGCGGCCGATGAGGAGTATGTGTACATACTTTCCTTTGAAGACACTAAAAATCTTGAGAAGAAGTTTGAAATGCTTTCAAAACAGTTAAAATGTAAATTTGTCGAAAGCAAGAATAAATTAATAGAAAAGATCGAAGAAGAGTTCTCGCAATACTTAAAAGGCAACCTCAAGAAATTCACTGTGCCTGTCAGATTGTGTGGTACAGAGTTTCAAAATGTAATTACAAGATTTTTTTATTTGTATCCCAAGTTTTGTTTCACAGATGCAGACTGCATGTCTGATCGTTGGTCACAAAAAAAGGTGCAACTGCTTACTCCTTTAGGAGTAACTGCTATAATAGAGTACCACTTATGTATTACCAAGTCTGTCACTCTTCCAGTGGGCCTCAGTGGACATGTAGGCAGTCGGGTGGCTGAGTGTAGGACAAGTTTTATGTGTTATAATCAGCCATCCACTGTTACCACTATTTCCTCCTTGTAGAAAACATTAAGGGGCAGAATGAGGCAAAGCAAATTTATTTGCTATAATGAGTAATTCTTATAAGTTATAATGAAATTTTCAAGTATCAACCTGTAGAGGTACCTTGTTTTTGTGCGACAAATATAAAGGTTTGTTATATATTTTTACAGGCTGTATGGGAAAAGCTTTTGGGATTACCATATGGGTCGACTCAAACATATGCAGATTTAGCAGTGTCTCTGGGACGGGCTAAAAGTCACTCACTGGCTGTAGGTGGAGCCTGTGGAGCCAATCCTTTATTAGTGGTAGTGCCATGTCACAGGCTTGTCGGAGCTAATTCTAAAGGAGGATACAACAGTGGTGAAGATCGCAAGGATAAACTACTAACACTTGAAAAGACATTTTCGGTCTAAGTTTACCAAATCACACATGATACCTGAATTAATGTGTTACCAACTACCTCATTATATCATTTTTTAAAAGTTATCATAATTTGTTACATATCTACATGTTAGGCATTAAGTTTTGTAAGTGATTGTTAGTATATTATAATATTGTGATATAACATTAAATGCAGCAAATTTGTAAACATGTACCAATTAAATATAGTCCTCACCAAGTGAATAGTAGCAAGTAATCGTTTTTTTTTTAACAAGATATATATTTGGCATACGTTAGTGTGAACCTTGGAATGACACTATCTCTTTTAGGTGTTTAGCTAGGTAGGTAGGTATATGCGAATCAAATCGCAGAACCTTAATTATTTTTTCAAAATAAAAGTATCCTAAGTTACTCCTTATAACACCAGCTATCTGCCAGTGAAAGTCCTGTGGAAATCGGTCCACCCGTTCCGTAGATTAGCCGAACAAACAGACAGACAGTAAAAAATTTAAAAAATATTTTTTTTTGGTAAAAGTACCGTGTAAACATTCAGATGCATTAAGTAAAAAAAACTGTCATTATGACATTGCAAACACACTTTTTTTTTACACAAATTTATTTATTTGTAAAAAAGATGTGTATCAGTTGTTGTGGTCCTAATAAATAAATATACTTATGAAAGCTAAACTTGACCTTAACAGAACTTGTTAGTATATAGTATAACTATACTGATTATAATTAATAATATAATCTAACTGCTTAAATACGGGAAACATAATTTAGGACAACAAAAGTCAGCATTTGGTAGATACCTACTAATTACCTATAGGTAGACGTGAATTTCTTTACATTAAGTTTCGGATCCTTGTTATTATTATAACAGCCGAATACCATGCAATATGCGTTTGCCTTTTTGTTTTGATATAACTTTAATTTCCTTGTGTGAACTTTGGTAAGGACCCAGGGTTGGCAGCCGTATGTAAGGACTGGCAAGATACAGGTGTTAAAGAGTTTTTGTTTGACAGCCATACTTATTTCCCTGTTTTTCATTATCTCCTTTAGGCTGCAGTATCTTATGCATGCCTTAGGTACGCGTCTTTCTATCTCTTTTGTTGTCACATCAACTGGCGAGATTATTTACACGAGAAATAAATATCCATTCTTATATCCTATTAATTTGTTGTTGATGAAGACGGGTGATTCTTGATACCCGTTTGCCATAACTTTAGTTTTCTCCAGGTTTAAGACTAGTCCCACCTTGTGACTTTCTCTATCAAGTCCTTCAAGTATTATCTGTAAGCTTTCTTTCGAAGTAGAGAATATAAGGAGTGTTTCAGTGTTGTTGGATTGTTCTGTTGGTGTTTCATGCATTCAATTCACACTTTGCAATAATATAATCGTGTACGTAACGACTACTGACGTAAGCGATACAAGTAGAGCATAATTCAGATTGAAAAAGTTGGCCATGTTGAAAATAATGAGTCGGTCTTGAATTAATGCGCGAAAAGTTACAACTGCAGCTTTCAGATCTTCATCTGAAATAAACAATATTCAACAATTACTTTTGTCAGTGGATTTTTGCATTGCGAATCTGACGGTAGACTGATGTACGTTTTTTAACTTTATATTGTGTACCCAAGCTGATTTAAAGAAGATCCGCTACTTGTATGGGGCATTGGTATTGAAATAGGTTTACCATTTTACACATTAACGTTTCAGATCAACGTTAAATTTTATTTGACTTCGATAGCTAGCGGGGTTTAATATACAGGTATGTTATTGTTTTGTTTGTTTTTTTGTTTTTAAAAAGACAACTCCCGCATTAGGAATTACTCCTGTGTCGCGGGGGACTTTACAAACATACAAACAACGGACACAAAGAACACCCAGACTTGGGTGGGAATCGAACCCACGACCTATGGCATAGCAGTCAGGGTCACTAACCACTAGGCCAACAGGCCAGTCTGTTGTCGTGTTAATGTTAGTTTAAAGATTACTTGACAGTCACACATAGAATGATAATAAAAATGACTTCTTGTCAATTTCTTCATTTTCTACAGTCTCTTACTAATATCATATTATACATCCAAAAATGTGGTTAATGCATTTATATTACTTTAGGACGACCATGCCCAACCTAAATCCCACCACATAAAAATTACAGAACAGCTAGACAGGTAACGTTTGCAGCTAGAAATTGCTTGCTTACCAGGTTTTTTATTAATAAGCAAGTGGTCAATGATATTGACAATCCTCTCTCGTCGACTATATGTCCTTTCGCTCTGGTCTACTAAAGTTACGAATATGGCTGCACATGATAATAGGCGGACAAAGCTGGACGTTGCTGGGAAATATCCGGTACTTTTAATTGTCCTCTAAGTACGACATGAAAACAGTAAAAACAAAAGTAATTATAAATAAATTGTACATTAAAATTGTAAATATTCTGTGGTCTTGGTGGTGCAGTGCTGTTGTTCCAGCGTTTGAGCCGGGGCGTCGGGTTTTCTGGCGTTGCAAAAACGGCATATAGTTTCTGAAATTTCACAAGAGAACAAGTCTATGTCCACTAGTAACATTTCATAAAAATAGGGTATAACTTAACATAGGCTGGTGAAACGTAGGTAAATGTCCCTCTCAGTGAGTACTGTTGGGTACCAGTTACGGTTGGCGTACCGCTAGTCACACTGGTATTGCGGATACAGCAGTTTAATGTATTCAACATTGGAATTAAAAAGATTATCCAAAAAAATATGCATATTGCTTCCCTAAGAATTAAAAATACACACCGGCAAAATTATTAAAACAAAAAAAGATGATTTTTTTAATTAAACATTTTGATGTCGACAAATGGGTGTTTTTATTTTTAACCGACGAAACGGAGAAGATTCTCAAGTCAATCCGTATATATACAGGGTGTCCCGGAATGAATGGATAATCCTGGAGTATCTGATTCTAAAAAATCTCTTGTGGTATGAAAAATAAGCGATTTTATTAAAAAATATGACAAATATTTTACTTTACTGTACGTTAATTTACACTACAGCTACAAAAACACGTTTTTTTAATTTTTGTTTGTGTTTTAATATTCATCACAAACTACACCAATAGAAACACAGTAAATAATACGAGTACCACTTGTATTTTTTTTAAAAAACAATGTCAACTTTAATTTTTAGCTATAAAATTGATACAAATATGTGTTTAGAGATAGTTTTAGAGGCTTCCCTGAAAAAAAAAAGTATGCAAACCTAAGTGGCCTACTATTTAAGAAATATGCGCGCTTAATACAGTTTACGTAATGGTATAGTACACGATTTTATCCAATCGGAATAAAAAGTTATTGCTATTAGTACACAGTCGGATTAAATTTGATGAAATGAAAAAATAATGATTTTCTTTTATTTTATTCGGTAATAATGTCAAGGGCGTCCTAAAATGTAATGTTACATATTAATGAAACTAATCTTCCTTTCCACTCCATAGACGACCTTTTGTTTAGTTAAAGTTGTATCAATAGAATTCTTTATTTTATCGTTTAAGAGGTTCTTTAAGTTTGATATTGTCTAAAAAAAATCCGAACCTATCTGCCTCGGTCCCTCACGTAACTTTAATTTGCCGTCTCGCTAACACAAGTTTAGTGTGAGCGAGACGGCATATTAAATCTATGAGAGCGACAGAGACAGGTATTGATGTGCCATGGTTGAAAATTGTACCTCTTTTGTGTGTCGCTAGGGCCGATAACAATTACATAAATTAGTGCGTCACTCGACTCGTTCGGTATCGCATCCTTTTTGCATTTCTCCGTGATTCCAAATCAGTGTTAAAACGACGAGCGAGACGGCATATTAAATCTATGAGAGCGCCAGAGACAGGTAGTGATGTGCCATGGTTGAAATTTGTACCTCTTTTGTGTGTCGCTAGGGCCGATAACAATTACATAAATTAGTGCGTCACTCGACTCGTTCGGTATCGCATCCTTTTTGCATTTCTCCGTGATTCCAAATTAGTGTTAAAACGACGGTTACTGGATTTTTTTACTGGACTTTCGATTTTGCTTACGATTTAGACTTTTTTGTGGTGATATTAAGACGACTTGGCATTAATCTGGACTACTTTTTTGTTTCAAAATGCCACGTATTCAGTACACAGCGCAAGAATACGCTAACATGCATTTTGTTTATGGTGAATGTGGGCGCAATGCTAGTGCAGCAGCAGCTCTTTTTAGGGAAAGACACCCCAACAGATGCTTTCCGGATTACCGAGTCTTCATCAGAGTCCACAGGTGTTATTCAGAAGGTAGACTGCCTGGTATGGGTGTTGGTGGTACAAGCACTGGAAAATAGCTGATATTCATACAGAAGAGGCAGTGCTTGACGAAATTGAGCATGACCCGTCTACGTCTACCAGATCAGTACCACATTAGACGAGTACAGACTCTGCAACCAAGAGACTACAATGCAAGATTGTTGTTTTGCCGACAAATGCTTGGAAAAATAGAAGAAGATCCACAATTTTTCGACCATATTTTATGGAGCGACGAATCCACTTTCAAAAGAGATGGATTCCTTAATATGCACAACATTCACAGCTGGCAACTGTCAAATCCGCACTTAATGCGTGAAGATAGGTCCCAGTACCAATTTAAAATAAAGTATTGGACAGGGATTCTGGACGGAAAGATAATAGGTCCATTTGAACTGCCCGGAAACTTACCGGGAGAAAGTTATTTAAGCTTCTTGCAACACGATCTGCCAAATTTAATGGATGAGGTGCCCAAAGAAGCCAGGGAATGCCATTGGTTGCAAAATGATGGTTGCCCAGCACATTATGCAATAAATGTTCGTGCGATTAAATGCAACGTATCCGAACAAATGGAATTTTTCGGCTGGGCCCTATTTTGTGGCCTCCGCGTTCTCCTGATCTGAACCCATTACATTTTTTTTACTGGGGGCTGTATAAAAGAAGAAGTTTATTCTAAGCCCATTACAAGTTTGGACGAATTACGCAACCGTATCCATGAAGCCGCTCAAAAAATATCGCAACGACGCTACGCACGATTTCTTAGAAGATCATTTATTAGAAGATGTCGTGCATGTATTAGAGTCGGTGGTAGACAATTTGAGCACGTAATATAACTTTTTATTTTATTGAAAAAAAAAAAAATTTGCATTTGCAAATTAAATTTGACTTGTTTTTTACTCCTTCTGCACATTAATAGCAATGACTTTTTATTCCGATTGGATAAAATCGTGTACTCCATTACGTAAACTGTATTAAGCGCGCGTATTTTTTAAATAGTTGGCCACTTAGGTTTGCATACTTTTTTTTTTAGGGAACCCTCTAAAACTATCTCTAAACACTTATTTGTATCAATTTAGTAGCTAAAAATTAAAGTGGACATTGTTTTTTAAAAAAAGTACAAGTGGTACTCGTATTATTTACTGTGTTTCTATTGGTGTAGTTTGTGATGAATATTAAAACACAAACAAAAATTAAAAAAAACCTGTTTTTGTAGCTGTAGTGTAAATTAACGTGCAGTAAAGTAAAATATTTGTCATATTTAAAAAAAAATCGCTTATTTTTCATACCACAAGAGTTTTTATTTTTGGTATTTTTTTTTGTACGCCTGATAGCTGTACAATCAGGTACTCCAGGATTATCCATTCATTCCGGGACACCCTGTATATTTTATGTATGACCACGCATAACTTTTTACAGGGTAGTCCGATTTCCATAATCCTTTTTTTATCGGATAAAGTATAGGTACTTCGAAGTTGATCCCATTTAAATTTCAAATAAAAATTTAAACCCTAACTGTAAAAAGGTAGGAGACGAATGATTGTTCACCCGTTGACTTTATACCTGTGAAGGGATTTTGTTGAAACTTAGCATTTATATGTAGTTCTAATGACACTACAACATGACGGTGACCTGTAATTGATTATTTTAGCCACAAAAAACTAAAAAATAAAAAAAAATACCAAAAAATTAAACCAACGAAAGAAGAAAGGAACTGAAAAGTAAAAAATAAACTTCTTAGCCTAGCTGGAAAGTTACTCGTAGAGTGATATGAGTGGAACGTATAATTAGTGCATAATCTGCTGTAAATGTGCGCTGCATTAAAAATTTGTGCCTGTTGTCGTTTTAGAAAAAAACTGCTGGGGTAACGTTTTGCAGAATCGTGTATCTCAAAAACTATTGTATGTGCGTCAGCAGGAATCGTTTTTTCCGTTTTTTTCTAAAATGACAACAGGCACAAATTTTTTATGCGGCGCACAATTACAGCAGATTACGCACTAATTAGCATAATAGCATATATATAAAGCAACTTTCCAGCTGGGGTAACGTACACTAACTAAACTTCTACACTAACGTAAATACCTACCTAAATAATTTAAAGTCGGCGCCAAATATACAAACAAAAAATTTAATTCGAAAACACTTCGGCAACTAAACGCGTCGCCGCTGCTATCGTTTTACGTGATAATTAATTTGCTTGTTTGTATATTTGGTGCTGACTCAAGATTATTTAGGTATTTACATTAGTGTAGGAGTTTAGTTTGGCTAACAAGTTAATTTTTCACTTTTCGGTTCCTTTCTTCTTTCTTCGGTTTAAGTTTTTGTTACATTTTTTTATTAACTTGGGATATCGACAAGTGTTTTTTAACGTCTTAATTTTAATACCCCCCAGCTTGTCTTGAAAAGGCCCCCTGCATTGACTAAAATTTCATTTTAAGACATGATAATGCACGACCCCATGTACCGATTAGGACGAATGAGAGAACATACCCCAAGAAATGATAAAGAATCTTATCGGAAGCACGGGAAGACGTATTCCGGCGCGAGGGGCAACACGCGATATTAATTTTGTTTTTACTTCGGTATGTTATTCACAAATGTTCGCTGTTTGCACTTTTTTGAAATGTATTCACCTGAATTAAAAATTATTATAACATTGTTTTGTTTTATTTATATATGTATTTTCCTAGATGTTTCCCTAATCAAAATTATAATAAAAAAATATCTAGAAATAATATAAATTCTTAAGTTCCCCTTATTGTGTCGGTGTGTATTTTAAAGACCGTAATAAAACGATTTGAGTAAACGAAATCTGAGCTACCATCATTCAAATAATAAAGAAGAAAATTTAGCTACCTGAGACCCTACGATGATCCTTATAAACAAATTCAATAGTTTTACCATATCTGTGAGTAGGGTCAAGCTAATCAGTAACATCTGAAAAGTAAAATATTCAGTGTTATTTATGTAAATAAAATATACCTACCTACCTAGCAACTTAGGCTTTTTTTTAATAAAATAAACATTGAAAATAAACTATAATATATGTACTTAGGTATTTAGAATTTATTAGGTCGCAACGTATTAGTTTAAAAAATGGTATTTTAAAGTACCAATTTATTAGTTTTTCGTGTCAGCTTTTAGGGGTAGCTGACCCGATGAGTTGCTTGTGTATGTACTTGACCTATGTCTGTGCCAGCTGACTGATCTGGGATCAGGATACTTACTTAACCGGCCAAGCTGTATAAGCCATCGAACCGTAGTTAAGTAGGTAATGCTAGGAGCACGAAATGGTACATAGGACTAGATCGGTCAAGGTGTACCCTTGTACCGTACCGTACCGTACCTTGTACCGGTCACCCTTGTACCGTAGCTACTAGCTAGCACGAAGTGAATCTCCAGGGAATGGTTGGAATCAAACTTATATTTGCTTTCTCATGGTCCTCACAACGTTCCGTTGGAGACGTGTGGAAGCTGGATTGGGGATCGCCCCAATCCAGCTTCCACACGTCTGCCGTCTCAAAATGTCAAGAATCTGCTGGCCATCGGGCCTGCAGATTCTTCCGCTACCCCTGAACAAGGGGTACGATACACCTACTTGGGCTAAATAGGCATAGGTGCTCGCAGGCGAGGGGGTAGCCGCAGTGACAGGAATTGTGAACAGATGAGGATTTAGAGCGAGGTGCTCCGCGATGACACCCTGGTTGCCCGTGAGGGTTTCCGTTGCAGCGAAGCGGAGCCTAAAGAGGCCGTTGACTACTGGGTGGTACTGCAGCACCTGGGGGACCACCGTCCTTCTTGGCATCTTCATGGGTCGTCAGATCACGTGGGGGTTTCTTCGCGTCCAGTGGGTGGCCGTGCCAAGTTGCTAGGTCCCGGATGTGTCCCCGGGAGGATTAGGGGTGATGGTGGTAAATTCCTAGTAGAGGAGATGAGTATCGTCTGTGTTTTACTCATGTTGATCGATAGTCGCCACTGCAACAGCCAGCTGGGCGGGAGGTCCAATTTATATTTTCTAAAATCTACGCTAGTTATATTTACAATTTTGGTAATACAATTTGTATATAAAACGTGTTCCGTTTATAACGTGGATTAACCAATTAGCTTTGGACGTGTGATGCTTTGATGTATTGTTAGGGCTTGTTCGAAGTACGCGGTATGCTTACGCCACTAGTTCATCAGGTCCACCAAGTATCTACCTAGTAGATAAAGAAATGTTCTATTCTATTATATTTTTCTCTATGGCAAGTAATAAAAAAATGTACTACTTTTATGATAAAATAGCAGTTCCATTTTTTTATATTTAATTATTTTTCCGAAATAAAAGTAGCCTAAGTTACTCCTTATAACACCCGCTATCTGGCGGTGAAAGTCCCGTGGAAATCAGTCCACCCGTTTCGAAGATTAGCCAAAACAAACAGACAGACAGGCAGACAAAAACTGTAAAAAATGTTGTTTTGGTATATGTACCGTGTATACATCCAAATGCACTTAGTAAAAAGCGGTTATTTTAATATTACAAACAGACACTCCAACTTTATTTATTTGTATAGGTATCATTTTAAAAATATGAAACAGATGACCGCAAGAAGAGTAGGTACAAAGCGTACCTACCTTATCATAGCGGACCTACCTAATAAATGAAATAAATAAAGGAAACTATACACAAAAAGATCAAATTTTATTAGAAAATAACGTGCTGAATATTGCAATATCGGTCAAAGAAAAATGACAGATATATAGTGAACTTCTTTTGGTTGATAACAAGAAGACGATATAGGGCCACAAAAAAAAAAGACGATATAAAGAATATAACATTTTTTCTACAATAAACTTACCCTGAATCCATAAATTTTATTGATGAACGTTACTTGTTCAGTTAGCAATAGATAACAGCTTGTGAGTGACTTGACTATTGCAGTATAGTTTGAGTTAATCCGAAGTACAGGAGTTGTTATTTCATCTTTCGTGTAAAACCACCTCTTGTTACTTATACAGTCCACTTTCATCACACTTGGACTATTGTCTATCGACGAATAGCAGTCAAACATCATATCACCAATTATTCTTAATCTAACTTCGATCTGTATTATATGAGCTATCAAATCTAGTGTTGTTAACATTTTTATAAGAATGAACAGATATGATATTGAATGAAAAAGTGGAGAGATCCAGGCATAAGAAAAGAACCATGCTAAGAAATCGAATATGGAACTAATTGCCCAAATTGTGAAGAAAAATGCCATCCTTTTTACGAGTTTCATTTTCATTGCAGAAAAACTGGTCACGTTTAGAATATTATCAATACATGTGTATTGTTTAAAGTATTCCAAACAAATGTGTCTTCCATACTTGTAAACAAAATATAAATCCACAGTGTATTGGCAGAAATCGTAAATTATTTGTATGAAATCGGTTAATTTTATAGATTGGTCCATAGATGGGTAGACAAGTATAATTTTGAAATACAGGCAGGAGAAATTAAGACCTGCAAGTATTAAAGCTGTCATAATGCTTCTTACGAGAGTAAAAGTAGAATTACAGTGTTCTTCCTCTATATTGCAATTTAAACAAAATATTTTTAAAATCCAAATTAAAGGTAACATTGAGTTAAACGTTTTCCTATCTCTGTCTTCCATTGTAACATCACCAATTTTCATGACCGCGAAATATTTTATATTATCTCTGACACTTCATTCACGACCTTCGTCAGTACAATATGGAACGACTGTGGTTCGCAGTAAATAGCTGCACGTTTTATACTCAACCAATTAAATTAATGGATCGCAATGTAATGTACTCGTAGGTACCGGACCCCATGAATAAACAATGAGGGTAAGTAATAAACAGAAGTATATAAGTAGGAATCTATGATCGTATGTCATATGCCACGAAGGTGTAGCTTTATCGAGGGATAATTATAGTCGTGATGATTTATTTCTTTAAGGCAGGCACGAATCCAATGAATAATGTTTATAAGTAAATTATTTTAAAATGGTTGGATACGATCAACTACAGACCGCTATTCGGTACAAACCAGTAACAATATCTCATAAATAGGAGCGACTTTCAATACCGAATACTATCTGACACAGCCCACTTGTAAAACTGTCTGACAACGCACAGGAATATGCGCTACAGGATATTAGTGATAAAAAAACTACATTTAAAAAAACCGACTTCAAAACTAAAAAGTATGAAATAACGTAATGAAGATTTAATTTAACACACCTCTTATGCAAACCTAATACCTTTAATATTAATAAAATACTATTATGTGTATGTGCTACCTATTGATAGGTTTGAAGTCGGTGCCAAGCCAAACGTAATAGTAGGTACCTACACTCGCCGCGCGTGACTTTGAGCGGGATAGCTTCGTCTAGAACAAAACAACCCAAGCGGGCAGCCATGCGCGGGCAAATGTGGGTGACGGTCGTCTCGAAAATAGTAAAATTTTGATGCGTTGTAACCTAATTGATAGATTTGCATAATTTATCTGTTGCACGAAGCTATATATAACTTGTTTTCATAATTGTAGGTATTTATTATTACTTAATTCTATTATTAGTTTGTCTTCAAAACAGTCGTGTTGTGTGCTCGTCACACAATACGCAAACCAAAAGGTCCTTTTCAAGGCCCCAAATATATTCATATACGAATAGTATAGCTATAGTTACTCATTCAGGTATTAATATTAGGTATATATATTTTTATCATAAAGTTTTCATTTGTTTCACATTAATTGACATTGTTCTTTAGGTTTATTTACATAGGTTATTCTTTAGTGTAGGAATTTCATTACAGTAAGTAAGCTGTTTATAATATTAAGTTTTATTTCGTTTAGGGCTTGGCACCGACTTCAAACCTATCAATAGGTAGCACATACAAATATGTAATAGTATTTTATTAATATTAAAGGTATTAGGTTTGCATAAGAGGTGTATTAAATTAAATCTTCATTACGTTATTTCATACTTTTTAGTTTGGAAGTCGGTTTTTTTAAACGTAGTTTTTTTTTATTTTTAACTTTTTAGTGTCTGTAATAGGTTGTTCTGTAGATTTTTTCTAGATTAAATTAGGTAGACTATAACACTTCGTTGCTTTTTTTTGTCATATATTAAATAGTAATTTTTTTAAGTAGCTATGGGACCGTAGTTCTACTACGAAAGGTGCCGCACACCTTAAACAATATAAATCCCAATAAACGGGAACGGAAAAAAGGAATCGACTCAGAAAAAATGCTGTTCGAAACTCTGTTTCACGTTCTTGTGCGACAGTGAAAGATCGTGAAGAACGTTTGTTAGCTTTGAAAAATTATATAAAATTACGTTCACGCCGAATAACACTTGAACAGTATGAGTGCAGACTCGCTAAGATTCAAGAACGTCTTGCCAAAGAGACGTCTGAACAGCAAACGCATAGTTTAGGCCTTATTTATGACCGTCTAGCCAACGAGTCTGCTGAGCAGAGAGCTCATAGACTCGGTCTTATTTAAACAACAAATGTCATTAGTGCTAACACGTTTCGATTTCCTTCCGCATGAGTTAGTAGCCTTCAAAAAAATTATCGTATGTTCACGTTGCTCGACTAGCATAAAGTGGCCAGCCCTTTGCCGTGACCAACTAGAAGCAGGAGAACTTCCCGAAGCAGTGTGATGACGAGACGGTAGGCACTAGGGTAAAAGATGGGGAGGGCCTAGTGTCAATCGCACCAACATTTGCAACTTTTCAGACCAATAAAGGTTACGGCAGTTCCGGATTTACCAGTAGGCTGAGTAGGCTGGAGCCTAGGGCGGACGATTTTAGGGGCGGCAAAACTGGGAAAAACATTTTTTTTTTTGTCTTACAAAAATTAAAAAGATTCATATTTCCATATATACCCTACCTTAATGTTAATAGGTACACAAACAATTCAACATGTAATATGTATCACCAGTATTCACCACCTATTTGGATGTTTCTACAATTTTCGTAGTCGCGTTTGGTTGCGGGCGGGAACGAGTGACACGACCGTTCTCTAAACTGTCTGTTCGGGTGAGAGAAGATTTTCTAACTTAAAACGATTGAAAAGTTATCTAAGATCTACCTTAAGCCAACAACTTTAATAATTAAATTTAATTTAATTTCATCGTCATCATCAGGCGGATTGTTATCAGATAATTAAATATATATTTTTTATTTTTTAAACGCAACAAACATATTTTTTTTATGTTTAAGTTTCGAAAGCTTTTTCCCGGGAAACGCAAACAGCAACAGTCCAAACTCTGTCCCAAGACTCTCGAACCCTTTTTTTTGTTTTTTTCTGGTATAGTGGGCAAACGAGCAAACGGGTCACCTGATGGTAAATGACTAACGCCGCCCATGGGCACCTGCAACTCAAGAGTCACAAGTGCGTTGCCGGTCTTTGAGGTAGGAGTAGGGGAAGAGTGGGAGGGGGGGGGGGGAGGTAAGGGTTAGTGCCTCCGGTAACCTCATTCACTCGGCGAAAAGCAATGCAAGCATTGCTTCACTGCCGGTTTTCTGTGAGGCCGTGGTATCACTCCGGTCGAGCCGGCCCATACCTGTCGAAGCATTGCTCTCTCACATAAATGCGCTACTCAGCCTACAGCTACTACTCAGCTGTCAACGTCGGACATGAAAGCCTAAAAAACTGTTATGACGCGACCACGGAAGTTTCAATATTCACACAATAGCAACAGGGGGTTTAAAGTGTTCGCTCAGCACGATGGGAGGCCCCAATTGACGAAACTCAAAACTAAGAATGGCAGTCAACGAAGGTGCAGGGTCAGATTCTCGACGAGATCGAGAAGTTTTATAAACAGCTGTACGAATCACGGATGATAGAACCAACGAGACTCAGTGATGATGACCATAGAGCCCCAAAAAAAGCGCCATTACAGGCAGGACATACCTGAAATTATCCACAGCGAGATAGAGGCAGCTTTCAAGCAGCTAAAGAATAACGGATCTCCTGGGGATGACGAAATTACTACCGAGCTCCCAAAGGTAGGCCAGATGCAATTCCTGAGTGAACCAGCGAGTCTAAATTAGGTAACAATGAAAAAGCCGATGAACTCGCCAGAGCTGGTGCAGACAATGAACAGCATTGATCGGAACCAATCTGCGGCGAGCTTATTCAATCATAAACGCCTAATATATATCAATGGCAATTAAGAGATAGAAGACCACGATTGGTGTAAGACACTCGAAAGCGCTATGATAACAAAGTATCAAAAGAACTTCTTGAGCTCACAAGAAGCTGCAATGTATATTCTATGCTTTTGTGGCCCACTAATGGGTAATACTTCGGGTATTACCCTAGGGTTGCACATCATGCAACCGCAGGAAATACAAACAATCACTGCTGATAAGATCTGGAGGTTTCTCGAAGCTATAAGTCTGAGCTGTGAACTACAAAGCAAAAGTGCGTTACAAAAGACCAAAAATGGTCGAGGTAGCACTAGACACTTAAAACAATAATAATAATAGGTAGTAGTTTAGTTCCGTCCTCTAACAAAGTTTAACACCTAAGTGTTAACCTGACGTACTTTTGTTTACAAAAGGAGACAGCATCTTGTTGAAAAACTATAGACCCATCTTCCTCCTGAACCATATCTACAAGTTGTTTTCGAGAGTCTGAAAAAACCGGCTTGCGAGATAACTCGACGAATACTGGCCACCGTAACAAGTCGGGTTTCCAAAAAGCCACGGCACCTAGAACCATAATACCAAATCCATACTGTTCGACACATTGTGCAAGAGACCGAGAAGTATTTTCAGCCGCTGTATACGACTTTTGTGATCTACGAGAAAGCCTTCGACTCCATCGAGACCTGCGCAATTTTGGATACTCTGCAATGACGTCGTGTTGACTGGCGATTTATCGAGGTGTTGAAAAGCTTATATGACACCAACACGATGACCGTACAGCTTCAAGACCATAGAACGACGATGACGAAGAGGTATAGGACGTCTTCAAGACACTAGATTGGACTAGACGGGGAATCAATATAAATGTAGAGTATATCTTACCTTCGGTTTGCTGGTGACATCGTTCTAATAACAGAGTCGCTGGGGCAGCTGGACGAAAAAATAAAAAACTGCCACTCACACATGTACATACACTGACTCACAGTAGGCTGCAAAGGCCTAAATGGAGTGGCTCAACGCGACGATCTTGGTATAAACTTGGAAAAAACTAAGTTTGTCCTAAGTCCTAAACTAAGTTATGTTCATGAACAAGTCGCACCCAGACCGATTGACTTCAAAAGGTTGACGCTCGATTTTGTCTACGTTGACCACATTATCCAGCTCGGTAGTGACAACTTCGGGAAGAAATCACGAGAAGGATCCTGTTAGGACGGGCAGCAATTGCAAAGCTACGTTGAGTTTTCTCATCACCCTAGTGGCAATTCCTCAAAATGAAAGTCTTTGTAAAACCAGTGCGTCCTACCTCTCTTGACATACGGTGCTGAGACTGGCGGTGGGGTTGTTAGTGCATACGTCTCGGCACCGTATATCAATCGGTCTAGTCAACAAGCTTATTGAAGTCGCGCAGCAGGCTGTGAAGCGAGCTATGTTTGGAGTTTCTTTGAATGATAAAATTCGTAATGAGGTCATCCGACAAAGAACCAAAGTTACCGACATAGTTTGCAGAATAAGCATGCTGAAGTGGCCTGGCATGGTCTTTGGGGCACACGGGTTCTAGAGTTGGGATCGCGAACTGGTAAACGGAAGGTGGGACGCTGCCCCCCAGCCAGATGGACGAGCAAACTGAGAAAGGTAACTGAGATAGATTGGATGCGAAAGGCGGAGAACCGGGTGCTTTGGCGCACGTTAGGAGAGCAGTGGACTGCAATAGGCTGATGAATTGAACGTTTATTGAATGTGTATGTGTAAGTAGTATTAAGGCATAACTTACCCCACCTTAAGAGTAGTACATGATTGAGCTTTTATTAGCTTAGAAATATAGGTACCATAAAATAAACAATCACTCTTTGCTAAACAATTACCAACAAGAGGAGTTAGGAGAACGAATATCACACTCAGACTCGGCTAAATACCTTGGTATGCAACTGGATAGGATATATATAATAAATTATGTTATAAATAAAAAGTAGGTAATAAATATGTAAATGTATACATAGGGTACACTGAAAGTTCTGCGCTCCTGGCCGCTCATAAATGTTTGAATTTCGAATGTTATATTTTTTTAAATATAAGAAACTCCGCTCTGTCTTACGAATTTTCGATGTGGGTCAATGTGGGCACAAAAGTGCACAACGCCGCTAAAGAAGTTTTGACTTCAAAAGATCTTACCCAATCGTTGGGATGTGAAAAAAATCTAGAAACCAAGACATTGATCCCCTAGTTCACAATCATACTAATTATGGAAAAAGGTGTTGTAATTAGTGCACAAATCAATAACAAAAAAAACGAGTGTGCTTTAGACCACACGACTGAAGTAAAACTTCATACGAATCGTAACTGGCTATGAGAGAAAGAGAGAAAGAAAATGTGTGCTCGCACCTCTCTCTCTCTCTCTCTTGCCCCTACAGTAATATACGAAACGTAACTCTCTCTCTTTCTATCTTCACTAACTTATATCTCCCTCTCAACTTCCGTTTGCCTCGCCCGATCACACTTTTCGTAACGAATTCACCAGCTTCTTCCGTTCACCTCGCCCGATCACTCTTTTCGTAACGCATTCATCAGCTTACTCCCCAAGTCAAGCGTGCGTAAAGAAGTTTTACTTCAAAAAGTTGTAATTAATATCGTTGCCTATCGAATCGAAGAGGAGGTAGGGGCGGCAAAATGTAAGTAGCCTACAGGCGGCAAATGTTTAAATCCGCCACTGGGTTACGGTGACGTTGAGAGATTATTGTTGCCACTAATTTTAAGTTAGGCTGTCACAGTTCACAAGCTCCAAGGTACGACATTGGAGAGGGCGGTGATAGACCTCGGATTTTTTTTTCGCAAAAGGTCAGATATATATGTGGCTTTAAGTCGAGTAAAGAATTTAGATGGCGTGGCATTAAGTGATTTGGAACCATCTAAATTATTACACAGACCACACGATGACAAAGCACTACAGGAAATACAACGATTAAGTTAAATCTAGATTAATTTTTTTACTTATTTTTGAAATTTCTTTTTTATTTCTTCGTTCCGAGGTTTTATGCAATAGTATTGGTTAAAGTATTTCTCAGTTTCTCTACTCCACACGCTCGCTCCGCTTCAATGACAGGTAGCTTATGACCCATTTATCGGGACACGGGTTAAAAATAATATATAATCAAGCTAAATGAAAACTCCTAAAAAAGCCGTACACAAACTAAAATTACATCATCCACGTAAACAAAAATTTTCATAAAAAAATGTTCATAAAATTAAAACTACTGGGCCAAACTATGTTAAATTTTTATGGGACCAAATGGTAACTATTCCGCATCAAACTAAAGAATCGGTGTACATACATAAAAAAAAAACCAATCGAATTCCTCCTTTTTGAAGTCGGTTAAAAATGGAAGCAGAGTCATGGATAAAGCCTATAATAAATAAATATCTCTAATAATACCCTTAGCTTCTACATAAAATTAAATGGTAAATAAATATCTAACTACAGCATGTTCATTTTTTAAAAGCACTTAAGTTAATAATATTATTGAGTACATAATCAAGTAAAGGCCTTTTTCATCGTCGATTCAATAACGTTCATCAAATATGTAAATATCGATTACATAATATAACTTGATCAACATGCTTATAATACAATCAACCTAAAATTAAAAACAATAAACTAGGTAGGTATGTTACTCTTATAACATCATCACTATAATTATATTATAAAACAAAGTCCCCCGCCGCATCTGTAACCCGCTGCAACTGAAAAACTACTGAACGGATTTTCATGCGGTTTTCACAAATAGACAGAGTAAGTCATGAGGAAGGTTTAGGTGTATTGTTAAGATTTTGTATAAATTGATTGAAATATGTTGATGATTGTTGAAGATGTCTCTGTTACCCGTGCGAAGCCGGGGCGGGTTGCTAGTATTATATTTAATGAGTACCAAGTTGCTGATATGGACGAAACTTAGTTGCATAAAAGCAATAATTCCCAACTCCAAAGCACTCTTGGAGTTGATTACGAAAACGGCAACAGCTCTTATTTTTTCGTTTTATGATTTGTTTAGTAACAAATCATAAAAGACCAGACCATTAGGGTCTGATTCTGATTAGGCGTGGGTGAGCTCTTTATGGCCCCTCTGCTTCTCCGTAAATATATCTGCTAACTTAAAGTAAGTAGGTAACAAATTAAATATACAACCAAAATATAAAAGACGAATGTAACATCACCTGTTGTTTTAAATTTTCAATGTGGTTGGATGTTATCTGAATTTTTAAACGGAAATTGATTGCTTTGAAAGTGTGCATTAATTAATTATTCATCTGAAACGATTTAACGAACAGTAGGTAACTAATGTGAAATAAGTAGTTAGACTAAAGCCTATGATACTTACACTGTTAAATATTACCGTAGCGTAGGCTCCAGGCCTTGTTTACCTTATTTTGATTTAAATATTTTGCACCTTTTTATGTATGACCATTGACCACAGAATACATAATATATGACATTAATATTATTTTAGTAGTAATCATTATTTTTCACATATACAGAACTCTGAGCTAATATGCGTCATGAATGACAGACTCACAGAGGATTTACGAAATATGAATCCTAAACGCAATTCATTATTAACTATACTAAATACAACCCTTACAGGGCTGTCTTAAGTTGGCGGGGAGAAGTCGTTTTTCTACATTAAAAAATTTGATCGAACAATGACGAACAGTTAATGAACAATTTAAATAGCAAAAAAAAATATATAAAATAACTACTTCTCCCCGCCAACTTGAGGGTAATTTTTTATTTTATTAAAAAAAAAAACTAAGATCGAACAAATAAAAATTTTGATCGACCAATGAAGAACAGTTAACGAACAGTTGAAAGAGCAAAAAAAATTGTCAAAAAACGACTTCTCCCCGCCAACTTAAGACAGCCCCTTTACAGTGATAAGTATAAGGTAGTGTTTCGTATACATACTTGCCAGCCGTTAAGTCCGAGACAGAGCGGTACGTCCATTGAGCGCTAATGAGTGTGCATCTTATCATTTACCAAAATTTTCATGCAATAGCAATATTCCTGTAAGCAATGTACTTAATTGCGTGGTCAGTAGGTAGTTCCAATACAGTGAGTACCACAGAATAGAAAGATATACGTAGAAATGACTAGTAGGCGTGATGCGCTGATGCGCCTGCCACTGCTATGCGTTGCAACGCATACCTTTATGAGTTGTAGGTATTTTGTATCATAGTCGTGTTACAACGCTGTGTCGAGTCAGTCGTCAATTGAAAGTTTTTTTACGCCACAATGCCGTACTGCTCTGTTTTACAGTGTAAAAATTATAGCAGAAGGAAAAACATTAATAATGGAGGTGTTTCTTACCATCGGCAGGCCTATGCCACTCGATGTACTTACGTGCGCTAAACACCTCCAACCGCCGTTCGACCGCTGGCGGACCTTATACGCAGTCTCGCGCAGTGGTTTGCCGACAGCTGCACCGAGCGCTCACGTTTTTATTTTTAAATTTTAAAGTACAAAAACGTAATTTGAAATTGTATTGATATACTTATATATACTTTAAATACAGTCAAATTCACGGTGAAAATTGACATGGTTTCTGATAGTTTATGTGCTGTATAGGGATGTAGATCCAGTAATGTATGATGATATAATATAGTAGTATAATGATGTAGTTTTTTCTTGTCTATTTTTTTGCTGTTTTGGTTTCTTGAGACTGTGAATTTAACTGTTCTAATAATTTATTGATGTTTCTCGTTAGAGGTTTGGTTAAGCGAGGTCGCGTTGCTTTGGTGATAAGTTTTTCGTAAAAGCGCGCATTTGTTGTTAAGTGATTCGAATTGATGAATTAGAGATTTGGTTATTCGAGATCGCATGGCTACGGCGTTAAGTTTTTCGTGGTAGCGTGCATTCGTTGTTAAGTGTTTCGCATTACTAAACTTACGGGGACGTGGTATTCAGTGTTACATTTTTCTAAGTCAGGTAACACACCTGATTTTTTGTATATTAAAACTTCACTTAATCAACATAGGCTTTTTTTATAAAAATATAGATATTGAATATTACATAAAAAGAGGTAACCCTAAAGTCCCTAAACCCTAGTGTCTTCTCTGGTAAGTGTTATATCACACATGTCATCATCAACCTCGAAAATGGTTGAGTTACTATCATCTGTCGAAGTCCTTAACAATAATAGCACCTTCTCAGGTACAGCTGGACTTTTGTTTTCTTTTTTCGAGAGAAACGTATCCTTAGGTATGGATCCGAGAATTGTAGGGTACGTTAAAATCGAGTAAAGTGGTTTTTCGATGAAATTTTCGACTCTGGTGCTCTCTGTCGTACCGCCAATACTTATTTCGCGACTCTCCTGCCTGCTCAAATAACATACCTATCCTTAACGTACTAGATCTACTTATTTCACTACCATAAATATTTTGTGGAGAGTAGCATGACCTGTAGCACCAACTATAAGTTTCCACATATTTTGTAGCAATTTTAATTCAAAATCTTAATTCAGCATCTATCTCAGAGCTCCTGGAGAGTGCTACTAATATAATATGGATGCCATCGACGAGCCAATATTCTAGCCCAAGAATTTTAGCAAACGTATTACGGTGTTTGTTCGATAGCGCTGTTCGAGCAGTGTTGCCGTCGTTGGTAGTGCCTGTATTCAGACGCATAACATCTACTAACAGCGACAATACATACACCCAGACACAGAACAAATTATCATATTCATCACACAATTCTTTGTCCTGGGTGGGAATCGAAAACACGACCTCTGGCTTAGCAACCAGGATGACTAACCACTAAACCAACAGGCCAGGTAATATAAGTTATGTCATAGTGTTGTGTGCCGTCAGCTATACATGATATTGTACTAAAACTGGACATCTGGCAGAAACTGACAAAACAAGCCAAAGATAGGGTGCAATGGCCCTCATTAGGGAAGTCCAAACAAAATAATTCTGTAATTAGAGATTCTCAGAATCGAAAGTTTCTGTGTTGACAACCCTAACCAATATATTCAAAAATTCATAACTCAGCCGTCCTGCCGTTTATTTATTTAATATTTACGTATGACATAATATGTAATGTAAGGTTACTTTTAGCCTTAAAATAAAATGCGGATAGCACAAGATTTTGAAATAAAAAAATATTTTGTCAAAATAAGAAAAAAATTAATTAAGGCGTACCGTACCGTGGCATACCGTGTAGTTGTACACGTTGCCGACCGAATGGTGAAATAATATAGAGAAAATTCTAACGCAAAAACGAGAAAAAGCATTTCTATGGGTTTTTTTCAATATATCAGAAAAACTAAATATCTCCTAATCAAAGCAAAGGAATTTCGTCGGAGTTTTACTCTGAGTTCTTACTTTAGGTAAACTATCAAATAAAAGCATAAAAAGGCATGTCCTCAACTCAGCCAAAATCTCACGCTGTGCGCTGTAAATTATGACACATAACATTTCTACGTATATCTTTCTGTTCTGTGGTTAGTACCTATTCAGATATGATTAGAGATGGGTAATCACCCGGGTTAAAACCCACGGTTGGGTAAAAACCCGGGTGATTATATACCCATCTATACGGGCGGCGATTAGTACAACAGCTTTCCTTCTTAGACCTAAAGCGTTTTCAAATGTTATATCTGGCAACATCTAACTGTCTGTAGGTAACAGGGCTGCTAGATTGTATAATTGGATACAAAATTCGTATGATTCGGTTATCTTATGTATCCTGTTTGTATAGTAGATTGCATTGTATTATTGAATACAATGTCATTACTGATGCTATAGCGTAATAAAGACATAGAAATACTTAAAACAAATCATGTCTGTGGTAACCTGTGAAACCCATACGTTAAAGTTAAAACATCTTGAAATCCCCAAAGAGTGACGTACTATAGTTGTCCAACACTGATTTTGTATAATAGTACGTAATTTTGTTTAGGTTCTCAGAATCGGCGGTATAAAATAAGTTGTCTTTACTGGCAGCCCTGGTAGCGGTAGGTAGAGGTCAGTGTTGCCAACTCAGTAGTTTTTCCACTAAATTTAGTAGTTTTTATTTTTGAATAGTAGAAAAAAAATATTTTTAGTAGTTAGTAGATTTTGTCAGTAGCATGGTTGGTCATCAGTATATACAAATTTTAATTTCTTAACCATCACATGTCAGCATAAAAAGTTAAATACTTTACTTACTTTTCTCATGAATGTTAAAATTAAATATGTAGATTAGATATATGTTCACATACAATTAATATATACAATAAGATAATCATTTTCAAGCAGATATTCGGCCCTAAATTTATTTTTTTTTTTTGATATAATTCACCAGAGCGAGATAGTGGTTTTTAGTGGAATGGATTGGTCGTCTTAGTTGGAGAGAATTCAGAATGTTGGCAACACTGGTAGAGGTAGTTAGTTGTTGTCTGTCTTGATCTGTCATTCTGTCGACGAGTACGATTTTCCAATTCACACGATTTAGTGATGAAAGTGTTCTGGATATTAACATCTTATCTTGAAGTACATACTTAAAGAGTGAATAATAAGTACATTTTTTTTAGATGGCTTAAACATTGTCGAGAAAATTTTAGGTAAATATTCCGTTGGTCAAAGGTAGGTAGGTCGCCCGTCAGTTGTAAATACTGAAGTAATCTTGTTATTGTTGTTTACAGTGTTTTGAGATTAAAGCTAAAAAATATCAATTTTCAAGCTTAGTTTTTGCTGTACAGAGTTAGCCATGGCTGACGAATTTTCGTTGCTTACAGAATGAGTAACATTCTCTGTTCTGTGTATTTCTTTATATCGTGTTTGCATAATTGTTCCAATAAATTGTTATGACTGTTTCAGTTTTACAATGGGAGGTTGTCGCTGCACATACAAGAATTGTTCACTAAAATCAGATGGAGTCACACATATGTTTCATTATCCTGTATTTGATAAAGTTCGATGTCACCAATGGCTTACCAATGCACAGAAATTAGAGGAGTTTCTGAACTTAAAAGTGTCTCAATTGAAGAACAGAGTTGTGTGTCAACATCATTTTAAGGATGACAACTTTATGAATTTTCTGGTAACTTTCTGGTATTTTTGCACTTTTTAGTTGTTAACCCCTAGCTTCATATTGGTTATATTCATAACCTATGATTATATAAGGTTTATGACCTGATGATAACTATGTTCTTCTGATACGTATGTTAGTATCTTGTACACAAATTATTTTACTTTAGTCTTCTTCTGACGAATTCAAGTTAAGGCAGTGCCATGCCATTCTTCACAGAAATCTTTGCCAATAGCAATGTGATGTATGCAAAATGAACAAAGTAATATATGTAAAAGACCTCATAGAAGATGCAATAATAGATTAAAGAGGTGCCCTTTTGTAACATAACTAACCATTATGATAGATGATTGTCTAGAAATATATAGCTCCAATAATAAGATCCATGGTTGATGGTCAATTGAGTACTGGTCTGTCATAAAATATTTAAGTACCTCCGTTTTACAATGATGTAATTATAAAATATTAAAGTTTAATTATGATAACTTGAGTAGTAAATTCAATTCTCTGTATTTGCTATTTTTGCAGAGGTAATCAGACTTCGAACTGTTGTGCTAGCCTTAACTCTGAGTCTTGTAGTATATATTGAATTTTTGAGTACAATGCCGATGTGGACAGTATACATTGTTCGGCCCTAGCCGCAATGCATGTAAATAAAAATTCTTTGTATAACTGGATCAATACTATGGTCTTTTTGAAGTCAGAACTAATATAGAGATAATATAATTAATTTGAAGGTGTGGTATGGTAGCGTAATGGCTAAGATGTCGCACTTGTAATCAAGCGGCTGCGGGTTCGAACCCCACCTAGTGCACTACCGGCGTGAACCCACTCCTAACACAAGCATACAAGCATTTAGCTCAGCTGGAGGGGTTAACAAGAATACTAGTTATGTGTGACCCACATTACTAGTATTCTTTTTAAACTCCCTTTTTTCTATACTACCACAGGAGCCAAATCTTTTAAAATAAAAATATACTATAAGTTTAATTAATTACCCTGTAGGGTTTGGTGAGGCTACATTTAGTCAGCACTATCAGTTTCCTTCAATGAAACAGGCATATTTGTCTGGAACTCAAAAAAACTCAGTGACAAGATCAGTTTTCCAACACTTTTCCTATTGGCCCCGAGTCAAGTTGAGGCCCATTGGCGTATTTCTCTAATTTAGTAAACAAATGCCAAAGGGACTTCCTCTTTACGTGATGTTAAGAAGTAAACCATTACAGTGGTCTGCCCAGTGTTTTTACGCATAACATGGAGCAATTGGTAATGAAGCCATATTCCACAGTTCTATAACATCAACTGCTTCTGCATTAAATACTTCAGGGATCGAATGCTGTAATAATATGCTTTAATATATCATTGTTGTTGGAAGAACTGATGTGTTAATCCTGCGATGTTCAAATGGGACAGTATGATGGATTTAGCGTATTTGTTTGCGACAATGTCGATATAACCCTAAACTCACTGGAAATTTACTTGATCTTACAAGTCACAGTAACCAAATAAGATAAGAAAGAACTAAAATTTATACTCCAACTGGGCAAACTCTTTGCGTTCAATTAGACTGGGTGACAGAGAAACCTACCAACGCGCCATTCTCAACGCGGTGGGAGAGTTGTATGCTGGAAGTCCGGTTCTTATAAAGCTCGGTGCGTAAAACGCCTCTTTCCTCAATATTGTTAAGTCGACTGGCCCGATGGAATCTCTCCTGTTGTGCTGAAGAGGTGTGCTCCAGAGTTGACACCGGTTTTAACACGCCTTTATTGGCTCTCCTACTCTCTAGGCGTGTCGCGTCGTCCGAAACTCATGGAAGACAGCTTTAGTGCACCCGATCCCTAAAAAAGGTGACCGCTTGGATCCATCCAACTAGAAATCTACAGCCATAACCTCCTTTTTCTTCAAGATAATGAAATCCATTATCAACTTTCATCTCTTTCGGTACTAGAAAACCACCAGCCTCTCAATGACTGACAATACGGTTTCAGTGGGAGTCGCTCAGCTGATGATCTTCTCGAATACCTGACTCACCGATGGGCACAGGCGATTGAGATCAAGGGGGAGGCGTTGGCGGTTAGTTTGGACTAAGCGAAGACCTTCGATAGGGTCTGGCACAAAGCCCTTCTCTAGAAACTTCCTTCCTATAGCACAAGTGATGCCGTTTACACTTGTAGTTCAATTTATCGAATTAATTTTCAATGCAGCATTCTAATACTATTCAAGATTGAAAATAAAATAAAAAAATTGACGCTCCACCCTAATTCGCACCAACCAGTTCTTTTTATTTTATTTACAAATATAATGTACTTAAGACTTTTATAATTTTTCAGAAAGACAAGCTTACATTTGATGCAGTGCCTTCTCTTGATGGACCATATTGTGATTCTAGTCAGTTGATCGATAAAAAACCTGAACAAGATGTCTCAAAATTGTACAGTATATCACTTGAAGATATTGAAAATGAATATTTAACATTTAATGACAAAAAAGCTAACTTTTCTGTGAAGTATGGAGATTTTTTAACTAATTGTGACTTGATGGAGCTAGATTCAATGAATGTTACTAATGATAACACGCAAATTGCAATGAAAGGCGAACGTAACGAAGAATACAACAACATTATTTTAAATGATAATATTGATCGTCAAAGAGTTCCACCTATTAATCCTTTTGTCAATAAAGGTAGTGACACATTTCTCACAAACGACAATAATGTTATTTTAGTTCAAGTGACTGAAGTACCACTTGAGTACAATAGTGAAAGAAAATGTGTACAAGGGAATGTGAACATTCCAAATGTACATATGCCACAACCTCAAAGTCGACAAAATAACATTACATTATTAAAACAAAACCCTAAAGAACAGGCTCGAAAAAAGAACAGCAAAGTGTGTAAAAAAATTACAATTATAGATGAAAAAAAAATTGTAGACCCTGCGGCAGTACCATTACCATTTCCTGTAAAATTAGAGCCAATATGTCCGTCTGCAATTTTAACATTGTCACATAAAAAAAAAAATCTGAATTCAAATTTACAAAAAATTGATAGGCAAGATAACAATAATCGTGCTGGTCCCAATTTAGTAGAAAGTACCAACATTATGGGTCAAGTTATTAATCTTGAGAATAATGTTAATGATGTGCAGACAGTCATTGTTCCTGAAAAAATAAATGAGAACCAGCACAGTGAAATTGGAATTGAAAGAAAAACATTAAGCAAGGTAAAACATGTCAAGACAAGTAAAGTTTCTTTGAAGAATACTCGAAGTAATGCAAAAAATAGGGTTAAGGATAAAAACAATCAGTCATTGTTAAAAAATAAAATACCTCCAGAAAGAATGGCTGCTATTGAAGAGAAGAGAAAATTTAACATGAAACTAAGAGATATAATTGCGTCTTGTTTAGATAAACTAGATGACGAGGAAACAAATAATTATAATAGTAGTCAAGTAAAAGCACAAATAAAAAATAATATTACACAGAAAGTGAGTTCTTATCTGTCTGATGAACCAGAACTGCCTAGTATGCAAGATTATACTGTTGCTTATTTAGAAGCTAGAATGAAAAAAATGGAAGATATCTTATTAAATAAAATAGATCAAAATTCTCGAAGAATAGGGGAATTACAAAAATCACTAACCCTTTCAGTTGATAAAAAAGTTGCACATACACAAACCACGGGAAATGAAGATTTGCAAAAAAAGCATCTCTATCAAGAAATATCAAAATTCTTAAGTCCACAAGCAAACAGTTTATTATACGAAGAACTTTTTATAAATAAATACGCACAAAAAATTCAAGGTCATTTACCAACAAAAAGACGCAAGTATCGGTGATGAATAGTGCTTTATATATTCAGTCATTGATATGTTTGTTTATTGTATATAATTTTATATACTTAATAATACAAAATAACCTAGTTACATAATCATTTTACTTTAACTATAGCTTTACCAATGTTTTCTCCTTTGAATAACCCAATGAATGCATCGGCGGCTGATTCGAAACCTTCTGTAATATGTTCCTTATATTTCAACTTTCCTTCTTTTACCCATTGCAAGTTTTGGATCACTCCTTCCATCGTGCGATCGGCATATCGGTTTACCAAGAACCCTTCAATTTTTAATTGCTTGCCGACTATGAATGGCTGCAGTAATGGTGCTGAATAGTACAAAAAAAACATTAAACTAAATAATTCAGATTGATTGTAGTAATTGGATATTGAGTGTGTACTTACCTTTTCGTTTTTCAGGGTCAGTTTCATTGTAAGCGGAAATAGCACCACAGACAGCTACTCTACCATATTCATTCATTTGTGATATTACAGTACTACTAATTTCCCCACCAACATTGTCGAAATAGCAATCCACGCCGTTCAGAGCATTTTCTTTAAGGAAATGCGCTAAATTTGTAGTTTTATAGTTAGCAGCACAATCGAACCCTAATTCTTTAACCAAGAAGTTGGATTTCTCGTCACTGCCAGTAATCCCAATCACGCGACATCCTAGAAAGAAAATTGCGTTTAAAATAATTATTCTTCAGAGTTTCTTAGTTGTTATCGTTCCTTACAGTATCACGTTCACGCTCCACAGATTTTGGCATCTAGAATAAGTTGGATAATTTTTGTTAAAATAATTTACACTTGTACAAAGTTGGTTATTTGAATTAACTACATATAATATTAAGTAAAATGATTTTAACTATAAAGTATTATTTACTTCGCATAGTTTATTAAAGATAAAGTATAAACAATTTAAATATTATGCAGCAGATGGATTGTATTACTGAGCTCGAATTTACTTTACACTTTCGGTTAAAAACAAAGCATTGAAAATAGTAATTTTTATACATGCTGAATATTTTTCGTAAACTAGTAGGTAATTAATTGGAAGTAAACACTATTCTATTATGTATTAAGCCGACTACATTAAAAAAAATATTAAGAATGCAAACTAACAAGAGATAAAAAAATACATATATCTTTTAAATTATAATTGAGTTCATAAGTGTCTAAGTCAATTTGATGGAATTAATAATTATTACATTTGGGATTCTAAACATTGATAAATAGCCGACCCTTGTACTGGAATTTAAAAAACCTGAATATATCTTGATTTCTTAAGAGCCAAAAGATGAATAAAAATATAGTCACATAATGGTATTATAAAAGCCATACAATTCTAGGCATCGGGATAAGCGGCTTGAAGTACTTAAATATTAACGAACCGATGATTTTAGCAATTTGTCCAACTTGACATCCTACAGCTCCTGCGGCTCCAGAAATTACTACCGTCTCGCCTGGCTTTGGTTGACAGATCTGTGTAAAGCCGAAGTAAGCAGTGTTTCTGTAAGTATATGATAACGTTAAAACATTTAAGTGTCTGGTTATCAAAGTCACCTCAAGGCCTAGACCTACCGCCAAGGCAAGACGGCAATGATTACTATATCTAAGAAGAACGAAGCTTGCCATCGAATACTTGTGTGCTAAGAAGGGAAACCATAATACGTCATCACATCTGAAAAGTAATACACAAAGGTACATTCTAGCAAATAAAGTTTCGATAATATTTATTTCAACAGTAAATAAAAGGTCTTTTAGATAATAAAGAATTACATATAATACTAGTTGACTTGCGCAAATTCGTCCGCGTTTGTAAATTTGCCCCGTTTTTGCAACATTTTTCATTAATGCTCCGCTCCTATTGGTTGTAGCGTGATGTTATATATCTCTTTTCTCTCTTCCTCGATCAATGGACTATCTAACACTAAAATAATTATTGTACTCGAACCTGTAGTTTATGCGATTAGCGCGTTCATCCAAACAAACAAACTGAAAGCTGAAGAGCTTTATAATATTAGTATAGAACTTATTTCCGTTCCTATTTCGATTCCCTGATAATTATAATGAAATAAAATTGTTATAAAATTATCTAACTCACCCCACTCTGCCACACATTCCTACTGCCAAAGAAATAGGCAAATCGCCAAAATCAGGCAATTTGTACAAGTAAGGTTTCTGGCTACAAAACTTCTCATTCGCTGGTTTAGTGATACTGTGAGTTCTCCAACCAAAATGTCCCATCACCCATGTCCCAACAGGATATTCAGAATTTTTACTCTCTATTATCCTGAAAAAAATTAAATAAAAATAGTAGTCTTCGCGTTAGGGTACGTTTTGTTTTTTTTATACATGGTTTTTCTAGACCTAGGGGGAGAGGGGGAGGGGAAGGTACTTTTCTTTTGTAAGGTCAGGACAAATAAAAAAGCTCCAGCAAATGCTAGTATAGTTAATAACCAGTTATAGAACACCTCTGAATTGAAGCAGCATGACAGAAACACTACACTACTTATTGGCATAGTGTTGTGTTTCTATTTGCCTCTTAGTGGTATCAAACATGAGTGGTTGCTGTTATTCACGTACTTTGCGACTTGGCCACCAATCATATCACAAGGATAGTTTTTGCCGAGTTTCATTCGCTGGTATGGATCTACACTGATGTATGCGGCTTCAGCCAAAAATTCTGAAACAATATTTACTTGGTAAGTAAGAACGTTTACTGTACGTATGTCAAGCTTGAGCTATAAATATAATTTATATTTTATGCACATACGCAGGCATCTATATTTTTACTCTGTAAGCACCAAGTAGCCAAATATGCTCCATTCCTGCCCAATGTCATTAGGTAGGTATAATGATATTGTTGAATGCCGTTTTATTTATCTACTAGAATAGAACTATGTAATCTGAGATTAACAACTATAATCTGTGGCTAGGTATCATGGGAACAGGTAACCTACAACTTTAAACGACATATTAATATAGGTACACTTACCATTTTCTTGCAAAGCAGGTAGGTCTTCTTCAACAATCTTAAAGTCACTTTTTTTAGGTTCTCCAACAAAAGAATTAAGGACTATGTATTTCTTTGATACAACCATGATGTAGTTATTAGGTAAGTATAGTAAATAAACACGTATTATGAAGTTATCTTACAAGATAACTTGGTTATCTACAACAACATAACCTAACTATATCTGATTGTTATCAATTTTTTATAGTTAGCGTAATCAAGATGATACCAGCCAAAAACTTGTCTTCTTTCTGTTATACCAGAGGAAAATATAGGCATAGTATGTACATGTACCTACGTAATGAGGCTAAAGTTATTAAAATCTCCTCATATACATAACACGTTTGTTAATGATTTATTTATTTATTCAATGGACCTTCAACAAGAATATCACATCACATTCTTATTAGCTAACAAAACATTGATCTGGTGTGTCCTTAATTACAGAAGACCACAACATGTGTTGTACGTCAAACATAATAAAAATCAGATATTATTCGTAAATGTCAACGCTCATAATAAGTTAAGTTAATGACAAAACAGTCTATGATTTAAATTCATTGAATAACATTCATTAAATTAAATTCATTAGATTAAGTACATCCATTAAATTCCAATAACTATTAAATTTATTAAATTAAATTCATTAATAAATTATATTCATTAAATTAAATTAATAATAAAATTACAAAAAGTTCAATTTTAATATTTAAATAGTGAATTATATCAGTTAATTAAATTGAAGTCAGCTATTTCTTTCATGACTTGATTAACTCACCTATTTTTAAAAACATTTAAATTCGTGTCTTTGGAATTTTATCTCTCTCGCAGTCTCGCACTCTCTCTCTTCTCTCTCTTTACCATATCTTTGCACCTAGATACCACACTTTATTTCTGCAAAAGGGCTACTTTTTGTAAAATAAGTGAAGATTTTTTTTCGGACACTACTCACCTACATACTTTGTATAACTACTTAATTATGTAGGTATATCTATAGTATTTGGTGCGGATAGCCTCTCGCTAGAGACCATGATTCTGACCATGGTCCAAAAGTGAGAGTCTGTGGATGGGATCCCGCAGAAGACCCACCAGGCGCCGGAGAGCGCAGAATGACCTACGACCTCCATGAGCGCTGGCCTGAGGGTAGCGTGTCGGGCTGACCGTTGCCTTTGCAGAAGCAGACCCGAGACGGTGGCGCGACGTGTTCTGCGCGCCTCTCTGATCTGGAGGGCGGTAAGGCCCCCATACTCTACGGTGTGGTCACCTATCAGGCGGCCAAGGTAGGCAGGAGTTCCCGGAGGATAGACCTACTTGTGGCGAAACACCGTGTGGTGTTAGTCGTTCGATTCCGACATAGCACTTTACCGTTAACTCCGCTGAAGTGATGACCCATGGGGGTTTCCACATGAAAAAAAAGGTAAATCTGTGGTATAATATCGGCTTCAGGTTATCGGAATTGAACCGACTAACACCACACGGTGTGCCATACTGCGCAGGAAGGATCCGGGAACAACTATTATTAAGACATCCGGACCGCTCTTAGTGTCTACCCGCAGACATATCTATATATATATATATATATATATATATATATCCTCAAATATACCGCCGGGACAACCAACCAGCCATAGTGGTTTATGACATTGTTTCCTGTAAGCTTTCTCAACTATTAATAATTGTCAATTGTGTTCCATTTGTGTTATGCGAAATCTTTGCGAACCAATACTGCGAAATGGCGCACATCTACAAATTACACAACTGGGACCCAATATTGTAAGAGCAATGAATATGACAGGAACAGCAAATGGAGAAGATGTATTAATTCCCCGTATTCTAATAATTCCGACCGATTTGCCATTCGTGTTTAAAAAAATACAATTTCCCCTGAATGTAAGATTCGCGATCACAATAAACAAAGCTCAAGGAAAAACACTAAAAGTAGGGCAGAAGCACTTCGACCTCGCGGAGGTGATGTTGGCCAAAGTAGCGCACCAGGCTCTAGAACGTGCAAAAAGATCGAATGTTCTCTCTAGGGTACACCTGAGATCCCGAACATAGTGTTTGTATACTATTTGATCCCGGCAATTAAACTCCGTGACGGACGTACTTATAGATATAACTTTGTATAGGCGTGGTGCCAAAACTTCTTTTGGATTCTGTAGGTAGGTATAGTTGGGAGTTCAGCGGGGCAGCCTCTTTGGTATCTTCTAATCTATACTAATATTATAAAGCTGAAGAGTTTGTTTGTTTGAACGCGCTAATCTCAAGAATGGTTCGAATTGAAAAATTATTTTAGTGTTGGATAGCCCATTAATCGAGGAAGGCCATTTGCATATAATATCACTCTACGACCAATAGGAGCGAAGCATCAATAAAAATGTTGCAAAAAACGGGGAAAATTTACAAACGCAGACGAAGTTGCGCGGGTCAGCTTGCTATTTTATAAATATACGAAGACGTTGTTGGATGTCTAAAAGGTCGGTACATAAGCGTTACTTATGAGTATTGCGAGCTGGGCTCATTCTGCGGAGATTAGAAGAGGTTTGCCAGCTCCACCCCACGCGCATATACAATACCTAAGCACCGCCACAGCACGAAGTTTTTTAATAGATATATTTTTTTCTGATCCTGCCCACCAGTGCAAGTTTATGGCTTTTCCTGGTACCTAAGCTCTTCGTAATATTAGTGACGCGAGACGGAGTCAGAGATGGAACTATTGGTGTTGCAGTCAGATGGATGATTTTTAGTACGCAATCGGTTCCAGCGTTGGTTATCATTGATTTGCTAAATATTTCGTTTTGCTGGCGTTTAATAAAAGTAGGCTATTTTTAAGCTGTTTAGTTACGGCTGCCAATCCTCTGTCAGCCAGCGGGAAAATACGCTGCCAGTTCCCGTCGTGGAAAAGCAGTACGGTGTTGTCAGTCGTAATAATAATTCAATTAAAAACAATGTTTACGTTACAATCGAATAACGCATTGGAATCGGCAACGCGGCTCGTTTCTGGACGTTAACCGTTGTCCCTTTTTTATTTGGTACGTTAGTACCAAATAGTCGGATTTGAAAAATTCTTATTGCATCCAATAGCCCTATTCTGGACAAAGGTGGTTATTCGTGCGTTTATGGTAATCGCGGATAATACTGTAGGTAAAAAACTTGGTAAATCAGTAGTCCTCCAACTCCATGCCAATCCACAACAGTCATATCTGGCTCCTTGCAGGCAGCATTGCAAAGACCACATAGGTCTGTAAATAATTGCATCATTAAACTGAAAAAGCGATTTTGTCGAATTCTCTTTTTTAATTTACATGTTTCGAATAGGTCTCATTTCATTTCATTACGCATCATAAACTTAATATACTAACGTTATACAGTTTATGTTACGAATCAAGATTAGTCTATGGGACAAGTAGTTTTTTTCGAAAGAAGATTATAACGAAAAATGTATCTACTTTGTTCCCCGTAGCTGTAGCTAAAATTTCTTATGCTTATTCAATGAATATTCATTGAATAAGCATAAGAAATTGAGAAGAAAAAAATTTGTGGAAGATATCTTCTACATACATTAATCTCTGTAAACTTATTATGTTATTATTGATACTAGAGATCGCGTGGTGGTCGAATTTCGACCATGGTTTATTTCATTGGCCAATATAACTTGACCTGTCATTGTATAGACTTTTGTACCATGACAGGTCAAAATATATACTGGACACTCATAGCTGTATGTACCTGTTTTTGCATTTTTTTTAAATTTTGTAGCAAATATTGTTCAAAAATTTTAGCATTCGTCACTTCTTCTCTGTATAAGCTATAAGTGTGCGAAATTTCATACTCCGTCGGCCCAATTTTCGTAAAAACGGATCCAAAGTTTCCGCTTCACGTATTAATATATAGATATTAATACCGTTCTTTACCACGACCTTAATGCTATAAATACTACCTCTATGGTAAGAAGTTTTCTATTTGTAAACGTTGAAAATAATCTTGTCTGAAACCTACTTTATACATTTATGACATTTAAAAATACATTAGTGTACTAAATATTACTGTAAACACATTTTGTAAAAATGTTTTTTTCTATTGAAGTGCACTTTATCCTTGAGATTTAGTTAATTGAATATATATATACACACCTATATACAATTAAGAAATGAAGTTTCTCAGAAGAAAAAAGAAGTACGTAGAGCGAGTGTTCCTTCTTACAAAAGACTTGTATTGGCACTGTGCTCAATCTAACGTACTATTCTAGATATATTGTAAATAATTAGCCTTAGTAATTTATTCACTTCAGAAGCACTTCTTTGCTGACTATAAATTATGAAAACTGTATTTACAATATATGTTTATTTCGTTGGTCGAGCAAAATGGCATGCGGGCAGGCTTTGATGGACGATATAAAGAACTCTGAATCTGAATCTTTGTATGTACTGTACTCCCGTATTTCCCCCGATAATTAAGAGCCGAACACTATGAGCATGAGCTGATAACAATTAATTTTAAATACTATTAATGAACTCGCTTCCAGGCCAAGTGATCAAAAGAAGGTTGAGGACACTGCTCCCAGCATATCCTATTTCACATTGGTATGGGTACAGGTTTTTGATACCTTTAATTGTATTTAGTTTTCCCATTTTGGCAATATATTGCAAAATTTTTAGAGAGAAAAATTCTGGTCTTTAGAGGAGATAAGGTAAAATAAGTCTGCAGAAGTTTGGATTTACTTAAATCTAGAGTTATTACAAATTTAATGAACTTAAAAAGTTTTTTGGTGACCTTTACTAAGCAAAAAATAGATAAGTTGGGACTTACGGAAACTATTTTGGCGGTAAGTTCTGTCATGGAGGGTTGGCTGGATAGGCGACATTTCGCGCTATCCTTCCTTATTTCGAGATGCACCTGTGTCGGAAGGATCGCGAGCCTGCGCGTGTGTGCCAACACTGCATACCGCGAGGATACCGCACTCAGTACTCTGGTGAAGTGCTCTACGTGGCCGCTGGCGCCGCTGCAGTTTGCCGACTTTGATACGTACAGTGCGGAAGAATTTAATCGTACCTTACATCATAAAACAACGAAAATGAAGGACTTAATTCACGGATGGCATCGAGACGAGTTTTGACTAGTTCAGTTCGATCCTTGCATTTGAGAGCTAGCTGTGGGATCGTCTATACGTTTACATTGTGGTCAATAATTGCATACTTTTAGTTTCAACCGCAAAAAAAAATAGGAATACGAAAAAAAAGAAATAAAGAGCATTACCCTTTAGCCCTTATAGCCTTTAAATCAAAGTGTTCATGTCGTAATTATTTTTCAACTGATCCATCACGTTTTAAACGTCCTAACTAATATTATAAAGGCGAAAGCGAGTTTGTTTGTTTGTTAAGTACGCTTTCACGCCCTGATTACTCAATCTATCACCATCAAATATTGCTAACACCTTGTCAGGATACAGGGTGAGACATAGCTAGGTACCCTTCACCCAGAAAAAAAGCGAAGCCGAGAACAAAAGCTAGTTTCTTATAAATGATTGTTTTTTTCAGTACAGGTTCGCATCTAGGAAGGATAAATTATTGATTAGTGTAGCATTAATAGCATCTATGGTCGCTGGTGTGACACTTCCTTACGCGATCACCCTTGTAGCAAACGTCTTCCAAACTATGATTACATATGATAAGTCCAGGCAAGAGGGGAAACGTCACGATGCAGAATTTCTAATGAGTATGCACAAATTCGGGATCAATTACTCTTGTGTCGGCGTTGTGCTATTCACGTGTGTCTACCTAGGAAATACCCTCATGAATATTACGGCTATAAACCAGGTATGAAATCATATTAGTATTGAGAAAATATACTTTGGTATTGTAGCAATTTATATGTATTCTACGCCAAAATTCAATGACATTGGTGGTGTGGGCTGCCCACTCTAGCTGTTGTATGCTTACGTATTATGTGTTAAGTTTACTAAAATAATTTTTAAACAAAAATTTTGATTTCGTCAAAGGGTACGCCCATGCGGATGATTCTGTAGGCATCCGACAAAACCATGTCATTTCAAAACGTTATATTCATGATGTGATGGATGGTGCGTGTGAGTTTCATGTTGCAGAGATTGATGCAGCGTACAATATACGGAGACTCATAAAAAACACACAAACACATCTTACGCGTTGTGGTAGTACAATTATCTATATTCTAGCCTGGTCGATATGTGCCTTTTGATTCCAGATCTATAAATTGAGAAGAGAATACTTAAAGGTTGCCTTAAATCAAGACTTTGCCTATTTTGATCTTCATCAAACTACAGATTTTGCATCCAAGATGGCTGAGTAAGTATTAGTTTTGGTTTATAATTTTTTTTTTTTTTTCCTACAAAACAGGTGAAAATGGCAATAAAGTCCGTGGTCACGAAGTGTTTTCTATACTCTTGCAATGGTTGAAAGATATGTATTATTCTAAGTATTTTAAACCTGGGTTCCTGTAATTACTTCTTACATTTTCGACGATAAACGACCCTTCGCTTCTTCCCTACGTTGTGTCCTACACGTTGTGAGTAAATTTGGAAATGCTGAGAGTTCTAATATTCGAAAGTTTTTATAGAAACCAGTTGAAAAAGGTTCGTGAATTTTTAACAAAAGTTTTTATTAGCACTGGGAAATACCAGGACAGGTCATCGTGTGCGTGCCCTGTTGGCAAGGATCCAATTGATCGCTTTTGATATTAATACATAAAAATATTATTATAGCGACGTGATAAAATTAGAAGAAGGTATCGGAGACAAGGTGTCATCGTTCACATACAGCGTGACCACTGCTATTGGCTGTATATGTATGGCTGTCTTCAAAGGATGGAAGCTGGCTCTTCTTTGTCTCATTACTACGCCTGTCACATTCGCGCTAGTCGGTTTGACTGGAAGGGTAAGCTAAATTATAATAAAATTTAATAAACGCCCACGATTTTATAATTTTAGGTCAGCCTTCTTGAACAAAAACGGTAAACTGAAATACTTACCGTATTTGCACGCATATGCTTTCCTTATTAGTCATATACAAATTATAGGTTAGAGTAAGGCTAGAGTGTCAGATTGTCGTTTCAATTCTCCTTACGTACAAAGAATCTAACCTGGAATAGAAATCTAAAATCTAAAATCTGGAGTAGAAACTCTGCTATATAAAGCCATTGTACTTATTCGATAACGCTTTTATCAAATACATTATAATATAATATTGTCAAGAAAGCTTGTTAACTTTATTTTGCTCTCCTAAAAACATACCACATACAATGGAATTATATCTCCGACCTTATGCTTTTGATGTCCAGAATGGCCTACGCAAGTAACATGCGTATGGGGTATGTTGTCTTATAGATTGTCTTATTATCCGAGAGCAAGTCCTTATTTATTATCATATTTACGTTATTTTTTGTTATTTATTAATATGAACAGATAGCAGATCGTCTGTACAAAAAAGAGGCTATACAGACAGGTCATGCTAGCGCTATATCACATGAAGTAATAAGCTCTATACGGACTGTTTATGCTTTTAATGGTCAAAATAAAGAGTTGGAGAGATATGCAAAACCTCTTGCGAATGCTAAGAGAATTTATATTAAGAAAGGTGAGTAGTCATTATTTGTTCACTTGCTTTTCCACAAGTTTTCTAGAATAATTTTAAACATCTATGATAATAGGTCTCCAAATCGAACACTAGTAAACTAGTAAGCTACTTCATCAGTATGTCCTTTGCTCAAATTTTTTTCAACTGTGTTATCTAGATTAGCAAAGAAAATGAAAAGAAAATTGTACCTAATACTGTATGTGTGTATGTGTACTGTGTACTCAGTAGTGGCCTTAGGGGGTGGCAAGCAGGGCAACCGCCCGGGGCCTCGCTCTTGCAGGGGCCTAGCACCCAAGGCTCTACGACCCAAGGAGAAAAATCTCTTTGCTGGCGAAGTCAAAACTGCTATCTGAAACGCGGGAACGCAGTGTAGAGTCGATGAAGGCCGGTAAATATCAACTAAGCGATATATGTGATGCTTTGAAAGACTTAGCGGAAAATAAAACAGATCGTCAATTGGTTAGTGAATACCGTTTCGTAGAAAAGCGAAGGAAATTGACTTTTGTGAATTTCCTATATACAATTTTAAAACAATTTTTTATTGCATTTTTCATAAAGCATCAGCATTAAATATAGGTTCAATTCACATAAATTCCTCAAAGGACAAGGGCCTCGCAAAGATCTATCGCCCAGGGCCCCGCAATGCCTTAGGCCGCCCCTGACTGTACTTACAGTTCTTTTTTAAGGATTTGCCATAGTGTACCTACATTGAAGACACTACTGATTGTACTTATTTACCTTCGTAACTATAATCATTATACTTTACACAGAATTCTTCACGGGTCTGTCTATGGGATTTCTCTTTATATGCGTGTTTAGTTCTTACGCATTATCATTCTATTTTGGAATATATTTGGTCGTTAATGATCCCAAACATTATAATGCGGACGTCATGTTTTCGGTAAGTACCTACTCTATATTAACTACTCAAATGATCCAACCTCTCTTCTTCATGTAAGTTTTTAAATGAAGCGAGTTCCAGAGTATCTGAGGATCTAGTAAAACAAAAATACATGAGCTGATGCAAAAGGTATGCGACATGATGCCTTCGGTTAACATGATCGGTTTCAATTACTACAGGACTAACGTAGTCTAGTAGTGAGCGTTTCGATGACGATTGTATGGCAGTGTCATACTATTGTCATATCATCCAACCTAGAACTTGGTAACTCCTTCCAACCTATAATTGATAGATTGCAGATAAGAATTTTAGCTGTTTGAGGCTGCGTGCGCGCAGCCGGTATTAGATGGTATAATATACCTAATGTTTCGATGTTAAATGTACTTAATAGAGATTAATGTTGATTATTTAAAAGATAATTTCACTCAAACCTAAGAGTTCCTTTCGTAATATTTTACAAAAATTAAATCAAAATACTGACATATTATAATCCATTGACATTTTGGGTTTGGCAAAAACGAGACAGATAAAGATGTAATGGTCATTTTGGACTAATTGCTCAAGATTGATGAAACCTATGTTATGTGAAAGCTTTTGTAGTACTTTTTACTATGGAGACCAACCCGAAATCAAGCGCGAACATCATGTTTTACAACATTTTTAACACTGAGAAAGATTAAAACAGTAAACAAAATAATTTTTGGATGTTATTTTTGTAAAAATACGCATACGTCATGCACACAAGTACTTAGCCAACGATACTTCAGGCGGCTTCCCTGCTTTAATCCAGAGGCAAATCTAACAATTTACGATATCTTATCAAGTTCCATTACTATACTAGAAGGCAATTCCTAAGTTTGAGAACCTACGCTGCTCCGAAAAGGTTAATTAATCAAATGATTTTTAAATTATAAATATTATTTATGAGAATTTCCATTTTATAGGTATGTGAATACTGAAGCAAAGCTAGCGTAATAAATATTAAAAATGTTTCCATAAATTTTAGGTATTTTTTGGCATCATGACAGCTCTTGGAAATTTGGGTCTAGTTGGTTCACTAGTCCGATCTTTTGGGGTGGCGCGCGGTGCTGGTGCTCAGATTTTTCGTCTCCTGAACAGTATACCTACAATCAACCCTTTATTAGACCGTGGATTGAAACCTTTGACGGCTGAAGGCATTATTGAATTCAAGAATGTTGATTTTAATTATCCGTCTAGACCTGACGTGCCGGTAAGTATTTTGTGAGATATAATATCTCTCGCTTTTTTACTTTTGAACATTTCCACAGACTTTTTAGGTTTTCTTTTGTCCGAACGGAACCCTTATTACTCACTCACTGCGGCTGTCATAGCCAATTTGCTCCGAATCTACTGGAGCGATTAAGTTAAAATTTTGTTCACAATACCGGAGACCCAAACACAGGCATTCAACGTAAATTATATAGGGCCAAATTAGAAAATACAATATATTGCAAATATATGCCGCGATCAGATAGTCTATCGGACTCGGTGGGCACGTATTTTCATTGGGTTCCAACAAAGTGGGTATCCTCGAGCAGACATTATAACGTAAATGATTTTAACCCACGTTTATTAAACCTAATTACAATTAAATAAGGTACACGTAGGAATATCTAACAGACACGTCCGCTCGGTGTGAGCTTCGAGAACAGAATGCCCGCCTGCTCGTACGGCTGAATCAAAGTGCCACTCGCGGCGATGTCACACTTGCGTTCGGAGGCGAGCGACGGCACGGCCATCTCTAATGGCACACGTTCTCATGTGTAGAATCTGCAAAAGAAAGTAGCAGCCCAGCATTAAGTTAACACTTAAATTTACTCAATAAAGATATGTACAAAGAATGGTACACATTCTCATACACTGTTCAACTATAATCATCAAGTTAATGAAAACAGAGATTGTTGGTCAACCTGCAGTCGCACCAACGACTTATCTTATCAATGCGTTAACGGAGACAAGGTTAGCAAAATATTCCAACGCACCGACACGGCTCATCACTCCAACGTAAACGAGAATAATCACACAAGTCGCCGCACCAACGGTTCATTCCTTTTACGGCACAACGTAAACAAGGATAGTCACACTAGTCGCCGCACCAACGCAACGGCTACTCTCGTTTACGCTCCAACGTAAACGAGGATAGCTGGACACTACAAATCATGTCTAAACAACGTAAACAAGGATAGTCACACTAGTCGCCGCACCAACGGTTAATTCCGTTTACGCTCCAACGTAAACGAGGATAGCTCGACCCTGCAAATCATGTCTAAAGTGCTTGACAGTGTTAACTACTAACAATGTCTCGAGTTCGTAGGAAAGATACTTAGATGTGGAAGACTTACAACGACTATAGTAAGCAAATGGGTGTTGCTTACTATCAACCTTTTGTATGAACATCGCTTCTGCTGCGCTCGCATCAGTATGAATGTCTATTGTCAGGTTTGGGTCAAAAGTTCATTAGAACAGGCTGTGAGGTCAAACGACTGATATCTGCTCTCTGGTTGTCATATCATTTTACTTCCCTTTTCACGGATCATCTTGAACAATGGAGCCAGATAGATCTTTGAAAATTGAGGAACAAACGGCTAAAAACAAGAAGCTTAGCCTAACCGTCTTAGCTGTGGGACATTACTTGGAGATGGAAGCCGAGTTAAGGCGTAGCGTTCGTTTTGTGACAATATCACACATTTCCTTACCTAACCCGTAGGTATAGCTCATGCCCTTGTAGACGTAGAATGCGTCTTATTGGATGATTACATCTTACAGCGCATATAATGTTTTATCTCCTAGTCACGCGAATCTTACGCGTCCCTACTCGAGCCATCACACACACCTCGCCAGCCTATATATACCCGCCGCGCGAAGACTCAGCCCTCTTCCGTTCCAGACTACGATGGAATTAAATACCTTCACTTACCTGCGCCGGAGCGACATCCAAAGCCTCTGCAAGACCTCCACGACCTGTGCCTAACTTAGATAATATCCATTTCTGTAAATTACTTTTTCTACAAGTGTAAATTTTAAACTACTAGCTGTGCCCGCGACTTCGTCCGCGTGGTATAGTGTATTTATATCGAATCAACAGCTTAAAAAATAAGTTTCAAGGTTCTAGTTCTAAATATGACGATACTTCCATACAACTTTTCATCCCCACCTTTCAACCCGTTACACCCTTTTTTCGCATTAAAAAGTAGCCTATGTCCTTTCTCAGGCTCTTGTGTAAAAAAATTAATTTAAATCGGTTCTGTAGTTTTGGCGTGAAAGGGCGACAGACAGACAGAGCTACTTTCGCATTTATAATATTAGTAAGGATGAAAGTGGTTAAACGTGTCTAATTCCTCTCCTCACTTAAATTCACCTACGGGGGACCACGTGTAGACCACGAGGCCACCCTCTGCGTCACATCCTTTGTTAAAGGTCCGTAAGTATTACTGTATTATTTTTTGCAGATATTGAAGGGTGTAAGCCTGAGTGTAAAAAACGGATATTCGGTAGCTTTAGTCGGCCACTCCGGCTGCGGCAAGTCCACAATAATACAACTCATTTCTAGATACTACGATGTCTGCGATGGCAGTGTAAGTTTAACTCATAAATGTTTTATTAAGAGCCTCAATACGATTTAGATCTAAATGAGGGCAATTCAGTCAGTCCTAAAATAAAAATATATATGGTTACTGGGATCGCTTGGATTATGAATGCCATAATTATTGTTCTTCTTTTCATAAAAAGAACATTTCCATAATTTGGCCTTTTTAACTTTATATGTACTATTTTATTTTATTGCACACTAGCAACCCGCCCCGGCTTCCCACGGGTACAAATTATATACCAAAACCTTCCTCATGAATCACTCTGTCTATTAGTGAAAACCGCATGAAAATCCGTATAGTAGTTTTTCAGAATATGTAGTGACAATTGTGATTTTCTTCGCTAGAGAACTCCGATAAACGTGTGCGATCGCTGCTAATCATATAGGCACGCGCCGTCGCGTCGGCGTGGACCCTCTGGCCGGTACCGCTGAACCGCTATGTCCCTGCATTTTAAATCTGTAATATCTTCGAAAATATTCCTTGAAATTACATGCTGTAAAAGGCCATTTTGATCTATATTAAATGCACAATATATTTAAGGTACTTAATTGGATAAGGATTAATGCTGTATTGCTTAAAATCGCTTCGTAAATGAGCCATTATTTCTCGTAAAAAGTAAAGGATAAAAAATGGTTATTGTGGGTTATCCCTAAGAGATAGACATATACCATTGCGGACTTTTTTGTACACCTTTTTAAGGTGTACAATACTGTGGTACATTATTTTGATCTATCTCGTAGGGTTCACCCAGCGTTTGCAATGTAAACGCAAAAAAATGTGTTTATTTACGACATCACATTAGAAACCTCTAAAGTTATCAGTGTTTCTCTAGTATATTATACATGCATTATACATATAAACCTTCCTCTTGAATCACTCTATCTATTAAAAAAAACCGCATCAAATTCCGTTGCGTAGTTTTAAAAATCTAAGCATACATAGGGACATAGGGACAGCAGGAAGCGACTTTATTTTATACTATGTAGGTAGTGATTTTAATTTTTTGTTTCTAAAAAGAACACAATAACGGACGCTTTGTTTATAGACAACAAAATAGGTATGTTTCCTGTTAGTAACTTAGTTGTTAACTACATTTATGATTATAAGTACGTTGATTACATGTTTTCTGTCCAAAAATAAATTTGCCAATACCGGTGGGTATGGGCAAAAATAAGAATGTTGGTAAATATAGTTTAATTAAGAGTCTAGTATATTAGTGTGGACGAAGTGAACACTGGATTCAATGCCCTCCAGTAATTGACATGGGACCTTAGATATAGTTATGTATAGAGCGCCTTATAGCGTTTATTCTCTTTTCATCTGCTTGTTGCTGAAGTTAATTATTTCGTAAATAACATATCAAACAATTTTTTTTATATTATAGTATAAAAATACACACAGTAAAATATTATATTACAGGTATGCGTAGACGGTATGGACGTGCGCACTCTGTCGGTAGTGTGGCTGCGCTCTCAGATAGGCTTGGTTGGCCAGGAGCCAGTACTATTCAACACCACTGTTCGAGAAAACATTCGCTACGGAAGGGAAGATGCTACACAACAAGATATAGAAGCCGCTGCAATGCAAGCTAATGCTCATCATTTTATCATGAAACTGCCTAAGGTACACGGTCGCTTTTTAGCAGGTTTTTTCAAGTAATTCGTACTTCGAAGCTTCGTACACCGTATCGTGATTTGCGTCCATTTTGGATTACCTATAGGTAACACTCTTCAGTTTTTTCTCTTCTCTTCTAACACTTTTCGGTTTTTCAGTAATACCTACTTATTTACTTACCCTTTTCATCAAAACGTTGTGTCTAGGGATACGAAACGTTAGTGGGTGAACATGGAGCATCCTTGTCAGGTGGTCAAAAACAACGCATAGCAATTGCTCGTGCTCTAGTGCGCCAGCCTCGTCTTCTACTACTGGATGAAGCTACTTCAGCACTTGATACTGCCTCCGAAGCAAAAGTACAAATAGCGCTTGAAAAGGTAAAACATTGATACGTCTATTTCTATAAGTATACCTATACATATTCAAAAAAAATGTAGTATTTAAAATCTTTAAGAGAAACACATACTTCTATGAGAAACAGAAATGTGAGAAATTCAAACAGTCATAACTTGTAAACAGATAGTTTTTTTTTAATTCTGTGTAACTGCATGCTTGAGTAATGCCCTTTCAGTGATTTAAGTAAGTATTCCATTGTCATATACATCCCTGTATATAATTAGGTATATGTGGTCAGAGATGGCAGATTGTCGCTTGACCCTTCACCGTCACATATCTTGTTGGACACGGAAGCCACTAGATAAATAATAAATAACCAACCAAGTTATGCAGAAGTTATAAAATTTCGAAATTAACTAAGTTCAATAAGCAGTAGGTACCTACAGTTCACAAAGTAAGTAGTTAGGCATAGAAGGCGCGTTGGTTTTATTGTCGCCCCCTCACGCCGACCATTCAAATTGACTCCAGCAAGACTGAAGCCTCATCTAGCGAACCGGCGAACGTTGAGTCACTCCATCGAACGACACAGGTGGCGCTGGTGTCCCGGAAACGGCTTGATTACGATATATAAATATATTCATCTCGCTGAAATAATTTCTTTCAAATTACTTTATTATCTCTTGAAAATATCTAATCTATTTAAAAAACTTAAATACACTAAAATGAGATCTACTTGCCTAGAAAACTTCTTTACACTGTGCGCAATAGAACCAGGTAGACATTGCTGCTTTCGACTATTGTTATGCCAAGGCGGGAGTGGCCATCATTTTGGGCCTTTGTTATTAAGTATAGTCGTATCTCCGCGTGTTTGGTTTGATGTGTTTGGATTTTGGAGAAGTGGTTTTAGTCTATCACAGACCTCTGTTTGGTTCAAACTGGAACCTGACCAGTAACTGACACAGTGGCTCTACAGGTCTGTAAGAAAAAAAATCACACAGTGGGGCTGAGTGTGTTCGCTGTTTTTGGTTTCGTACTAAAGCCGTGTACCTACATGTTCGGTGACAGGGGCGATTGCGGGGCAGCTAGCCACCCAATTACCGGGTCAATTAGGTACACTCGCCCTAACAATTTCCTTACCATTTATTTCCCAGGCAGCGAAAGGTCGTACTACAGTAGTGGTGGCCCATCGTTTATCGACCATCCGCCACGCGAACATGATATATGTGATGAAGAGTGGCGAGCTGGTGGAGTCTGGTACCCACGAGGAGCTGATGGAGAAGCACGGCCACTACCATGATATGATTGGTTTACAGGAGCCAATGGACATCGTTTCGACAGGTTGGTTTCATCCTTTGTAAAGAGCTTTCTGATATTCCGAGTAAGCTAATTTAAATTGGTGTACGATACAGTTTATTTCTATTCTATTCTAATTTATAAATGTGCTTCATGGCAGTTACTGTCACTAGAGAAGGGTTTTTTGCTTGAGTTTTTTTGAGTGCCTTTATAAAATTGTATAACATTTTTGTCTTTATTCAATTTAAGAATCTTTTTATTGTTATCGGTAATATGTATTACCTATACATATATTTGCAAAATAAAATTAAATATTTTCACACATTGTAGGTATACAATTTACAGGATTAACAAAGCTTCAGTGGATATTTCGAAATTGCGATTTCTCTTAATATGTATTTACATTTAGTTACTAAATGACATAATAGTGTAGTTAAAGATTTTATTTGTGGCAGATAAAGTTCTGACAAGAGAGGATTCTACGCTGTCAGAAGGTTACGTCATCGATAATTTGTCAAAGACCGTAAATATTTTCTTTTAACTTAAAACACACACACATACACACACACACACACACACGCACGTAGACTCACCCCCCAATGATATTATAAGTAAAAAGGTTTTCCGTTTTTTACTTATAATATTACCCCCATACTAGTTATAAGTGTCTCTACAATTTCATTATCTCATAATAAAGGGGGACGAGTTCCAAGTCCGTCTGTTATTCACGTCCGTCTATTATTGAAATTTATTAATAATAATACATTTATAAAAGTTATTATCATCCATCAACTTTAAGATTTTTACTACTACTATTTTTACTACTTTTTCTACGGTACTTTGGTTTTAACTTAAATTTCAACATTTTGATGTTATTTATTCAATAATTCTATTCCTAACTATAGACGACAGGCTTTTTATAAGATACAGAAATAATTAATATCGATTCATAAATATGTAGTAGGAACACTTGTTCTTATCACTACGTACAAAAGAACGTAACTGTTGTTATTGCGTAAAACAAAAACCATTAATTTGAACAAAATGCTACAGATACAGTCAGTGCCGGATTTAACTTTAGCGCCGCCCCTGAGCACTGTAAAAATGCCGCCCCATTATTGAAATTTTCTAGAACATGAATTTTTAAATAAATGAAATGACTCATTTATACTGAGGCGGAAGTGCTCGCCGAAGTATATCGGCGGGCGCCTGAGTTCCGAGCGGGAAGTGGCTTTCGGCCCCCCGCCCGAAGAGGTACGCGAATGGCGTGAGGCCGCTCGCCGAGCCACCATAGCTCGTTGGTCGTCCCGGTTGGAGGCTCCATATGCTTGTTTTGCATGGATGCGCTCCAGCCGGTTATCGTCGAGTGGGTAGGGCGGCAGCACGGGACCCTTTCCTTAAGCCTGACGCAGGTTCTCCAGGTTCGGGCACGGCTGCTTCAGTAAGTACATGCATTCGGTCGCTAGGAGGGAAGGTCGGCTCAGCACGGTTGGCAGTTTACTCTGCTTGGGCGACGCAGCGTCGGGCCCTCACTGCAGTCATCGCAGGGGATCTCTCGCTACCGGCCGTCATATGCTCCATGGCCGGTAGCGGCAGGAATTTTACCGCGGTTGCAACCTACTGTGAGGACTTCATCTCGCAGAAGGAGGCGGCGGAACGGGTCCGGGAGGACGATCTCCACTCGAACTTAAAGGTCATCACACACTATAACAGCACTGCAACGGCACAGCTGCATCACGGCACCGCCTGAAATTGAGGCTATCGCTAGCCGCCAGTGTGCTTTACTGCGAGGTGGAAGTTCGCAGTCCGCGCGCCGCCCGCAAGATGCAAGCTAGTTTCATCGACTTCATGTGAGACACGATGCGAAGTTTTTTCGCTGGCGCGCTGTAAGCACGCGGATCGCGTGCTGTAAACAAGCTGGCCGCAAGCTTACAGCGCGCCAACTGCGAGTCGAGTTGTATGGTTGCAGCAAGCGCGCTTACTGCCCGCCGTTGGCTTTTTCATATTGACATTATAAAATATATTATACGACCACGTTTTAATGCTCAGATTTGAATGACAACTTAATTGTTGGGTTGGAGCCGTGCCGTTACCGTGACGGTATAGTGTGTGATGACCTTAATTCGCCACCGGGGGCGGAGGCGCGCTTTCCAGCGCCTCATGCCGCCCTAAGCGTCCGTGTGTGCCCGGACGTCGCCTAATTGAGAGGTTTTTGACCTGAAGGTGGCGCCCGCCCTTTTGCGGGCTGGCGCTAGGAAGGGTCCAAATGTCTAAATAAAAACTGTTGCCAGATCTTTTAGGCGCAGTACAGCACACCGTGTGGTTTTAGTTGGTTTGATTCCGACACCCCGCCCCACCGAAAACCCGGGATGACGGCCCGAGGGGGTCCGGCCCGAGTCCCATGACTGCCATTTTTTTTCATCAATGACAGTTGATTTATGCAAAATACATTGGTCGCAATGTCTTAGCCTACAAATCATGTCAACTAACCTAACTAAGCCTTTACTTCAAAATAACTCAAACTCATCTTTTTTTTTGAGGGTGTGGAAACCCCTACAGGTCATCAATCACCTCCCCAAGGCTATTAGCGAAGTGGTATCTTGGAATCGAACCGACTAAAACCACACGGTATTCCGTCACAAATGAGTCTATTGCAAGGGACTCGGGTATACCCTAGGAAGGAAGTCCCCGAGAACCCTGGCAGACTTTGGCCGCCCTCAGTCAGAAGGCAGCCACACCATTGCTAGCGGAAGGCCTTGCCCTCCTTTCCGTTTAAAGAGGTGCACGCGGAACACGTCGCGTCAAACCGTGAATATCAGTACATATCTGCAAATAGATATTTTCTTTTTTCGTGAAAAACACATCTAGCTTGAGAGTTTTACACAAAGTTTATGATAACTGAATTTTTTTCAAATGCAAAACACTAATTTCTAAATGTTTTACATTTTTCGAAAATTGTACTAGATAAATTTAGCTAATTATTATTTTTTTGAAAATAAAAAAGCATATTCGACAACGCGAAAATTTTTTTTTTCTCACCCTCCGAATCATGCCGCCCCTGATTATTTGCCACCCTGGGCACTAGCCCCGAGTGTAAATCCAGCACTGTATACAGTATCATAATGTCTACAGATGGTAATAAAAAGTATATTTAAATGAAAATAGGTAGGTAATTGTTTTTAAACTTTCGCGACTATATAATAATAAAGGTAAAAGTGGGGTGCCCCCACCCCACTTCCGGAACTTTTACCTGAACTTCCGGAACTTTAAAAACGAAAAAATCGTTTGCGTTTTTCTCCATAAATTTTAGGTTATGTTGGATATTAGTGGATACAAAAGTTGTAGATATTTAAGTAGAAACAACTTTAACACTTAATTTTTTCCGATAGGAAGTGTAGTTTAGCCGGAAATCGTATATATCATTACTGACCCCTAAAACGACCATTTCCCTATAACCCCCCCCCCCCCCTCTTCCGGAACTTCCACCTGGTTCTCTCCATTTACTTTCATTTACTTATAATTTATACAAAATTTGCCGACCAACCACATACTGCTAAGAATTTTTTTTCTCTAAAATATGTTTGGCCCTGGACTAAGAGTTGAGTGACCAACTTTTTAATATTTCTTGTTCTCCAGATGTCGAGTGATGACGATGAGGCAAAAGTGTCCAATGTGTCTTTTTGGCGAGTCTTGGCCCTGAAGTCCAAGGAATGGAAGTGGATGGTGGCGGGTACCCTCTGCTCAATGTTCGTCGGATGCACTATGCCGCTGTTCATTGTTCTATTTGGCGATTTGTTTGGCGTGCGTTAGTTTTCTTCCATCGACTTTTTACGTTTTTGATAGTAGTAGTATCGTGTGATTAATGTACGTCTACATAAGAATAGTATAAAACCAACAAAAACGATATGTATGACTTCTGTCTTCCATATATATACCTAATATCGTAATATAATATTCTTTCTACACAGAGCGTCTAGCAAATTTTTAGTATTTACCTATGATAGTACTTACACGTAATATCTTTGTAATATCATTGCTTTTTCAAGTATCTAACTATGATGAACGACAGTTACTTAAAAAAAAAAGATGACTAGTAAATTTTGTTGCACATTACTAGTAGGTATTTCGTTAATCAGAAAAAATTAAGTTTACGGAGAATTAATTTTCCGTAGTAATGTTGCATTTACTTCATCTACGATTAGAATTGCTTAGTAAATACAATGAATAAATAATCTTTGGTTGGTCAGAAGTTGTGACTAATGGAGTCACAACAAAAGTGCCTACTCGATAGATAGATGAGGTTATGATTTCTTTGTGAAGGCCTAGTAAAAGAGTTACTGAACCCGGCTTGTGTGAGACGGGTTCAATGCCTATCGGGGATTGAGTGCATTCTACCTACAAATGTTTTAGTCGGTTAGAGTACGACAAACCCCTTCACGCCCCAAGGGCGGAGGGGATCTATCAGGATCTTTCACCTCGTCACTAAGAAAAAAGGCCTAGTAAAGAAAACAAAAATTACGGTAGCTTTACTTCGTATTCATAATATTATTTGTACTCCAAATATTGTTAGGATATTATGCTGCAACATTAACAAAACCAATATCATTGTAATTCAGAATCATGTCAAGCGCTTTCATAATCTGATGCTTTTGCATAGGCCCTGACTATATTGGAACATAAAGATATTAAAGAAATAAAAAGAAAATAAAGTTTGATAAAGACTTCCTTGAATTAATATTCTTCATGTATTCTTTGTTATTTCTTTCCATAACAAACATGTTGCAGGTAGGATCACCCTTAGCAAGTGATTCGATAAACTTTGCATTTATTTTTGCTGCAAAGTTGTAGGCTTTCGCATTTCACAACACAGAGTCATTTTTCATAGAGTTGTTTTGAGGCAGTAGAAGTAAAAGTTGGCTGAGCCATGCGGTCTTAAACGTGTCGGAGCTCTCGATGCGCTTATCTGTACTAAGTTTTCATAACATTAAGGTATTACATATTTTATATTGAAATCACCAAAATTTGACGCTACCGGTATAAATAGAGTTAGGGTTGGACTATTAACTCATTTTATGAAATAGCGAACTGTTTTATCATCTATTAGAGTTGGCCCTATTTTCATTAAAATAAGTACGAGTTTTTGATGTGGCCACAACATAATTATGAAATAGAGTTAGTGATATTACCCGTCGTCTATTTTTTTATGAAGGTTAAACCACATTATCACGCAGGGTTGCCACGTCTATGTGACAGGTAATGCTCTCTTTTGTTATTTCATTAATTACTCGTAGATATTCATTCATACAGTCTATATATACATACACTCACATTTTTCCAACTATAGGTATATAATTTAAGTGAGTTGTGAGTGTATGTATGTTGTCTTTAAACAGCTTTATAATCGAATTTATTATAAAAAATCTCTTTCAGTCAATGTCAAATCCCGATACCAAAGTTTTAATGAGCAAAGTCGATACAGTTTCTGCGATGTGTGTAGTTATGGGATTTGTGATGGGGATTTTTCATTTGATTGAGGTAAGAATTCATTTATTGCTTTCTTTATAGTTGTAGTTCACGTGTAAGACGTATTTGTGGATACGTCACACTAAAAACTAAATCTTATCTAGTATCGAGTGAAATACAAAGTATTTGTGTTTTTTAGAGAGCGTTCATATGCTTACCTAATTAGTATTAAAATTATTAAAGTAATGTTTTTATTTGCATCCCCTGGGACAACAAAAAGAAAATTGGTCAAAAGCTGGGCGCACTACGCCCATGTGTATATAGAAATCGGCTACACTCGAAGTCGTAAACTGTGAAAACTCAGACTAGATTAATTAGAGACTAAGAATGACTTGTTTAGTTCTGCCAGAAATTATAGAAATTTCACACAAACAGCATCTTTATAATACATATATACTGATATAGGATCATTTAATTTCAAATACGTAAGCCCCAAAATTATTATATTTTTTAAATTATTTGTTGTCGCAACAACAAATATTTTTAAAGTTGCCAACAGGCTATTAATATCTGCCGGTCAGTGGCTGCTTAGCAACGCTTTGTTAGTAAACATTCCATATCGAATTTGGCTGAAGTATAGATACCGTGTCATATTGGGATAAGCGTCATAGATACGGCTCCTCTATGTTATCCTAGTGTGCGTCAAGCCTTTGTTTTACACTAGCACCCGTTTCTAACAAGGTTGTCTAGTTATGAAATTTTGCCATTATAATTGGGCAAAATTATTTATACTATCTTTTATTTTATTTTTATTCATAATTTTCAGTGCCAGATAGATTTTATTAGTAGGTACAATTTTTCAGATGAACAGGAGACAAACTTATAATTTTTGAAGTAAATGATTTCAGGCAGTATGTTTTGCAATATCAGGTGCAAACCTCACAGAAAGATTGCGTTTACGTATGTTCGAACACTTATTGAAACAGGATGTTATATTCTACGACGAAAAAGCCAATTCTACTGGCGCGCTATGTGCCAAACTATCTGCCGAGGCTTCTTATGTACAAAGTGTGAGTTATAGCACCCATACTTACTTAATCAACTAATAGTTTGACGAAAAGACATAAAAAATATATAACAAGGCATCGGGATAAATAATACAATTGGAGGTAAGAACAGACTGGGTCTTTTTATGTAGACCAATTGCACGCATATCTATCGTGTTTAATCATATTTTGGAAACGATGGAAAGTTAGAACTATGTAACTCCAGAAGTTTTTTAGAACTACATACTCGTATATGTATATATTTACATAACAGGAGAGCTACATTTTGAGAGGAAAATCATTTACTTGTATCCAATGTCATGAACATGAATAGTAGGTACTTTTACAAAAATGACGATTCTCTGACCCTTAAACTAGTGTTTAACTGTATTTCATTAGGGGAATGTCTTCGCCATATAATATGGTCGTGTGTGCGTGAGAGACCGCGTGCGTGCATACGAAAGATATCATTTCAATTTAAATAATTTTCCTTTTTTGACCACCAGCCGCATTATCGAATAATCTTTATAACAAACAAAAATGTAGGCCCAAACCATATTTTGTAAAATTATTTCGAATACCTACATTAAACTTTATTAATAATAAAAAAATATAAAGCACTTTTATCGTTTTACAGGCAACGGGTCAGCGAATAGGCATATGTTTTCAAGGTTTGGGTTCTATAGGGCTGGCGCTAGTCTTAGCAATGTTATATGAATATCGGGTTGGATTCGTCGCGCTAGCCTTTTTACCTCTGATTTTTGTTATAATCTATTATCAGTCGAAAGCCGCTAGCAAGGAATCCTTCGGAAATGCGAAGGCCTTAGAAAATAGTACCAAGGTATGTAGATATGTGTTTGGTTTGTATTTACTAAGTTTAGTTGGGTAAGTATAGGTAGGTAGTTAAGTAGTTTGTGTAGTAAGTAGGACGTATCTATTTTCACGATCAACATGATTTTAAAAATTATATTGTATCAAGCATCCTCGATAGCTTGAAACACACATTGAAAGGTAATAAATTTGAATCGATTTATAATCCGATTAATAATTTGTTTTTTAATTTTGTGTTAAAACTTGACAAAATATCCGTTGTAAGTGTTGTAAAGTATGTTATCGTAATTTTATAAATAGTTGTTATATCATTCGGTGTTCGATGATACCTGTAAATAAGATTTAGGTAGGTACCTTCATATTTACATTTTACGTAGGCTTCCCATCTGAAAATGCCTATAACTCGTCACAGACTCCATCCTTTATTAGCCAGAAGATTTACTACTGGAAATCATATAGAGCTCGAGACAGTGAAACGGGGTTTGTGTTAGTCATCTATCACCACTATCGTAGGGCGGGCTCTGTTCTATTTTGCCGACTATAATAATAAGTTTTAAACTATTTTGATCGGTATGTGCGGCAGATAGCCTTGGAGGCGGTGGGCAACGTGCGGACGGTGGTATCTTTGGGTCTGGAGCGATGGTTCGTTAACGAGTACGTACGCGAACTCACCCCTGCACTCAAGATTGCGCACAGGAACGCTCACTGTCGCGGTCTTGTGGCCGGCCTCTCGAGATCCTTGTTCAACTTTGTCAATTCAGCCGCACTCACATATGGAGGGCATCTCATCGTCTCTGAAGGTGTTCGTTATGAGCACATCTTAGTGTAAGTATTACAGTATCTGCATCACCGTAAAATTCATGTGTCTGTATGTTTAATGTGTCAATAGGTACGCACATCAACTCATGCCTTTGTATCTTCGGGTTTCACAGAGACAGCCCACCACTTACTTTTCCACTAGCTTTTTATACTGTTATTAAACCATGCATACGAGTGCCGTTTTTCAGAATATCACCAATTTGATTAGCGTATGTTTGTCACACTGTCTGGTTGTCACTCTGAGTGGCAAATCACCACCAGCCTTATATACTTGCTTTGTCAATTTGTTGAAACCACCTCAGCATACTTTTTTCAATTTTCGTCTCTACGTTCTCTTTCAAACCATTCCTCTTTCTGTCAATCAATCTTACTCCGTACATACTTTCATAATTTTTTGCCATCTCTCGGTACCATACATAAAATTTAACACCACGTCGATAACACACATCGACGCTATTATGAACTGCCAGGCGCGTATTCTTCCGCAACGACTGCGACTGACCGCTTATGAAGGCATTTAGCGCGCCATTCACACGATCACCCGTATTTAACCGCATTTCGAAATCTCCTTTGCATCTTTCATCACTTGATAACCGGTTACTCAAGTATACAAACTACACTTGTTTTACACGTTCATTTTCAATCATATCATTACATTCAGTCATTTCTTCATTCTTCTCGAAAACTATAACTTTCGTCTTACTTGCGTTCATTTTGATACCTTTTTCTTTCAACGCCTTATTCATGCTTTTCAGCATTTTCTGCAAGTCCTCCGCTCACGGAGCATGTAATACTTAATCACACCAGCCTATAAGAGGCACTTAACATGTAAACTTCTCATATTCAATCCAAATTCATTTTCTTTTAAATTTTATAGACAGAAATTGTCATTTTTTTTAATATGTGTAATATTCTAAGACAATGCTGTGAATTACAGCAGATAAGGTAAAGGCTCCTATTACGGCGGTAGTTAAAATGAGCTCCGTTTACGGTGGTATTTCTATTTTTGTTTATGAAAGTTTAAGTACATCAAAATTAAAGTTATTCATTCAGTGTATTTTACTTCATCATATATCAAACGATTGCAAATGTAGCACAAGGGTAACCTATCAAAATCAGTCAGTTTGTGCAACGTTGGCGCTGCAGTAAGACCTCTCATACAAACACGAAACGTCTAAAGTAAGTGCACTCATACAGTGCCGGTTTTAGCACTACCAGCGCCCTGGGTGAGATTTCTGCGGCGCCCCCTGTCTCCCATTGAAACCCATACGAAAAAAAGCAAGGGATTTATTTATTATAATTCCGGTAAAAACTAATTACGGTTACTGGTATAGTGATCAATATTTGCAATGCTATCCATACATTTGGATACAGCTCTTGCGAGTTGCGATCTTTGATAAAAGTTAAAATAAAGACAGGAGTAACCACATTCTGATCAGGCAAATAAGATTTTAGACTTTAATTTCAACTGCAGATCAGCACAAAGTGTGAGAAGGTCTGGTTTTTCTTGGATCTTTTTTATATTGTACAAAATAGACTAAGATTCCGAGTATTCATTTAACTGTTCAAATCTTTAATTGAGTGAATTTATGGTAGTGTCCAAAAGACAGTTGAAAAATTCAACTTCAAATGAAAAATTCAAATTCAACTTTTTTCTGGAGAAGTTATAGGCTCATCACGAGCAGTTTCACCAGTTTGGCGTTTAACACGTTGAATTCTTATTGGCCTTCTAAACACAGGTTCAATTTCTAGTGATTCAGCAACTCCTTCGCAGTTAAAATGGTGCTTTTGATGCCTGTATTTCTATATTTTTCCAATAAAGCGCAGCATTTTTTCAACATTTCTGTGCATTTACTGAGATCCATGTCTATTGAAGATTTATTGACTATATTTATTTGAAAAAGTATATCGTATCCAACAAGCAATGAAACTAAGAAGCTGAAATCTTTTAACTGTTCGGCTAGAGTAGTAGCCTCATGAAACATTTGAACATCAGTATTCTGAGTTTCAGTAGCCAAAGTAACTAAAGCGTCATGAATGGCACTAATTTGATAACGGACTGCTTTAACACTGTTCAGTCTTGTCTTCCCAACGTGTGTCACTGAGCTTTTTAAAAGTATACAGTCCTAAGTGGTCGGTTTAAAATTTTTCATCGATGAACAGAAGCTGAAAACAACGTGAACAACCTCTGAAGTACCCGGAACAAAGTGACTGACTTTACGGACGACTTCGCGTCATCGCATACTATAATATTGTAGCTATGACAGCCACACGGTACATAAATAGCTAAGGAATTTAGGTCTAGAATTCTCCTTTAAACCCCAATATTTTTTCTTTTCATATTCGCTCCGTTGTCGTAACCCTGACCCCTACAATTATTTAATTCTAGTCCGTGTTTATTTTTTTTAAAACATTAATAATGACTTCAGTAAGTCTTTTACCAGTCGACTCATCGACAGGTATAAATTCTATAAAATGTTCTTTTACTGATATTTGGTCGGCACCTGATAAGTCAACAAATCGTATTGTCAGAGAAAGTTGTTCGAGTGACTGACTTTACTTTTTCAGCCATCAGCTCTATCAATTCATTTTGAATATCTTTTCCACAGAAGTGGTCAGAAACATCACCCTTTACAGCTAAACGCAAGTGCTCCTGCATAACTCAATCGAATTTGGCTAGTAGTTGTACTAAGCTCAAGAACTTACGTTATCCACATAACGTATAAAGTTTATGAGAAGTACCTCTGAACGCCATATTATTTTCAGCTAAATAAAGTGTTATATGCATCAATCTAGACAAAACATTATTCCATCTTTTGGTTTCTTTTTTAATCAAATTTTGTTCTCTGCAATATATTGTTTTTCCTGTTTTTAATCGTAGTTCAGTATCAATCCATGAATGGTAAAACTTTTTATGAGAAGTATTATTTTCATGATTTTTTATCATCTCAGACAGGTGTTTTCACTCATTGTAACCTTCAGATACTAAATTCGACGTCGAGCTACTATCAAATAGGCGGCAACAAAAACAATAAACGCGATCTTTAGAAATGGATTTATATCTTTAGAAACGGACCAGCGATGCTGAACTGTTTCATTGTTTGTAAGTTTTTTTATGAAATGGAAATTAGAGAAATGTGGCCCCATGTCCTTCTTTGGATAATTATCAATGTGACTTTGCAATGGGCCAGTAGCTATTATATGATCAATAGTTTTGCTATTCCGAGTGAGTGGCCAAGTAGCTGGATCCGATATATTCTTCACAACATTGTTAACGTCAACTAGAACTTGTGCTTGTTATATATCAACAATGGCGTCGTCCCGAGCAACATCTGTAATTGTAGCACAACTTAGGGATCACTCAATGCTCATCACTTCGGGAAACTTCGTCCACCATTATCTTATCTGCGCTCTCATTCATAGCATTTTCCTATTATTTTACTTCGTATATATCCCGTTTCTTTCTTTTTGTAATTGATTTTGTATATAAAAAACGAAAAATAAATTAGCTCCGTAATTGAAAACGATTTACAGGGATGGATCCTAACAGGGGCGGTATCATCCGCATTGGGAGAAGTAATCTGCCATATTTATTTGCTCATAACTTTTAATGTAATAGATTATTTAATGAGTTTTAAAATTCTTTGAAATAATTATTAATCGTAAAATTATTTTTCTGCGGTATGGTTTGTCTACTAAAAATCCTATTTGAATATGTAAACTATTGAGTATAAAACGTTAATTCCTTAGAAAATCAAAAATTAGAAGGTATATTTTAATTGATCAAAAACAATTATTTTGTTCCTATATTGACTTGAGTCTTACATATGATAGCCAAAAAACTGTAACCGATTAAGCTATTTACATTTTTTTATATATTTACAAATTTTGATGGGTCACAATTGGGATTATTAAATCACGAGAGTTCTCCTACGGAGGCAGCAATTTTTGAACTCTCCGTGATAGACTCTATGACCTCCTATTACGGTGTAAGTGCCTCAAAAAATTCATAAATATTTTATGGTTCCGTAAAAATAATCTGGTTAATAATCTATTAACTATGAAAACCATGAAAAGATTTTAAGTACCTATAATTAACTACAGTTATTGTTTTCTTGTGTGGGTCATTTTGGTTTGCTTGATTTTTGATAAATGAGAAACTAATAAAACAGTTGAAAGCTACAGAGTAATCAGTAAAATTACAGAGCATAAAAAAGACGTCGTGTTAAGTGGACACGGGTAGATAGTACTTGACCACATGATCGGAAATTCAAGATTAAAATTAACCTTAACCTTACCTCCGTAATAAGGAAAATCGACATGATTGTTGAAATATTTATTTAAAATAATAAATCCCGTAAAAAGAAATACGGTTCCTGGTGCAATATAAAATTGAAATCCTGAATTTGCCGAAAATAAAGGTTTACACTCTTCAAGACACTTATGAATGGTTATTTTTCTTTATTACTTTCAAATGTTGCCAAAGGCCTCCGTAATAGGAGCTTTTACCTTACTACCGTCCTATAGAAGCCGTATATATATTAATTTTAAATAACATTCCATTTTTCAACCGAGAAGGCTTACAATAGAACCGATTATGCAGTGATTTTGTAATTTTAAACAAGAAGAAACTGATCCAATAATATCTTGGTTTGATGCAGAACAACACAGTCTTTGCAAATGGCTTCCGGTCAAGCACAGAACGCTTTTACGTTTGCGCCGGAGTTCCAGAAGGGAATAGCTGCCGCATCCAGGATCATAGCGCTGCTTAACACCAAGCCTACAATTTTAGATCCTGAAGTGCCAGACGTCGCTCCTTTTGTTAGAATTGTTTTTTTTTTAAGTCAACTTCAACACTAGGAATTTATCCCGGAAGGTAAAAGTTTCAAAGCTTATAATTTCGCCATAGCATCGCATTTGGGTGGCACGCGGGACTTCAAACACATAGTTTTTATATTTAATAAAAATTAGGAGCCTCCGAATAGAATTCGAAAATATCATACAATATAATACTTGTAGATACTGTAAACTTATAATGCGTAGTACCCGGTATTGATTTACCTTTTTAAACACAAGTAAAGGAAAAAATCCGAAAGTCTTTAATTTGTTGTTATATCACAAAAAAGTAGTTTTTGTGATAAGTTTGTACTTAACTTATATTTTGCGGTTGGAAAGTTGTCTTTGTCGTAGATCGATGTATGGGAGAATACTTTTAGAAGTGCAAAGTTAAGTTTGTTTTTCGGAAAATAGGGCCAAACTTCTTCGAGAATTGATTTCCGAGATGGACATACTACCTACATACAAGTTTGTTTTCTTACGGAACCCTCTTTCAGTTTCACTTGTCCGGTTTTTTTTAATGTCAAAATGGTACGTTCTATAGACTTTATTTTACTTTATATTACTTAGTTTTCGCCAAATAATTTTCATTTAATGTTAACATTTAAATTTAATTCACGTAAAAATAATATGACTTAAATTAATGAAGATTAGGAAACCATTTATTTTAAATTTAAGCAACTAACTGTTTAATTGTTATTACAGTTACCGCGTGGACAAGCGCGACTTAAGGATGTCGAGTTCACATATCCTTCTCGACCAGGTGTCCGGGTGCTTCGAGGTATGGATTTGCAGGTAGGGTAAATTATATTATTTTTTGATACTCGGCAAAAACTTCTGAATAGGGACTTCAAGTGGGGACCATTTGAGATCCCCATTCCTGGAACTGGAAACCCACAAGGTGGCACGATTCCTTCTGCCCTGTGGGTCTCCCAATAGAGCTCGGCAGCCTAGTAGAATCAGGGTCGGATTATCTATGTCGGGGCCCCTAGGCAATTTACGTCTCGAGGCCCGTTTACTCTTTTCTATCTTCCAAAAATGTATTTTTTACAACTTAGGTAATTTATTCACAATTAATCTGTTTTTTATTACATTGCGAAAGGATACCATCACCTTATTGAATAAAAATAAAATTGCACAGAAAAAGACAGAAGAAAAATAAATAAAAAACAATACAATCGATCTTATCAATACAGTGATATCTCCCAGATAGCTTGGTATGGAGATAAAATACCGGCACCCAGTAGCTTACTCATTGAAACAAGTCACTTTTTTCTCGGGGCGCGGGGACCCTAATCGATTCAGGCCCCTTGGCCTACACTGCTTTATGGATAATTCAGCAGTGGGTGGAATTCTCACTGTAGAAGTATTTGCATAGAAGCATGTGTGCTACGGAGGACTATTTACTCCTGAGATAATAAAGGCGATAAATTATACTCGATGAAGGTCTCGTGTTATTATTTTTTGGCCAACTGTAACGTCAAAATCATCCTTAATTTGAGAGATAAAATTTCTTGCGAACTGTCTCGTGAGCTATGAAAATCCTGTGCTGATTTCAAGCGATGTAATGCGAAAGAGTAAAAAATTATGTGTCACATCAAATACTCATTATAAAAAACTTATTAATATTTTACAAGTCTTAGCTTCGTTTCATAGTAATGCTGACTTTGATCTTTGTCCTGGTTCTAGTAGTTAAATTCCATAGTATGCTGTAGGTGGAAAGCAGTAAAACGGTCGCCCTGGTTGGCCGTAGTGGTTGCGGAAAGAGCACCGTGATAGAACTGCTTCAAAGGTTCTACGATCCCAGTGCAGGATGCATTGTTAGTCTTAGATTGATTGTAGTACTAGTAGTCTAGTCTAGTATTTGTAGTAGTGAGGTGATCTGATGATCTTTATTACACGTACAGATAGCCATAGGAGTACCTAGTTTTAGGCCCAGCAGGGGTTCATATTTTTGAAGTGACTGTGTGCACTTTTTGGGATGGGTAAAAACTGTTAACATTTTTTTTTATTCGTAAGACGGAGCCGAGTTTCTTATATTTAAAGAAATACCTATAACATTCGAACTTTAAACATTTATGAGCGGCCAGGAGCGCAAAACTTCCAGTGTACCCTATGTATACATTTAGATATGTTTTTACCTACTTTTTATTTTTAATCTAATTATATATATATACAGATGTGTGTGTGTATGTATATGCAAATACATTGTGAAGTTATGACGTGACGTGCAGTCTTACGACTGACTGTTTTTTTGTTTGTGGTTCAGTATGAAAACAGGTTCTAGGGGGGTACTATGTAAGCAAACTTAAGCCAGAGGGTACTTGCCTTCTCCTCTCTCCTTTTTGTATAGATATATGTGATGATGTAATACATTGTTTTCATATAGGTTTACACTATTATTTTTTTATTTATTATACTATTGGTTTACATGGGGCACGCTAGTAAAACTCCCAGTCGCCATGATTTTTTCCAAAATCCATATTTCAGCATATTCAGCAAATACATAATGAATACTTAGACATAAACCTTCCTCATGAATCACTCTATCCATTGGTGAAAACCGTATGAAGCCAAAATTAAACTTTAGAAGTTTATCGCGTACAGACAGACGCGCCGGGGGACTTTGTTTTATAATATGTACTGAAGTAGGTATAAATATGTGTGCGGAGTATTAAAACTTTACTTATTATTATCGTACACTGGTCGGGGAAAAAGTCTTTTCATATTTTGTATGTATAAAATTGAAGAAAAATCTTTGGTTGCACTGTTTGCATCTGGTTTGATGGTTTTAATATCAAGAAATATAGTAAATTGATAAAAAGAAAAATAAAAAGTAAAAAACAGTTTCCCGCCATTTTTCAATTGTTTTTCTATCCGCCAAAATGGGTGAATCTAAGGAAGAAATTTGATTAATTCTGAAGTTTTATTACAAAAAAAGGGTAAAATGCGACACAAGCCGCGAAAAAAATTTGATACGTTTATGAACCTAATGCAGTGTCTATAAGAGTAGCACAAAGTTAGTGCAAGCGTTTTCAGTCCGGCAATTTTGATGTCAACGATGTAGCTCGCTCTGGTCGCCCTCATATGCATAAAGTCGATGCCATTAGATAGCCGTGTTATTACTACTGGGTTTGCTTGGGTTCCGTTGCCACCCTTTGAATACAGAACCCTAAAGACATCGCTCAGTTCAGAACACTTAGTGTCTCATTTCTTCTCTCTCTTCTTCAAGTTTTCTTTTTGCCATGGTGCTAGCGGTATCCTAGATCTAACACTGAAGAAGTAGGTTAAAGACTGCAACTTTATTATGTTATTGGTTTCCATTTTTGGATCTCATTCGAAAATTCAATACTGTAGAATAAAGACGCAGCCTCCAAGCACTTCAGTCTAAAAACTACTGTTATTTTAAAGGCCTCCTTTTGCTTTTAAAGTGTTTGCAAGTTTAACTTGAAGAACTGGAAAAGTACTGATATGAATTTACCGATTTAAAAAGGGGTTCAAAAGGTGTAGCCATTATTAACTTTAAAAAAATTATCAATGACTGCAATCACTTCTATGCGCCTAAAGCATGATTAACTGTAATGAGCAGGATTTTTCATCTTTTAATTTTCCACTCTTAAAGGTAGAATATTTCCTTTAAAATTTAAATGGGACAAACCTTGAGTATATTTAAAAGGAACGTATAAATTGGAACGCGTTTCCTTGCAATGAAAGAAATTGTTTACAATTTCAATGTCTTGCAACCCTTCACTTTAATTAGTGATGTATACAAATGACACAACAAGTCTATTAAGGCTGCTAGCACTCTCTTCAGACCGATTAAGGGAGAGCCCCTATCCGATGAGTTAGTCACGGGCTTCAGATAGTATAGTTACGCCTTGACGAGTTACGTATTGAAATGTAACAAAACCGAACCATGTTTGAAAAGATTGATCACTGGTGATGAAAAGTGAAAAGTGAAAAAAGATGATGGCCAAAGGGTAGTCAAGCTCCACAGAATAGCGAAACCCGGATTAACACGCAATAAGGTGATGCTGTGTGTAATGTGGGATTGGAAGGGCATCGTTCATTATGAGTTTTTACCGCAGGGCAAAACCATCGATTCGGATCTCTACTGTCAACAACTAATGAGACTCAAACAGGAAATTAAGAAAAAACGGCCGGAATCTATCAACAGAAAAGGAGTGGTCTTTCATCATGATAACGCCAGACCACACACATCTTTGGCCACTCACACAAAATTGAGAGATATTGGTTGGGAAGTGTTAATGTATCCACCATATATATAGTCCTGACCTTGCAACCTCAGATTTTCACCTGTTTCGGTCTCTTCAGAATTCTTTGGGTAGTGTTAGGTTAACATCAAGAAAGGACTGTCAAAACTACTTGTCGCAGTTTTTTTGATCGAAAATCCCAAGATTTCTACAGCAATGGGATTATGTCACTACCTCCAAGATGGCAACAAGTTATCGAACAAAATGGGACATTATAAATTATAATTAAATGTAATTAAACTTTAAAAGAAAATGTCTTGAATTTGTTTATAAAATACGAAGAAACTTGTTCCCCGACCTTATATTTGATTAAAAAAATAACCTACTACATGTATATAATAATATATAATAGTATTGAATACCTACCCTTCAAGTTCAAATAGGTCGTCAATTTTTTTTTTAATTTAAAGGCCCTACGCACCATCGTGTCTGACGTACGTCCCGCCAAGGACATGCACGATGCACGATGCAAAACGATCGTGCGTAGGCTTGACGTACGTCAGAATTGTATATATATACATTATATACTGCTTGCTGGACTTGCACGACGCGTTTTGTACATACCATAGACTTTACGTTCTAGTATATAAGTTTATGGTAGATACATGGACAGTATATTGCCAATTTGTGGGGAATGCCCAAAAATGCGGGGAATTGCAAACCGATAGGCGAATTTATGGGGAGACCATCAATGCGAGGAAAATGCGAGGAATCGGGAATATTTAGCCTTATTAATTACATTACGACTTCAGGTTTTATCTCCCCAAACTGTGGAATTTGACTATTATTTTGAGGTAATTTAGGAAAATGGCAATGGCAACGCTAGCTACAGCACCGTGGCCTTGAGCGGACGTACGTCGGCGCACGATGCGTGCGTATGCTACCGTCGGGCACGGCGTCCTTGGCGGGACGTACGTCAGGCACGAAGGTGCGTAGGGCCCTTTAATTCTGACGTACGTCAAGACTACGCACGATCGTTTTGCATCGTGCATCGTGCGTGACCTTGGCGGGACGTACGTCAGACACGATGGTGCGTAGGGCCTTTTAAGGTACGTGTAGATTCTACGTGTAAACATAGTAAAAATATATTTATTTAAAAATCAGTGTTATCAGTATATAAATTATACGGATAACACCGATTTTTAGAAATTATTAAACATTTTAGTACTTGGATGAAATACCACTGCCTAACGTGAGGATGTCGGAGGTGCGGAGTGCGTTTGGCTTGGTGTCGCAGGAGCCCGTGCTGTTTGACTACAGTATAGAAGAAAACATCGCGTACGGTGACTACGCTCGTTCGCCGTCCCATTACGATGTCATAGAGGCTGCTAAGCAGGCCAACATACACGACTTCGTTATATCCTTGCCACTCGTATGACTTCATTTTATTTTACTACTAGCTTTTGCCCGCGACGTCACTCGCGTTTTACTAAGACTCCTTTTTTTCTGGAAGAGAACTGACATTTATGTCCTTTTCTGCAAGTACCCCTGAAAACGTGTAAGTATATGCAAAATTTCATGATGATCGGTTGAGTACCTAGTTATAGTGTGAAAGCTTAACAAAAATACAAAATACAAATTCTCATTTGCGGTTTATAATATTTGATTTTAGGTTTATAATAGTTAGGTAGATATAGTTCCATCAGTGGTCACGCAGTCTTGACTTTTACGAATTTGCTTATAAAATTCATCATAATTTGCTTTAACCGGAAGAAACTCAAAGTCCTGGAAGTCGTCTACAATATTGTTGTATGTTGAAGAACAACCGTACTGAAGGCTCACTTACTAAAAATATTTAAAGTAAAAGCGAGTTTGAATCCGCTGAATAAAGTGCAATCTAGCTTGCACGGTAATCCGGGTGTCACTATTACTATTCAGTATTCACGAGAGCTTAAATACCTATGTTTCGTTGTTTTGGAGCGATCAATTTACTCTCGACCTTGACTGCGGTTGTCGCGCGAAGCGAAACGGCCTGTGAGTGAGCCCTACAACTTCCCCGAAATATGCGATAAGTAGCTGGGGACATCACTGACTAGAATTCTGTAATATCTGCTAGCGAATTTACTGGCTGGGAGGGTGGTTTTTTCAAATGTGGAGTTCGCCCTGTCCGATATATTCCAGTAAGTCCTTAAAAATATTCGTGATATGTTGTTCTATTTCAACAGGTCAATATGTTCTTTGTATTATTGTATACTTATAAACTGGTGAGGCGATGCAATGTATGGCCACCCTTTGGTCAATTGCCTGTTTATTTTTCCTTCATTTGTCAGGGTTATGAAACAAACATTGGACCGAAAGGGATGCAGTTGTCAGGTGGACAAAAACAGCGAGTAGCGATAGCCAGAGCGTTGATACGAAAACCCAAAATATTGTTGCTAGACGAAGCAACCAGTGCTCTCGACACCGAGAGCGAAAAGGTGAGTGTTGTAGTGCGAAGCTGAAAGCAGAATGGTGCACAATCAAGTCACATGTTATCTGGTTGAAATGATAAATGATTCGTAGATGAAACATTAACCTTAGATTTACGGTTTTGAGCGTGTAGACAGGGGCTTTAACTGTTTCATATGATTGAGTTGAATATATTTTTAAAAATATTAAATAGTATTTTTAACATAATTATCATATTCCTAGTGATTGATGGCCTTAAGGACTTTGTATGCCTTTAGACTTCCCTTAACTATTTTGAGGTGACTACGATAGATATGATAGCTGCATCAGAGTATTTCTAGCTTGAACAGGTCATTCAAGAATTTGAAACTCCGCTCGCAGTCCGTTCCAATGGTGACCATAGTACCTAACTAGGTATAAGCATCAGAAGTCCAGCAATTTCTTTTAACCGACTTCAAAAAAGGAGGAGGTTCTATGTTCCACTGTATATATTTTTTTTATGTATGTTCACCGATTGCTCAGAAAGGCGCCTGGACCGATTTGGAAAATTCTTCTTTTGTTTGAAAGGGTATACTTCTCAGGTGGTCCCATAGTCATCAGGTCAGGATCTAATGATGGGATCCTGGAGAAATCGAGGGAACTCTTCAAATTTTATAGGCACACTTGAAGCCATTTGGGTATTTAGACGCGCCTTGAAGTCAGTGATACTTTTTTTAAAGATAATTTCGAAATCGATTTTGTGTTCGTATCAATCGACAACCTTTGGGGTGCATGTCTGTACTCTGACTTTTAAAGTAGACGACTATTATAATCACTAACAATTCGAGAACTAAGTAATGGTTATAGAACACTGATTCGATTTGCGCAGGTAGTTCAGGCGGCTCTAGACGCAGCGAGCGCATCGCGCACATGTCTGGTGATCGCGCACCGCCTCAGTACTATCCGTGACGCACACCTCATATGCGTTGTCAGCGAGGGAGTGGTCGCCGAGTCCGGCACGCATCGCGAATTGCTCGACCTCAAGGGCCTTTATTACCGTTTGCACTCTAACACATAATAAAAAACTAAAAACCAGAACGTGTATTATTTTCAAAATACCTCCTTCCTCGTCCTATTTACCCCAGTGCCTGGCCTTTTGGTCTAGTGGTTAGTGTTATACGCAATGCTTATAGGTCATGGGTTCGATTCCCACCTGAGTCTGGGTGTTCTTTGTGTCCGTTGTTTCTATGTTTGTAAAGTCTCCCGCGACACACGAGTAATGTGTCCGTTATGTTAGCGTACACCAGAGCGGTATCGAGTTGGTTACTATGCTATTAAACTCTGTGTAAATACTGCCTAATTAGTGTAAAAATAAAAAAAAACTCTTCCTCTTTAGTCTAGGAAATAAACACCAATTTCAATGTGTACGCTGGCGTCACGATCAAGCTAGCGTACACATGGCCGTACTCGAAAACTGCTAATTGTAAAGCAACAGAGTTTACACACAAAAATAGTGCTCTAATACTTCTCCCACTATGCAAAATTTCATAACGATTGCTCTTGTAGGAACAGAGATATTGAACAAGACTTTTCAATGACATTCGGAGCTGGCGTTATGGCAGCGTACACATAATAGTTCTTATAGAAAGGGAACTTTTCTTTTAATAAATGCTATATGTATAAATAGTGCGTGAAATTCTGCCTCTATTAGTGTAAATGCTTTATGCGAATTCGCAGTGGAATAATCAAAAAATCTATGTTAAGTTCTAGGAACAAATGTATTGTCGTACAGTCGCGAACAAAATGAATTATTAGTGAAATTATAAACAGATATATAGCGTTATTTTCTAATATAAGTTAGCATGATGTGTTTTGACATAAATACAATTAAAATGATTAAATTACCTATTTATGTGCTTGACTGTAAAAAGTTGGTTTGCGTGGAATGGAACATTTCCAAATGCTAATGTGAAATAGACTATAATACTTTCTCCCTCGCGCTTGCACGTCTTATGGCAGCTCTCATGGTCGGGGGGTGGGGGTTGGGGGTGGGTGGTGTAAGGATGCGCTAAAAAACCTGCAACCTAATTGTTTTTGGCAAAATAAATGTTGTATATCTACAAATTAATGAAGTGAATATCCTCCTAGTTCAGTATTTCATCACGTTTCAGTTTTAGTTCTGTATTTTCAAAAACTTGACAAATCACTTTTGAGCATATCTGTACCCGTACTATGAACAGAAATTAACATGGATTTTTAAATTATTTCACTGCGAATTCGCATAAAGCATTTACACTAATAGAGGCAGAATTTCAAGACCTATTTATACATATAGCATTTATTAAAAGAAAAGTTCCCTTTCTATAACAACTATTATGTGTACGCTGCCATAACGCTAGCTCCGAATGTCATTGAAGTCTTGTTCAATATCTCTGTTCCTACAAGAGCAATCGTTATGAAATTTTGCTTAGTGGGAGAAGTATTAGAGCACTATTTTTGTGTGTAAACTCTGTTGCTTTACAATTAGCAGTTTTCGAGTACGGCCATGTGTACGCTAGCTTGATCGTGACGCCAGCGTACACACATTGAAATTGGTGTTTATTTCCTAGACTAAAGAGGAAGAGTTTTTTTTATTTTTACACTAATTAGGCAGTATTTACACAGAGTTTAATGTCATAGTAACCAACTCGATACAGCTCTGGTGTACGCTAACATAACGGACACGGAGTAATTCCTAATGTGGGAGTTGTCTTTTAAAAAAAGAAAAAGAAAAGTGCATAAAGGTGGATTCATAAATTTTAAATTGGGTGCACAACTTCTTTTTTTTTATACCTGCTTAGCCCCTAAAAAAGGATGATAAAATTTTGCTGTAGTAATGCACACGAAGCGCTCTTTTAAACTTAAGAGGATGCACGTGAAAGATTATTTTTTAGAACCTTTGAGTAGTATGTAAAGCAAAAAGTATTAATACTTATAAAGCCTTTCACCTGATTTATAGTATACAGAGGGCTAATATTGTCGCGTCCCTTTCTCGCTTTTCTAGGGGACAGCAAGGTGTGGTGTATAAAGACACAATGTGGTTTTGATCGGTTAAACCCCTATATAAATAAACATTTTTCAGCTACCTTGACAGAGAGAAAGATCTAGTTAATAAAAATAACGGGGAATATATCCAATGATTTATTTCAATGAAGTAAGGCAGGTGGATATTTTCCGCTGGACGAAGCCCACGGACTTACAGAAATTATCTGAAAAACAAAACAAAACAGCTTTTTAATATGTGCAGTTATCAGGTGGTCTTTATTACCGTGTTGGAAATAATAAAGGCGTGGTGTGGGCGAGAAATGGTCAATTACATTTTCTGAAAATAAGTATTGATATGATAGTACGTATCAATGCTTATTTACAGAAAATGGAATCTCTTTTCCAGAAGCTACTTTAACAATCTTTCGCTATGTTTATTCAGAAAAATTATGTAATACTACAACGAAATAATGAATTAAGTAATATTACAACTTTGCCACGTCCATCATTCACATCATCATCTTCATCAGTTTTTAATTCTAAACTCAATAGAAAACAACTGTGCTCTGTAGCAGCGCGTGTTTGTAAATGATCTTTGTAATTCCATGTACATACGTTCTCAGTCGTAGCGTCCTGCCTAATGTATCTATATCAATTATCACATTGCTCAATAGTTATATAGCAATATTCGTAATGGCCAAAGAATGTGATAAATAATTAGTGTGAATTACATAGCTTGATTTTACTTGTACTTCATATTGCCCGGGAATTATAAATAGTGCAATGCTTAATAATAATGGAAATACTTACGGTGTGGGTGCCACCATAGCTGCGGCAGTCAGCTGGGAGATGATACTGCCAGCGGCTAAGTTGCCGTAATAGGCTTGGGCGGCTGCTGCAGTAGTCCCAGCCCCTATACCCGCAGCGCCGAAACCTAACATTGGGGCCACAGCAGGTGCCAGAAGGCCTCCAGTGCCGTAAATGATGGCGCCTCCGATCACATTAACTGCTAATGCTGCAAGAAGCCCCATTTTTTCTGAAATTGATTACGTACATAGATTTCAGTAACTACAATATATTATTCTGTGCAACAATTACGTTAAAAATAAAATATTATGGCACAGTGCTAACAGATTGTTGAATTTATTTTATAGAAGATTAGACATCCTAGATTTTCCTACAGAAGACAGCTTTTGCTCGCAGTTTGTTGAGACTATTCACTCCATGGGAGAGGGGAATTTGGAAATGCACACATGTTTACTTATATTTACTTTATATTTGTTGACAGTTCTCGTATCCAAAACAACAAGACGTCTTGTAGACTTCTCTCTTCTTCTCTTTTTTAACTCTAGTATATACGTAGGTTTTCCCGAAGGACTACAGTATAGGGTTCCTCAAGAAAAAAGGGAAAAATGGTCGGCAATGCGTCTCCTGGCGTTACAAGCGTCCATAGGTTAGGGTAAGCGCTTACCATCAGGTGAGCCGTTCGCTTGTTTGTCACCGATGTGGTGATATATAATGAGGCTTAATATACTACTCTGTCAAGAAAGTACCGGGAAAAGGTCATTATTTTGCATGTTCACTATTCTTCCAAATTTATTGTATCGCCTTCAAAGTAGGCCCCTTCACTTCACTCATTTGCACGAGTTTTTGATAAAATCGATTAAAAAAAATTAAATTCCATTTCTAATACAAAATTTGAGACAAACTCTTTGTTCGATATTTTTTTCCATTATAAAAAACGCAAAACACTCTTGAGATGAGCTTACAAATTCGAGTACTTAAAACAAACTAAATGCCAGATATTGCTTAAACTTCGCACCAATATAGAAAACAGTTGTATCCATATTTAGGTACAATCTTGAATAAGTGCTGTGCTTGAAAATATAGCCTGTCTATAAATACGGTTCCAATCAATTTATCGCAAGGATCAAGAGAATAACATATTTTTTTACTTATAATGAAATTGCTTCCTTTTGTTACTTCGGCTATGCATTACTGCACTGCTGAATACACGAGCTATTGAAAAAAACATTTTTTTAAATTAAAATTTCAAGCTTATTAAGAAAAATTCATAGAAAGAACGAATTCTAGTATTAAGTTTAACAATGTGGTCAGTAATTTTCTACAGGCCAAGGCATTACAATACAATATTTTACTCTGATTAATATGCAATTTTAATTTGGTACGTTGTTGATGGCATCCGTGATTTTTATAAATATTACCAGTTAGCAAAAATAATACATGTGGTCTTTTTTGTAGTAATATTAATTACCGTCAAAACTTCTGATCGAAAAATGTTAGGTTATGTTAGTACCTACACGCTAAAATGCCGAGATAGTGAAACTTTATATTGTTTAACAATTCTATACCTAATACATAAAGGTACAAATAAAATAATAATTAATAATAGAAAAAAATTATACTTTTAAGTTATAACTAGACATCGGATTATTTTCACTATGAAAATGCCAAAATATGCATGCAAATATGCGCTAAAAAAGGGTGAAATATGCACAATGAAAATACTATTTATTATTTGAATTCACGTTTATTTTCACAATATTTACATTACTGTTAATATTTATTATTAATAAATGTTACAATTATTTATAATATTTATTTATATTTGTTATATTTATAAATTATTATTTATTCATTTTATTAATCAGTTTTAATTCTTGTAACAATATACAATCAAATATTTTTCTAGATTTTCTAGAGTAAATTTGTGGCGTTTGCATTTAATATTAATTTGTAGGCTGAAAATGACCTCTCTATGTCAACTGACGTTACCGGACAGAACTTGAAATTTGGCGTCATTTCTGCAGAAACCTCTCCAGGCAGAGTTTGGCCGGTGCCGTTGGTAAATGTGTTAACTTTCTTTATTTCTTCAAGACTCGGGATTTTAGATAGAATTGTATTTAATTTGCCATGGACCTTTTCCGATAGTAAACTCTGAAGGGTGTTATTCTGTGCAATAATATTGACACTGACACATTTAACTACTGAAATAAGCACTATTAATAAAAATGTCCTAAAATATTTAAAAACGCTGTGAAAATAGCGTTTTATGCATTTGCATTTGCAAACATGCAAACGCATATAATCCGATGTCTAGTTATAACTAAAGTAATTTACGAAGTCTCGAAATGCTAATATAACAATTTTATTCGTTTTGAGAGAAAATTATATGGCACTAGAAAACAAAAGAAGAATGTTATTTCAGAAGCATTACAAAATGGCCGCCAGACGATTGATGAACCTATTACAGAGCTGAGACCTAGATTAATTGTTCTCTACATATATCTGCTTCGTTAAGTTAATTAAAACAGAATGCAGATTGATTAGCTGATAGGTAATTAAAATCACTCACCGATTTCAATCCAAAATTGTCAAACAAACACTAATATAATATAAGGAGAATTACCAACGCGCGTCCGTGGTATACTGCAAAGAGTAAAGGTATACTGTGATGTTACAGGGGTATGACGAAGCTTTTATAGCCTCAGATCGTTTTCATTACGCATGCGCGAAAATGGACATTCCCGGCCATAGACAATTTGTTCGAGAATATTTTAAAATGAGGGGCCATCCATAAATTACGTCACACGTTAAGGGGTGGCGAGGTAGATGAGGGGGCAACGAGACGAGGGGCTGTGGGGGGGGGGGGGGTTTTGTAAGCTAACTGAAGTCGCATTTCAAAATCAAAGGTATTAAAATAAAATTTTAACTGTAAACAAATTATTTTCATTATTATTAGATCTTTAATAAATATCATTTATCTTTTTTTATTATTTTAGGTAAATAGGTATTCATTTTAGAAGTGTTGCTTTTTTTATTAAGTTCTGAGTATAAAATTGCAAATAATATATGTGACGTTATACCCCGAAGGGGGATCCCCCAATTGTAACCACTGTAACAAGGACGGTGAAGGGGAGCTCAAAAATCATGTAATTCGTGTGACGTAATTGATGGATGGCCCCTTATTTCATTGTCGTAAACAAAAAAATATACGTGTGTTTCTGTTTTATGTATGTAATCTTGTTTTATAGCAAATTTAAAAAATGTTTAAGAAAACTGGTCACCCGATCTGGTCACCGTATCATGTGTCTCGGCCACAGACTCTCTTTCTGACTCTTCTTAATACAAGCACAATCATATAAAGTTATATTTGATTCCATTTTCTCCACCGTTCCAAGACTTACTTTTAAAGTCTTGAAACGGTGGAGAAAATAAATGAATCAAATTTAACATTTTAAAGTGCTTTTAAATTGAAAGTCTTATCTTCAGTAAGAGTCGACCTAAGATCCACAAAGTGAGATTAAATACGATTAAATATGTTTTAAAACGGGAGGCAGGGAGAGATAGACCTTCAAGTCATCATTATTTTAATCGTTTATTTAAGAAATAGTTTTTTTTTCATACAACAACAGTAATTATATCCATCAACTAGAAACCAAGTTATAAGTTGAGCTGTCATTGTATAGACTTACTTACCATGACAGGTAGTCACATTTACTGTACGCGAGTAATTTCATTACGCCGTTTTCACGTAATTTTTAAAGTTGTAAGACATTTTGTTTTAATTTTAGCTTTCTTTACTTTTTCTATATATAAACTGCAAAATTCACGTTACTACGTTCGCGAAATTTTCTTAAAAAGGGGTACAAAGAATTCTCTTCACGTATTAATATAATGATTTACGGGAATTAACGCGATCACGGAATTGGTATTACTTATATACCTTTGAATTCCGACCAGGACCAGCCGTGGTGGTTTAAAAACATAAGTTTTTGAGTTTTCCTAATACAGAAGAATGTGATTAGGTTTTGTGAGTAAATGAGATAGAATATTTAAGAATCTATATTATCAATAGACTATAAGGGCATAAGCTCTTTAATAAATACAATTTTAATTAAGAGGCGCTCTTAGTATGAATTTTAACAGTTAATAGGATTTTATGACAGTCAATAGTTGCAGTCGACGCCACTAAAACTTATATAATAAGGGCATTGCAATGTATTGAAAGAAAAAGGGGAACCATGGAACTGTACCCAATAGTAGACGGTACACGGTCCTAATACTATTATGGTACGATTGATCAATTCAGATACGATCAACATAACCGAATCGACAAGTTATGAATGATAAATCGATCTCAGTCAGGAATATCATCGTACTCATAGGTACTACTTTCAAACAGTGTTTGTGTATACCTACCTACCTACATAAAAAGGAGACATGAGTAAATACGCGCTGTTTTATCCGATCGTGTCTGTTATCTTTCGTTAGACATACATCCCATCAGTACCTACTTATCGATTATTTTAGGAAGGAATCTTGGGAAATTCCCCGACGTAAGCAATCGGTTTGTTTCTTTGTTTTCTTTTTACTCTCAGTTTTAGGCCCTTTGAGACGTATTTATTAAAGGCTTAAAGCTCATTACTTATTTTAACATATCCTAACATTTTGTTAATTTATTCTCAAATCTAATAAATAAATAGTAGGTTTATCTTTGTTATACCTAAGGTTCAAAATACTTTTATCTATGTTTTCATAGACGTTGAATTTGTGTATATCTATAATTTGTACACAAACTTTCTAGGACTACATTTAATATTTTTACGCTTTGTATATAGGTTTGCGTTGTGAGTGTACATTTTTGTTAGTCTATGGTGTAGAGTTAGAATGTGACTGTGTTTTTTTATTATTGATTCGTTCGTACATTTATGACTAGCTGCGCCATCTGTCACTTGAATAGGTTTATTCTTAGTACAACTAGTAACTGAATGGTTTGTAAAATGTAAACTAGATGTCGCTATGTGTTCTAAAATAAAAGATTTTAGTCAAGGCAGGGAATTTCTTACAATTTATTATTTAAAATATTTGCGCTCCTAAATATTACTATAATAAGGAATAAACGTAAACATGAATGTATAATAATGTAAAAGCAGATCTCAAATTTCTGTAATGTTTACTTTTTGTGCTGAATGAGTAGTTCTACCAACTAACTTTTACAGAAAGAGAAATAAAAGCAAAAATATAAACGTAAATGTAAGGGCAACATCTTTGTCACTAAAGAAAGAAAACGAAGCAGAAAAAATCTGTTGAAGTTCGTATTAAACCATTCACAAGATTTACATTGAACAAAGTAGGGGCTTCCCCTTTCATTCACATTTGTGTCGCGTAACTTCAAACGTAGGTAAATCCATTTTATGTCATTGCGAGATATAGGTAAAAAATCAATTCTTATCAAGATTTAGACTTTTATGAGAAAAATTAAATTATATTTGAGGAAATAGAAAGTAAATAATTGAATTCTGTAATCAAAATATAAATACACATCCCAGAAAACAAGAATAATGCGTATTTACTTTGGAGTTACCCTTGTTCGTTAGAACAGGGTGAGATTTAGCCATTATTGAAAAAGCAAGGCGAGGAGTTAACTATGTACCTTAGTTGAGGATACAATTTTTATAAAGTTCCAAAATTTAAGTACCATTAAATTTACTGTAAATTTAATTAAACACGTAAAATCCTTTGAGAAAGAAGAAACTTTTGACGTGTCTTAAGTCAACTGACGGCCATGTTGCATAAATGGAGCTTGCTCATTGGTTCAAATGGATTTGCCTTCATTAGGTAATAAGGTCCTAATGGATTTGACTTGGTTTGATATAATTTGTAGATTTTATTTGCATTTTTCTTCAAATTTAAAGGGGTTTAGCTTTATTTGGTAAGATAGGTAAAAATAAATATTTTTCAGCAATCTCGGCGCACCAAAAAGTCAAATATTTTATTTTATGGATTTACCCACATTTGATGTTACGCGACACATTTATGGTTTTGATCTAATTTCAGATATTTTTCGGTCGGCGGTCATGATGACGAATATGATGATAGATAAATAATAGATAACTCGACCTAATTTCCTTATTTTAAGATATGTAGTATAATTAATGATATAGGCCTAAAGTTAAATTTTGACCATTTGATAAAACCTAGCCCTGTACCAAATTTTATGTTTCTAGGTGGCTTAGAAGAGAAGAAGACGATTTTTGATGACCAGTCAGTTACCACCAAAATTTATGATTATTGATGTAAGAGTCAGTGTTTGTTTGTGAAAGATGTAGAAGAAGTAAGAACGCTGAGTTCGTGCGCTGCAGGTATTTAAAACGGATCTTTGAAATTTAGCACGTCAATGACACGGAGGAAGCCGATCCAACCACAAAACTGATTGTTACTTCTATCTCCTTAAGATATTTGGTTTTTATCCCAAGAACAGAGATAAAATTATATATACTTACCTAGATTACCAAAACAAATCTACCATTCAGGCCGTCAGCAACTTGCAAATAGTCCTGGTTTTTCAAAACAAACCTTTATAACAAATTGAAATTCAATGTGGCCGAACTAACATACCGTTTAAAAATTTATGCTATACTTTTCTGGACTTTGCCCGTCAAAACTAAATTAAGATATATTCAGGGAACAGCAGATTAAAAAAAAGTTACTTAAGTTATGACACATTTGAAAACATTCTTTCGAAAATTTTTCAATATCTATCTCAATAAATTCGGAAATTTCAATTTGAAATCAAATCTGAGAGTTCTTAAGCAACAAAAAGTGAGGATTATTAAGTTTCTGATTTATTACATAATTTTTAACAAATCTTGAAATGTATTTCCACCACTTGGACTTCGATTAATTTAGTCAAAACCTCGGACTTGTCACGAAGCAACGACAAGCACGGTAGCGTTTTCACCAGGATTTTAAATTTTTTGAATAAAATTGTCAGGGATACTCTTCGACGTACCATGTTAAACGGCTAATGCTGGCTTGTAAGAGACACACATATAAATGTTTTCGTAGGCTTTTTTCTGTATATTATAAATAATTCTTAAAAAAAAACCGACTTCAACAAAAAAACTATTCCATAAAAGACTTATGGTTTTCTCATGGATGCCATAGGCAGAACTGGACCAAATTGAAAAGGGACCACACGGGAAGCACTAGCTTTCAAATAAAAAAAGAATCATCAAAATCGGTTCATTGCTTTGTTAAATAAATTAGAGGGATACACCAACAGGAAAAGGACTTCCCTGAAGAACTATTCTGGACCAATAGGAAGAGTTTTGGAAAAGGGCACTGATCTTCTGGTCACTGACTTTCCTAAAAAACATGCATGTTATATAACTAAAGGAAACTGAAACTGAAATAGTGATGATTAAATGTAGCTTCACCAAACCCTCCAAGATAATTAATGGAACTCACAGTATATATTGACAAAAATTGTGCTCCTGTGGTTGGGATAAAGGCAATAGTTATTTCAACTAGAAAAATCCAAAACCCAAGCTAACAATACTTAAAGTTCTTGAGTTAAACTTTGAGGCCTATGAGTATATTGATATGATAATGGATGAGTCGCAAGTTACGTGTCTTCCAATGCTAAGTTTATCAGTCACAACGAATTGCAAGACCTGGATGCAACAAACTCTCATTAATGTGAGGGTTTATCGCAACCAGGTCTTCAGGAGCTGCAAAACATACACAGAAGCAGTAGGGTGATATTTGAAGTTAGTCAATGAAGCATCTGTTACTGAGCCTGGTGAAATTGTGTTTATTCGTTTTTAACTTAAATCGAGCGCAATTATTTTAGGTTAGTGGTCCTGACTGCTGATCCAAAACTCGTGGGTTTGATCCCCACCCAGGAGAAGCACTTGTGTGATGAGCATTTGTTCTGTGTCTATGTGTAATTTATCTATGATGTGTATGTATTTAGTATTATATGTATAAGTATGTTTATTAGCAGGCTGTTTACCATAATACAGGTTCTGCTTAGGATCAGACGGCCGCGTGTGAGGTGTCTGAATGTATTATTATTATTTTGTAAAGAAAAGAAACTTTAAAGTACACAAAAAAGTGCAATTTGCGGAATTTCTTACGATTTTGTAATATTTTGGCTTTGAATAAGAGGTCAATTTTATATGATTTCCTCAATTTTAGTCTTTCTTGTACGCTAAAATATAATAGGAATTGAATTTTTGTAATCCGTGCAAGTTTAAAGACATACATACGTACGAAATAAAAAAAATATGTACCTTTGAGGTCAAAAAAATATACCTATATATTTGCATGTAATTTTTATTTAATTATAATTAAATTAGTCTTACAACTTAAAAATTACGTGAAAACGGCTTACTGAAATTACACGCGTCCAGTATTTGTGATTACCTGTCATGGTGAGTAAGTCTAAACAATGACAGCTCAAGTTATACTGGCCAATGAAAAAAACGCTAGTCGAAATTCGACCGCCAGGCGATCTCTAGTTTAATAATAATACCCAAATATTTTTTTTAATGGCGTACATAGTTTAAAACCATAGACACATTGTATCTTGACTGGCCTGTTGGTCTAGTGGTTAGTGATCCTGACTGCTGAGCCAGAGGTCGTGGGTTCGATTTCTACCCAGGACAAATATTTGTGTGATGAGCACGATTATTTGTTGTGTGTCTGTATTTAGAAATATATATATACTTAAGTATGTTTATCAGCAGTCTGGTTCCCATAGTACATACAGGCTCTGCCTAGTTGATGGCCGTGTGTGAGATCTGTGAAGTTATTATTATTATCTTCTGATTGCTAGGCACAAAAAAGTTATTTTTTAGGGTTCCGTACCTCAAAAGGTAGGAACTCTTATAAGATCACTCTCTTTTCCGTCTGTCCGTGTGTCATGCTAGGTCAACCGGAAGTACCCTATAGGTTTTGCATCAAAAACCTATAGGGTACTTCCCATTTACCTAGAATCATGAAATTTGGTAAGAAGCAAGGTCTGACAGCACAAGTGAAGGAAAAAATCCGAAAGTCGTTAATTTGTTGTTATATCACATACACAGGAGTACCGAGAAGCACGTAAAATTTTGAAGCTGGCCATTGCCTCGCCAAAGAGGAGCAGAGAAAGGAGATGCTAAAGGGTCTCGATCGTGACTCGAGCCGTCCCCCACCCTTACGGAGACTCTCCAGCCCAGCTTCCTGCAGGAAGTGGTTGAGGGCCTTTTCCCGCAACGGGTGGAGTACGCACCCCTGTCGGGGAAAAAGAAGAGGAATGTGTTCCGACTGTCACGGAGGTGGAGGTAGGGGCGGCTGTTTTACGGATCCGTTCCAAGGACACCGCCCTCGGGCCAGACGGAATCCCTGCCCGAGTGTTGGCCCTGGCCCTCGATCACATGTCGGCCTCAGGGAGGTGTTCGACGCGGACAGAGAAGACCCACTCAAATAGTTTACCCGCCTCGTCCAGCAACACGATGGGCCTGTAGTACTAGTTTATAGTAGTAGTTAAAAGTACCAGCTTCTCGGTCTTCCAGCACTCAGGGAAGCGCCCGGACGTCAGGGTAGCGTCGAGTATCGTCGGACGATCAAAAGACTCTTTTCAAATTGATCATTATTATAGGCTTTCCAATCATATTGCAATAGAAGGCCGTGCATTAGAAGAGAGATCCATCAAAATTGTGACTGTGAAGATCTCTCCCGAGTAGCTTGTGTTAAGTATTTGGGTGTAATGCTGGATGATCAACTTACCTGGACTGTGCACCTCACTACAACAATAGCTAGAGTCAGGAAACTGATTTACATTTTTAAAAACTTGCGCACAGTAGCTACTGGTACACTACTTATACAAACATACCGAGCATTGTGTGAATGCATAATTAGATACTGTATTTGCGCTTGGGGAGGCGCGGCAAAGTCACATATGATTGGAGTCGAGAGAGCCCAGCGTATGGTGCTTAAAGTACTTTTATATTTACCTTATCGACATCCCACGTCTTCTGTGTATGAACTAGCAGAAGTGCTATCTGTGAGAAAGATATTTGTGTATGAAATACTACGAAGATACCACAAAAGAGTTGTTCCTCATTTACCTACATTGCATAAGCGTGTAGAACGCTGCCCTGTGCCTCGTACTAAATCAACATTTGCTAAAAGACACTATAACTTCTTAGCTCCGCATGTGTATAACAAATATGACAAAATTTATAAAGTACGTAGGTTTAATAATAATAAGTTTAAAATAGTTTTATCTGCCTGGCTAAAATCAGTAGAATATGAGACTGTCGAAGGCCTTTTAAAAGTGTAATATATCCTGCAGATCACAAACACACACACACACATACATAAACACCACACACACACACACACACACACACATACATAAACACCACACACACACACACACACACCCCCACACAAACTCAAACACACATATAAACATGCAAGCAAAATATGTTATTTAAATTTATTTTTTTTAACTGTAACTTTTTACCTAAAAAATTTAATTTTATATTCTTTCATTTGTCTTCTTTGATATAAAATTTATTTGTCAATACATTGGGGGGAAGACACTGACATCTGCAACACAGTCTTTACTAGCGCAGGTGTCAGAGAATCCTACTATAAAGTTGTACCACAATATGTCAATAAAGATTATTATTATTATATTTTAAAAGCATGCTCCGAGGAACTATTCGAGATGATCTCTCTACAACCATGTCGCTCCTGGTAGGGCCTTCATCTCTCTTTTTCAAGTATTTTGTATTTCTTATAATTTTTCCTTATTTTCAGTTTCTGTATTTTTATATCCTGAATTTTGTTTATTTCCTTATAGATAATCCTAAAAATAAACATTAAGCATTAATAGCAATTTTTTAGTAAAGATATTGCACTTTGAATTTAATTTTTTTGTAGTTTTATTTACCTATTACTATTGCCTGCCTATTGTTATATGTATATTGTTGTTTATTGCTATAAACGGCACTCTTTCACGCGCGCCAGCCATCGTCCACTTCAACCATGTCAAACAAAGAGCTAAGTCAAAGGTATAGTATTATGTTATCTGTGGTCAAAGGGAGCCGAACGACCCGACACATACGCTACGAACTACCAGGCAACATAGCAAATTAACTTAATATGTAATTGACTACACAGTTCTCACATGTACAATTCAAAATTTTCTAAATGTAACATAAAAATTTATATCAAATTCGTATAAGATAATGTCAATGTTTTGTAAAATTAACAATGTCAATAATAATGAAAAAAAAATTAAAAAATAACATGTTAAATAAAAACTACTAGACAAGTGAAAATTCAAATAAGAAATGTGATCATTAAGAAATATGCATAGGGCATATTTCTTAAGACCACACCTTTACAGTGTTGCTGTAGAGCAGGACCAGCATTTTGCCAAGCATTTTTATGAGCTAAATAATCGTCTAGTTTATGATATGCTTGTTTACATAGTGTGCGTTTAATGCAAGTTTTAAATTTCTTCTCATTTAGTTGAAGAATATTAGGAATAATTTTATTATAGAATTTCATATGGTACATCGTCAAAGTTACTGTTGCGTTAATTGGCGAGTAATTAAATGAAATGAAACTTTATTCACGGGAAGAAAAGTTATTTTCATAAAATGAAGTAAATATTTTATCTTGGTTTGTAAGAGGAGATGACGAATGAAAAATTTTTAATTTTTAAATTAGTCGTATTAATTTGTTTTGTGATTAACTGAAAAACGAGTCGGGAATCACGACTGAGTACGCACTTAATTTTTTAACTCGATGTATCAGGAAACCGGTGCATTCTATCCCAATATAATTGCATTCTAATTCAGCCACTCAAACCATGTAAATTTAAAGACGTATTTAAAACAATACTTAGATAATTTCATCTTTTTTATTCATGAAATATCTTGATATTTCATGAATAAAAAAGAAATTTTACTAGCTCTTGAACTAGTAAAATTTTACAAGTCCTCGTGCTCTATAGTTGTATTCGTTAGGAGTAGTAATAATAAGTTATAATACAATTCTCCAGCCAAAGTATTGTTTGACGGACAGAAATAATATTTGAAGGTTCCCAGTTTCGGGAACATAAACAGTAAGCCTTCCTATAAATAAGAAGTTTGGCAAATACAAATATAAACACTGCTAGAATGCATTAATGGGTAAATGGAATTCACGTCTCTGGCATTTTTGTAGTATAATTTTTGCACGATTTGACAGCACAATCAGGCATTTCTAAAAATTATAAACAACGGCTCGGGACTTACATCAGCGGCGAACGTTCTCTCGCGTGTGACCAGTGAATCGTGTGAGTATGCCTATAAAGTTTATTATTTTTGGCGTTATATAATCTATGCTTACGGTCGTCTAGCGAAGATAAATCGAACTACGTAGTGCCTACTGATCCTAAATTCGTTTCGAGCGTTCTTGTTCTTGATTAGTAGACTTCCCAACATCAAAAAGTCACGCGCCGGGCTTCTGTCGTACAAACATGAACATTTAGGCGGTGGATCCTCTCTTTGTGTAGGAGGGGCATCATATAGGGTTCCTTCGCACTCCGTTAATATTCTTAGATCTTCTTCCGCTAAAATTCATAATCATCTGACAGCCAAAACATTGCAAAGTACAAACTCAGAGAGAGAGATATATCTATCAATCAAAGCATACCTATAAGTTTTTTTTGAATAACGATACGGCACATAAAAGACTGCACGTGGCAATTAATATTAATGTACCTACTGCACAGATTACTTGCAATTTAAAATGCAATTTATTGCGTGGCACTGAGAGTCGCTATTTACTTGAGTCTCTCTAATGAGTGAGCATACTATATTAGTATCTGTTCTATGTCTAAGCTTGTGTAAACGGTATTTCAGGACGTCTCTGCCTTTTATCCTTTAGTAATTAGAGTATTATAAAAAAATTCAAACAAATGATATCATCATAAAGTGTAAACTATTATTTAGACTTTTACAAACAGCATGGGTGCAATGTCTGTGTTTGTTTGTCCGTGTGTCTATTTATTTGTGATAATATCTGAGATACCATAGGTTTTTAATAATAATGAAGGTCAAACAGGTGTTTGACCTTCATTATTATTAAATTAAATGCCAAAAAACTTTAATTGTTAATTTTATACACTAATGCGCTTATAATATACCAATTACTTTTTTTAGGTTAGGAATTTGTTTCTTTGACTTAACCTTTGACTTCAAGACTGGTGTCTATTTATTAAATATACATATTATAATATGATATGTTTAATAAATAGACAATAAAATATAAAAAATATAAATCAGCAGATTTGTGAACTTGCTTTTTTTTGATAAAATTTGCAGAACTTTAATGATAATATAAGGGTTTACTAAAGTTGTAGAGTGGATGTGTCATTAGCAGGTAACAAGTAAACAAACAATACATTGATAAAATACTTTGAGCTCATAGCAAGACTCGGGCCAGACTTTACTACAACCAAAACGGCAGTCTGGATCCAAACCTTGTGACTGAAACACGCCTCGCAAATTACGGACGATAGTCAACATCGAACAGCGTACGAGACGCCTTTGCTTATCTCTTATCATTATAAAAATGATACATCAAATCGCCTCACAAGTGAACAGATAATAAACACTCAAGGAGTGATAAACACACCTTTACTACTAATTCATTTTAAATACCTTGAGCCATTCTATGCAGAACTTTTCCTGAAATGTTTTAAGTGACGCTTTTGCTACAAAGTTATAGTGAATTTGATTACTGTGTTGTTAAAATGAAGGCGATTTTGTTTTTTGTGCAAATCCTTGCAATCGCGAGTGTCCAGTGCACGCCATGTCCAAAAATACAGAGCTTAAATATTACCAGCGGTGTTACTTATCCAAATGGTTCGGTTATATACGACGGTGTGGAATACCAGAATGGTACTTGGTATGAGGTGGAGGAAGACGGTGTGCTGCTACGTCTAGGATGCCCATGTATCGGACGCAAATGTATTCATAGGTGTTGCGCTTTAGGAAGTATGTATATCAACTCGTCTTGTGCTGAATCAAATGCGAGTGTAATAAATCCCTTCAGCCCCTCGGTGTACCAAGGAAGGGAATTGACGAGCATCGTTGCGCACGAGCACTTCTTCTATTTGTACGTGAAGCCTTGTAGTGATAGCTACGTGGTCATCTCAGGCACTAACAACGAAGAAGTGTTCATTCAAGAAGTAAGTGCAATTTTTCGCTTTTCTCGCTTGTAATCTATGTAAATAAACATGAAATGCTGTTCGTGCAACACTTAAAGACGGCTGGATTTCTTTCTTTTATATTTTAATAACAGTCCGAATAAGGTTTTTAGGGAAGAAAATGGAAATATTACCCGGAAATATGGGCGATTTGGGGTGAACTGGAAGTGCTTAAATTTTTTTTTACTTTTAGGCATTTATGATTTTTAAACAGTTTAGCTTTTGGAAGTATTGTTTCTTTAAAATGTATAAATATAAAAATGCTCATAAAATTAAATGTATTTAAACCGTTATTTCACAATGTACAATTTCGGTTTTTCTTACTACTGAAGACAAAAATTCAATTATTGAAAAAAAAAGATTAATATTTTTATGTTGGTGAAAATAAGATCTGAAAGATTGTTTTATTATTTAAAACGCTCATTGTTTTAAATGTAATTATCATTATAAGTATAGCGAAATATAAAGATAAGCGTTATTATTTTTCGATATTTTAAATATTATACATAACACGCAATGAGAACAGATTTTTTATTTTTTCTTAGGTAAAAAAACCTTTCAGGCCCCTTTCATTTGCGTCACACAGCCTCGCAAAAAAAAAAACTATAATTTTAGAAAGTGTGTATTTTTTAATAAGTTTACCAAAAACAAATGCCCTAAAACAAGCTGAAAACAGAATACGGTGGAAAGATCTAACTTACAAAGCCACGAAACACTTTCAACGACACGACCTTCAGAAACGAAGAACACGAATGAGAAGGTTTACTAATTAATATTTTTGTACAACCAACGCAACATTTTGTATCATTTAACTTAAAAATTCTTTTGAATATTTTAGTGGATAGTAGAAACATCACGATGGACTGGTAAATAACGTACAATATAACGCATGTGTTTATAAAAATAAATCGCGCATTACAACTTTTCATCACCAACAAACTTAGCTATTCATGACGTATTAGTTACATACAAAGATATATACCAATATTGTTGTAAACAAAGAAAAAATTGTTCTCTTTTCCTTGTGTTTATCGAATCAATCAGTAAACTATCTACTTTCTAACTATATTTTTTTAAATTACTTTTAATTACGTGTCAAGTTAGCCGAAATGGCACATCTAGACTAATCATTATATTAATACGTGGAGAGAATTCTTTGTACCCCTTTTTAAGAAAATTTCGCAAATGTAGTAACGTGAATTTTGGAATATTTACAGATTACATATAGAAGAAGTGCAGAAAGCTAAAATTTTTAAACAATATTTGCTATAAAGTTAAAGAAATTGCAAAAACGGGTACATAAAACTATAATGTCCAGTATATATTTTGGCCTGTCATGGTACAAAAGTATGTACAATGACAGGTCAAGTATTGGCCAATGAAATAAACCATGATCGAAATTCGACCACCACGCGATCTCTAGTATGTATTAATAACTATTGCCCCGGGACTTTTTGGTGACATCTGTCCCACGGGTACCACTCATTGTTCCGGAATGAAAAGCCTATGTTCCAGAGTATAATCTATCTCTATGCCAAATTTCATCCAGATCCGTTGGCTCGTTTTACGTGAAAGAGTAACAAACATCTATTAATTCACCCTCACAAAGTTTAGCCTTTATCATATTAGTAAGATATATATGTATATTTATAGTATTATTATAAATGTAAAAGTAACTCGCACAACATTCTGATGAATTAATTTTGATGAATTTTAGACGGGACTTTGGAGAAGGACATAGGCAACTTTATGTCGCGGAAATAAAACTTGAAGGAGGTGAAGGATGCGATGCAGACGAAGTCGCGTGCGCGTTATTAGTAGCTAGTATAACTTAATTTTACAAACATCTTTCATAAAATGATTATAGATTATGAAAACTCTGGAAAATTTATAATTGTATGACATACCTATTAGCTATAAAATGATTTCGAAACGGTTATCATATGTGTTTATATTCAATTGACCGGAAAATATTAATGATTAATTCATTCATTAATAGAATTTCTAGTAACAATGATTCATTGTCGGTGATGCATTTATTAAGGATATAATTCTTGTAAATAATACAAGTACTTAGTTTCTTGAATTTAGTTTAATAAAAGGGTAAGCGGTACACCTACCGCTATACTAAAGTTATCTCTCTATAACGAAGTTAATTTAATTCTTCTGGTTGGCTGGTTCAATGCAACCTAGTGCTTTCCGATACCAGTCAATTAAGTATATATAAACAGTTAAAAACAAAATAGTTAAGTACTTTTTTCCCTTTGTTTATTAATCGATTTTCTTTTATTTTGTTTAGTAACTATTGAGCTTAGTGTTATCACTTAATAACGACAGTTTAGTAAAAAGGTCATCACACACTATACCGTCACGGCTCCAACCCAGCAATTAAGTTGTCATTCAAATCTGAGCATTAAAACGTGGTCGTATAATATATTTCATAATGTCAATATGAAAAAGTCAACGGCGGGCAGTAAGCGCGCTTGCAGCAACCATACAAGTCATACAACTCGACTCGCAGTCCGCGTGCTTACAACGCGCTGACTGCGAGTCGCCAGCGAAATAACCAAGGAAAATGGATCATTTACACGATGCAAATTATAGTATTGTTATCCAAACTACATTTACACACAAAGTTTCGTTACGATACGACAATTAAAAGTAGATTAACATTAACATGCAAGATTTATTAACATAGTTAGTAGTGAGTTAGTAAGTTAATTAGTTAGTTATAAGCGAAGCTAATAAAAACGTGTTAGAAAATGGAAATAGTTTACCTGTCTCCCTACGTTCGACGGAGCTTTTTTGTTCTCAATAATTAATTTAATAAATTACGTCCTCTAAGCGACTTTATCATTGTCACTTTGTGGCCCACCTTAATGTAAAGATTTGAGTATTTTTGAGCCAAAAATACCCCATTTACTGTGACCCCAAATTTTCAAGACACAGCCCTCACCATCTCAGAGAGTATTGGTTCATGGTGTCGACATTACCATCAACGTTTAGTTTCGTAATCACTTAGAAGGTAACGCAAAGCTGGCATCTAAAACGCTTGGAGTGTTTGATAGAGCGAAGCGGTACTTCACCTCGAGGCAAAGATTTTTTATTATACCAATCATAAGTCTAGCCCCATATAGAGTACTGCTGTCATCTCTGGGCGGGAGCGGCTACTCCCACCGGTTCCATTCGCCCCCGGCAGGGCGTTCATCATCACACCTTGGAACCTAAATTGTCCCGCACGGTACAGTTCCAGAAGAATTTCGCCCGTGAGTGCTCATTGCCAAGGTTTTCCCTAGGGAATACAGTAGGGGGTTTTTCAAGAAAGGATTGTATAGGTTTATACAAGGTAGGCAACGCACATGCGAGTCCTCTGGAATTGGAAGCGTCAATAGGCATTCGATTCGAAATAGAGAGACTGCACGCGTGCACATTCTGTGCTAAAAGTTTGAATCTCATATTAGGTAAGATTGTCTGACTGTCTGCAGAAATACTTTGTTCTCGATAACTTCGTTAAAGAAGCAGTTAAATAAATTAGTTTGTTTAGCGTGACTTACATTAAACATTACATGAGAATTGTTAACAGGATCCTAATTAATCATTGTTGGTGGATTATGTACCTACACTAATAATTAACTGTGTGTTAAGTAATATATGTTTTTATGTCATAAAAGATAATGTATATACGTAACTGGCCTGTTGGCCTGGTGGTTAGTGACCCTGACTACGCCACAGGCCGTGGGTTCGATTTCCACCCGAGTCTGGGTGTTCCTTGTGCCCGTTTTTTGTATGTTTGTAAAGTCCCCTGCGACACAGGAGTAATTCCTAATGCGGGAGTTGTCTTTTTATAAAAGAAAAAAAAAATAAAAGTAAAAGAATATGAAATTACAAAAGGGATTTAGGTACCTACCTTATGTAATGTGTCAAGCTTATGTAATCTTTCGCTTTATTCTTTCAGTTCTTATCCAATCTTAATTCATTAGGTATTTTTGTTTATAACAAAGGTACCTACTTGCTGTCTATTACTTCCTAAGAATATTCATAGTTAGGGTTTTAACACTGTACGTGTATTTTATTGAAAAGGAAGTGCAGTGCAGTAGCAGTGGAAAAAATACCTCCCGTATTTGTTCCACTGCTACTACTAAGTTCTTTATAAACTAAAGATTTTAACCCATTCGTACCCGAATTATCTTATTATTAAAGTTTATAAGGATGCATGTATGGATGTTTGTTACGCTTTCTCGCAACAACGGCTGAACGGATCTGGATAAATTGAGAAGTACTGGCACAGAGATAGATTATAGTCTGCAATAGCACATAGGCTAAAAAAATCCCTAAAAAATTTATGGTTCTTGTGGGATAGATTTCATCAAAATTTCCACGCGAACGAAGTAGATTGCATCTGCTAGTCATTTTATAAAGAGAATAGATTTGCTTGTTTGTAGTCGATAAGCTCTGAAACTACTGAACTGATAAAAATAATTATTTCACTGTAAAAACCCTACTTCATCCTGAAGTAACATAGGCTATATTTTATTCCGTTAATAGGCATAGGCACGCTGGCGCAGCTGTGGGCACAGCTAGTTTATGGTAATAGTAAGGAGTAGTAAGAATAGTAGGTAGCTCGAGCCGTAAATAGGTGAGCGACAACGCCACTAATAGTCATAAAATATAGATAATCTTTAGGTATTCCTGTAAAACCACAGAATCATTAATGGCCATAAAAGCCTTCAGAAGATAATAATGATTACTTTATTGTTAAAAAAAAGCTAATCTGAAATTATGCTCGAAAATATATGGAGGAAGTAGAATGGAAGGTATAATATGGAAGGGGTAAGCATATTTCTCCTATATTCTTCATTAGGGAGAGCGTTTTGTCATCTGCCGAACACGGCCCAGACGGCTACTGGAAATTTCCTTACAGAAAACCCAACAGCTAAGAAGAATATCAATTAAACTTGCTGTGAAGTAGGGTCTTGTTAAGGTCCCTTTAGGGGCCGTTCGCTTCAATGTTAGCATGGGGAACTTTGTTAGCAGCGGGTTAATAGTGCTCGCATCAAAACTTAACCTTTAACTGCCATTGCTCAGTGAAAAGGAGACGTAAACTTACTTAGTGCTGAATTTTTTTTTTTGGTTAACCCCGTGCTTTAATTTTCGGATCCATACAATTTTTTTAACTTAAAAATGAACCGAAAATGTTAAGCTAAAAATGTTTTTTTTAGCTAGGAGTAATAGAAATTTAAAATGTGACTTTATATGGTTCATTTACGTTAACTCTGCCGTCGGACGTTCACAAATCACGTTCACTTTGAATCAAATAATCATGTTGAACGTTCACTGTTCATATATCTGATCCTGACTGCTAAGCCAGAGGTCCTGGGTTCAATTCCCACTCAGGACAAATAATTGTGTGATGAGCATGTTCATTTGTTCATTGTCTGGGTGTAATTTATCTATAATATATACGTATTTAGAAATATATAAGTATGTTTATCAGCAGTTTGGTTATCATAGTACAGGGTCTGCCTAGTATGGGATCAGACGGCCGTGTGTGAGATGTGTGTATTATTATTATTATCTATACTGATAATAATAAAGCTGAAGAGTTTATTTCTTGTTTGGTTTGGTTGCTAAGAGTATTCTTATATTCATAACTAACAACCCGCCCCGGCTTCGCACGGGTAGCAAAACATATATTGATTTTTACTACATCTTCAACAATCATCGTCATACTTCAGCCATTTTACATAAAAGCTTAATGGATTGTATAAATAAAACTAGTCAGTAGTACACCTAGTCTATTGGTGAAAACCGTATGAAAATTCGTTCGATAGTTATCGGGAACAGACAGACAGACGCGGCGGGGGATTTTATTTTAAAATATGCAGTGACTCGCCGTCCCCCCCCGTTTCAATCGCGTTTATCGTTACTGCTCCACTCCTAAGAGCCCGCAGTTTCTCCCCAAACAGGCTGCCTATGATGCCGTCGTCCCTACTGGAAAGCGTAAGTGTGATACCAGTACTATTATGTATTCTGTGGTTACGATAATTCAGTGGTTTTTAAAATGTTATTGTTAGCTAAAGTACTTTGAATTTCTTTATCTTTTTCTACAAGTTATGTTTAGGAATTTCACTTGAACTAATGAGCTATGACACAATAGGACAGAACGGTTTCAGTTATCGCCAAATCTCTACCGACTGGCGCCAAGTGCGAGTACAATCCAAACAAGACAAAAAGTTATCCAACTATCCTAAAAGAATAGTGCTGTCTTTAAGTGGAATTTGCGTAGTCTTTTCAATATGAATGCTGCATTATCTATATATTAATACGTGAAGCGAAAACTTTGGATCCCTTTTTACGAAAATTGGGCGGACGGAGGAGTATGAAATTTCGCACACTTATAGTTTATACAGAGAAGAAGTGACGAATGCTAAAATTTTTGAACAATATTTGCTACAAAGTTAAAAAAAATGCAAAATCGGGTACATACAGCTATGAGTGTCCAGTATATATTTTGACCTGTCATGGTATAAAAGTCTATACAATGACAAGTAACATTGGCCAATGAAATAAACCATGGTCGAAATTCGACCACCACGCGATCTCTAGTTTACTTAATTATGTATTTATACGGGAATTAACGCGATCACGAATAGGTATTACATACCTCTGAATTGCCTGACGTTTCGACCAGGTTGCACGGGCCATGGTCACAAGCTGACTGAAAAAAAATACTGCATTATTTATTACGAGCGTAGTGAATTGTAAGAAATAGCTTCATTGAAATGATCGTAAAAAAAATCATAACAAGAAAATATTCATGACTGGTGGCGTGATTATATTATGAGAATGTGATAATTGAAGGCGTTGACTAATTTTGTTATGAACGTTACGGCAATGTCATTGAATTTATTTTTAGAGCGAGGCTGACTTACTACAATTAAATAGTATACTTTAGTAATCTTAGGCTGTGGTTTTCTATAGAAATCCACTAACGTACTAAAGTAAATGGGTAAATTCTTGCTTATTGTTGTGTTCCTGTTGATTCTTAGTTAGGATGTCGGTGGGTGTTAAATGAGTTTCTAGATATTATGAACCTGTCATCATCAGGTATGTGGTGTATCTCCTAAATTATCATATTTTCAAGTGGAATAGATTCGTGTATAAATTGGGGTTTTAGTTATCAGGTTTCCATGTGGTGAAAGTGCTCGCATGACCGACCAGTTCCCGTTGCAAGTTGCATTCTATCAGCAAATTTCTATATGCAATATATTACGTAGTTTAAGTATTATACAACAGAACAGTATTATAAAAAAAACAATGAAAGCAGGAAGCTTTGATATTCTGCATTAAACTGTTGGCGAATTGCGAAGCAATAAATCACTTAACGTTACTCAACTGATTTATCGTTAATCTGGGGGCACTACAGTGACCAAGCGGGCACCGCCAAGTCGAAGAAAAAAAAAACACAAGCACAGCCGTAATATCCTTTTCTCGAAGTCATTCAGGACATTTTCGACCTCCCTGTAACTTCGTTGATCAGCAACGCCATACAAAAAAGCCACAAATCTGAATTATCAGCGACCAAGTGGATATAATATAACTAGGTTTACTCCCAAATTACATCCAATTTGAACCAGTAGCTTAAAAACTATTACAAGTCAAACTTCGTTAATTTTGTCACTTACCTACTCACTCACTCGTTGATCATCAAACTTCTAAGGTTCTTCTAGCAGACACACATGCTTGAAATTTTGGACACGAGTATTAGCCTATAATCTCGTGTTCTGGGTGTGCAAACTGCTTAAGTACCTTTGTAATCAAACTTACTTTTGCAGTTCATACAATTTTCGTTACTTACACTATCTAAATAGATAGATAGACCTATCTGTAAGTAAATAGTGGAAATAGGTAGGTACAATAAGTCACAGATGAACGATGTTCGTGTATGCAGAAATCTGGATTTCTGCATACATGTTAAATAAGGACAATTTCAAATAGTAGATTATTCTTAAGTGATAATGTTGCCGCGCGATGGCCAAGTCGTTCTATAAGTATATTAAATAAATAAAGATGTCTTATATTGATACGGCCACTGTGCTGTAAAATGTTGTAAGGTAATAATTAGATCTCATAACTTTTTGCGGTAGAAGTACGGCGTTGCGGGACTTGCACTTTTTTATTTGATTTAACTTTCAAGTAAACATTGTATTGAATTACACGTGAGATTAAAGGAAGGCTTCAGTCCAGCTAGTTTAAGCTATACTGGACAGGAATTGTATACTTAAAAAGCAGATGAAAGTAACCAGCATGTTAATCTCTAACTTAGCGCTCATTTTTCATATTTTACACATCCTTCAATCTATTTTTAACACGCTTTTATTTTAGCTTCACCTGTAACTAACTAACAATGTAAACAATTATTGGAAGTAAATTTTAATCTACTTCTAATTGTCGTATAGGAATGAAACTTGTCATGCATATGTCGGCGATACGCCAGGGGTTTCCATGTTCAGGGTCCATCAGAATGAAAACAAGCACTAAATATTATTTAGTTTATTTTCACACAACCGCCAGCACAGTAAAAATCTCTTTTTCACAATTCAAACGTTTTTATAAATAACCTTACAATAGATTTTTAAACGGATAAGCGACTACAACTTCTTTTATAACAAATAAATGAAATGATTTAGTCATTAATCATTCTTGAATATTCAAAATCCATTTTACACAACTTTGAATGATTTGATTTACAGAAATTACATTTATTTAATATAAACAATAATTATTTTTAAAAAGGTCGTCAGCAGATGGAAATTAAGTTTTATTTAATACATAAAATAATAAAATTTGAAACAGAATATTAATATTAATTTTATTCCAATAGACTTTATTTTGCACATTTACACAATTATTTGAATATATTATTATTTTAAATGAGGATTTGAATCATATGTTCAACTTTAAAAAGTAAAAACAGTGTCTATTAGAGCTAAATATTAGAGCTTGATAAATAATTGTTTTACTGTTTACTAATAAATTATTTGAATATAAATCTAACGTATTTTGGATGTTTCTATAAAAATGATAATCACTTAAAAACAATATTTGAAGATTTGCGCCCATATATATGTAGTTCGGATGACATGATTATGATGATGTTCGGATCAAAGAGTATATAAACACTATTCGGATGATTATTACGCAATATTGTTGTCACTTTCAGAATACTAAAGCCTGCGACCATAAGTAAAATGACATCCTACTCCCATCCGCCTACTCTTCGCATAGAATTCCTTGCTCTGTGTTTCACTTTGGTGCACTTTCTTTATCATATTCATTTCTTATTTTGTGCCATATTCTCACATCTATTTTAGGGGCCATTAATAGTTTGTAAACAATTTCGTATAGCTAGCGTAAAGATGTCTATTTTTAATTCATATACATATATAATAATACGTGTATTAAATCATATAGGGTAAAGGAAGGTATATTGGTGATGTAAGTAATTTAGTGACATCTCTTTCTTTTATATTCTTTAGGGAAAATACGACACGGATACCTACACAAGCACATACAAGAAACAGCGTAGTACATGAGTTAACAGGCATAAATTACGCACTGCAGTACACCCTTACTGCGTTTAGTAAACAAACTTTTTTCTTGATATCACCTAATTACATATATCACCAATATACCTTCCTTTACCATACCTACATTTCCAAATCACTTACTTAGTTTAAATATCTCGCACAAAATATCGAGTATAAAACTAGATTCATTTCATAGACTTGATGGTTGCCTTACATTGATAATAAGATTGTACGTTTACAATCGTCTTATCATTGTCGTCATATATTTTTCTTTTTGCGTCAGAGTTTTCCATTATATCGCTAGTCATTGTTTTTGGTGATAATGTAAGGATAAAAATAGTATTTCTTTTATTGATAATAAAATTATTCTTACTGTCTATATCAACTGATCTTATACTATATTACCACGATGCCAGAGACACAGTTCACATGATTATTTAATCAATAATCGACCATCAAGTCTATGAAATGAACCCAGTTTTAGAATGGTTATGGTAATGGTACCTTGTATAGAACATCCTAGTCATACAACATACAACAAGAACAGTACTTATATAGATTTGCGTTACTACAAAAGAGTATCGTCGCTTGGGTTTCGATTAAGGTTCGCAGGTTCTACAACGTTTTGTTAGCGTTACAGGGAATGGTAACTTTGGCCTTATCCTTTGGTAGTGTAAATACCTAGTTTCTTATTGTCTGGTACGCGAGCACACCGATAGTGATTGTGTTGGAGCCCTTCGCTCAAATATACCATGGTATATGTTCGAAGTTAGTTACACCAGAGCAGTGGCGTAGCTAGGTAACCACAGGCCCTGGGGCAAAAAATAAACTAGGGCCCCAACTAAACTATTTAAAATCGTTTGTTCCCTATTCGTGTTCCGAATTCAACGTAGTCCAGATTTGTCGTAATCTAGATTCGTCATACTCAGGGGCGTAGCGTGCCTTGGAGGGGCCCTGTATCAAAATTAGTTGGGGGGCCCAAATGAAGGGTAAAGATTTCTCACAAAAGAAACAAAAATGCTTTGAACGGGGGAATCTCAATAACCGATGTAGGATGTTGCCAACTTTTGGGCGCACGCTTAACCCGGGAAAAAACTGAACAAGTGCGAGTCTGATTCGCGCACCGAGGGTTCCGTAAGCAAACAAACTTGTATACGTCCATCTCTCGAATCAATTCTCAAACACTTTTACCCGTCCTTTTCGAAAGAAAAACTTAACTTTGCGGTTACGATGTACGACAAAGTGAACAATCCAATCGCAAAATAAAAGTTGGTAATCACAAAAACTTTTTTTTTGGTTTGGTTAAAAGCAAGGCCTTACAGCTCAAGTAAAGGGAAAATTCCGAAAAATAAAAAAGTTGAAAATTAAGGTAAATATTGGTACTTACAAGTTCGAAAATCTAAATTTGCCCATATCTTTTTATCGTGTTGACTCAGAACCTTGATTTTTGTACACCTAATATTGGCTATAGACTTCAGCATCTGGTATAAATTTCAACTTGCTAGGTCCAAACGTTCCTGAGAAAATCGGTGGTGACACACGGACAGGCGGACAAGAGAGTGATCTTATAAGGGTTCCTTTTTTTACCTTTTGAGGTACGGAACCTTAAAAAGAGATTGCTTTTTTTGACTTTTGTCATTTCTGAAGTGAAAACTCTCTATGGCACGTATGACAGTTTTTTTATATGTTTTTTTCCCGGGAAGTTTAAGTGACATTGTGGATAATATTTTACTAAGTTTTGCTTAAACGTTAGGGGCCCCTGTAGCTCGGGGGCCCCGTATCATTGATACGGCTGATACGGCGGTAGCTACGCCCCTGGTCGTACTCAATATTCAAGTTATCAAGTACGCAATTTAATATAAATAGTGGTTTAGTTATAACTCTAGTATAAACCTGATAACTTCTGGTTCTAAAAAATCTGGTTTATTTATATTCCGAATGTTGGCGAAATTTTCACTAGTTCAATTTATAATTTGTAAGTCAGAGTCCGAGGGGCCCCCTGAGTTTGGGGGCCCCGGGGCACTGCCCCGTCTAGCCCTCCGATAGCTACGCCTCTGCACCAAAGGGATCACCAACATAATACATTTTGCTACGAGAGGCGGTTTTGCCGCGGCGCGTTGATGTACCCATAAGCAAGATCTCTCCCTAATACTTTGAGCAAAGCAAACCCTGTCCTCATCTCGAGAAGCCCGCGCGACTTTACATACTCACGAGCTCGCGACTCGCGACATACATATAATATTTTATGCAATATCTTGAATCACTATTAGTGATTTTCTTATACCCTAATAAAATTACTGATATTAAATCAAGATATTATGTACCCATACTAATATTATCATCATCATTATATTAATACGTGAAGAGAATTATTTGTACCCTTTGTAAGAAAATTTCGCGAACATAGTAATGTGAATTTTTCGAATATTTACAGTTTATATGTAGAAGAAGTGCAGAAAGCTAAAATTTTTAAACAATATGTCTTACAACTTTAAAAATTACGTGAAAACAGCTTACTGAAATTACACGCGTCCAGTATATGCGTCGACCTGTCACGGTAAGTAAGTCTATACAATGCCAGCTAAAGTTATACTGGCCAATAAAAAAACCATAGTCGAAATTCGACCACCACGTGATCTCTAGTCACTACATATTATAAAACAAAGTCCCCCGGCGCGTCTGTCTGTCTGTTCGCGATAAACTGAAAAACTACTGAACGGATTTTCATGCGTTCTAATTTCACTAATAGACAGAGTGATTCGTGAGGAAGGTTTTGGTGTAATTTGTACATGTGCGAAGCCGGGGCGGGTTGCTAGTAAATTATAAATGCGCAAGTAACTCTGTTTATTTGTTAGGCTTTCACGCCTTAGCTACTGAACCGATCCTCATGAAATTTTGCATACACGTTGTCAGGGGTACAGAACCGGACATAGAGTCCCATTCATTCCGATAATCCGATCCGAATCCGATCGATGCGAAAAATATACTGTTCCCGAGGGATAAACAAATATAACCTTAACGCCCCGAAGCCTCGGGCATAATCCTACTAATATTATAAACATGAAAGTTTGCGAGGATGTATGGATGTATGGATGTGTGGATGTGTGGATGTATGGATGTGTGGTATATGGATGTTTGTTACTCTTTCACGCAAAAACTACTGAACCGATTATGATGAAACTTGGTATGTAGATAGCTATTCCGATATTCCCATGATATCGAGACTTACACGGGTGAAACCGTGGCGCACAGCTACTCTAGTATAAAATATTATAGTAAATATTTGTGTCGTCAAATCTTCAGTAATTTGGCAGTCTAATTTTTATAAACCTTTCTAGTAATGTCTTGATTTCATATTTGCTAAGTTTTGTTATGAATTTGTTTTGTTATGATGCACAGTATTGTTCTAATCACACAGTTCTATCTTGTTGCGAATGTCAAATTGTGTGTTCTGCTATGACAGGCTTGATTACGTTGGCGTTTATCAGTACGAGGGCTACACTGAAAATTTCGAGAATCAAGGAAGTGACACAACATTACTATTTAAAAATGTATTTATTGCTTTTCGAAGTATTCTCCGCGAAATTTTACACATTTTCCACCAATCACCAATCATTGAAGCAACCATTCCATTCGGAAGTTGGGGGTCTCCAAAATGGCCGTTTTGTAGGCGTCCACAGCTTCTTCAGGTGATGAAAATCTCTGACCACGCAATTTATTCTTTTTTTAGGGAAAGTATAGAAATCATTAGGGCTTAGGTCGGGACTGTACGGCGGATGGTCTAATAATTCTATGTTTTCTTGCTCTAAAAACTCTTTTGTTCTGTGCGCGGTGTGAGAACTCGCATTGTCGTGATGGAGAATGATGCGGCGGTTGCAGTTCTCTTTACGGAGTTCGGAAACGACCTGTGGCAAACAAATGCTAGCATACCATTCTGCATTAACCGTTCTTTGTCCCTCAAGAGGAATAGTCGTAACATGGCCCGGTTTTGGAGACAAACGTTTTGCAACACTCCGTGAACGAACAATTTTAGTTGGCTTTAACTCATTTTCGAACACCCAAACTCGTGACTGGTTTTTTTGTTTCGGGTTCGTACGCGTATATCCAGGATTCGTCACCTGATACAATGTTGTATACAGCATTTGAGGATCCTGCGTGGAATCTTTCGAGAGTTCTGACGCACCAAGTAACGCGAGCCGCTTTTTGCTCTTCACAGAGCAAATGCGGTATCCATCGGGAAAACAACTTTTTTACACCTAATTGTTCATGCAAGATTATTTGTATTTGACTCATGCCAATGTCTAAATTTGCCTGAATTTCGCGGTATGTCACATGTCGATCTTCCTCAATCAGCTTACGCACAGCATCAACGTTTTCTTGGGTGACTGCAGTTTTTGGACGACCTTGACGGGGATCATCACTGAGCTTGACACGTCCACGTTGAAATTCAGCAAACCAGCGATGAATTGTGGTTTTGGATGGGGCTTCATCGCCAAATGCAGAAAGCATCCGGTCAACACACTGATTTTGTGTTAAACCGCTTCGAAAGTCATAATAAATCATCGCCCTTGAATTTTCTCGAGTCAATTCCATTTTCTCAACGACTAAACAAGTATGAGAAGACCTTGTGAGTAGACCGAGAATCTTTTTTTAAATAAATAAATGGTATTCGATTTTTAAAACCAAACAGTTTTCAATTAAAAAGATTTTAATATGATAGGAATAGTGGAAATATTCCATTCCCGATACTTTTAGTGCAGCCTATGTATCAGGTGGAGAACAAGATGACGTCATTTAGGTTAAGTATCATTTAGAGGTTAATCAATGGTTCCTTAACCTCGAATAACATTCAGACATTTCTAAAATTTAACAAAATATTCTTTCTTCTAGCTAATCATAAAGAGGCAAAGAAATAGATGGGAACGTAGAGAAATGGTCCGATTTAATACTTTTTTCGCGAATACCTGTGTAATTTGTTACCTGGGCATGTATCTTAACAACCCTTTAGGCAGGCGTATAATACGATCTCTCTGATTTTTGTCTATGAATTGTCTTGTGTGAATCTGTAGCCTCTTATTGAACTCCAAAAAAGGAGCGAAAAGCGAAGGTGAACTAGCATTTTGACATTTATTTGATACTTGTATTTATTTTCTATGTATTTACATGAATGGCTCTTTTATTCATGCTTAATTATGCCTGTAAAATTTTAGAATTCACGATTATTTATAGTCTCTACATCTCTACAATTTTTTTTTTGGCTCTACCACGGCGCTACATAAAATCCTTTGATAGTTTGTCCTCCATATACCCACTTGACATTGGCAAAATTGTGGTAACTCCACAAAGCCACAAACCAAAATTTGAAGTTGAAGCATTTTGACAACTAGCTCACGCATACTCCGTGGCGATGCCGCTTGCAGTTGGACAGGCGGCCAAAGTAATGACACCCATGGATTTCCTTTCAATGTTGTATCATAGGAAGGAAACCTCACTCGGGTGTCTATTGCCAGTGGTCTTGAGTAAACCCGAAACCAAAAGTAACACACCAGTGAAACAAAACCGTGAGGTTTTAGTTTGTTCGGTTCTTACGTATGAACTCAACGTACATATCCCAAATACTCTCTGTTATTAAAAGAATCCAAATAAAACGATTAACTTAAATACTTACAGGCTACGGTGATGATACGCACAAGATAATTTTGTTTACTTATGATACCGTGCGCCTTTCGTCTTCATATTTGTATACGGAGTAATATGTTGCAAGTAATTGAAATGTCATCTTACTAGCTCACTCTTTGGGCGTATATAATTTATTTCTCTGTTGTTGATTGTAAGCGCAGTCAGCCCGACCTACGTCACGTAATCATTGTTTTTAGACAGTCACGAATTGTGAATATAGCAGATGGTGTAACGGGACTTAATCGCGATAATATTTTTAAGGTATGAAACCTTTTCGATGACCCGACACCCGACGCTTCGACCGAATTGCACTGATGGTAGTCACGGGTGGACTCCTTTAAAAATATGTAGATAAAGAATGTTACAGAAGAACCTATAGAGAAAAATGTATAAATATAGTCATATATTTGTACTTTTTTGTTTGATGTAAGGCCCTTTTTGAAATATCAGGATTACATTAAATTATTAGATACCTACTGATCTGATAGCATCTACTTATTCCTAAAATTTGAGATATTATGTTACATTACTATGATCTCGGACCAGTAGATCTATAGGAGTATCATAAAGCTGAAGAGTTTGTTTGTTTGGTTGGACGCGCTAATCCCTGAGATTACGATGAGAAACTACTGGTTCGAATTGAAAAATTCTATATCATCTATCATTCTATCTAATACAACTTATTAGAATCGACCAGTAGACATAAATATCAAGTAAACTATAGGAAAGTACGTAGAACCTCTCGTTCCAACTGCGGTTGCAACAGTTTGGTTATAGCCCAAATTTAAAATATCTGTTAAACCGCAGAACACCAGTCTAAATAATATGTATTTATTCTTATAAATGAAGAGTTATTCATTTATTAGTTATAAGTGAAACTTATGATGATAACATAATCATCGTTTCAGCGTAATTAAGTAAACAACAGTGTGTGTTACCACCAACCCACATTACTAGTATTCTTTACAAAAAAAAAAACAATGTAGTAAGCGACAGTAGCATAATGGGTAAGGCGTCGGACTTGCTATCGAGTGGCTGCAGATTAAAACGCTGGCACCGACGTGAACCCATTCTTAACTAATACAAAAATGACAAGTAGTGTGTTACCCATTTTACAAAAACGTAAATGAATTGCGAGTATTTATGTATAGACAATTAAGTTTGATACAAAATACCAGTCTTTAGGACATTTTACGAAACTCCAACAGCGTCTTTAAACATATAATTGTTAAAAAATGCGGAACTATCTTTTGGCCAATTGTTTAAAAAATCTGGCAAGTTATTATCGTCTGTTTGATTACAAAGAAACCATAGTGAGGTCATAATCTGCTTAGAGTTGATTCACCGAAGATAAGAGTCAACAAAGATAAACATGACAAATAGTTATGTGCATAAAGCTGTCTATAACTCGTTTTTTTTTCTTGTTGGTGAGAAAAAACGGATGTGTGTAAATGTTCCTAACACAAGATGTGACTCTCCCGCGTGGCATTTTGCACCCGTTTCTCAAAGTCTGTCATTTGAGCACGGTGTTGTTTTCTTGGGGTATTCTACAAGATGGAGATATTTCTAAAGTCTGATAGTTGGAATTTTTGTTCATCAAACAATCGTAACAATTCTTGAATGTGATAACTTCTAGCTGGTGCCTCCATCTTCCGTAGGTATGTAGTGTGTTGTAAAAAATCTCAGAAACAAGATTAGTAGTAATAAATTGTCGCTTGCAACAGTTGCTATGATTGATATTAATTGGATTGATATTTAATAGTTTGTCATTGTGTCTCAAGCAGCAATCCGTCTATAGAGATACCCATTATATGTATCATTGAGATTAAAGGGTCTTATTGATCTAAACAAAATATAAATCCTGTGTTATAATTTAAATTCTTAATAACTGATAATAATAGCTAAATAGGTATGTATTTTATCAGTCTAGCTAAACTCGTTAAAGACAATCTTTAAAGATACCTTTTGCAAGTGTTAAAGAAAAGTATAATTAGTAAATAAGTATTTTTTGTAGAAAAATAATAAATTAACAGATATCCTTCTTGTCGAATTGTAACCTTGACCTTGCAACACATAGGAACGGTGCCTCTTCAAGGCTTTGAGAAAGAAAACCCCTGTAAGACACCCGAGGGTGAAGAGCGATGAATTACAATAGGAAAATAATTAAGATTTAACTTAAATATTGAACTGTTGTCAATTTTTTGTGTCTCATTTGGAATTTATTTCAAATTGGTCATAATACGCCGAATAATATAGTTATAACACGAAACATTATGAACTACATAAAGCAAGGATTTCTATACGCCATCTGTGCTTGTACTCTGTTATAAAATACATAAATTATTCAGACAAATAAACAAAATGAGTGATGTCTGAAAATATAAGATGTCATGTATCTTAATTACGTACAGCTTTAACAACCCAGCCATATGGTAGGCCTTGCTCATGCTCACGAAATATTGGCTTATTTTCCTCTCCTATAAAGAACCTATGTAGTAACTTACGTAAACGGCTTGTTTTAAATATGACGGTACGGTGTTTCTCATATCACAAAATGACCTTGAGATGCTAAGCTTTGTTAGTTCAGGCGTTTTCGTGGAAAAATATTCTCATTTTAGAATTAACTTTGTCGTGGGATTGTGGTTTCTTATTTATCTAAAATACCGATGAGTTGTGACTGTGGTCATTAACTAATTAAGTAGGTAAATTATTTCATTCAGAGTCTTATAGATATTAAGTGAGAGACAGTGTGGTTAGCATTCTTATTTGTTGTCATTCTTTCTCTTTTATTTTGCATTCTGCATAGAATTAAAAGTTTTAATAGTCTCAAAGCTATATTTCGAGTTTTTTTTAAGTCTTTCAATGATGATTTTTCTTGTTTTTTTCTGTTACGATGTGAAATCACCATATTTTACATCGTAAATTGCTTTTGAGCAATGAGTCTCTTTAAATACTTTGTGTCTTATTAAAGTACATCACGCCAAATTGTGTGGATACAGAATAAGATGACCCGGGTACAAAGAAAAAGATTTATATTCTGTCCTTGCTAGAAGTGATGAAATAATGTTGACTATATTTGAATAAACGACAAATGTAAAAAGCATTCCTTTATATAGGAGCACAATTTCAAATACAAAGCGTTCGGCATAATAATGAACCCTTCAGTTCATATTTGGGTTTCGGCGAAAATCACGGCTTTGGTATATTATTAAGCTTGTACCTCGGTCGAGGAGTTGGGCATTTTAATATTAACCATTCATGAATTTAAGTATGAGTACAGAATTATTAAGATACCCTTAATTATCTGTCTAGGCTTCTCTCTCGCACTTGCCAGATTTTTAATCGGTTTAAAGTTTAAATCCTTTCAAGCTGTTATTTCAGCCTGATTTTTTGGTGTATTGGAATCGAAAGGACTAAAATTACATACCGTCACCGCAACATAAGGTTACCTACTTACTCATACGCAACGGAACATTTTTGACGATGCTGAAATTAGCGACTTATTCGGAGCCCAGCCCAGTTATCGATGTGAAAAATCTGTCTAATTTGTTCATATTTTTTTTTAGAAAGTTGTTCAGTTGTTACACGGCTCTTACACTTTTATTATAGTACATAAAACTGTTTAAATAAATTGTAGCTATTTTTTAGACGTTTTTTTTATTGAATTTTTAAAGTTGAGAACCACTTCTTGCGAATCGGCCGCTCCGAATAACTCGCTAATTACAGCATCGTACATTTTTGTTTTTTATATTTCATGTATCTACATTATCTGTTTCACAAAATATTTAGCTGACCAAAGCCAACTTCTTTGGCGTATATAAGGTAGTGTTTAACGTAAACAAATGTTCTACAAATTGTTGTTGTATACAGAGTTCTGTTATTACAAGTGGTGCGGTTACCACAGCTAAGTGACTTCGTGAGAATTTAGTTGAATAGCGGTTTACCGGAATTTATGTGGATTTTTTTTTTTACTTTAACTAGATTTTTATGCTGATATCTGCTGTCTCGAAAACACAAACCGCTTCTGTAATTACATTGTCATTGTGATACCATTTTAACACTCTTTTATGTATAAATTAGATAGTAAATATGGGTATAAAATTATTTATTTTCCTAAGCACGAATCGGACATTACACGCGACCATCAAACAATTTTGGTATTGCGGAAAAGGTCTGTAAAGTCATAATGAAATATGTATGGTCCACGGGAAAAAAAAAGTTGAGAAAAAAGAGGAAAATACATATATTACAAATTACTATAAAGTATTTAAATACATAGGTGAGCCTACAAAAAATATAACTTGCTCAGCTCCATGTAACTTTAGATTAATAATTAATTAATCATCGCCATTTAATGCACCTTGGTGTTTTTTACCAAATTCCGGTGAAGCCCAAAAGGGGGGTTACTTATAAGTTTGACCTACATGTATGTATGTCCGTCCGTATGTTCCTCGTAACTACTAAACGGCTGAACCGCTTTTGATGAATTATATGTCGTTTAATTCTTCTTTACTGCGAGAGTATTGAGTTATTTTAAAAAAAATAAAACCTCGGGGGTGGGGTATCAAAATGAACGGTTTTTTTATAAGATGATTACAGCTTTTTTACAACTATATGTTTATTAGTTTTTTTTAATGCAGTCGTGTTTTCAAATTTTTAATGTACCTATAAGGTCAGGGTGGCCAAATCCGTCTACGGGTTAAAATCGTCTGTTGCAAATTAAACACATTACAATCGAGTCGAGCATTTTTGGTAGCTGTGTGGGTAAAAAAGCATTACTAAATACTACAAATAAAATTTCCCAGATGGCGTAATTTGTTATAGAAAAGTGTAAAATAGTGTTTGAAGTTCAGTTTTATTTCAAAAGTGAAGTGTGAGTGATTTGTACTTGTAACTTATCGAAGGTAAATATAAAATAATGCAACTTGCAGTGTCGCGAGACTATAACATAGATGGGTCAATGTCGGTTTTAATGTTTTTCGTATTTTTTTTGTGTAGATATCCTTTAAAAAAACTAGCGATTTTTATAAAATCTTGCTAAATGACGGAATTGCCCCATTTAGAGGGGAAAATCCGTCTAGTAGCCAAGTTTAAAAAAAAGAAGATTTTTATAATGTTTAAAATAAGTTAAATTAAATATGATGACTGTGTTTAAAACTTGAATACAGCCTTATTTGTCTTATACCCTACCATGGCCAATAAAACGAAACATTAATCGAATATGGGCCATCAAACAAAAGCTTTAAAAAAACTATGGCGGAATTAGCCCCCCTGACCTTACCGTTTCTCTAGACTATCCACTATCCATAGCATTATGTATTGTATTCAACATCTACCTAGTTACGTCCCACATATTACGTGTTTATTTTACTACTTATAACTAACGTACACGTTTTCTGTGTTATAAATAATTACTGCTCAATCTAAACAAACGCTTGACTAGGCAAAATATAAAATAGCCACACTGAAATTATCTGAGATTATGTTGAATTACAGTTTCCGAACGTAGGTACTCGTATCCATGCAACTTTTTTCATTCTAACGGTGTACTGCCACTAATGAATTATGATGATTTAAAATACAGTTAAACAAACTAGGCTACTTTCTTTCTCATAAAAGCATTCCACGTCCTATCAAATCAACAATGGCATCGAGCAATCTTTCGTGGACAGTTCATAAGCTGAATTATATATCCATCAAATTTTAAATTGTTCGTTTGTTAATTTAATTCCTTTCTGAGTTCTTTAAATTATCTCTAATATCTCGAGCCCAAACGACTAAAAAACGTAATCTCTTACAAGATTACTTTATCGCGACTTTTGAGTCTGCTGACGCAGGGTAATGTGCCATCACATGTACCTTACAAATCCATGGCTCCTTGCGCATACGTTTGCCCATCTTCTGTGGTGGTAACGACTTAATATAGTCTGGTCTCTTTCTATTATTAATTTTTTTTTCGTATTAAAGGTTGTACCTTTTAGATTTTCGTAGAATCGAAACGCCAGCGGTGACTAGAACGCGTTGAAGGTTGATGTTGCACGATCACCAGTTTGCGCATCTAGTATCTGCACACTATGGGTCCGAATATGTTAGCGGCTTTTCAGAGCTATTCTTCTTTTCAGGCTGTGGATGCAAGATGCAAGGCGCAAGACCATTCAAGTTTTTTCGGTAGAATTGTAGGAAGTTTGTCTAACTAAACTAAATGGTTCTGCTTGTAGGTTTTTCTCGGCACTTTTTTGAAAGTCACAAAATAGGGTTAAATTCCGAGTTCCTTCCTTTTTATATTTGGATTTGATTCAAACCTTCTCGATTTTGGCTTGATACGATTCAGCTAATAAGATTGGCCAACCTGCGCTCTATAGTGTTAGTAGTTAAGGGTACACTGTTTGTGTTAATTTATTGTACTGCTTAGAATAATTTATCTTCAAAACTACGCCGCGGCTCTGTAGAGCCAGGGTAATGAGGCAATTTATTTAGTGTGAATACTATACATGGCCATTACGTAACTCCATGCATCGTACGTACATCGTTTTTAATATAATGTTATGTTTCTGGTATAAAAAGTTTACACATTTCGATAGTGTTTATTATTTTAACCAACTATGGTATAGTTACTTTAGCAAGTTATTATTACAAAATAAATTGGTTGGTTTGGTTTGAGAATACTGAGTTCAGATTATTAGTAGCAATTTTGGATCTCGGACACAAGGTCTGTTGTTTTTTTGTTCTATTAAATCCAATGCAAGATGCAGGAAAAAGTTGAATATATAGGGAATCATATTAAGTACGACTACCTATTAATAAAAAACAAGAGTTAAATTGTTACGTTCATTCGTATTTTAACTCCTATCTAAAGGACTTAAAAAAATGAGGTTCGCAATACGACAGTTTTTCTGTAGGGTAGATTTTAGTAGCTGTTTTATACGTGTTTATTGATCACATACAAATTGTATACATCACATAGAATTGTAAAAAAAACTATCAAAATGGCTAGTATAAGTTCATCTTTTTAGTTTGTTATACTTTTTTACCCGATTGCTTATATACATAATAATATAATTATTCTATGCCAGTCACAGATATAATGTTTACTAATATTTCAAAGAAAGCGAGCTAATATTGTAGGTTTGTGAATAATAAATGTGCATTGCCGCGCCCGCCGCCGGTGCGGCAAGGTAATCTCCGGTACCACTGCATTTAATTAAAAATTCTTTCACCATTAACATTATTCTATAATTATTCATCCCTGGCGAAGTCAGGACTGACTACAAGTCGTTAATAAAAAAGCTTTCAGTAAAGCAAGGGTACGAACCCGAAAAATATCTCCTGATAAGACCATATACATTTAAGATAATGTAACTTTTACCTCGAGTTATAAATAGGCTTTGATGGATTTCCAACCTGAGTGAATTGTTTTCACAAATCCCTCCATTTGATAATATTGAGGCTGTGAAATCGTAATGTTTACCTAAATAAGCATTTAGGGTTTAATATACTTCGTTTTAGAAAGAAGGCAGGTGTATACATATGCAAATATGTATACGCGTATACATATCTGTCATAAGAAAAAGCTTTAATTAATATCCAATAATAATAATAACTTCACACATCTCACACACGACCGTCTGATCCCAAACTAGGCAGTGCCTGTGCTATGGTAACCAGACTGCTGATAAACATACTTATATATTTCTAAATACATACATATTATAGATAAATTACACCCAGACACAGAACAAATGATCATGCTCATCACACATTTATTTTTCCTGTCCAATGTAGAGTAGGTAGGTATTTTTTATAAATGCAAATGAAATAGTTTGGTGTCTTTGTGAAAATCTGCTTCAGGGCGATTGTCACAAAGCTGATGTGACTATACATACAAAAAATGTTGAGTTTGTTTTACTCTAGAAAAAAAGAAGCTTTGAGAAAACTTACTTACTTTTGGCCTGGACAATTTCCCTCTTTTCTCAAAAAGAGGGAAATTGTCCAGGCCAAAAGTAAAAAATAATAAGTGGTTTTTTATTAAGTAGATGTTTAATTTAATCAGACGTCACTGTCCCTGTTGAATTATTTTAGTGATTTATCTGCACTTTAGTAGTACTTTATCTGCCGTCCCGGAGGACTCCTTCCTAGGGTATACCCGGGTTCCCCTGCAATAGACCCACTTGTGACGGAACACCGTGTGGTTTTAGTCGGTTCGATTCCGACATACCACCTTACCGTTAGCTCCGGTGAGGTGATGCCCCGTGGGGGTTTCCACACGATAAAAAAAAAGGACTTTATCTGCCAGAAATCTAAAACGTACCTAATTTTTTTTGTCAATAATTCATCGATAATTTATTTTGTGTACCTCGAAAGCGGCTATGACTTATCTATATACTCGTAGGTGTCTTCAATGAGAAAATCCGATACTACAAAAAAACCTCGAGCGAAGCTCAGTGCTATGTTACAATTAGACACGTCACCCGATGATCCCCCTTCGTGTCAGAAGAACATTACAACCCTTTCCCCCATAGTTGAGGAGCTCTTACCTGTTTGCTGCCGACCTAATATACACACAAGTGTTAGAACTTTTATTGCGCTATTTAGGATCAGCAGTTACGAAGTTGTGTGATATTTTTTCTTTTTATGACGCTGGGTATTTTTCTCTACATATAAGGCGCTATAGTTTCATACTTATCTAACATCCTCACATGCGTTTAGCAATACTTCAAAAACCGACGCCATAAAACTGAATATTCATAAAAATATAATATAATTGTAGTCATAAGTTCAAATGATATTGCTTAATATTAGAATATCAACCCTTTCAGTTTATGCCATACATCAAAGAAACGTGCCATAACATATTAATGTCGCGAACTTAGTCGAAGATTGCACGAAAGTCCGCATGTCTGAAACCGTCGTTATTGTAATAGCGTCATCAGTCACAATAAGTATTCGTAATTTTTGATATTACTGTAGTTCATGAAATATATAGTTTAATAACTATATCTTCTACATATGAATACGTGAGGAGAACGCGCACAGGCAGAGATGTGAAATTTAGAATAATTAAGTCCAGTATATATTTTGACCTGTCACGGTACAAAAGTCCATACAATGACTGGCCTGTTGGTCTAGTGGTTAGTGACCCTGACCGCTATGCTTATAGGTCGTGGGTTCGATTCCCACCTGAGTCTGGGTGTTCTTTGTGTCCGTTGTTTCTATGTTTGTAAAGTCCCCCGCGACACATGAGTAATTCCTAATGCGGGAGTTGTCTTTTAAAAAAAAAAAGATACAATGACAGGTCAAGTTATACTGGTCAATAAAATAAAACAAGCGACCTCTAGTATATATAAATAGGCAAAAAATAAACCAGTTCTGTACCTATTTCTCCTCTACTTGTCGCCGGCCGGTAAGTGCTTGGTAGCAGCCTCGGAATTTGGGGTGGTACCCAATATAGGCCAAAAGGCTCGCGCCTATATGAAAGAACCAAATATAGGCTACTTGGGTGTGTTAAGATACGTTTAAAGGATCATCATTAGCTTTTTGTAGAGGTGTGCAGAGGGTACATAATCTTTATGTTTTTAGAACGAAGTTCCTTATTGCACGTAACACTTCAGACGCTCGGCGGATGAGACGCAAGATGAAAAAAGTGTTATCGCAACGAAAAATGCTGACCGCGAGTTGATTTATTTATTCCCGCCGTCTGTGGATTTTGTACGATACTTCTATAATTTGATGTTGGTTGTATACCTACTAATTATCCATATATATTAGTTCGGGCAACTTTCACAGATGGCGCAATTTTAATTTCGAGTTTTTACAATATTTACTATATTTTGATACAATTTATTCAATCCATTAAATATATTTTATATAGCGAAAGAATTTTTGTTCGAACTCTACTCTTTTATGCATATTTTGATCATATTCTGACCTCTCAAACAGAGCCTGTTTTTCTACCGCGATAACTATTAATATTTAAATGCACTGTGAAGTGCGATGTTTAATATACATATATCACGTTATAATATTACCTAACGCAGATTAATTTGCTCTTTGAAATATAGCTTCCGAATAGCACAAGCGGCGGAGGCACTGACTTAGGGCGCATATAGGTTAAAATTTGAAAGAAAAAAAATGAAACTACTGAACCAATTTTTATTATTCTTTCACCATTAGAAAGCTACTTTATCCGGAAGTAACATAAGCTATATTTTATCTTAGCAATAGGTAAACGCGGGCGAAGTCGTACCACCTTGCTCATAATTATTTTTTGTATTTTAAACGATAACGAAACAGTTGACACACAGAAGAAGAAATTAACTTCAAATGTCAGCAAGGAAATCTTTAGAAGTCAGATTACATTGCTTATTAATTTCGAACCGGTTTTCCTACGTACTAGATCACAATCACAGAAGATAAATGTCTACTGCTATATGTATACAATGATAGTTCAAGTCATATGTATGAGTTTAGTCATCGATTACACGGCTTTGTCGCTTCACATCGTAGAACATTTTTAGAACATTATTATTGGCGCATATGTAAATTTTAGAGTTCCTACTGTGTAATTTCTAGCCGGCTTCACCTAACCAGAACAAAAATACATATTATGATGGTCAAGAAAATAATTCATAGGTATTAAAAAACGTTTGTTGCCTATTAAAAACAAATAAAATCAATTGATTTACTTCATTGATTGAACAGTTTGAAATAGATAAACTGTATCGTTGACGCGTATCAAAGAGAAAAAAAAGGACTAGCTCAACGTCGTTCTGGTCACCTAGTAAAAATCAATCTGACAGTCATAGGTAATCAGTAGGTATATTTTAATAGTCACTGCAGCCACCTCTCAGACTAATATGACGTTGTTTAAACACTATTATTTTCCTCAGACCATATTTTACGATCATAACACTACCTGTGTTCTGTGCAGTGGTAACAGTAATCTATAGGGTAGAGAATGGAATTATATTTGTGTGAAAATATTAAAGCGGACTTTAAATTGTTTATGAAACTATTTTATTTTTGCTTTAGTAAGTTTAACGAGTAAGAAATAATTTTAATTTAAAGTAGAATTAGCATTCAGTCTCATTTATATATTTGATGGAAAATGCATTTACTACTGTCTCTCTATTTAAATACTTCTATGGAAGTGATGTAATCGGTATAATTAACATAATATTATAACTATAATTTTGGATTCCCATTCACTTTCTACTGGTAAATAGATAGTGTCATCCTCCTGTGCGGCTTGACAAGAGGGGGAGCGATAAGGTTGATAACGCACAACACGAATTTATAAGGCACAGCACGGATTGACAACGCACAGCACACATTGATAACGCACAACACGGGTTGATAACGCACAGCACGGGTTGGTAACGCACAGCACAGGTTGAAAACGCACAGCACGGGTTGATGACACTTCTGGTGTCACGCACGAGTCTTTGTAGGTACTGTGTTAGCTTATGATTACATGGAGAGGGTGCATAAAAAATATTATTTTACGTCCTCTAGTTCGTGTTTTGTCAGTCTTCGGGGCACCACGCAACTGTGTGTATCAAACCTATTAGCAGGTTTTGCAAATCCTCAGCTTTTTCAATAATTGTCGGCCGTGGAGTAAACTTATAGAATATTTAATAACTTTCGAACACGCAACATGCAAATTAAAATATTTGTAACTTTACTTACCATGTACGAGTAGAATAGCTAACAAAGGTTTTACAAAAACATCCATAATTTATGTAGCATAAGGTCATGCTATTCCTGGAATTAATCTACGGTTTTATAACGCTGGGTCTGTTACATAAGCTCTGGTTTAAGTAAAAAAATTCACTTTCGACAGTCATACATATACTGTTGTGGGTTAGGGTGAAGCGACACTTTTTTTCCATTTTGAATAGTACCTATTAGAACACTGCATTGCATTCTAAATTACATAAAAATAAATATTAGAACCTACTTTAAGCCCTCTACTTACGTAGTAACTACTTAGTAATCGGTGCCTCTACTGCCGCTTGAAGTTTAGGAAAAATCACCAAAATTGGCGATAAACATACATTTAAAACTTCATATAATAAGAGATAAAAGTTACGCCGAGTGAGTGAGGTTACCGGAGGCCCAAACCCTTCCCTCTTTCCCTTGCCCTCCTCTCCCCCCCCCCCCCTACTCTACTAGCACCTTAAAGGCCGGCAATGCACATATGATTCTTGAGTTGCAGAGGCCCATGGGCGGCGGCCACTGCAGGTGAGCCGACTGCTCGTTTGCCTCCTATCCCATAAAAAAAACGCAATGGGCGTTTTTGTTCAGCTTCTAATACACGATCTAACATAATAATATTTTATAATTATTTTCACTTAAATTTACTGACAAAATGTAATACAAACTTGGAATAAATATGACGTCAAAGTGAAGTTGTTGTTAGAGGGCAGCAGTCAGTTCGAGTTACAGTTGAGCTATTGCTAACACTGCCCAATCCATCAGTCTATGCAATATCCCTCTCCTTCCATTGTCTGCCCTTCTTACCTACCTTTCCTTTTCAATATACTTACTCAGTATTTTCCCATCTTTAATTCTCAAAGTGCCCGGTTCAGGGCTTGCCCCATAATACGTGAGTAGGACCAAACTATAGTTGGCAAAATGTGGGGAATTAATACGTCTTCGTGGGATTACGGCTTAAAAAATTTCTGCCTGTTGCCACAAAAACTGCACTTGCACAAACCTTTCCCATTCTTGATTATGCCGATATCAACTTCACAAACTTGAGAGAAGCCAAAACTTTTGTATAAGATTCATGTTTGGAATTCGTAAATATGATCATGTCTCCGAGTTTCGCACAAAGCTCAAGTGGTTACCCATACGCCTTCGCCGTATTCTCTTTAAGCCTTACAATCCATCCTACCTACAAATACGTTTTGCTTTTCTTCATGAAACACATTCTAAATTCTGATCCAAATTTGAGGTTTAACATTCGACAAACTTTTTGGATAAATATATTTTATTCAAGCTCTACGGTTGTGGAATTCTTTGCCGGTTAGTGCTCAGTCGTTGCCATTTTTGAAAAACCTAGTGAATCTAACAAGTAATCTACAAGAACACTAACACTCTTAACTTCCTCTTCAAAGTCTCTACTTCTGTTACTAAAAACTCTGTCCACCCTTTCAGTATTCACTATAAATAACATGCGGTTATTATATGCTTAATGTTTTTGTTAGGATATGTATCTATTATGTCTGTAAAATGTTATTAACATCCAATCTCTTTATGTTTAATTCACAACACACCAGAAACTGTCCTTTAATTCGTTTTTAAGACATGCTCTCCGTCCTATGGTTGCCTGTAAGAGATTGATTGAGATGACTGGCGATAAGCATAAGTACAAAGCACCTTTAGTTATTAGTTACTTATTGTATTATATATCTGGTGTACAATAAATGGAAAAAAAGTCAAAATTCTTATGTTTCCCAAATAAAGGTTTTAGTCTATAAAATAAGTGATTTAGAGTTGTTAAGTGTGACATTCTATACGAGTTTAAAGATATACCAAATTTTATAAAAAAATTGTATCTTTAAGCTGAGGTAAGAGAAAATATACTGAACTCTTTTGTCTTTGTCTTTATTTACACTAATTATATAGATGCTGCGTATCTTAGCCCATTTGCATGGCATGGCAAACAAGAGAACCATTGTTAATAACATACTAGTTATACTACAATTATATGAAACAGTTGAAGACTAAAGTAGGCCAAAATGAGGTCTTCGTTGTTTGTTTAAACACGTGGACACACATGGCAGGCAGTGATGGGCGCAATATGTTCAAACGCATTTTTAATTACTGTATGACTATGACTTCTTCAGTCGTGAGTATATTTCGTCGTATATTTTAGCTTATTAATCAAATACTATTTTTAAATTTTCAATTATGATTTTGTTCAACAGAATGGTAATTTCAAAAAGCTGGTATTTAAAAAATACAACAGTGGATCATGAAACAATATTATATAGAAAATATATACATATTTTTATTGATATATATTTTTTTATACCCGTCGGATCCCCAATGACACTCGCGCAATACGAATTTAATGAGATACTTAATTATTCATCAAAATCTGCTCAAAAATACCTAATATATATTACAGTAATTCGTTATATTACTACAAGTAATAAAAATATTTATATTCATGGCATAAAATTTTAAAATAAAAACTGTCAGGTTGAAATGTTTGCTACAAAATTTTGTTTTTTTAAGGGTACGTTTAAATCTTATCTGTCGCACTATTGACATAAATAAAAAATACAGGTAATAAGCAGAAGTACAAGAACCGAAATCGATGACTTAAATGATTTATATCATTGTCTTACAAATAATACTAATATAAACATGACACGCAATTATAAATACTATAATACATTTACATATATAACAATGTCAAATTATTTACGTTATCACAGTAATATTAGTGAACTTCCTAAATACGTTCGACTGTGTTAGTATTTTTAAGTTAAATTATCGCTGGACACGTCAACAGTCAGGCCAGTCCTTGAGTTCGGCCTCGTTCTGATAGCAATTCGTCCTAATCAGGATATAGGTATTTGAGTCTTCAGTGTACTCGCGTTAGTAACAAATCCGCTTATTTTTAACCGACCTCGAAATAGGAGGAGGTTCTTAATTCGAATGTTTTTTTACGTGTTAGTTACGCAATATCTCCGCTAATAACAACCGATTTTAATAATTCTTTTTTGTAATAAAATTGTTTCTACTCAAAGTTGGGTCCATTTACGAATAAGTTTGAACAAAATATTTAACTTCTAAGGGTGGTAAATTAAGGGATGAAGAGTTCAGCTTATTTCAATTTACAATGATTTTTGAAGTCAGTTACACTTCTTTTAAATATAATTAGGTAGGTACTTGTCTATGATGTCATTGCATTTAAATAAATTAAAAAAAATACACCCATAAAGTATATTTTTTAAAGTTTTAATTTATAACCATTTAAAAATACTTTCATTAGTTATTTTTATAACAAACTATCTTTTGCCCGCGGCTTCGCCAGCGTAATAGTCATTTTTATCATGATTCGGGAATTTTTTTTTTCTGGATGAAAATGCTGTATCTGTATCGGCTGTATACTGGCAACGTATATGCAAAATTGCATGATGATCGGATGAATAGTACGGCGGTAGTGCATTAAATACGAACATACAAACATGGACAAAATTATGAACGCTCTTTGACTTGCAGATTCCGATTTTTATATAACTTTTAACTATTACAAGAAACAGTCTCACAACCACTGATATAAAATATGAAAATCACTAACTAACAGTAACTACCAAGTTGTTCGTACCACTATTCGCACTCAAGACCACGTTCTGAACATAAGTTCAGAACGTGGTCTTGAGTGCGCGGTCTTGAGGGTAGGAATAATCCTACCCTTTTATACCCCCATTATTCATTCATATTAGTAGTTCTTCTTCCACTTCATCCATTTGTGAATAAGAAACACACATATATAATATCCATCCTCCAGGGTTCTGGTGTTTATATATTATAATGTAATATGAAACATAATTTATTAATAATGTTGCCAATCTGTATTCACGTTTATTTATTATTATTTAATTGCTGTTACTAATATTTTGTTATTTATTATTACTGTCATTTAAACATTTTAAGTTTGAATTGTAATTTAATAAATATATGAGAAAGTGTAAGTAATTAACAAGTGAAATTAATTGCTATTATTCTATGGGAGCTACATCTGCCAACAAACTGCTCTGTAGATTTGCAGAAGTTAAAACTGTATCGTAAAATGTGTATTTGCTGAGAATAAACACTTTTTTAATTTTTTTCATTTTCGACTAATACTCGTTAACTTGTAAAACATACATGTGATGTTTTTCTTTAAACTTCACAGCATGGACCGTCGTCGTTGGTTTTTTTGGTCATCATTTAAATCCTAAATCGGCTATAAAAATAACCTAATGAATATTTTTTCAAAAGTATGGTTTATTAAAAGGATCGAACCTTTACATTTAACAATATATCACATCATTCAAATTACTACCACGGCCACCTACAGTCATCGCCATTCAATCAACCCAATTTTCAAATACTTTCGATTCGTGCAGGGGGTTTCTCTAATAGAAATTAGCAGTTAAAGGCTTAATATTTTATTTTATTTTTATTTCGTAAACGGATCCTCAAATCGAAAAATCGTTATTGCACACCCGCAATACCTACCTTTCAAATTCCATTGAACGACACCCTACACCATGGGGTAGAAGAGAAAAGAAAATTCTTCCCCACTGTAACTGTACCTACTTGTAATAAAATCTTTAAAAACTGTGAAGGCCTTCCCACCTTCACATTTTTTTATATTATATATTATTGCTTTATCAGCGTGATTAATATGTACCTATGCCAAATTACTGTTGTACTTAGAGTCTCTGAGGTAAGCTGCCGACCGCGATGGTCGGACTGACTGACTGACTGAAATTGAAAATGACTGGTGATACAATCTAAGGTTAACATTATCAAATAAAGAACAATATTTAGCTTTGCACCATTAGTGTCGATTCCTCACCACGTTTTCTCTTTATTTACAAAACACCCAGTTTTTTAGAATTGCAGTTTTATATATTCTTATGAGATGAAAATTTGCGTTATCAACATTCGTACTAAATAACAAAGCAATTGAAATTAACAAAATAATCGTAGAATTAATATCGTAGTTCAATATCATTTGGCAGGATTTCTAGGCATGTCAATACTCCAAGAGCGTGTATGAATTGCAAATCGTTACTGCGCTTCAAACTCTATCAGTAAGCTTTCTAACATATATTTCACAGAAAGCTTTACGATTTGAAGATAAGAAGAAAGACATTTATTTCAGGCTTAGGTGTTGGAGTTGTATAACTTTGCACATTTTACATAAATTACTAGAAAGTTCTTGAGCTGTTTTGTTTTAAAGTTAAGCCGTACCCTGTAATAAATATACACCTAATGTACTCTATTTATCTGAAATAAAGTTTCATTTCATATAACATCTGGTCATTGTCCGCGGCTCCATTCGCGTTAAGGTACTCATTATCCTTTTCTGAACCCCCAAAAGCGTGTTTGTTTTGGTCGCTTGAGCAGGTTAGGCGTGAAAGCATGACAAACCGACATATCATATCATTTTCAGCGTTTATAATATTAGTTAGGATATCTTACAAATAAGTATAAATGCTTTAAGTTCTATACTTGATGAGCACCGATTAAGTGTTATAGGAGAAAAATTATACTTTAAAGCGAAAAGCGCGTTGCATGATTGTATTGTGAACTTGTGAGTACTTGTGAGTATGTTCACTAGGACACAATTAGGAGGGATATGATTTGCAATTTCGTTTACTTTTACGCTATCCCGTCCTTGCTTGCTAGTTTACCTGAATATGTATGTGCAAAACGATTATCTCACAATTCTTTTGGTCACAACCAACAGTGGCTATGGAGGCCGGTAAATCGATTTCTTATTTAGTACTAGCAACCCGCCCCGGCAAAAATTATCAGCTAAACCTTCGTAATGAATCACTGTGTCTATTAGTAAAAACCGAATGAAAATCCGTTCAGTAGTTTATCAGTTTATCGCGAACAGACAGACAGACAGACAGACGCGGTGGTGGACTTTGTTTTATAATATGTAGTGATTAGTTAACACAGCGTGAAACAACAATAATTTTAGTGAACGCAGTTCACAGTTCGTACAACAACGTTTATTGGTGTGATTGAAGAATATTGCTTTTAAGTCTCCTCTAGTTTCATTTAATTTTATGGTTTTTGTGAAGCGAAGCGTTTACATAAATACGATTACGTCTACACTATAATTATTGTATAAGGACTCTTTTGTACTAGGAACTCTTAATAACTGTTGTCTTTGGTATGGGCCATTCATTAGCATCTTGTCTGGTAATCGGTAATCACGAAGGTTTTTAATTTGCTTTTTTCTTTCTTTGTCTTTTACGCGATGTCGTCACTATAGGTGAACTAGTTTTAAGAATATATTATGTTACACACGACAGTGTGTGATTTACGAGATATACCTATTATGTTCAGAGTCCGGGTGTATTTTGTGCTTGTTCCTTTGTATTTGTAATGTAAAGCAAAAAGTAATTTCTAGTTCGATATTTAAAATATCTAAATACATTTTTTTTTAAGTTTAGTACTTTTTTCTCCTCTGTTTATCAATTGTTTTACGTTCGTTTAGTAGTTTCTAACGAGCTTTTAGTTTTAATTTGAAGTACCTTCAACGCAGCTTTATTATTATCATTAATTTAATTCATCAATTCATTAAATTAATGGGCAACCTAGACCTAGAACAAGTACATATAAATAGGTAAAGACAACTTTTATTCCTCTGTTTGAAAACCGATTGTGTTTTGTTTTTACCTTTCGATGGAGGTTTGGTGGAGAATTACGGTCAAATTTCGACTTCTGGGCGACCACTAATGAATTAGGTCGAATTACGACTTCTGGGCGACCACTAATGAATTAAGTTGAATTTCGACTTCGGGCGACCACTAATGAATTAGGTCTAATTTCGACTTCTGAGCGAAAACTAATAAATTACAGTCGCATTTCGACTTCTGGGCAACCACTAATGAATTAGGTCGAATTTCGACTTCTGGGCGACCACCAATGAATTACGGCCGAATTCCGGGCGAACATCAGTCAATAGTAAACCTTTTAAAGCAGTGGTTCTTAACCGGTGGTCCGCGGACCACTGGTGGTACCCTGGAAGCACCCAAAGTGGTCCGCGGAGCCATCCTAAGGCCGGCCGCACATTATAAAAATTTTTGTACATTGGAAAAAACCCTTTTTTTCAATGGACTTTTATAGGCCTCAGTGCGTATTATGCACAACAGTTTTCGATAATAACGCTTTAAATCCGGCAAATTTGGAACGTTATTTGAAGACCCGTACATCCTAATTATTGTAACCGTTTGCGTAAATTCTTCGAAGGCAAAACAGCAAATCTTAAAAAAACAATTTGGACCCAGGGGAACAAGTTATCAACATCTGAAAAAACATTATCTGCATCGTTTGAACTTTCACAATTGTTTGCTAAAACGAAAAAAGCACATACAATCGGCGAATCTCTGATAAAGTCTTGTATTCTCAAAGTTGTAGAAGTGCTTTAAGGCTAGGAAGCTTAAAAGAAAATTCGTGAAATACAACTTTCTAACGACACAGTGAAGTCGCGTATTCAAAAAATTTCAACTGATATTGAAGAACAAGCTAATGACAAGCTAAAAATTAGTCCTTATTTTGCAATACAAAGTGATGAATCTACCGACGTTTCGCAATGTTGTCTTCATTACATTTTTGGATGACAATAAAACCTTTTAAAAGGAGTTACTATTTTCTCAAGAACTTGAAACGACGTCGCAAGGTGCAGATGTTATAGATGTAATAAGTCAATATATGGAGAAACATGGACTTATGTGGGAAAGACTTGTGGGGTTTTGTGCCCCTGCTATGCTTGGTTCCCGCTCTGGTCTTGCAGGGTTGATAAAAACATAAACACACAAACAAACGAAAATCCATATGCAATTACGACACACAATTGCCTGCCAAAACGCTTCCAGAATGCTTGCTTTGACGATGACAACAGCCATAAAAGTAGTTAACTTAATTAAAAAGAGTGCACTCAATACTCGTCTCTTCAAGCAATTGTGTTCTGATATAAACTCTGAACACAGAACTCTACTTCGGAAATGCATTAGCTATCCACAGGAAACATGCTGTCGAGGTTGTCCGAACTAAGACAGGAAGTAAAAATATTCTTACGTAATAAAGAAAATCAGTTCTGTGAGTCCAAAATTTAAATAAATTAAACTCGCAACTGCAAGGGTCAGGAAATTTGAAGTTGCAAAGCATGAGCAATATATTTGTGTATTGGTATTGGTAAAGGGTTCTGTTTCCGCATTTAGACTCATAGGCGGTCCATTATGCGTTCAGATAGGCTGGCTAATTGAGCCAGCCTAGCTCCTTTCAGAAGTACAGGAGCCTCCTGGGGCGTTCACAGGCTTCTAGGAGCGATCTCGCTCCTGCGATTATATTTGCCCGTTGTGTGGCCACTCCCACGCACTCCAGGACAACGTGGGCGGCCGTTTCCTCCGCGTTAAGACAGCCTCTACGTAGAGGACTGTTTGTCGCATTGATGGTGAATAGGTGCCGGTTTAGGGCCAAGTGGCCCGTAATGGTACCTACAACTTTTCGAATCTCAAGTCGGTTAAGACTGAGCAGTCTGCAGGTTAAACGTGGTGAGACCTCCGTCAACACCAGTCTAGATTGCCTACAGCCGGGTGTATCAGCCCAGCGACCGTTGTGCGCTTCACGGGTTCGTTGCCTTACCCATGAGCGAAGTTGATTAAAGGGAAGTGGCAGCAGTATAGTTGGCCCTGCCACTGTCGTTGCAGATCCATTTCTTGCCAGCTCATCTGCGGCGTCGTTGAGTGAATCACTATGCCCCTTGATCCATTGAAGGGTTAGCCCATTGACAGAGGCTAAACGGTCAAGTGTCTGGTGGCATTCGTATATGAGGCCGGAGTTCATGGTGTTGCCCTCCAGGGCCTTCAGGACGGCCATACTGTCTGAGAGTATGCGGATATTTGTGTGTAAAGATAAAATCAAGGCGTTTATCGCTAAAATCGAACTATGGATCAACAAGGTCGAAAGAAAAAACCATTCTGCGTTTAATACGCTCAATCAAGTTATTGACGGTCAGGATGCTGTGATTAAAGGAGAAATACAGAAGAATATTATTCTCCATTTGAAAAACTTAAAAGTGAGTTCAATCGCTATTTTCCTGACTGAGAGGATAAAAGTATTCAGAAACTGATTCGCAATCCTTTTATTGTTAACGTTACTGAGGTGCCTGATAAAATTCAAGAAGTGATTGAAATGCAACACGACAGTAACGTAAAAAATACATTCGAATCAGAAATTAATTTTGAAGATTTTTGGAGCCAAAAGGAAATTTCTTTATCAAAACTTCGAGACATTGCTATACTTTAACGAACTTTATTTTCATCGACATACTCGTATCGATGCGAGCTGGGGTTCGCTTTTGATTATTAAAAACAAGCACACAACATATATACTCTTTAAAAATGCACCTACTGGCATGCGTTTGGCTTTGAGTAGCAATGAACCAAGAATTCAGAAGTTGGTAAAGAGTATACAATCACAAAAATCTCATTAAAATCTGAAAGTAACGGTAATGTGAATTTATAGTAAAAAATTAAAATACTAAAAGGCTTTGAATATTTTTATACGTGTTTTAGTTATGGATAGATAGACCAACGCTTTTAATTATTTACATTTTGGTACTGTATATTACCTGGGTAATAAACCAACTGGGTGGTCCATGGCTACACAAAAATTTTGTCAAATGGTCCCTCATGACTAAAAGGTTAAGAACCACTGTTTTAAACGATTAAAGACGTTAGAATTGATTATTTTTCACCGATTTCTCTAGTACTCATAATACCTACGTCTACACTCAGCGTAGACATTTCTCACCTGTAACAGTAGCGAGTATAGATATTTATAATCCGAGATCCGCCATATTTTATAAGATTTAGTGCTTGTATGACACATTCAATATGCTTCGAGAATTATCTCCTGATCACTAGATTCGAACGAGGTTACGACTGCACATAGACACAAACAAGACATTATTGGTCTACTTAAAACTAGGCAATCTCAAATAAACAACAGTTAATAATACTAAACAAAAATATATTATCATCATCATCATCTGTCTACAATTGTCCCAATTTTATTTGGGGTCGGCGCAATACGTTTTATTCTTTCAACAACATATAAATACAACAATAATTTTTTTTTTTATTGTTTTAGAATGGTACACTTTTTGAAGTGGCACCTGGCGGGCTACAGCTGCACCAGCCCAATGAGTACTGCGTAGAGATGATTAGTAGAAACCCATCACAGCCGGCGATGCTTTTAGCCGGCGTCTGTTATCCTGAAGATCCACCGAAGAATGATGACAGCTTCATTTTGTATACCGCGTATGCGATTGGTAAGTTATATTTATGATTGAACTGTCTAAGAGCTCGGACTGATCGTCTAAAAGTAAAGTTAATTTCAATTTTCCAATTCCAGTTATCTGCAAAAAATAACTTAGGATGAAACAGAACAACTATTCGCTAAAAAAACCTTGCTAATTGAACAAAATAAACATACACACACATTCAAACACACAGACTCTAACACACAAGCACACATACACAGACAGGTACACACTCATACACTCATATAGAATAGATAAAAGTATGTAAGTAGGAGGCGCCAGTGTCTGTATCACAGTTTTAAACTACCACAGACTGACGTTCACTCTGTCCAAATTTAACTGTTTTTTTTTTTTTTTTTTTTTCGTGTGGAAACCCCCACGGGTGTGTTGTACTTAATTAAAAAAATGTATTGCATTCCTATATAGGCAAATTATGATTGGCTGAAATAAATTATTATTATTATTCTCTTTATTCATCTTCTACCATATAAATTACATTTTTAAATATGTACATAAAAATATATATTTAAAAATATAAAAAATAGTACACCACCGACATCGGGTACAGGGACCAAGATACCGGTGGTTAGGGCTCCAAAGACAGGAACCTCCTCACTATACGGGCCGTGTCGAGAAGAACTGCCTTCTGCATCAGTCCCTTGATCCAACCGTCTAACGCGAGCCTCTTAAGGTGTTGATCGAGGCTCTTGGCTATTAATCTATGAGCCGATATGACAATCGGAACAATGATCGCCGATTCGACATTCCACATATCGACAATCTCGTGAGACAAATCCAAATATTTGATTTGTTTATCTTTTTCGACTTTCACGAGATTCTCGTCATGAGGAACAGCGATATCGATGATCATTGCACGGCGCTCTAATCGGTCTATCACCACTATATCAGGTTTATTTGCAACAATAGTTCTGTCAGTGATGATAGATCGATCCCAATACAATGTGGCTCGACCATTTTCGAGAACTGGGTCGGGCACATACCTATAATATGGCACCTCTGAATTCACAAGGTTGTATTTAAGGGCTAGATGTTGATGTACAATCCTGGCCACTAGGTTGTGTCTGTGCAAATATTCACCATTGGCAAGACAAGAACAACCAGAAATAATATGCCTGATAGATTCACCGGGACGGTGGCATGCCCGACAGATGTCAACCGTACCATCTTTCAGGATATATTTCCGATAGTTTTTTGTCATAACAACTTCGTCCATAATTGCAAAGACAAAACCTTCGGTTTCTCCGAAGAGATCACCGAACCTTAGCCAAGATGTGGACGCTTTTAAGTCTATATCATGCCCATTTAGGGCCCGATAAAAACGACCATGAAGTGCTTTGCCCTTCCATACCTCCCTGCGCTCATTAGTACTAAGAACTACAGGTTTGCGCCAGTTCTCTTTAGCCAGAACGAGCGGAGCGAGTCCGTTGTCCACTGCAACCACATTACAATGCACTCCCACATCAGTATGAAGAAAATATTCTCTAAGGTTGTAAATCTCACGATTGTGTAAGGTCTTCATGTTTAAAAGTCCACGACCTCCAAACTTTCGTGGGATATACAACCTCATTACCGATGAACGTGGGTGGTGCATTCGGAATGCAGTAAGCAGTGTACGGACTCTCCTGTCAAGGGCATCTAGTTCCGTCTGAATCCATCTAAGTATACCAAAGGAATACATCAGAACCGGCATGACCCAACCGTTGCAGGCACGCATTTTGTTACCCCCTGACTTTTTAGCACTTTTTTCAGGCGGCCAAAAAAGCGTTCCTGCAGCGCTTGTTTCATATTAGGTTCAGGTATTCCCAATGATTGTGATATACCTAGATACTTGTAGGTTTCGGTGGCAGACAGAGATCTGAGTTTTGTTGAATCGGAAAGTTCGACTCCTTCAAATTCCATCTTGATAGAGTTACTAAAGTTTTCAGTTACCTTCAGTAACGCTATCAATTGCAAATTAGTGGGGGCCAGTAGTTTCAAATCATCCATGTATAGAAGGTGAGATATAACTAGATCATCTTTCTGCAACCTATAGCCTAGTCCTGAACCCTCTAACAGAGTACTGAGAGGGTTCAAAGCCAGGCAAAACCACAAGGGACTCAGACTATCACCTTGAAATATGCCCCGCTCAATCTTTATTGGTACATCGCTTGTGGCAATCTGCCGACATCCTGGATAGCGAAGTACCGTCCTCCATTGCCTCGTACATGACTTTAAGAAAGTGCAAAGAGTTGTATCAATTTTATACAACTCTAGCACTCTCAAAAGCCACGTATGTGGGACCGAGTCATAGGCCTTCTTATAGTCTATCCAACATGTCGACCGATTCTTACGGTTACGACGCACCTGTTGGCTAATGGCCATATCCATGATAAGGAGCTCTTTAGTGCCACGGGTCCCGCTTTTACATCCATTCTGAGAAATAGAAATGATCGAATTTTGATTTAAATGTGTAGTAATTTTGAGTCTCAGAATAGATGTTAGAAGCTTATATACGGTTGGTAAGCACGTAATAGGTCTATAGTTTTTGGGATCCATGGCACTACCGGATTTGTAGAGTAAGTGGGTAATGCCAGTGGTCATAAAATGAGGTAATAACCCTGAATCCAAAGCTGATTGGAATTGAGATGCCAAACGGGCATGTGAGCTTCGGAACCACTTAAGCCAAAAGTTGTGCAGTCCGTCTGGTCCAGCTGATTTCCAATTTGGTAATGAACGGACTGCACTACTTACGTCCTCTGTGGCTATGGCAATAGGTTCCATTTTTTGTATACTCTCACATGACCGCTTAACATCTCGCATCCAATCACCTTCTGTATGAGTGACAGGCACCGACCAGATGTTACGCCAAAATGTATTTGTAACATCTTCATCCGGTAAGTGCTCATCACTCACACATGGATCCGCTTTTTCCCATTTTCGGTAAACCCACCTCTCATTTCTTTGGAACATACGATTCTGATTATACCTATCAATTCGTTTTTTGTAACGTCGTATCCTATTTGCCCACGCATAAACTTATTATTATTATTATTAGCTACCGGAGGATCAGAGTAACAAGTTCAGTTGATTGTATTATTGTAGTTTTAGTTGATTGTGTAAAGTCAAATATTTTATAATTTTTTATGATAAAAATGCAATGATATTCGTATTTGAAGGTAAGTCCGGACTTAACTACATCAAAAAAAGCAATACCTAATTAAAATAATTCAGCTGTTAACACAATTTTTTTTCTAAAATAAAAGTAGTCTAAGTTAATCCTTATGACATTATTTTAAATCATAGTAAATACAATCGATTAAACTTCTTAATACAGCTGCCTTTGCAATTTTATAATAATCATAGTCAACAAACAAATAAAGAGACCAATCATTTAATGCAGCCAGTCCAATGTCAGTCATTTGATTTAGACGTTTACTGATGAAACTATATAATCACAAAACCTTAGATTAGACTTGCGACAGGTGACGGAGCCGCAGTAACCACGGAGCATTGTGTCTGCTCCGTGGCAGTAGCCGCCGTAGCCTCTCACTAAACCTAGTTACGAAAATCACCCGTTCTCGAAACTAGCGACGCCTTTCAAGTAACTAGTTACGCTACGTTTCGTCAAATTCAATTAACGAGCTACACCTAGTCACTATAGCGCTGTTAAAGAGCCTATAAAATCCCTCAAAAATGGAGCTATCAAACCCAAAATATTTTTTTCAAATCCTTCTGATATGTAGGTCTAGACATTAAGCGCGTTCATTAAAAACAAAATCTCTAACTTTATTATATTAGTATAGATTTCTGCGAAATTGAAATGCCTTGCCTAGAATCGAGACGGTACCTAAACATCTCATTAGTTAAGTAGGTACAATGTTGTTTGTCGTCCACGTCGCAAAGAGTTTATTTAAGTTAACCTAGATGTTTTATAGCCCATTTCTCCCAAATGATTGTGTAACCATCTAAATAACACGAAGTTTGATAACACTACATGCCGATCCCAGTTTTTACGAGCCATGGTATGGCTAGTAGGCTGGGCTTTTAAATGCTTATCGTTCATAATTATCTGTAAGCACTTGTGAGCATGCACTTAATATCTAAATTGGGCGATAAATTTAGTTAATGGCATTGTACAATACTGATCCATGTGACTTTAACGCTGACACTTACAATGTGGTTTTTTTTCGTAAAATGAAATGCCAGAAAAAAACTTGGCTCCAGTAGCAATTCAAAATTGTACAATTTAGTGAGTCCTTAAAAAACTGTGTGATGGATGTGTGTTGTGTTATCTAAATGATGTCATGATTATGTTATTGGGGAAATTAATATGTATTCCAAATGCGTTTTGACGTCAAAAGTTTGATTGAAGGCACTCATTCCCATTGGCATTGACTTATATTATTAGACTCATAGGCGGTCCATTACGCGTTCAGATTAGGCTGTCTAGTTGAGCCAGCCTAGCTCCTTCCAGAAGCACAGAAGCCTCTTGGGGCGTTCATAGGCTTCTAGGAGCGACCTCGCACCCACTGAGGATATTTGCACGTTGTGTGGCCACTCCCTCGCACTCCAGGATAACATGGACGGCCGTTTCCTCCGCGTTGAGAAAACCTCTGCATAGCGGACTGTCTTTCGCATTGATGGTGAAAGGGTTTGGTCTAGAGACAGGTAACCCGTAATGGTTCCTACAAATCTCTTGATGTCGAGTCGGTTGAGACTGAGCAGTCTGCCAGTTAAACGTGAGACCTCCGTCAGCAGCACTCTGTTAAAAATCTGATTTGACTATCAAACTATGACAAACAATACATGCATCGTGCAACAAATCATAGCATGAAATTGCAAAGCCCTACTTTGCAATTTCATGCAATGATTTCTTGCTCTTTAGGTACTTAGTTATCGGTTTGGGTTACCTAACTACAGGCACACAATAGCAATTTGTAGAACTTACTTTTTAAAACCGTTTTTATATTTAATTTCATATAATACGATACAGCGATATCAAATATGTTATTGATCGTAAAGTTGTTTTATCTATGTAAAATTAAATGGTCTGTAAAATGGGTTAGGAATTAATAGGCAATAAAGTTAATATTCATGATGGGTGGCTGAAGTTTGCCAATAATTATATTTATCCTAGCTCGTTGTTCATAAGCTATTAAAGTTGTTTTAGCGCAATATTTTCTATTTATCTCTGGTTCAATAAACATATGTTTATCTTAATGTTCCCTAATTTTATGAATGCCAATGTGAGCATATTTGTTTGTTTTGACTTTACGCACTAACACTCAACCAATCATCTCATCGTGACAGTTGCAATCAGCGAAATAATATCGTCCAATGTGGCGCTTGAATCAATGCGCCTCAATCAATTCGCCTCAATCAATTCGCCTCAGACCCCTCGATGTGTATTTTTTTTGGTTTAAAATATTTACAAAATTTTCAGAATATTATCTTTAAATACAAATATAAGTAAAGCGCTTTCTACGAAAAAATAAATACACGCCAGCCCCCTTCCCTATGGAGGTAGGAGGAAACACACCAAGCCGATTTCTTTTTTAAATAGACTCGCCCGACTTTTTATTCAAACGACTAAGAACACTCTCAATCAAGTTACCTTTCAAACAAAAAAAAAATTAAATCTTTCTATTTGTTAAAGAACTATGATACCACAGTCAGACACACAGATACACATGTTAAACTTATAACATCCTTCCTTTTTGCGTCGGGGGTTACAATGTGAGTTACAGAACTGATATCTACAATTTAATGAGCGTTTATGAAAATCTTTTTAACAAAAAATTAAACCGACGTAAAGAACTAAAAAGCAAAAAAATAAATAAACCTTTTAAGTCTTAAGTATTGAGCTTATTTACATAAACTATCAAATTTTATGTAAACTAATCTTGAGTCGACGCCAAACAACAAACTGATTAATTATTTATTTAAATTGTATATGTATCTACGTAGAAATGGACATGGCTCTACGTAGGTAATTGATCATTTTATTATTTGGCGCCGACTCAAAATATTTTTTTTTTATTTGATAGTTTATGTAAATAAGCTCAATACTTAGGACCGAAAAGGATTATTTCTTTTTTAATTTTGTTTAATTTTTGTTAAAAAGGTTTTTATTTTATGATTTTTTTTCATCATCAACTCAGTTACATGATGTGATGATTTCTAAATGCAAATACCTGATAAAGTAACAAAAAGTAAACAAAAAAAGAATAATCAAAATTGGTTCATAAATAACGTAGATAGGGCTGAAAATACATAATATATATATATATATTTATGGTCGAATTGAGAACCGCCTTTTTTTCGTCGGTTAAAAATCCAATCACATTTACAAAGATATCTTCCATCCTTTTCTTTATATGACGTCACTAGCCATACATTAAGCTCCCTACCTGTTACAAAACTTTTCACTATTACGCCTTTGCTGCAGGTCTTCTACTGTCGGTGCCGTTTCTGCTGGCGACGTTCCTGGTCTACGCGTTGATCCCGGAGCTAAGGAACTTGCACGGCATGTGTTTGATGGCGTACTGCAGTGGTCTTATAGTGGCCTTCCCTTTCTTGGCCTATCTGAAGCTACATGTTGGCAGGATAGGTGTTGCGATGACCGGCTGTTTGGTTATTGGTGAGTACTTGTTAAGCATCTTACGATATTCTATAATGTTTGTGAACGTGACTGAAGATACGTTGCTATGACAGTTTTTCTATATTTATTTACAAATAATGTGAATATTGTATAGTGATATTTTAGGATCGTTATGTAGACTTAGCCGAAATGTAGTTAGTTAGCGTAAAAATATTTTTAGTTAAAAAACAATCTTCAGGAAATGCTTTTCCTGGTGCACGCTCTTTGATAACGTATATAAATTTTGATAACAGTTTATGTGATTTTTGATACGAACTTTTCGGGCAAAGCTGGACCTTCCATCAACACCATAAATACCTTTTTAGTTATTTCAGTTTCATTCATGTCTGTTCTCTTTCTTACGAAACATTATCTTCATCAGTCAATTGTTAAATTTAATTTGTGTCTTAAAATAAGGTTCAAAACGTGAAATATTCCTAAAATTTTAAGCGCTTTACGTCATTTCCGTACTAGGACCCTAAATGCTTCACGCTTGTACATATGTATATATAAAGCAGGTACACAGACATACAGATGATCATATCTAAATTTGGTTGCCAAGGTTTTCGGTTCAATATAATAGAGAGCGAGCCTAAGCCATTTACTCGGCACCGTTCCAGATTCTGTACCGACATGGATTTTTTTCCTAAATAAAAACATATTCGATGCGAAAAATGGACTTAGAATCTGGCATGCAAATATAATACGTATTTAGAAAAATGTAAAAGTAGACAGGTACTTCCTCGGACGGCAGAGATATTCGTGCGGAAACCTGCTATATAGCCTTATCTGTTGAAATATAATTAAAAAGTCGGTCCTGAAATGATTATTTCACTGAAGTATATAAATAAACGTCACGTGCTACGAGTTCAATCCACAAATAGAACAAAAAAATCGTAATCTACATTTTATTCGTTGTGGAATGTGGAAAACAAGGACACCCGTCCTTGTTTTCCACATTGTAAATCCCTCGACGAAGCATTTTATAAAAAGTTCACAGTTCAGTTATAAATTAAATATAGAATTGAAATTAAAAATAGCAACAGCCTGGGTTGCGTTATATGCAAATCTTAGCTAGCTAAAATAATCTACTAAATTTTAGGATGGTAATAAGTTTATCCATAGTGCAATAATTAAATATATTCCATACTAGCAGCTCTCCGTGGTTTCACCCGCGTAAGTCCCGATCCCGTGGGAATATCTTAATAAAAAGTAATCCAGGTCTCCAGCTATCTACATACCAAGTTTCATCGCAATCGGTTCAGTGGTTTTTGCGTGAAAGAGTAACAAACATCCATCCATCCATCCAAACTTTCACATTTATAATATTAGTGGGATTACGATTTACCGTAGCACGAAGTTTCGATCAAATGTTTACGCAAAACCCTGCATGCTACATTACAGCATTTTACAGTGATGGTAATCGTTATATTATTTTTTAAACTTCCATCAGATAATCTGACGCCGATTAACTGACGCTAATATAACGTTTAAATAAAAAATAGCAAATATTGACATTGGCAAAATTAAAATTATAAATTTATATTTTAGGCAAAACTGTAACAACGGGGTAATATTTATACTTTAACTTGTAAAATTTTCCAATGACAGAATTATTTTCTTGTGGGTTCAATGTTACTTCATATGTAATCTCTTATCTTTCAAACATTAAGCCTTCATTACGGTTAAGTTAAAATTGTAAGTTCAAAACTTTTTATCATATTTTGTTTTCGTTTGACCTACATTTAACACATTTTAGAAAAAATGAAAGAAATTTAGTATAAATAACATCATGTATGAAAGGTACTGATAGGAAGGGTGTAAGTGTTCGCGTGTCATGAGGTAATACGGGACAGCACATTAGTCATTCCATATCAGCAGTTTATTACGAGGTTGCCTCAATTACACGAATATAAATTTATCCTGTATGACTTGGCCCACAGGATGAATTTTTTTTCATGTAATTGTTGTAATATCATTTCAATTAACGGTTACTTGTACTGCAGTAATATTTTTTTGTATTCATATCAAAAGAAATGTGGTGTTAAAAGTAATTAATGTATGCGTATGTACTTTATTTCTGTGGTTTTGAACGGTTCTCCCCCATGGGTAAACTCTGTAGATAAACTTGCGTGACCACGAAGAGTTGTTGTCTTTGTGGTCTGAACGTCTGGTTTATTTATACATATGTTATGTACGTACATACTACATATGTATATGACAGTAGGTGTATACGACATAAGACTAAATTTAGAGCAATTATATTTATTACTAGCAGTTCCCGGCTTCACTCTATATCGCATATTTATATATTTTGCGCGGAACCCTAACTCTTTTTTCAGAATAAAAGTAGCCTAAGTTACTCCTTATAACACCAGCTATCTGCCAGTGAAAGTCCTGTGGAAATCCACCCGTTCCGAAGATTAGCCGGAACAAACAGACAGACAAAAAAAATATATTTAAAACTGATTTTTAAGCATGGGTAGGTATCGTTGCAAATAACTATACAAGCTTAAAAAAAATTATTTATTTGTATTGATGATAATGTAATACGTAAAAAACTGACACTGTGTCTTCAAAACTAACGAGGCCATAGCATTATAAAACCAATGAGAATAAAATATAAAAAGAAAATGAAAGCTTATATTTATAAATATAGCTCTCAACAAAACATCAATAATTAATAACCTATCAGCTTCGGGTGAACAAATCTAATAAGCTCCAACTTCAATGTTGGAAGCTTTAAATAGACTAGAGATAGCCTGGTGGTCGAAGTTCGACAACAAATTAATTACTTAAATTTTAAATGTTTTGTTTCAATAAATCAATCTATTCGTTTTCAGTATAAGTTGAACTATCATTCTATAGACTTGCCGTTATATGACAGGTCAATATGGATACTGAACCACTGTAACTTTTGTAGCAGGTTTCACATTTTTTTTCTCATTTCTTCTACATATAAACTATAAGTATTTATTTTACCTTCCTCAATGTGCGTTAACTTAAAAATAATTCTCTACACGAAATAATATACCTATAGATATATATACATACTTCCTACAGGCCATGAAAAATACTTATCTATCTATTTTTAGAGGCATCTATTTTTTTATTACCAAGGTAGGTACTATCTTTAGTCTTTAGAATTTTGTTCCTAATGAATCAAAAAGCTTTTTAACAAAAAAATCCACTGACGAAAGGAGAAAGTGAAAAATAAACTTTTCAGCTCAACTAAACTCCTACACTAATACCTAAATAATTTTGAGTCAGCACCAAACATACAAACAAGCAAATTAATTATTAAGTAAAATGCTGCGTCTATTTGCTGAACTGTTTTCGAATTTCATTTTTTATTTGTAGGTTTGGCGCCGACCTAAAATTATTTAGGTATTTAATGTAAATACCTAAATAATTGTGAAAAGTGTAGAAGTTTAGTTAGGCTAACAAGTTTAATTTTCACTTTTCAGTTCCTTTCTTCTTTCGTAGGTTGAATTATTTGTTAAAAAGTTTTTTGTGCCTAAAATAATAAACTATAAGTCTCTGTCATTTTGTAGTATCATTAGAACTGCATATGTGTGCTAAGTTTCAACATAATCGGTTCACAAGTGAGAAGTCAATAGGGGAACAGCATTCATCGGCCATTTTTCAACACTTAGGGTTAAATATTTATTTGAAATTTAAATAGGACCAACTTCAAAGTATGCCCTACCCAATATAGAAAGAATCATCGAAATCGGACTACCCTGTAAAAAGTTTTGCGTCATACATAAAAAGAAATTTACGGGTCGACTTGAGAACCGCCTTCGTTTTTTCGTCGGTTAAAAATGACTTACACACTCACACCCATGATATTTTAAAGGAAACTCTGGTAATACAATTAAGTTACGACATATTTTTGCGAACAGTCCTTTAGAATAACAGTGAACTAACTGTATAACATTTTATGGATCACGTATAGGTACTAAACATAAGCTAACAAAAATAGACAAACAAAAACTTTGGGTAGGAATAAAAACGAAAATTACTCACAAAATATCTGATATTTTGTTGACAATTCATTACATCACCGGTGTCACTTGCTGTGGTAAAAAATGATGTTTACTTCCTGACATGGAGTGCACACAATATCCGATAACAAATTAAAATTAAGTAGGTATTCTACCTAAATTGTTTGATCACAAGAACAATTAATCCTGAGAGCTGAGAGACAAACTAGTTTGGCACCGGCGTGTAGCCAACGGAGAGAATTAGTTATTAGCAATTATAATAAGTAATATAAGTATACACTTACTATTATTATAAATTAGTACTTTATTAACCGAGGAAAAAAAGGGGGAGGTTCTCAATTCGACCATATATATATACATATTTTTATGTACTTATGTTCAGCCGCCACTCCTATATTTGTGAGCCGATGTTGATTATTCTTTTTTTGTTAGATAAGGTATAACTCAAGGATGGGATCCCGATAAAATTGATAGAATCTAAGAGCGAGAGAGAGAGAAGAACTAAAAAAAAAAATTAACTAACGAAAAAGAATTAAAAAGCAAGAAATAAATAAACTTTTTAGGTCTTGGGTATTGAGCTTATTTACATAAACTATCACATTTGAGTCGACGCCAAACAACAAACTGATTAGCCAGTAACTGATTAACAACTGATTACTAGCTTTCTCCATCTCTACGTACATATGAAATTTAGATAATTAATCAGTTCTTAGTTTATATAAAATTTGATAAAAGTTGTTAACATATAGTTTAATGCCATATAATTATAGTATGGGCGACAACCCTAGCTTGTGCCTTTAAATGGTAAAGAAAATGTTTATATTGTAAACATACAGACCCGAAACCAAAATCCTTTTCAACAGACTTCAAAATTTTTAATTAAGCATGCGTTTTTTAGTTTTTAACTTTTTAATTTATAATTTACCGAAATGAACCGTGCTTGTGATATTAGGAAAGTTTTCATTTTATGTTTTAGAATGACGAGAATTCTGCTTAATTACAATGTCAAGGGTAGGGCTTAATGTCTTTGAAAGTTAGAATTGCAACAGGTGCGGAAATATTTCAGTTTAATTGACCCTTTACCTTTAACAGTATTTTGCAGATACAGATCTCGCAGTAACTTTTAGACATTTCAGAGATTACGAGACGTCTTAAGAGACAGACGCATACTCATTAAGGATCTTATTAGAGTAAATAAAGGTGTCATATAAGTCTACATATCGCACACCTAGAACTAAAGGGTTAATTTTTGAGTTATGCACACCGTCGAATTCCATATCTCAATACCTACCGACTAATAAACCAGATTGAAAAATATCACCACTAATTCTAAATTCACCAACACGGGCTCAACTCAACTGATAAAACAAATAGATGTAGGTACGCAATAGGGAAATAACTACAAATAATTTTTAATTATAATAATTATTTATTAAATCGACGATTTCGAATAATTGATGGTCAATTTTATGAAATAAAGATATTGAATTTGAATTTACAAAAATCGATTTTTCAGCCCCAAAACACGATTACGACACAAGTTTCCTACAATATATTTCTTCTGGTTGCGTATAAAACTCCAAAAGTCCTGCAGTGCACAGGGGCACAGTAATTAATTCGCCTTTCCTGGAAAAAAGTGATTTTTTTTCTGTTAATATCTGTTTAGATCTAAGTGTACGATATGTATAAAACGATTGGACACGAGTACGACTAATGGATTTATTTATGAATATTATATAAAATATACAGGGTACACCTGACAATGAAACACTTACCTCCCATCATGATCTCCCATCATGACTTGCACATCATAAATGCGCGCGTGGTACTTGATCATTATTTTATTGCGGAGGTATTTTAAAACTATGATATCCATGGTATAAGGGGGCCAACGAGCAGACGGGTCACCTAATGTAAATAGCTACCGTCGCCCATGGGCACCTGCAACTCAAAAGTTTTTCAATTCGAACCTCGAACCAGTAGTTCTTGAGATTAGCGCGTACAACCAAACAAACAAACTCTTCATCTTTAGAAAATTAGTATAGATGATGAGTGAGAATATGTCTGTTAATCTGTAAAAGGCCAGATTGGTGGACTATCACTCCTCTTTTTTTTAATTCTATGTCACTTAAACAGTAACTTAAACACTTAAAAAAGTGAGGAAAGGAAGTTAGTAATGATATTGATAAAAGTGTTTGTACAACTAATAGGACTAAGGTAATATACATCAGCTACTAAAGTGTGGATATTACCTCCTATTAGATAAATTACCGGCAACTAACTTAAGTACCTAATTAGTTTATTACGGGTAATTTGATTGTTTACATGTACATGTAGGCGGCACGTGTCAAACGCGCCCTTTTTTGATAAATGTTCTTAAAAAGAAACTGGGAGCACGCATGGAATATGCCGCAAAGTGGGTCAGCATATCAACAAAAAGTCGCCCTTCATTTCAGATGATCACATTACAGTCTGTAAATTAGGTTTGTAAAGTCTTAATTAAACATAGGCTAATCTTTAATGCGCATTTATCGCGTTAAAAAACACCCAGTGTTGAACTGGCTTTATAAAAGAACAAAAATTACTACCTCTAGGTTTCATGTCTAGTAGGAGGTAGGCCAACACCAAATTTCTATTTAAATTGAAGTCCTCGACGGTGGAAGTACCTCCATCACACAAAATACTAGCTGCCCACCATCATTACTAGCGCAGTTTTGCATTTCTGCTGGTGAGTAGAATCGCCGGAGACAAATAGTATCTAGAGGAGGAGTTTTTATACATCCGTGTAACCGATACCGATTATGTACTAAATCGGTTTTTGAAGTGAAACTTCTTTAGAATCGTTGTGATTTGAAATTCAATGAAACGGAAGTATGACGATAAAGTGCCTATAATCTTTGTTTTTGCGCCTGCGTACCACCAATCTTTGTCTTTGCGCCTGCGTACTATATGTCAATGTCAACGTGGTGTAATTTTTGTGCATTTTTACTCCATATTTCACTTAAATTTAATTGATTCTTTACAAATTTACATTTAAATCCAACCTTAACCCATATTGAAAACGAAGTATTGTTTGTTTTGTTAGTTGTGTACAGTTGTAACTGGACTTCAGGTTTGCTTACTGTTTATTATTAAGGCCATTCCTTATATATCTTGATCTGTTTTTCTGAAGTTTCACTTTTGCCGTGTGTGAATTGCACACATACACTCTTTTAAAACATAATATGTGTATAATATCCACACTTTGCATTTAAAATAGGTTAGGTTGTCAAGGTTATTTCCGACCCTCAGCAATGGATGTCACAAAACCCACCTCGAAAATAAAATATTATAACAAAGCTTGTACTTTAATTTGGTTTTGCAAAATGAGGTTATTTATTGTGTTGGCTTTTAATATAATTAATTGCTTTACATTTGTTTATTACTTATATAACTGGAATAAGGGGAGAGTTTGATAAGTAATTACCATAAAACACGTTGTTTGTTACTAAAAAGATTCCACACTGATTGAATCCTTACTATTTTTACAGTGCGATATTTACGACGCGAAGGCACGACAATTGTAATTTAAGATTTAAGTATATATTACTAGCTGTTGCACGTAACTTCGGTCACGTGGAAATTCAAGTTTATCCCACGGGAACCGCCTTTTTTCTCAATTTTCTTAATTTTTCGTTTCGTAAGAACCTTCTACAAAGTATTAGAAAACATAAAAAAGATTAATAAAATCGGCCACACGTTGCTGTGGCTAAGTAATTTACAATAAAAAAATATTGTGACTCTAAATTGAGATAAAATTATTCTATCTCTCAAGTTGGACCAAACTGCACACAGTATGAAAAATTTCATTAAAATCGGTTCTGTACTTTAGAAGTTATCTAGTATGGGACAAATACCGTGACAAGAAATTCCTATATATAAAGAAGATAATGTATAAATCACCATTCATTCGTCAGATCAATATTTTTTTGTTACTAGTACGAGACTTAACAACCATTCTACTTGATTAATAAAAGGTATGACTAAAGATATTTTAAGTAGTTACCCTGTCCTGTCAACCACTTTTAGGCATAATTCATCTAAGTTTTTTGTCTGAAAATTAAACATAGATAGACTTAGGTTTAATATATTTAAGTAAGATATACCGAAAAGTTCATAACGCTGGTGTTCACACCGATTGATACTATAGCGTTTCCTTTTACATCTTAGTCCCTTTAGTATGATTTATAGAAATTTACCTCTACGATCATTGGCATCAAATTCTAATCTTGACTTAATGTCCTATATTCCCTGGATGGGGCAGTCCACAATAAACCTCCATCGCGATTGGTCTACAGAATTCTAAACACATCTACTTAGTTTCCATTGTAAAAACAGTGTTTAACTAAGGTATAAAAAGATTCTACGACACTCATCGTTTCCATAAATTTCAAATTTTAGTAGTAGGAGTTTTAAGGGCCTAGGGCAAGTACACTTATACAACGTTTTACAAAAAGGTGTTATCATAATTTAGGATAGTATGAGCCGTGAATGACGTAAATCCTTTTGTTGCGAGTAACTTTAACTAATAATTAACCTATAAAGCTATTTTTCAGCTAAATAAAGCGACCCTAAAATTAGATAACATCTTTTTTTATTGATAAATGGAAAAGGCGTTTGTCTTCTATCTCACCTGACGCGACGCTTTGAACCGGTAGCTTTGCTTGCTCATTGCCATACCTACATACCTAATATACGTAGATACACGTACACGTTCAGTAAATATTTCTGTTTCGTGGAAACCCTTGAACGTATTTACAAAATAGTACCAACTTGCAAAAGTCAATAGAGGATGATCGTACGTGACCAAATAAATGTGTTCGGAGTTTCTATGGAACAAAGAAAACCTTTGCTTGAGAGAGCTGAGGGCATTAAGAAAACAAACACTCATTTGGAATAATATGTGCCTGATGAAAGCCAGTCCACTAAGGGATTGTTCATCATGGGTTACTATTATATGTATATCGCCTCTTTGCTTCAATAGTGTGTTGTCTTGAAAATTTCAAAACTTTCAAAAAATTATTGTGTCGAAACAAATATTTTTTACCGCCAATTAACAATTTATTATAAATTACAGTAAATAAACTATGTGAAAACTTATCAAAATCCTGATAATTGAGAAGTTTAGCAAGAAATTGACTTCATCTATACTATTCTTTTCTCTGCATCACCCAATGGTTAACTGGTAGAGAATGCCTTAGGCATTAAGTCCGCCAATGTGCATAAAGTTTAAAATAAATAAATAATAATATTTTAAGGGGTAAAGTTTGTCAGTTTGGATGTTCGGGGTAATCTCCGGTACTACTGATCCGATTTTTTAAATTATTTTAATATTGGATAGCCCATTTATCGAGGAAGGCTATATAACATCACACTACGACCAATAGGAGCGAAGCATCAATGAAAAAAGTAGCAAAAACGGGGAAAATTTACAAACGCAGACGAAGTTGCGCGGGTTAGCTAGTTTCAGATAAAGGGAAAAATATGTCACATAGTTGCACAACGAGATATTGCGATTTAACACTGTCTCTTTGACACCACGTTTTTTTTTTAAATGAAATCTTACACGGCGGTTATGATTATCAAAATAAAATAAAAAGGTTTTTCGGACTTAGCACTTAGAAGCAAAAAGGCCAAATATTGGTGCTTTAATGAATTATATTTATTTCAATTTTAAACAACGAAACAGAGAAGTACCTACTCAGTTCGAGTGTCATTTATCAAGGAAGTGAAGAAATCTAAATATAGGAATATGTTTTTAATAAATTCTCCTTAAGTATTATATACTAAATATGTTAATTATACTCTTTACCTGTTGAATGATAATTCGTGAAGCACAGAACTGAGTATTATCAGTTCTGTGCCAACAACATTAGTTGCAAAATTGTAGACAAACCATGCTAAAAGTTACATTAAATTGTCATTGTGAATTATAATTGGATCGAATGTTATAAAATTAGTTCCACTGTATTTGAGCGTTTTTGTAGATAGGTCCCGTAAGAAGGTCTTACGGGACCTAGTTTACCTAATCGATAACTTAATAAATTGTTCTGTTTCCATAGAAACGTAAAAGATAATTTCTTTTCAGAGAATATCATGAATAGATAAGCCAATAACACTTCATCATAGTATTGCCAAGAGAATCTAAAAGGGTTTATATGTTGTCATAAACTTCCCTTTACGTGAAACATGGTTTAATATTCATAGCTGAGCCAAATTATAGCCGCTTACGCGTGGACGACTGTGACGTAAGGCTATCGAAAATAAACGTACCTAATACATATATGCGGTCACAAGGAGCATGTAGACAAAGGCCTCCTACGACTTCATTAACCACGGTGGAGGTTAATAGACCATTATGTGACCGAGGGAATTGATCACACTCATTGACACAATTGAATAAATTTGCCTTATTTATAAGACGATCTGTTAAATTATATATTTTGTACGCTTATATTACCTATGTGTAATTCTATTTATTAATGATATTGATACGGTCACTATAAAATGTGGTTAGTTAACAAGTTAGGTAACAGTTACGTCTCACAACTTTTTGCGGTAAAAGAACTACGTTGCGAGACTTACATTCTTTACTATTATATTTGCATTTCAAAGACCAATTCTTTAGTAAGGTTATTTTAGGCTTTAGACTGTAACATCACACTACGACACTTATTAGCAGAGCACGGACTAAGTATAAACGCGGGTAAAATTACGGGGTAAAGCTAGTAAGATATATGTATGTATTATGTATGCATGTATGTTTCTAAATGCATTTTTTAAGAATCGACTCTGCAAGTATTGAAAAATATTTATAGATGTCAGTCACATCCTTATCCTTTCCATACCAATAACCAGATACCAAATAACACTTGTTTTCGAGAACTTGTCACTGTTGATTAGTAGCAGGGATTTACCAAGTTAGCCAATTCGAAATAAATCCATTTTATCACAGTGTAGTATACAATCACTCTTCCTATCTATCATGGTGCAATAGTTTGAGTTGTTGTTGATTCGGTCCCTACGTTAGATAATATTATTTGTGTGATTCATTGCGTAGTTTGTTTGTATACTGGATGACTGCAAAATAGTGCACGACTTAATATTATTCCCCTATTATGGCAAAAGATTTAAATGAAAAAATATTAAGATTTGTTTCATATGATAATATTTTTTTTATAAAAAATCCGGGTTTAAAATTTATTATCAGCACATTTCGAATTTGATATCAGAACTTTGTCCTTTCGTTAGTTAAAAATATATTTAAATATTTAATTAGGTACTAGTTGTAACCTGATTTTATATGTAGTTATCACCAATGGTTCAGTTCATCATGTTGGTCCAAAAAAACATATAAAGAAATAAAAATAAACTTTATCAATAAGTAAGTTAATATCTACGAAAGATAAGCGACGCAGACGTACACCGCTGTTTTCCAGTCTACAATTGCATTATCGCTATGTATGTAATTATAGGCACTGCAACTCCGATACAACAACAAAAAAAAACTTGTTGATACGAAATTTCTTTATGATAAGCCTCATATTATGAGCTAAAAAGAAAATATTAAACAAACAACAATGCGACAAACTAAAACTATGCAACTATTATGTTGTGTGTCTTCTAAGAGCGTTCATCGGAATTTGCACGACATATTTATTATAATATTGTATTGAATGTAATTGTATTAATTTAGTATAATATTTTTCATAAAACGATTTACAGACTAGAGAGAATAATAATAATAACTCCACACATCTCACACACGGCCGTCTGATCCCAAACTACGCAGAGCCTGTACTATGGTAACCAGACTGCTGATAAACAAAAAGTTACTTCAACATCATCCACCAATAACGAGCTGACTATTCACCAGTATACCAGATATATCGGTAGGGCTATATGGAACAAGTAGGTATGGTAGGGATAGATGGAAAAAATCCAGCTATCCCTACTGGTAGCTAGCAGCAACCAGTAGGGATATAACGGTGGGGACATATGGAACAGGCGGAAATAATAAATCTTCGTCCGCGTTCGAATCCTCCGACATTTTCAATCACACTGCATGCAGTTTGATCAAAACTTTCGCCATCCGCTGCAGCATGGCACACCTGCGGCTGACCCGCCGATGACCCGCGCCCGCGTTGTGTCATTGTGTGTGAAAATAACGAAAGGCGCGGTTCACGCTAGGAACACGACCCGCGTTCGCACCCGCTCTGCTCTATGTGTGAGTTGCGCTTAAACGCAATAAAATTAAATAAATCATTTGATCAATGGTCTTAACAAAATATACATATCTGTACGCCTTCCTATTTCAACATGAACAAATATACTTTAGAACGCAAATCCTGGAACAAGATCTAATATTTTTTCCCCCGCTTCTTAGAATAATTCAGTTTTAACATAGCGCAATCGCCATTTTTCTAAAATTCAAATGCATCACTTGCTGACAGTGATGTAAGAGAATTCGATTACGCCTATCAGCTACTTTCAAATCTTTGAAAACTTTACATCAGTCGTTTCTCTTTTTTTTGTATTCTAAATAGTTGTTACGAAATCAATAACTATTTTCATGTTGATCATATTTACTTTTTAACCGACCAACAAACGGAGGAGATTCTCAAGTCAGTTTCTTCCTTTCAACCCGTATACTTATTTGTTTTTATTTTTTTATGTATGAACGCATAACTTTTTACAGGGTATCTAGTCCGATTTTGATAATTCTTTTTTTATTGGATAGGAAGTATACTTCGAAGTTTGTCCCACTTAAATTTCAACCCTAAGGATAGAAAAATAAGGAAAGAATGATTGTTGATCCGTTGACTTCACACCTGTGAACCGATTTTGTTGAAACTTAGCACACATAATTAGGTTTATTACTTTGTGCCCCATGAAGTGGTTTTTTTTTTGGTGCTTATATATATTTTTTTCATGGGCAGACAGATAACGATGATTGGTAGACGACGAGATAGTTGGAAACGCATGAGTTTCATCCCTGGTGTAATGTGTATGTAGTTCTTATGATACTACAACATGACGGAGACCTGTAGTTGATTTGGTAATGGATGGCGAAATCCAGTCGAGGGAACACCTCAACGGTTTGTGGCGTCTATTTCGTGTTTGTTCTTATTAATTCGTCTTAATGAGAACTTTAGACCTAATAGAAGATTGTTGAATAACTGATAATAATTTATAATATATATTAGCCATAAAAATACTAATAAATAAAAACTTTTTAACAAAAAATTAATCCGACGAAAGAAGAAAGGACTGAAAAGCGAAAAATAAACTTGTTGGCCTAAACATAACTATTATCTTATCTGTGGCCTAACTAAGCCACATTAATGTAAATACCTAAATCATTTTGAGTCGGCGCCAAACATACAAACAAAAAATAAAATACGAAAATTAATTAAAATACTTGTATGTTTATTTTTAGTTTTTCAGTTCCTTTCTTCTTTCGTCGGTATTTTTTTTTAAAGTAAGGGTACTGAAAAGCGAAATATAAACTTGCCTATGATCAATATGTACAAAATAAATCACGTTACCTTCAGTAATCGCCGTAGAAGGACGTTCTTCTCGAGAATCATCAGTCAGTTTGCTTCGACCACGTTTAAACTTATTAAACCAGTTGTAAACAGTGGCACGAGATGGGGCTTGGCGGGTAATAAAATGCCTAACGAAGTCTATCGTTACATTGTTGTTGAGTAAAACCGCAACGAAAGTCATAATAAATCATTGAAAGAAAATTTTCTCTAGTCAAATACACAGACACTTTTTAAATTGCCACCAATTTGAAAAAACAAATGACATACATATTAATTCCTAATTCGAAATTTAAATATTTTTATCATCGGCTGCTTTTCTTACTGGCCTATTCTAAAAACTTTCAGTGTGACCCCGGTATTATTAGGGTGAATATTCGTTCATTTTAATCCTTAATTTTTCTGCGTTATCGTTCTCCTACAGAAATGTTATTCATCGTTGGTAATTTTGACTGAAACCTAATATTACGGATTTTAATATTTTCAGTTTATTTTATGATAGGTGATATTAATGATATTAATTAAACTTGCGAATATTTTTGTTTTGTGAACAATGACCCGGACGTAAAAAGAACAAAGAATCACCTATTTATGCTTTTTAAAAGAATTAAATGTTTAATTAGATTTAGCAAAAAATATTTAAAAAAATATGCAACTTGATGCCAATGTCTCTAGGCGCCAGCGACGGCTTACTATCGGGCTGTGTAAAACTTAAAAGTATGTTAAAATAGTATGAACCTATTTATTCAGTTGTCACTTAAGATTCGTTTCTCGATGTCTGCTGCCTACGCTATCTTTCTTTCTGCTGCAGCAGATGTCTGATGTATCGTTTACAGGAAGTGTCTGCCGATGTGAATGATATAGAGCAGAGTGTGTATGCAATTCAAAATAACTTATTTTACGCAAACAATGTATGAAGGATATTTAGGCGTGAGATTGTAGCTTGCACCTGGTAAGACGTTGAATTATGACCTGTTATTGCAATTTGGACAAATAAATTCACGCCAGAAATTTAACAGTAGGTAAGTAGGTATTACAGAATATTAAATAACTTAATTTAAATTGAATATGATGGGGTTATGCACTCAACACGTTGAAATAGATTATATTAAATAAGTATCATATAAATATGAAATACATATGATATGATCTCTATCTATGATAAACGAAAGAGCATATGTATTGCCATGTCGTGGGATTGAATCGTGAGATAGAAAACATAGATTAATTCTATTTTTATTCTTATTGCCGTTTGAGATAACGTTTTTTTTTTAACTTTGACAATATAACTTTATGTTAATAGCATTGGGCATTCTTTCACAATGTAGGCGAAGAAGCATTATGATAGCTAATAGCAATGAGGAATGCCTTCGTACCACAAAACAAACAGAACAACTTTCGAACTATGCTTAATCTTAAAAGCAATGTGTAGAAGAACAAGTTATGAAAAAAATTATGATATAGGGGGCAAACGAGCAGACGGATCACGTGATGGTAAATGACTATCGCCGCCCATGGGCACCTGCAACTCAAGAGTCACAAGCGCGTTGCCGGCCTTTAAGGTAGGGGAAGAGGGGGAGAGGGAAGGATTAAGACCTCCGGTAACCTCACTCACTCGGCGAAAAGCAATGCAAACATTGCTTTACTGCCGGTTTTGTGTGAGGCCGTGGTATCACTCCAGTCGAGCCGGTCTATACGTGCCGAAGCATGGCTCCCACGAAAGAAATGTATTTCGAAAAACAGTGATACTCACTCATAACGCTACAGATTAATTCCTATTTATATTTTTCAAAAGTAAGTTGTTTGCATAATTAAATACAGTAAGTATTTCAGTACTATTACTGTACAATATCACACTAGACATTTAGGCCGTACAAATTATCATCTATCATCAGTGCCCAAAACGGATTTAGATGCACTAAATCCGGACAGCTATTTTAGAAGTAAAGTTACCGCCTTTATCAGTTCACGTACGTTGCAGAATATTTTGTGACGTTCAGAATTGAAGATAACTTATAAATGACTTTGGGTTATAATCAGATCAAATGAATCAACAACATTGGACTTTTGTAGTTGACCCAGTTTTGGAATCAAAATACTCTGCAATGATTTATACGTTTTTAAATATCTGAGTAATGTGTTTCATTTGTTATTTTTCTTTTTATCTTTACTGTGTTGATCTCTGACCGTTTCCTCTTCACAAACAGTTGAAATATTGTGATTTTCACAATTGTTTATGTTTTTCAGCGTTCATCGTTTACTACGCATTCCAAACGAGTTTCTTCTGGCTCAACGTCATGTGCTTCGACATATGGAGGACGTTCAGGTAACTATTTGATATAAATATTTTCGATAATAACAGTTACCAGAACACAAGATATAAATATATAAATCAAAGTGGCCTATTTTTTCTCCATGCCCTTCATGCATTAAGGCTTAAGCAATACCATTGAAGCGAAGCTCTCAATTTAATAATGTTAGCTTATTGGGTGCCGATTTAAATGTTTAGAGCTTTCTAAATAACTACTGTGGTGAAATTTAAATCGATTGAAAGAAACATAGGCATAGATTCATTTATAGCTAAGATTGATAGTTCTTGTCTATTTTTACTACGCGTCTACAGTCTACACACATTAAAGGATAAATCAAGACAACTTCTATGCTATTCATATTTATTGTTTTAATCCTTTCCTAAAGTCTCGGTCGTAACACTAGGATTCATTCCATTCAGTAATTAAAAAATATATAAAAGCTTCTTTTTTAAATACTTATTGCTTAAACATTTCGGTTTTAAATTCAGTAGCCGACCAAATATTTACCAATCTTATTTTAAAACAGGTACATAGAGAATTTAAAAAACATAGTAATTATTAATTGTATTTTATTCTGAAAATTATATTTGATTATTTATCATGTTTGTTCTTATTGTACGAGTATATTAAAAAAGAGATATTGTTCTCATTTAAAGCAAAGATATAAACTCATGTTATTTTTTATTTTTATTGAGCACTAGACCATGAGGTCATCTCAGATTCAGCAGATAAATGCTCGAGCATGCTCTTTGCTGCCACGCACACCTAACGTAAAACACACGTCTGCTCTAACAGTCGCGCGCGTATTCTTGAACAGCGTCACGCATGCTTGAGCAGTCGCGCGTATGCTCGAGCAGTCGTGGATACATGGGCGGGTGCTTGTAGTTCGCGTATGTGTGTGCAATTTAAAGATAATGGTCGAATATTTTTATCTTTTTTAAATAATGTCGGATTGAAGAGTTTCGAAGGCATACTGTTGGACTTATTTATACTACTTGCATACGACTTTCCGCTCTATTCTAGTAGAATTAGGGTAATATTTTATTCATATTTAAAAAGTGCGCGAGCACTTTGCCATTAATCCGTAATCTGAGTTGGCCCTTAATGTCTTGTATACCTAAATTCTGAGTGTACAACCATACAATAGGTTGTTAACCAATAAGTTGTTGTAATCCAAGTTTTTTATATCTAGGTATAATTATTGTTAAATTAAGTTGTTGCTGCCGGTTCTTGTAGTAGTCGTTTTACTAAAAGAGAACCAGTTATTTTTTTAAATTTTCTTTTCTCACGATACCTCAGTGACAAGAAATCCATTAGTAAACATAGAAGAATATTTTCTAGTAGTTGGTGGCAACCTTCAATGATTCAGTGTACTATATGTCAAAGACTTGTAATATTTTCATAGTTCATAATTTTACGATCTATTTCAACCATTACCACTGTACGTCGTCACTCAGACGTATTACCGCAAAAAACATATTACCTAAAAGTTGAACCTTTGCCTATACAATATATGCGTTTTATTTTACAAATCACAGAGTAAATAACTTTTGTAAATATTTTAGTAAAATATTACACTTAATTATAACATTCATTCGAGCCGTTTATAGTATTAGATATTTATCTACGTGTACGTATGTGTTGAACATGTAACGTAATAAATGCACACCCTGAAACTAACGATTCAGAATTGAATACTGAATTTTCTTTAGTAACGGATTACATTAATCTTTGGTAATATACATACAAACTGTTAGAAAATACAAGAGAACAACCCATATTAACTGTGATAAATGGTAATTGTACTAGAATTTGCCATCATCCGGGTTCATGGATTAACCACGGTGACGGTAGTATTTTCTAACTATATTATTAAAATTATGACCTTATTTGTTCGAATGTTTCAAGCAAACCCTCAAAGCAAAGAGTTTTTATTGTTTGTAGAATAATTCGCGATAGTATATAGTTTTTGTTGCATCTCCAAATGAACCAACTATTTTGAACAACTTCTAATCTTGTTTTATAATTTCACGCCTCTTTAGTTGACGACTGTAACTGATGCGCTTTCAGCCCACCTTTAGTTGCTGTTTGGGATTTTATTGCTTTGAATATTCCTTCTCGCAAAATATACGACTCGACAGTCTCAAGGATTAGTTGCACCGAATGATTCACTTTTAGATTAAACTCAATTAACAATCACTTTAAAGGTTTAACCAAAACACTAACCTTTAACCAAATGTTATTACTATTTCATCACGTTAATGTTTATAAAAATAACACACATGAAGGTATGTTATTTATTTGTGGCAGTTAGTACCTAATACTGAAATACTTTTGCCCGAACTATTCCATAAATGTTTTATGCAAACATTTATTTAAATTAAGGTCATTGTTTTTTTTTACATTTACATAATACTAGCTCAACATTTTTATTTTTTATTTTCTTTCTGTTACGAGATAAGAGTATATTATAAAGTTTTATATTTATAAAGTTATAAATATTTAGTATAATATTTAGTAGTTATAAATAGTTAGTATATATATTTATAAAGTTAATGAATCACAACATAATAATCATCTGAAATTTTCGTCTACTTCTTTTTAAGCGATGAAAAAACGGACGAGGTTTTCAAGTCAATCCGTTTAATTTTTTTTTCTTTATGGCAACTTTTATAATTTATGAGGACTGTTTGTATTTTGATAGTTCGTACAGTAGTCCATGTTTTCCTTCTGCACTTACAAAATGTAGTATCATAAATCATGTGATTGAAATTTAATCATATACCTACATAACAAGTTTAAACACAGCTGTACATCGTTTTGGGTAATTTTATGATATAAAACTCCAGAATAAAATGACTTGTGCGCCAAATGGGTTAATTTCTCACACGTAACAAAAATTCTGCTGTTTTCTTCTGTCAAAAATCATATGGGCTATTTTGTGTGTTTTAAATGTTTTCAAACTTCGTCAATACAAAGGCTATTCCTAAGTGCACCGTTTCTGATTTTAAAGATAAATACGTTGCAAAATAAAAATGTTTCCAATATCCATTTCTAATTATACTTTAGTTTATAGGCCTAAATTTACGTTGATTTACAGATCAGCCACACCTTGCAGGCCGGGTACTGGTTACAACAGTCATTTGTAGGTCTCTATGTTTAGCTTATTTTCATGTCTGTTAGCATGAGTGCATGCCACTCGATAGATAATGCTCGATTAGTGTCGTGGTGATTGCCTGTTAATTGTTGTCATTAGCGAACATGACACTTCAATAACATTATTGCGGTAATAAGCTACAGACAGGTACAAAAAGTAAGTACAAAAAATATATGAATAATTCAAAACATATCTTAATTTTATTTTAAATTATCTGACAAACTTTGCATTTATATAAATTCGCTGACGAAAATTTTTAGTTTTTGTCCGTCAAATTTTGTAATTCTCGTTTTTTTTTTGTTTTGTAAATGGCATGTTGTTTGTAGTATTGTCATATTCTTACAATTGTATTGTACACTTAAGTCTGATGCAAGGCTTAAAAGTATGGAGAAAAATTTAAAGATTTCACTACCATTCACCACTTACCTACTTATGCATACAATCTTGACATATTTAAAAAACCGTTACATGTAAGTGTAAGTAACAAAACCACTTCCCAACTTCAGTATTCATTTATTTCATTTATTACTCCCGAAAATAACAAATCTATATCAAACGACTTATGACAAATATAACAGTGGCAGCAACAAGCACCCAATCACTTATATCGCGGCGACGAGTTGGCGGGGTAATTACGCCCAAATTGCAAATACTACGTCACACTCTATTTCCACGGTCTTTTCCAAATCATGTTACACAAGTGCTTCTCTGAGTCCTCAATGTTCATAAGTGTTTTTCATCAATTTCAACCAATTGAGGTTTTCAATTAAGCAGTTTTCTATTTTACAAATGTTTTTCCCAATCTTTGCCATTTCTTGAAACAAAGTTGATGATTTTTATTTATTTATTTGATAAATTTTGTCGCCAGAGTAGGTTAACACATTACAAAGTTAAGTAATACAGTCTAGGATGGGGAGACCCCTCCGTGCCTCGGAGAGCACTTTAAACCGTCGGTCCTGGGTGCCAAACAAATATCTGTGGCATTCGTTACGGGTAGTTGGAGGCTTAAAAAAGTTCGACAACCTGGTCTAACCACAGAACTTCGATATAGCCTAGTACTAGGATTGTAGAGGTCTGATGGTAGCCGCTTCACGTAAAATATCAAAGTTCGGCCGTATCGTAGTTAGATTGAAAGCCGACCCCAACTTAGTTGGGAAAAGGCGCGGAGGATGATGAATGAAATTTTATCGCCAGTCATCAAATATAAATTTAAAAAACGTTTTGAAGGCGATTGTCTGTGCACATCCTATGGCCTTTTAACACAAGTTTGGTAACACTTCAGCTCTGAATGGATATAAAACCATTACTGGGTGCTAGTTAAGGCAATTACTTGAAACTCAACACCGAGTAAGAACATCTTTAAGCATCGAATCGTTAAATGCTGATTGGATAATGCGGTAAAACAATAAAAAACAAATAAAACACTATGGACCATAGAAACGTAAATTCATAGAAAAATGATGACGTTTTGAAATACTGCATTTAGCGGGTTAATTCCTGCCGGCAATTATTTTTTCCTGTAGTGAGTCACGAACATATTTTATTGTTAATCCATTTTTTTTAATTCTAGTTGAATTAAAAAATATGGAGTAACAATAAAATATATTAGAAATAGACTAGAGAGATGATTTTCATATCCAAACCCCCCTGAATATATGTTAATACATAAATAGTAAATGTTGTGTCCTTTTTCAGGCTTATATTTAGCTTAGTTCATGGTTATAGAAAGAAGGGCAGAAAGCTAAAAAGTATAAATTAACACAAATGGGTGTTACAAATACATTAAACTAAATTAAATGAAACAGTAATTGTTTACTCATATTGTCAATATCAAACACATACTAAATAGTATGTCTTTTGTTTTCGTTCATCCTGCTTCAAATTAAAAAAAATATTATTTTTTTACATATATTTAATCTAAAAATATTGTCTATGGTCGAATTCTCGAATGAAGATCGTCTTCAACGAAGGAAAGAACAACAATACCTATCCATTAGAGTAAGCCGACTAATGCTACTCATTCATTACGCCCATGTGTTAAAGTGTCAGTGTGTAAATACTTGTTGTCAATTGAAAATATCTTCAAGAAACCCGAAACATGGGGATACAACAATTTTCTTGTGTGTACAAAAAAGAGTTACGCCTTCGGTATTTGCTTGCTTGCTTCACTTAAATAATAAAAATAAATCTAAAATGCCAATGAATCATGTCTATAAAACAAAGAAAGATTCTGATATAGGTACCTACTGTAATAACAACAAACAACTATAAATATATGAATATCCTTGAAATCGTTTCAACTTGTCATCTATTTTTAAGATAATGGATATTAACGTCTAATAAATCAGTCATTATGAAATACCTATATCAAAGATAACTTAACATAAGAGTAAAAAATTGTGGTATATCTTTGAAACAAAATAAATGGTAAATTTTTTTTAAATAAATATCTAATAATAATTTTACTTGTTGCAACACTGGACAGATATTTGCTCATAGTCTAAACTCAAAGAGTCATTATGAGTTGTAGATTTTTTTACACGGGCGGAGTTAAACTTGGAGTAATGTCATCATCACAAATATTTAAAAATACATATCAAAATGTGTGTGCGATTCTGATGTGTGGAAAATTTCTTTTCAAACTATTAAAAAAACAATTGAGAATTTCGTACATAATTATTATTTATACTTAATAATACATACATAATTACTATCCCCGCACTAGAATAACGTATCATTTCTAGCAAAATTAGATCAATAAATAATTCGTTTTAATCAACAAACATGACATGACGTTCGAAGATAGATTAAACGTTTGGCGATATGAAATATTCACCATGCTTTGTAAAATTTTCATCTGGCCTCATTCATATACATCTGTTTCCTACTGTGTACAGGATTGGCCCTTTCCACATTAAATATAATTTTGACATTTAGTCAATTTAGTCTAACACACTTTATTTCCTTTATATCTGTAAATATTTTGAGTTAGTCTGTAGTGCCTACAAACAATTTAACTCAATGTTTGTAACAGTTTTTATTTCCTCGTTGAATGCGTATTTTTAGTTTTATTAGTATAATATATATAATACCTGTGCAAGTCCTTTTTTTTAATAGTGTAGCCTAAATTGGTAATACCTATTCTTACTTTGTAGGTTGAAAAGTAGAATGTTGCTCGGTAGTCTTTCCCATTTTAAGTATACAAGTATTTTAAACTTTATGAACAGATTAAAAGTTCAAGTTAGGTATGTACTTGACTTATTATAAAACTTTTGCTTAAATTTAGTGACTAAGTGCTCGTTCGTGCCACAATGCTTCGCACTTCGCAGTTCTAAATTTGAAAATTAGTTTTCTTCAGTTCTACCACAAAGACACGCTGGTCTGATGGTAAGCAATTAAAAGTACCAATGTAGGTTCTTCTTTCTCAGTAGTTCCTCCAGCAATTTTTTTGAGAAAAAAAAAACAATTATAGGATAGACAAGATCCTATTTTTTTTCACATTCATAATGATAATGACAATTACACAAGAAAGCGTGCGAGCGAGCACTTAAATTTTATAAGTTTTTTAAAGGTGTTTTTCATTACGTCTCCATTTTAATAGATATCGATAAGGTAGTAATGCATTATCATTGCACCTGTATAATTGGGTCAAAACTATACGGTTATTTGTACTTCGCGTGATTTCTAAAAAACATGTGATCTAATACCGAGGCCAAGGGTTTTCTCTAAAGTTTCGTCCAATAATTTTGTCTTATACAAATAGTTATAGTTTTGAAAAACTAAAAAGAACACGTGTTCGTTGCAAACCGAAAATAAACGCAAAAAAAATATGAGCCCATACTCGACGGGTTTTGCTAGTAGCAACTGAAGTTTTCCACTATCTACCTCCTGGCTCCTTCATCAGATCAGCATTTTAGATAGTATTTCCATCCAAACTACATATCCTGAAACTTCGTTTCGATATGAGAATTAGAAGTAGGTTGAAATTCACTTCCAAAATTGGTTTACATAAATGGTAAATTTGTTAATTAGTAGTTTATAAGTGAAGCTAATAAAAGCTTGTTAAAAAGACAATCCAATCTGTTAATAGTCAATTGTCTCAATTTAGTTGAATACAGGATAAAAGAAAAATAGCACACAGGACAAAAATAAAATGATTGGAAATTGTTTGCGGAATATGGGAATAGTTGCCTTTAAATTCTGTTTTAGTATCCCATTATTCAGATACTATCTATCTATTCATGTGTATATTTGTTCCCGTTAAAGTTATTTTTCTATCCCTCATTAACAGTACTCTTTTTCTGGATAAAAGGTAGGTATCCTTCTCTGTATCCAAGACAACGTGTGTGCAAAACTTCAAGATGATCGGTTGATCCTGAAATCGTAACATTTATAATCACTACATATTATAAAACAAAGTCCCCCGGCGCGTCCGTCTGTCTGTGTGTTCGCGATAAACTGAAAAACTACTGAACGGAATTTGATGCGGTTTTCATTAAACCTAAGCGGGTTGCTAGTATTAAATAAAGATTACCGTTGGATAACATTTTGATCTGTCATAATTTTCGGGGATATATTATGTGATATATATGTACCATGTAGTTTTTCCTACCGAATTACAGCTATGTTAAATTCTTTTAGATTACACAAGAACAGAAATCAAGTGAAATAATTGTTCTTTGGATTGTAATATTTGTAATCCATGCCGCGACCGGCAAAACATCGATCAGGACATTATCCAAGTTTTTTAAGAAATTAAACTAATTCAAAGTCAATCTGTATAGTCTTGACCTTTTTGACAATAGATAGAAGGTAATATTGAGCCCTTTTTGTATTAAATACTGTTCCTTTGGAACTTGTAACCATAGAGGCAACAGCATGCAAATTTTATTCTTATTTGTATACTTTTAATGTATCTTATTTTATTTAATGCATACCTAATGAAGATTTGGAAGTTTAAGCCAACAGTCGCAAAGGTAAGATATGGTAAATAAGCTATCGGCTTCGGTTCTTTACATTGGGGTGTGGGATCGGTACATATTTCAATACAGTAATTTGAAAATGGATGCTTAATGTATGAAGTGCGAATGGTAGGTGGACCGACAATGATATAGTGAAGTCTGCTTAAATCTTTAGGAGAGGCCTTCGATCAGCAGTTGTATTCCAAATGGCTGATGACAATGATGATCAATATTAGCATACAAGTAGTATCTGTGTATAGTTTTATTAAAACTTTATTAAAGTTATCCTTCTTTTGGCGCGTTACACACACCGTCACGACAAACCGACACCCTGAAGTTAGCTAGTCAATATTTTAGTTTTTAAAAAAAGTTACCAACTTCAGGATAGTGATAAAAATGGTTTTTACATATTACTTTGAGGTTAGTTGACGGTATGTATAATTTATGATAATGTACTGTGATTATAAGTGATAAAAATGGTTTTTACATATTACTTTGAGTACGTTTGTAGAATTTGAGATTAGTTGACGGTATGTATTATTTATTATGATATTTAAATAAACTTTATTTAACTAGATAAAAGTATAACTTCTTACGTGCGTACATAAGTACACACAAACTTTTTTTTAAACCAAGGAAATTAAAAGCAATATTCAATCGAAATTGAAAAATGTATTTTCAGTTTCAATAAATATTTATTATAACAACTTGTGCCAACTGCTCTACCGTGTAGGTAGTGATTAAAGTACATAACTATAATAACGAGCAATATGAGTGTAGTACGATTCCCGAAGCGAAGTGCTTACCGACAAACATTATGATACAAAGTAAGACGGAATAAGTTGGTAACTTATTTCAATAAGAAAATTGAAACAGAGATAATTTATTACGATCGCGATATTACAAATTTATTAATTCTTACTTATAAGAAATCGTAATATTTTGTTTATATAGAAGCTTGATAATAAAGTTGTGTACTACGAAAATGCTACGTGCTACGAAATATGTAACCTTTCACTTAGAGGTCTACGCTTCGTAGCCTTTATCAGTGCTGCAACAACGTAGAGAAATGTTGTTTAATCTAAAAAACAGTATAATCTAAGCTAAAGAAAACGAGTAAACCTGATAATATTACATGCAATTTAATTACCGATCTGGCTGTCGTAAATCTTTCTATCATTGACACTAAAACTTTGACCTGTGACTTTTATTTTTATGTGAATGCAACGCCATATTGCTCACATTAACATTCTGACTGGATAATTTGAATACTTTCTTTAATATATTTTCACACCGATTAGTTAGGAAACGAGTGAGTTAGCAGCATTGCACGTTGCAAAACCTGCAATTTTTTTTACCAGTTATAAAAACAAATAAAATAATCAAAGATAGTTTCCAAAATCGAAACAATTAGCTTATAGTTAAATAATAAAACAAAACACATCGAACGCACGACACTGGAATAAATACAGTCTTACCTTAGGCAAGTCTGCCAATAACGCCACATGTGGATACTGAGACACAACACTAGGACTTTTATTTGCCTACAGGATCACATATAATCAAATACATTGTGTAATTACGCAAGGTACATGTGATTTGTAGTGTAGTCACGACGTTTGCATGGTATGGGCCTCGCAAGCTTGACATAGCAGACGTGTCGTAATAGTTGATTAAAACTACGAAATAGAGAGAGCTTTAGGCGAACCTCTGTTATGGTGACTACTCGTTGCTCAGTTGTGTATATTAAAGAATAAAAAATGTCTTTATGTGCTTCGAATGTACGTAGAACTGAAAGTATTTGGCGTAATTAAGAAAATTTTTGAAAATAGGTTCATTTAATGAAAAGCAACGAGCAATACAGTAAGGAACAATAGAATTATGACGACTCAAAGACGACTTGTTTTTAAAAACAAAGATCCAAGACATAACAGTTTCAGAAGGTGTAGGCGTTATTTGACGTCACTATTTACAATACTGGTAACGATGCATAAAACCAAATAACTAGTTACGTGTCGAAAAATGATGTCATTATTTTTGTTATTTCGTAACTCATTTTGTTGATTAAAAAGCTGAAATATGACGCAAGCCTGACGCATGATGATATGAAAGAGACTAACGAAATTATACGTTAATACTTTTCATGAAAGGAAGAAGGAAAGTTCATGTTTGCTTTAGCATATTTTTTTACGTTCATTAAGTAACTGTATAACTACAAAATGTTATTTGTTTAAAATACATACCTAAAATTTGTAATGAATAATGTAGTTTGTCTTTAGTTGTCGTTAGGGCTGTGCGATAAATATCGGTATTATATTCGGATAAATAAAAGGCCAAAGTATGGGGCTTCACATTCTATTTATTGAACGTGGATTGAAAATCGCTCTTAGATTCTCACGTGTGTAATTATAACATACCTCGTATGTCGTAGCCCAATATGACATATTTTATTAAAGACAATAACATCAACGACATAACTATATGCACATACATACATCCCCCACAATTAACTCGCGCGACTACTATTTTGTTTACTAAAGTAGTCTATCTCTGTCGTTATACGTGCGTGAAAAGGAGACAACACACTCCGTTTCTCCAACATGATCTTTCAGTATTGTGAAAAAAAACCTTATCCAATATTTACATTTTATCTACCTATTTGTGGTGATAAATTACCCGCAGGGTTTATTGTTTACAAAATAAAATGAATTAAGCTTTATGTTCAGGTTTTTATTATAATTTTATATGGTTAAAAATAATACAGATGGTTTCTTTTAGACACATTCTCAAAGTCGTTAGCTGACAACATTGAGCAAAAAGTGTTAAAGCTAAGTTTAATCAGCTTCCAGAATGTTGGCTTACAATACATACGCAATGGTTTTCCAATAGCCAAACACTTTTTGTGTCTAATCTGAAAGAAACTCTGCCGTAGCAGTATTGAAAACTTCAGAGAGGCAATATATGGCAATTCTTACAATAAAGTTGGTAAAACTTCCTGTGAACTCATTACCATTTTATTCTATACATATATCGATATTTTAAACAATCATAACATAGGTAAAAATATCAATAGGTAATAACTTTACATTTAAGCAAAGGTTAAAAATAAAATTTTAATAATTTTATTTGAGCTTTTACCATGGATCATCGGATTATGTTGATTTACTGAATAAAATTTATGAGGTTGATGAGGAATAATGATTGATATTAATTTATTTCATTTCCATTTATTTACATTGATATAGGTTTTAACTCTTAAATAAATGGTGTATGATATTTTTTGCCCATTATGGATTTATGAGGAATGGCTTTTGTGGGAAAGTGCGCCATATAATTAAGTTATATCTAGTTGATTAAATATTAATTTAATATAATATCTCCAGCAGTGGATACCGTGGGGGCAGTTCGACCAAACGAAGAGACACCAAACGGTTCCTCATGTATGGACTATACGCGTGGGGAGTCCCCCTTCTTCTCACGGTGCTGACTGTCACCATGCAATTCAGTGATCTGCCGACCTCCATCATCACACCTGGCTTCGGCACCAGGAGGTGCTGGTTTGTTGGTAAAAAACTTTTTATTTATTACTACTATCAAGTGTGAGATTTCACATGGTCAGAGTTTACATAGAAAAGAAGTGTAGATACGTGATATTTATATGTACCTATAATAAAACTTTCCTCTTCATGATATTCTAAAATAATTGAAGATTTTTGTATGGAAAAACGTAATTTATCTATATTTCGAATGTCTACAACTCAGTATACTTTTCAATCACCGATCATTTTGTTTGGTTGGTGGAACGTTGAAAGAAATCTTATACAACTGTCTACATTAAAATTTATTCTACTGCCTACTATTTTCTTTCAATTATGTAAGTTTATTCAAAGAGTAGAGAATTCACCTCACCTTTATGGCGTATCGATCATTTCGTTAGGTGCAAGCGACAAGTACAATTTCTTAAGTACAAGAAGTGATGTGTAATGTGGCCTACATTACACATCACTTGTACTTAAGAAATGTACCTACATTTTTTACTAGAATAGGCGTTTGTCTTCCAACTCACCTGATAGAAAGTGACGTTGAAGACGAAGATGGTACACGCCTGCCCAAGACGTTGAAAATCTATTGACTCTTGAAAGTTCCAGGATTATAATTACTGAAAAAATAGTCACAGGCAGCTCATTCCAGACTTTGACAACATTGATTATTTTGTGCATGTTATTTATTGTTATTAAATATAATATCACTAAATATAGTATAATCAGTAGGTACAGAACAAGTAATGTATGTACTAATTTTTACTTAAACAACACTATTTCAAAGGATAATGTAGATACTAATTGTTACTTTTACTAAACAAATCGTAAATTAGTCATTAATTAAAGTCGCTAAGACTTCTGCAAGACGACAGTTTCTAATAACTCGTTGAACAACGTAGTTAATGCCTTACGGTATATTTAGCAGTGAGTGTTTAATCCCATTTATTTCTGTACATACAAATAAATCAGCTGCAGTCGTTTTCTTAGTCATTTGTTTCTGCAAACACTGGCACAATGTTTATATTTATTATTATTTAGTAAGAAGTAAAATACAATGGCGACGCGAGACCGTATTTTCTGATTGTTGTGGTTTTAATTCGTAAATACTGGGTTTATAGGTTACAGAGTATTTCGAAAATTAATATATGTAAGTATCAGATTGACTTAAAACAGAATCGAGGGCAGGTTTGGGTTAGGATCCGAATTTAACTTAAATTAAACGATTCTTCAATTGGGGTGGGTAGGTTTTCGAGAAAAATAAAGACTTTGCATTTTGGTAAGATCAGAAACAATACTTATATGAAAAGTCAAAAATATCATTTTGAAAAAAATAATTTCGGTAAATGATTTTTCTGGTGTAGATGTAGATGCCTAAACAACATTATTTAAATTTTGTATTAATTTGATTTTTTTTATTATTTTATGCGAACATTTTGAACTAATTTATTTTTTATTTATTTAATTTTATTTTCTTCTCAAATCTCAAATCCGAACATTCTATCAATGTCTTCGGCATACTTCAACATATTATTATCAGCTTTATTGGTAAACTAGAAGTTGCCCGCGACTTCGTGCGCGTGGAAATTTTAGTGAAACCTATTCCACCTGAACCGTACGTTTTTCCGGGATAAAATTCTATGTGCTATTCCAGACTATAATCTGTCTTTGTGCCAAAGTTCATCCAGATCCGTTGAGCCCTTTTTGTGTAAAAGAGTAGGTAATAAAACATCCATCCATCCATCCTCAAAAACTTTCGCCTTTACGTTAATAGTGGCTAACCATGCCTCTAGATGCTCGTAACTAGGGAATGCAATTTCGAGCCAATTTTGCAGGTTCGAGATCTCGCGGGACTAGACTTTTAAAGTCGTCACCCCACCGGGGTTTTCTGCGGTGGGGTGGTGTGTCGGAATCGAACCCACTAACACCACACGGTGTGCCGTACTGCGCCTTCAGTAGGAGGGCTAGCTCAAGAGGTGACTTTGGAAATAGCTTCTTAAAAACCAAAAAGTTCTGCCTGTGCTGTCCGACAAATGACATCTTATTTCAGTTGCTATGTACCCAGCAGCTGAAAATGCCCTCTCAGACTAGATACTGGTTGGCACCAGCGAAAACACAAACTGAAAAATACTAACTTTTAAACTTTCGTGTTCCATGATATAATTATGTATTCACACGGGAATTAACGAAACCGCTTACCATCAGATGAGCTGTATGTTTACGTCCTTGCTTATATAAATTAGAAAAAAAAGGAACTTAACTTTAATTACACCTCACAAGTTCAATGCGTTATATGCTCATATGTACATTGTAAATTATTAAAAAAACAATGTGCTTTGTCTCATCAAACTCAACCTCCTCATTTTACTAAAAGGCATATATATTAACAGAACAGTTCTGTTGTACAATAAATAGTGCCTACAGAGGCTGGGGTTAGACAGGCCTATGAGAGCAATTCATTTTCAAATACAAAGTGACTTCAAACCGACATACAACGGAGCCTTGTTCCATCGTTATTCACAGATAATGCTTCATATAAAACCAAGCAATAAATTCCACAGACGACTGACGAGATGGGGCTTTCCAGCCAAACCAACCGGTGCGGTGGTTGACACCGTGACATATTTTATTGTGACATGCAAATAAACGGTATTCTTTGAAACGCAGGTGGTTTTTTGTGTTCTACGTATAATTTTTACCGAACCAAACAAAGGCCCAAATATTTTTTTGTATTTTCGTTCTTATCATAGATGGTCACATTTGTGGATCGTTCCCGTCTCCCTGGTGTGACGTTAAATATTTCGCAATTTTACACCAAGAACTGACAAGAGCAGTTCTAAAATTAAAATATTTTTTTGTTTGTAAATTTGTAGTAGTGTATGTAGTCTTTCGTTTACAGGTAATGTTTTGTGTTTAATACTTTAGATTTTGACATGTGTCGTCCACCTCTTGTCACACAATGTCACAATTCGTTGATCCCCCCCCCCACCCTTTACGTGTGACGTAATTTATGGATGGCTCCCAACGTGTATGATGTGAGAACTAGCTTTGCTTGCGTTAATGCAGATTTTGTCAATCAATTGAAAAGTACTGTTCACTGAGGAATAGCCTCGGAGACAGTACTTTTTTCTACATAAAAAGTACTCAATGCCACTTTGTGTATCCCTGACGTATTTTATGACAATCGGTTAAGACGTGAAGGCGTAATAAACAAACAAACTCACTCACTTGGGATTTTATTAAATGTACTTATGAGCCTACCTACCTACTTATAAGAAATACAACATTAGTACCAGTTAAAAAAGACCTTGTGCTTCGACTGTTATCTACTCGAATGTATTGTATTGTAATAGTATCCCATTATAACACCCGCTTAATTTTAATTTATGATAATCCTATTTATTGTTTGCCCCCTACAGACTGGCTGAGCGATCTAGTGTATTTCTTCACACCCGTACTGGTTCTTGTGGTGTCCAATGTGATTTTCTTCACCGTCACTGCCTACCGCATCCGTTCCATAAGGCAGGAGACTGCCATTCTGAAGAGCGCCGAGTCCTCGCGGAGTGACAGGCTCAAGAAAGATAAACAGAGGTTTGTACTCTATCGTTTTAAGATCAGAAAGTATTATAAAATATTAACTATAATTTAAAAAATAATATAATAAAATAAATTTTAATCGTGGGAGAGCCATGCTTCGGCACGTATGGGGCGGCTTGGGCCGGAGTGATACCACGGCCTCACAGCCTTCTCCTACCTTAAAGAGCGGCAACGCACTTGTGACTCTTGAGTTGCAGGTGCCCATGGGCGGCGGTAGTCATTTCCCATCAGGAAATCCGTCTGCTAGTTTGCCCCTATACCATAACCAAAAAAAATATTAGAGTAGAGATTCTTCGTATACTTAGTTCTTAATAGCCTCTGTAAGTTTTATTATGTAATCTTTGTTTTTGAGAAGAGCTTCGTTTCTATAACTTACCATCACAAGAAGTATATCATGTGATCTTTTGAAATGATATAAAAAATCCCTTGAGTTTTTTTTTAATACAAACGAAATTTGACACTTGACCATAAAATTGCTGGTTTATGAGTAAAAAAATCAAATATTTTTAAAGCAAAAAACATTTATTTGATTTAATATTGGTCATTATTATCAATCCACTATTGCTTTTAAAATTTGAACAAATCTTTAAGAGATCATTAATGTTTCTGCTATAAAAAGCTGTTGTAAAAATTCATCCAAATTTTAAATTAATTGGAGCTAGGTAAAGTATGCATAGTGGATAATAGAGAGTTTCTAGTCGTAATGCCTGCGGCTAAGACAGTCTGTTGGACATTGTTTTGACAAGCGTTGTTGCGAAGAATTAGAAAAATTTACAAGTCTGAGTTATCTAACAGCGAGTATATCTATCATCATTTGCAATTATTTACAGTACGCCTCTGCAGTAAATATTTTGCCTGGTCTCCAGAAGACTACCACCATACAAGCAGATTCTTTTGCCTTACTTTGCCTTAGGACATGGTGTCCCCTGTGTCCTAATTAGCGCGATTTCGATTTCGATTGTCATACAGAATCCACTTATCATCGCAATTCGATTCGAATCTCCTCAGTCGTGTGCACATTCAATAAGTTAAGGCATGCCTTTGTTGTCTTTGTTTCATACCGTCTATATTCCAAACAACTATTTTTGCACATTTGGCGAAAATTAATCAGTATCTTTTATCGCTTACGTAAAGGCTGTTGTTATCGACCTTTCTCTCCGGATATTTCTTTTGCTCATTTATTTAAATCAATAGTTCTAGAGTGATCAAACCAAAAACAAACCGAGTATTCACTTCTAGTGCCTGGTACATACCTACACGTCGGTATTATTGCGTGCCATCTGTGCCGCTTTAAACTCAATCAAATTATGCGATGAACATTTGAGTACAAAACTCTAAGGAAAGTAAAAAAAATATTTTTAATACTAAAAAAACAATCAGGGATATTCCTAATTAGCAGCAGATCACGTCATTTGAAAAATTCATCCAATTAAAATTTATCCTGGACCTAAATGGAAAAATGAGCTTTTTTTTATGTTGAGCGTTAATGATATTGGATTTTTTTTTTATTTAGCCTTCGTCCGCAATGCGCACAAAGAGTTAAAAAATTCCGCAGTAGTTCAGGGGCAAATAAAACTTTTCCTGGAAATTGCTTCCTACTGTATAAGCTATTCCCAACGGATGTAAATGCGAATATTCTCCAATATACACGTTTCTCTTGAGTTAACAAGGAATTCAATTGCTGTTTTAATAAACTTAATAAAACGATTTCTATATCAAATTTTTTTATTAAATTCACACTTCATGTGACTTAGCTCATCTGATAGTCATTGATTGGTTAAATTGAGTGTCGTAAATTGGTGCACTATTAAAAAAGTACACTGGAGAACCGTAAAACGGTGCGATTTTACTCGCTTGGAGAGGTAAAATTAAACGGTTATTTGGTTAATAAACATTTCATCTGCAAAAAATAAATGAAACAGCGTTTTATTGCATTCAAAGCTTTAAAAATGATGCACTTAAATAAAATTTAAAAGACTTTTTTTTATGGATTTAAGTATGTGACTATGTCAATACCATCGTGCATAACTGCATAGACAGTATGTATATTGTACATCGATTGCACTTAAGTAATTACTCCTCTAATATGAAACAGTATTTTTGCTGAATCAAATACAAATAATTTATTTGCTAGTATATGGTATAATAATAAATCTTACAATAAATTAATGATCGCACATATTCTGCCTACAATGGCGTGCAAATACCATTAGCTAGATTACGTAGTCTGTGTTACAGCTTTGTATTTGTCACTTAATTAATCAGTTACATTAAAATATTTTTTGCTTTGGAATAATTGTGTAAGTTTTTTTCCAAATTATAACAATGGACGGCTGACCTGTCCTACCCTGGATAAGTAGCTCAAAATGGGGAATGTTGGAAATCTTTGGAGGAATCCTTTACCCAAGGAAACTTTTTTCTTGCAAACCAAATAAAAACTTAACGTAGTTTAAGTAAAGCAAGTCAAATATTATATTACATCATTAAATTTTTGCAAGAAATATAAAGGCTTATATTAATAACAATGGTAAATTAATAACGTTATTGAGTACGTGATTATATATGTCTTTTCAATAACTGAAGTCTGTCGGCAGACATACTTTTTCTTTACATTCGGTTCGGCTACATTGTTTATCACTAAATTTCTTTTATAATTCTAGATGTTTTTTTCCCAAAAAATACTAATTCTAAATAATATCCCAAAAATATTTCTAAGATATACAAACAGGGTAATAACAAAATTTAAAGTTTATTTTACTATGCTTAGAACTGTCAAGAAAAACAGCTCTAAACAAACAGAAGTTGCTAAAATATCATGAAACACACCTACATCTAATCGCGACATATCAAAATATATCTTGAGTAATTGCCTCTTATCACGGTAATGAACACATTTCTTTAAAATATTTACTTTACTACATCCTCAACAGGGCAACTAATTCCAAAAAATAATTATTTAAAATATATGGACAAAGAAACCCAAGAAACATTTTCTACCATTCTGCTATAGAGTAACGCAGAGATGAAATGATGTAGGTCCATAGCAAGTAAATAAGATATTAATATCATGAACAGAAGAGTTAGTTTGAACGCCCTCATTTCAGGAGAAAATAAACCAATACCAATAATAAATAAATAAATAAAATATCCTTTGAAAAAAATATTCTCAAATAGCTGATATTATTATAGATAAAGTTTAACCTGTATAATATCCTGTTACCACCAAAAAGAACACAGACGCAACTATGAGGATGAAAACACGGGCAACATCTATATTGACTGTATTATTCCTTTTTTATTGTTATTTATTATGACAATGGCAGTGATACTCAACGATTTATAATTTAAATATAGTGAAATTATCATTCACCGGTGCACACTGAAATATATAGGCTAAAATGCACGGAGATGAAGATGTTCAAAATCAAAGTCAAATATAAATATCTTTATTTCACCGCAACAATAGATTGATAGATCAAATGTAAAATTATAAAATAAACAAAATTGATAACAGATAATACCGTATCTGATTGCGTCTATCCATAACCGCCCTTTCCAAATCGTTGAGCCTTGTGAGAAGAAATCGGGCAAACAAACTCACGGCCACTCTTTCACTTGTTCAGGTTTTACTCGTTGAGGTGATCCGGAGATGTGACGAGACTAGACAAAGTACTAAATGAGCCTATCCGTGGTAGTTTCAAAGTCGCCCCTATATCTGAAAAATTAACAGAGAGTCGTCTCCGATGGCATAGTCACGTGGTGCAAAGAGACGAGGACCATGTAGTGAAAAAAAAATTACAATTCCCTGAATACGTGAGAGATATAGGACAACCTTCCGCCACTTGGTAGACCAGCATGACGAAACTCTTATCCGATAAAGAATTGCCCGACCCGATATTTAGAGTCAGTTAAAACCAGTTAAGCCAGATTGTGATGGCGCCACAAAATTAGAAGACCGCCTCAACATAAAGTAGGAATGAGCGAGAAAGAAGAACGTGCACACTAAAATACAACCTGGGGTTTCCGTGGAGTCAATCATGGCAAAAGTTAACAGCGAGCGTATAGTCACTAATATACGCTCGCTGCTCACAGACTTACATATACTAGAAATTAATCGACACACACACACACACATGCACACACACGCGCACACACACACACATAAAACGACAGTAATTGCACAATTTTTTTTTTATTTAATAAACACGTGCTACACTAAATTTCACCTTTTCTGAGGGATCGGGACTGTTTTATCCCTAACACAGGCTATTCTGTACCTAGCTGGGAGAAGAGAACTCAGCCAAAACATTATTGTAGATTTATAATTGTAACACAAACTAATCTTAAGTGTAAAAATTATGTAAACCTACAATCTCATATAAACAATAAAAATTATTATCATTCACGAGTATCTTTGTTTTGTAATTATAATCTTTCTAGTCGGCTCAATTTCGTTCAGAACTTGGTTATAATGTGTGTTACTTTCCTCTTTACAACATTACCAAGCAATCTTTATACATCGGAACTTCTCCGTACTTTTCCAACGTGTTTTTTATAGATGAAATATGGTCTATGCGTAGGCGAAAACATAAATAAGAAAATAATATCTGCCTGCTATTAATAATTTATGGTCCCAAGGTGCCGTATTATATCCATGTAGTTTGCTCGATGATAGATATAATATATGTTATTAGTATGGTAAAGTAGGTGGAATGACATTTCAGTGTTAATCGTTGTCTTAATTACGATCTTAAATCTAGAGATTTGATTCTAAAAAGCTGACTGAACTTGTTGTCTTGTCCAAATTGTTTACCCGCTGGTCTGTCTTTTAAATAAAATGTGATTGGAATTCATACCTGATTTCAAATATAACAAGTATTTTTTCATTGCTGGTGGTTCTGGGGCAAATGATGTATGGACGCAGAAAAATGTCCTTTGTTTGTAATTCAGGAAAAAAGCACTTTGACTTTTTCCAGAATTCATAGATATTTTTTTTAATTTATTTGTTCTATTAAAAATTTCATTCGACTAACAGTGAATATTTCTGTTTTTTTTACTGAGTAAATCCGTTCAATAGATCAATCATCAATGCTTTGAAATCACGAGTCAATAGTAAATTTTGTGGGGGCGAATGAGTTATTTTTAGGCATTACCCACTCTGACTTTTTCTTTGCTACGACGTTAACAACAATACCGTCAACACTGATCGCAATAATTGATCGATATGTATAGAAATCGTAAAAGTTTAAAATCATTGATTGAAAATCAATATTATCAATAAATGATTGAGATTGACGTCACTGGTCTAATTAATTTTGTAAAAATGAAAAAAATGTAGGAGTGGTATATGTATACCACTACATTACTTTTACACTTTTACACTTACATACTACTACATTTTTCAACTTCTTATGTAAGAAAAAGGTACAAAGATATTTTTTTTCAATTACCTTGACCAGGATCACAGGTAGTAATTGTAGTAAATTTTGACGATGTGGTGGACACAGACTAATAACATCCAGGAGCATAAAAAGTTAATATCAGTATAAAAAAGAAAAGGTAAATAAATAATTTAGCGCAATCGTAAATAAAAAGAAACATATTAAAGTTGATTTCTAAGTAGAAGTATGGGTGTGCACACAGGCATATATCAAAAGATATTACTTCTAACTTTTATTGTTACAAAAGTTGTTCACGGATTTTTATCCCCATATAAATTTTCATTTGGAGGAGAACAGTTTTGAAGTACAACACTTATTGTTTCTTGGTTTCAACATAAATGTATATTTATTTCTTGTCATAAAAAACAATTATTACTTTCTTTTGTGCTTTATAAGAAGAGTTCGATTGCTGGACTTTGTTTGAACGCGTTTGGCCACGTTCACATGACGGGTTTAACGCGCGTCTTTCGCGGCAACAAGAACAAGCATTTTATTCAAGTTGTTCGTTTAATAAAATAATTCGGCTATTTAAAATAAAAGTCAACATACTATTTTTCACATAGCACAAGTTCGGTGACACTTCATTTCATACCTTTCACGCAGTTTATTTTTTCTATAAAATAAAAATATAAAATACAAGAAATAAACACCCTAATTGAATAAAAATCTGTTTTAATTTTCTGATTTACCTCCATTTTCAATGAATACAGAACACGAACTGAACTGCGACAATGTACTCGCCTTGATTATGAACACTATACAAAAGCCCAACGCGCGTTCGACGCGCGACCAACGCCCGTCATCTGAACAGCAGTCTTAATCTGAGGTTCTACTCAAACTGAGACCAAAACTTGAAAAAAAAATGGGGAGGAGGGAGTCAGGACCCATGCTGTTCCGCAGCATCAAATTTAAGTTGAATGTTTACACCTAGCTTCCCTCCAACTCAACATATTTAAGTGGCAAAAGCTCAAATGAAAGAGCTCGTTCCAGCGAGCATACCCGTATAGTAACCATGTACCTTTAATAGAACAGGAGAGAAAGAGAAAGCAATCTATGAAAACATAAGAAATGTACCGAGGAGTATAAATTACGAAGGGTGAAAGTTAAGTGATTTCCAATCCTTGATGACAATTTTTAGCGTCAATACTTAATTAAGCAAATCGGTTGGATAGAACGGCCGAACGGACTTGGAATAGATTTAATATTTTTTGAATTTAAAGAAGCCTTTTTTTATATATAGCTAGACAGTTTATTGAGGAAGGCCAAACATTAAATTACGACACGGTCATCGTACACGTAAACAAGCTATCTAATGAACAAATTTATGTTATAAATAATTGTAGATAAAAGTTACTTAATGTAAGCGCTCATTTCCAAAACGGTATGGGTATGACTTTGAAGCTTTTCTTGAAATATACTCACACGTGTAGGACGTACACGTATGTTTGTAAGTTGTTGACTGGCCTGTTGGCCTAGTGGTTAGTGACCCTGACTGCTACGCCATAGGTCGTGGGTTCGATTCCCACCCGAGTCTGGGTGTTCTTTGTGTCCGTTTTTTTGTATGTTTGTAAAGTCCCCCACGACACAAAAGTCATTCGTAATGCAGGAGTTGTCTTTTAAAATAAAAAAAATAAAAAGTTTCCACTCCGCTCCTCGAACGTGTAAAAGCAAAGTTTCATAATAAAGTATAATATATGTTCACAAATCTTCATTGCGTTTCTGATTATATTAAAAGCAGTAATGTTTTAAGTTTTGCGTTAATGGTCTTACGACATGACACCTCACCGGAGGCAACCCGGTGATACACGGTAATAGGTACTTCTACTACTAAGTAATTTATTTAACACTAGCAACCCGTCCCGGCGTAGCACGGGTACAAATTATACACCTAAGCCTTCCTCATGAATCACTCTCTCTATTAGTGAAAACCGCATGAAAATCCGTTCAGTAGTTTTTCAGTTTATCGCGAACAGACAGACAGACAGATGCGGCGGGGGACTTTGTTTTATACATAATATGTAGTGATTTACATCTTATATTATAATCACAGCATTTACCATTTGATCTCATCGTAGCATTAGCAATGCTATTCCTTTTATACTTATTTTGACGTGACAACGTCTTATAAATTGGTTTGCCGGGTGACACTTCAAGAAACTGCGTTACGCTCCGCTCACGTTATGCGCTCACAATGAGAGCGAGTGAGAGGCACGCGTTTTAAATATAATTCTTTGTATAAATAAATGTTTTAAATTGTTACTATTATTTCATCCTTCTTCCTACTATACGAATGAATATTCACATTAAAATTATTTTACCACTCAAAGTCGTTGTCACGTAAAACTTTCGCCCGTATACCGACTTTACAGGCAACCAATTTTTTCTTATACTTATTATTATTATTCATAGGAGAGCCATGCTTCGGCATGTATGGGCCGGCTCAACTCCGCTCGCTCGCTCCTCACAGAAAACCGGCAGTGAAGCAATGATTGCATTGCATTTCGCCGCGTGAGTGAGGTTACCGGAGGCCCTAACCCTTCCCTCTCCCTTATTTCCGTCCTTCCCCCCTCCCCCCCCCCCTCCCCCTCTTCTCCTACTCCCACCTCAAAGGGCGGCAACGCACTTGTGACTCTCGAGTTACAGGTGCCCAAGGGCGGCGGTAGTCGTTTACCATCAGGTGACCCGTCTGCTCGTTTGCCCCTATACCATAAAAAAAAATACTTCTGTGAAGATTACCTCCATTTCTCCTATCTCTGTTTCCTGTCTTGTGGTGTTTAGAAAAACCCTACGGACTAACGAAAATTATCTTATCTTATTACCTTAAATCGAGCAATTCTTGCATGTATGTATTTATTTTTGTATGTATTTTTATTTCGGGTATCTCGGAAACGACTCTTTCGACGACGACGACGATTTCGATGAAATTTTGTATGCAGATACAGTTTTGCATTTTAAGTTCAACTGCATAGTTGTATTTCCTGTTAAAATGCAATTTTCCAAAAAAAATTACGATTTTACAAAAAGCTTCGGTCTCCCAGGTACTTATGCTAATACAAGTATCTGACAACTGTAGCGACATCTACTGACATAGATTGTATTTCTGCTGCAGCGGAGAGTCACCAAAGCCCAATTTAACTCAGGATGCAGCTGGTGCTCTGAGTGTCTGTACGCAATGGTACCGTCACCAAGAATGGTAAGGGTGCGGTGGTGGATAATATTTGCCTTTCTTTCTTTCTATATATACAATATCAACTTTCAGATACGGTCTCTACCTGAAGCTATTCATGGTGATGGGTGTCAACTGGACGGTGGAACTTATCAGCTTCGGGGTTGGTGGCTCAAACTGGTACTGGATCCTGACCGACATCTCAAACATAGGCCTCGGAGTCTTGGTCTTCTTTATTTTCGTGTGGAAGAAGAAGGTTCGCAACTTAGTGCGAAAGAGGTACGACAAACAAATTTATCACTTCTCCAGTTTGTATATAAATTGAGACGGAACAAGGACGGAGACCCAGATAGGAAGACGAACTCTCATTGTTTTCTTTCTTTCATTTACCTCGTTGCTACCTCGTTGCTAGTGATTCAATTATTACTAAGAATTCAGCTGCATGCAGCATGTTCATCTCTAATCTAATCAGTTCTTAAAATCTTAAGTATATCAATAAGGCATTTGTGATCGTGCAAAATCTTATTTTGTATATACAGAGTGTAACAGAGGGTTATGTGTATCCGACTAAAATTTATTTAGTGTGAAAAAAATTGGATTTCTATTTTTTTTGGTTTTAATTTTTTTTTCTTTGGGTATGCTAATGCATGTACACACTTCTAAACAACATAATATAAATTTTCAGATTAATTTCAATGATTTTTTTTTTGTTAGCGCTTATCGTTATTCCCCGTGAACCGTCTACTGTAGGATTCTAAAATATGACCACTTTTTTCTGTAACAGCCTGCATGTAAATAAAAAAAATTAACGATATACTGTGCCTTTTTGGTCCAACTATGGTATTTATTGATTATTATTAATTTTCACAATATTAATGAGCATCTGCTTGAGGAATTTATATTTTTATTTCAAATGCTAAAGAAATATTTTAAATCCGTGCAGTGGTTTCAGTGATTTCGATGATTACAATTGTGGTTTCAGTGTACCATTTTATTTTTGTTATTAGTAGTAATTTTATAAATTATATGAATCTCGTAGTTTTAAATCCATAAATTCGGACTTTGTTCCTATAGGAATATCATTATACTTATTCGTGTCATTGATGAAAGTTTACTTTATTATTACCGTATAAATGAAAAAATAAATATGCTATTACAAGATGTAGGCATTTTCCATCATCGAAATTGCAATGTTATACGACAGCAATTTGTGAATTCGTCCGCCGAAATTTATGATGTCCTAAAAAATATCGATGCTTCGCAATAAATCACAAATCCGAAAAAGGTCCAATAGTCACCGTGTGCCCAAGTTTATTTTTAATTATTTAAACAAGTTAGTAATTCTCTGGGAGTAGGCTTTATTAAGTTGACTGATGAATTATTAAATCGGATATACCTACAATAACTACATCTTATGACGTGACAAGTCTATTTGAAAAATACGGGTCGCGGGTACACTACAGTTTTACTAAACTTAGTTATACATCTGTTAACTTAATTATTTAATTATAGTTAATACAATTTAGTCAATTATAATAACTTATTGCGATAAAATTGTGTACTAAACTAATTTCCTTCTGCAAATACTCATTGTAAAAGAATATGAAACATATTTCATAGGATTCCCAAAAGAACACAGTATCTGGTTCGACCGACACCAACGCGTCGTCGATACCTAGCTGAGAGCATCAAGCAATCAATCCAACACATAGGTACCTAATAAATCTATCTGTCAACTCATCTGCCGTCATAATAACCCGTTGGATGTAAATTGACACTGAATGATTATATTGTGTCAATGTTGACATGAATTTATGTAGATACAGTGCTAGTGATAATTTCGACGTAGGTAGTTACATATATTCTAACTATTCGCTACAGTTAGCGAAGTAATTTAATAACAAGAAGAATAAGCTTGCTGTAAAAACTTTGCTGTACCAAGTGCGATAACTACCTTCATGAGCATATGGTCCAATAAGCAAATAGTCTAGGAAGACAAATCGCTCTTAAAAGAAATCGTCCAAAATGCAACTCGTCCAAAAGGCAATTCGTCTAATATTTATTTTACTAAAGTTACGTTCATAACGGTACTGTTTGGGCGATTTGTTCTGCTAATTAAGACTATTTGCTTATTGAACCATATGCTTATGAAGGAAAATATAATCTCGGACTTATTATACAGCTCTTTCTATACCCAATCTAAGTACAGTTTGTACCATAGGTTCCAGAACACGGATAAACAGACTTAGATACTCAAATACAGTATTATTAAATATCGAAAGACCCAGGCCATTGAAGATAGACATATTCATACCGCTGCGCAGCTTCCGAATGTTCCTAGTTACTATCTTTATAGTAGTTTGTAAATATTATGTTGTCTACATGCAGTTTTAATGTTACACCTATTATGAACACATCCTAAAAGGTAAAGGTATGGTAAAATTTTGGAAGCGTTATGTGTAGACGACAAATAATCGATTTAGTTTGAAAAAATTAAATAAGATTTTTTTTTTTTCGGTAAATGCTTTTTCTAATGTAGGTGCACATTTAAAAATAAAAATTAAATAAGATTTTTTTTCTCCGGTAAATGCTTTTTCTAATGTAGGTGCACATTTTTAAACAACATGAATTTTTATGTCAATTTCAGTAATATTTTTTTCATGCAGTCATTTTCAGAAAAATCTGGACATTCCATCAAAATCCTAGGTATTAAAAACCTATAGATTCATTCAACCCTCTCACTTACATAATATATGCTTTATCGGTATATTTTCAAGTTTAATTTTTCAGTTGCAAAATAAGTTTTGTGTATTAAAATTGACAAATTTTCAAAAAAAAAAAGAGAGATTTACGTTATTCACGGGGTAACACTCTGTATAAAAATGTTTTCAAAAAGTATTTTCTTACTTGTTAGTGGCGATAAGAACCGTGAGCCATAAGAGAAAAAAAACGTATTTTATTTGAAAAGCAAGTATTTAGAAAATACATATTTTTTATCAAGTATTTCAAATACTATTTCCAAAAACAACTTGTGTGTGATAGTTCAAATACCTTAAATAAAAGTACCTATCTTGTAACTTGTATGCCAGATACTTTTTATGAGGTATCTTGGACATCTGTGATCTTTACAAGGCAAGGCATTGTATTTTACCTCAAAACATGCCTCACCTCGAGTTGCATGTATGGTACGTGGAACATTGGTACTACTATGTACACAAGTTGCGAAGGCTTTTCTATGAACTAGTGTAGCAGCAAACGACACTAGCTTGTTTTACCAAGATAACATCGCCATTATAAATACCAGGAACGCTTCGATAACAATCTAAACATGACCAGTTTTTAATTATTTTAGTTCAATAGGTATATACTCGTATCTATATCACCCATGGGCTTTCTGCCCATGAATGACATATACGTAAATACGGCAGTTGTTTCAGATTTTTTTTACTGAAGCTAGAACTAGTGATGACATACACATAACACATACCTCTTAGTGTATAATTACTAATCCATGCATTCTGCAAGTGACTAGTTGCTAAATTATTAAAAAAAAAACAAGTGTAAATATCTTTCGTGCCATATCATCGGCAGATTGGCTTAAAGCTGGGACAGACAGCATTTAAACCGTTCACTCCACATCATCGCTGTCGTACCCCGCCCGCTGCTGCCGCAACCTTTAGCCTATCCCCAGCATTCAAATTTTCCCTTAGATTACAAAGTATAAGTTGTCATTAAGGCTCGGCTTGTTGTTAAGAAAATTGTCTGGTAGTAATTAGAACGTCATCGAGTTTCTCTAAATTTTCCCCTCAGGTTCAACATGACTGTTGGAGGACCAAACACCGAGCGCGACACACGTGCTGGCAAATGGACTACGACGAGCACGGCACCCACTGAAGACACGAGGATATCCACTGACGACTCAGCGCTCAGATTAAGGGAAATGCACTGAATGCAGGTAGTTTACATAATACAAAGAAATTTAATTTACCTACGTACTTAATGTAATCATGAAGCTGAACATGTAAACATGTAACCAATGAACATGTAAACAAATTAAAAGAGGTATCGAGTTATCGACGATAGAGGAGTTTTATTTCATCCTTATAGCGAGAGATAACGGATCAGCCTGTGACGTCAAATTAATCTATATATAAAAATGAATCCTTATTTCCCTTGGTCACGCCATAACTTGAGAACGACTTAAACGATTTCATTCTTCTTTTTTTAGGCTTTCTAATACTTTGAAGAAAGTTCTTTCGGAACGAAAAATTAAGAAAACTGAGCAGAAAATCGGTTCCTGTGCGCCATGCGATAAATTTGAATTTCGAACGAAGTTGCGAGCAACAGCTGGTTTACTTATAATGTTTCATTTTACAATGAAAAATAATAATACACAACTTCAAAGTCAAATTTTTAACACTTTATTTCATGGGGACTATTAAACTATTTATTTTGTTGGAAATACAATTGGAATTACATATAATATTTCTATTAAACTTTCTCCGTCTGACATGCTCTAGAAAAAATAACTATTTTAATTTTATAACAGTGATTTTTTTTTGACAGAATTGAAGATATGACACGTTTGAGCCAAAGAATTCTCATGAACAAAAGGACGTATCACGTTGTAATTGCTAGTCAAACCAATTGCAGGATAAGCAACAATCAACATGAAGAAGAATATTTTAAGACATTTATAACCTACGTATCATTACTTATGTAGTTCGTCTAATATTGTGTGCTCTTCCACTGCATTCAACGTACAATGCTTTATTATTATATAATTATATAAAAGAGTTAGAAAGTCAGGAATGAATAGTCCATGGATGATGCAATCTTGTCAATGCAAGAACTACAGACTTTAGTAAAATAAAAGACAGTAATTTGTGGGGGTTTTTGAGAGAGGCCTAATTTTATGAGCGTAAGTGATGTTCCAATTTTTCAAATAATTACGAAAAATATACCTAAGCTTTAAATTTAATCCAGTGATAAAATTTTATTGATATTTTAATATTGATTTATAGATAAAAATATAAATTAATAATACATCTACCTTGTGATATACTATAGTATCAATTTGGACAAAAATGTTAATGTTTTCTACTAATAGTTGTAAATTTGGACATTACAACGTTTGCGTTATGCTCTGTGGACGCGGCTGTTTTAGACGAACTAAATATATTTACATCGATACCTGTTTTATGTTAAGTATTAGTTAATAAGAAGTATTACATTACATTATTGTGTGCTTTTTTCGCATTTCAGTAGTATAAGATATACATAGTTATAGTATACCACTCATGGATGCATGAAAAATTATATGAATTTAATTAAGTATGTCAACCGAAAGGCGTATGATATCTAAGTAATCACCAAGTTTAAGATTGGTAGAAAGAACCGAATTGCACAAAATTCAAGATAAATCAATGTTGTGAGTAGAATATTACAAATTCAATCCCCGAAGGATTTCGGCTCGAGCTAAAAATAAGTTTTAACTACACAATTGCGTCAACGAACCACTACTTCTAAATTCTGTTCAAAGCTCCGTAGAAATAAAAACTTTCGTTCATCTGATATGTCGGCGTACCCTGCTTCCAATATACAGATAAAGTTGAGGAAAGATAAAGAAAGTGACCATGGAAACAGGTTTTCAAAATGTTGCAAAAAATCAGGTAATAAAGCTGCAGATGCAGAAGCAAATAATTAGGGGGAGGTTAGGTACCCTATTCATAATTTTATTCTAAACCAATCAATTATTAACTACCAAGTATTTGTGCATTTTCATCATCAGCATAAGCACATGTAAAAGGGTGATTGATCATGAGATGATTGATAATATCGTACCACTACCTCAGGAGTAGTGTATACGACATACGTAAACAAAAAGATTAAGCTATGATTGTAAATATTTATATCATAGCAAGCTTGCGGAAGGGGAGAGGGTTGTATGCTTACGTAGTATTCTATCTTTATTAAAACTGGGAAAGCCCATGAGGCGATATTAGTTAGTTTATAGCAAGCAACTTATGTTATCAAATAAGAGTAAGCTTGTTATATTTATTTGATCGATATGCATTTCATGGTGTAACATGACCAAAGCTATTTATTTACGATGTAAATATATACCTACATTTAAATAGTTAAGAATTTAGCATTGTGACATCCCTCTTAGTTTTGTATTATTATTTTTTGTTTTTTTCTATAGGTTTAATAAGACTGGGTCCTAAACACAGGCTTGCCTACCTTAAGGGCCCAGTAGTGATATAGTGCTACTGTAAGCATACTAGGTACTACCGGAAGTGCGCGTCCTCGAAGGGGCCTCATTCCTTGTAACACAGGTTTATTCCTAGCACGGGAGTGGTTCCCCGGCGTGGTTGCGACTACGGTGGACAAAAAGTTGATACTGATATGGTAGTAAACTATGTACACTTTATGTCACTTCTTTATGGAAAAATAAAGATTATTATTATTATTGTAATAGTCGCACATTTAGTGTCCAATTGGAATTAAAGCTTTAACAATTTATTTGTTTGCTTTATAAACTTAACTGCGTTTTTTTAAACTTAGCATTAAAATTAATTAACTGTGGATTTTTTTTATAAAATTAAATATTTAATTTTGTGCCGTAATGTTTGTTAATAAATATATTGTAAAGGCATCTAATACAAATTCAAACCCCGAAGGTTTTCGGCTCGAGCTAAAAATAAGTTGTAACTACACAATTGCGTCAACAAACCGCAACATCTCAATTCTGTTCAAAGCTCCGTATTTAATAACACTAATGACTTGAGACCAAACTATTCCTTTAAAATATTGATTTATTAGAAAAGAGTTTTTTTATTTGTCCACTGCCAAGCTTAATCATCTGTAATGTTTTATTTAATTTACTTATAAGTGTACCATGATATAATATCTGAGTATCATAATTTTATGGGACAATTTAAAACGCTTTTAAGTTAGTTATAATAATTTTCTTCTTAAGAAACTTAAACCATAGGGCGATGTTTTACCAGATGTGGGCGGAGACTGTGGCAGGCATAGTATTCATTCTAAAATATATAATAATGCCTACCGTTAATATTAAACAAAACTGTAAAATGAAAGTTGTATGCTTTTTTTTCATAATTAAGGCGCACCTAGTACGTACCTACTTACATAGTGATAATATTAAAGCTTAATAAAATGTTTTTCTTAATGTTAAGATTTTTGTTTTATTTTTAAATGGGCTCCTGTTTTTCCGTTTATAGGTAACTAGTAACCCGCCCCGGCTTCGCACGGGTAGCAGAGATATCTTCAACAACCATCAACATATTTCAATCAATTTACACAAAATCTTAACAAATTATACACCTAAACCTTCCTCATGAATCACTCTGTCTATTTGTGAAAACCGTATGAAAATCCGTTCCACAGTTTTTCAGTTTATTGCGAACAGACAAATAGTAGACGCGGTGGGGGACTTTGTTTTATAATATGTACTGATAATAATAACTTTACACATCTCTTACACCGCCGTCTGACCCCTAACTAGGCAGAGTCAACTTTGATTTGTTATAGGTCAGAAATGAAAGTTCATTCCTCATTTTTTAATCATTAATTCAGGTTCGGTCCCACCAAAATAATTATTATTATAAAACATGATTTAGTACAAAGAGTAAAGTTATATTGAAAAAATGTCGTAACATAAAGTTTCTTTTCTAAATCTTTTAAATAGCTGCTTATCTTTGCCTTTAATCATAAGGCCCTTAATGCGATAGCCTCCCAACTGACCTAGTACGAGTATAGATAGGCATATTTTACAAAGAAGATCCGACAAAATTGTACCAAAATGTACATGAAGAAACTTTGTATATTGTATTAGTCATATTATGTGTTTTACTATGATCACTACGTATTAAAAAACAAAGTCCCCCGCCTCGTTTGTCTGTCTGTTCGTGATAAACTCAAAAAGTACTGAACGGATTTTCATGCGGTTTTCACCAATAAATAGAGCGATTCATGAGGAAGGTTTAGGTATACCTGCCTACCTGCCTGCTTAGGTATATATACTGCCATCATACGGTGAATGGCTCTCAAAATATACTTTAAAGTAATTATTACTTCAAAGTATATTTTGAGTAATTGACAGTTTTGTCTGAAGTGAAGTTTCAAGCACTGTCGATATTAGTCACTTGACTTATTTTATTTGATAATTCGTAAAAAAAACATGTATTTTATTACAAATGGTTTTAATTATTTATTGAATCCCATACGCAATATAGAATCGAACAACTAAGATCGAACAAATAAAAATTTTGATCGAACAATGACGAACAGTTGAATAAAGAGCAAAAAAGAAATATAAAATAACGACTTCTCCCCGTCAACTTTAGGGTATTTTTTTATATTATTTAAAAAAAAAACTAAGATCGAAAAAATAAAAATTTTGATTGAATAATGAAGAACAGTTAACGAACAGTTGAAATAGCAAAAAAAAAGGTTAAAAAATGACTTCTCCCCGCCAACTTAAGCAAGCAAACTTTTTATTTTATTTTTAATAACGAACAGTTAACGAACAATTGAAATAGCAAAAAAAAAATGTAAAAAAACGACTTCTCCCCGCCAACTTGAGGGTAATATTTTATTTAAAAAAAAAAATAAACTAAGATCGAACAAAAAAAAATTTTTATCGAACAGTTAACACTTGAAAGAGCAAAAAAATGTAAAAAAAAGACTTCTCCCCGCCAACTGGCGCCAACTTAAGACAGCCACTGACAGCATGCCCTGGCAACTGGGGAACAAATTTTTATTTTTTTAAAAGAGCCATCTTCACCTCATACATAAAACTGTTATTCTAGGTTACTATATTTTACCGTCACACGTTTAAGGTATTTTAATTAACTTGTCAAGTTTGTACATTCATTTCACCAGGTTTGTCGTTTTTAATAATTCCTTGATTAATATTAAGTAAAACAAGTTTAAATCTTTTACTCATTCATATTTAAAATAGTAAGTCATTGTTTCGCAATAAAATAAATTATTACTCGAGACCATAAAGTAGTTAACCAGTACAACACGCTGGCAACTTTGGTCTCTGTCGTCTAAATGTCAAATGTCAAAAAAAAAATCGCCGGCTAATCGCCGGTTTGTTAATTAGTAAATAATTTAAATTATTTGTTGTTTGTAATAAAAGTTATAAGATTTATTGTAATAGTAGAGTATTTTTCGTTATGAATTGGTGCAAATAAGTGAACAATGTTCTCACAGTCAGAAGCTATTCTACGTTTTATAAAAATGTAAGTGGTGACAGTGACAGTTCCTATATACTTGAAAACATTATAAAGTATTGTAAATGAAATTATAATAAAATATTTTATTAATAAACTAATTAAATTAGACTTTTGTGTTATTTATTCTATTCTCATAATTTTACATTATAGCTATAGCCATAGTAATAACACATTTTTATACCTGTAGTCAGCGCCTCTATTATGAAGTAAGGAACTAAAGTTCCCTTGCTTTGCGTTCAGAGGCGCTGACTTAGACAAAACGAGTTGCCAGTCTATTTCAGTATAATATATTTTTATTTTAGTTTATGACTGACAGTATACTGGACAGGACTGCATTCCGTTTTAAACAGTAACCAGTATACCTAACTCTAAAGGAACGGCTTCGCAGTCTACTAAATGGACGTTATTACACACCTTATAGTGTTCGTAGTGCATATCGGAGCACACACCATATTGTCTGTGCAGTGATATTGTCACTTGTCATTTGTCAATGTCAAATACATTTTAAACCAGAATACCTATTATGATTATGTACATCTTGATGTAACTTAAAGTTATTCATTTACATGTAAAAAATATCAAAGTAATTGAGGCCAAATAAGAGATTTTTTTCTTTTGTTTTGATTTCTAAACTATTTACTTTCCAATTAGGTAATATTTCTGGACCAACTTTTATTTTAATGTGTATTTTTGTTCAACAATCAACTTAATTGTCATTTATATCATATCACATCATGTAAATCCCTTTTATTTGTTTCTTATTTAATTGTATATCACACAAGTCATTAGCTGTTATGGTATTATTAGTTTTTTGCAGGTATGACAGTTTATTTTCCTGTAAAATAGTTTGTTAGCTCATTATAATTGATGTGTATACTGCAACCTTTGGACTTTCCATTGAAGACATGTATAATGTAGGATATGCAACGCCTTTAGGAATATTATCAATTACACTTTCTGTGTCGTATTTTTGTATGATGAATACAAAAGGTAGGTCAGTTTATATAAAATCTTTATATTGTTTCACTCAAATTAGAATATGTAATAATAATTTAGGTAGAGCTTTCGACAAATGCATAAACATGTGTGGAAATAGTGCAACATCTGTGTTCTAGAATCTATAGCACAAGCTATGCTTATTTCATGTCTATATAGCATATGTCTTGTAATATTATATTATTTTATTATATTATATTTATAATGCTTATCTTACTAATATTATAAGGATGGATAAAAGGATGTTTGTTACTCTTTCATGCAAAAACGGCTGAACAGATTTGGATTAAATATTAAATAGGACGTCTCCTATGTGTTAATCCAAGTCATAAACTATCTAGTCTACCGTTACTGTATGAGGTTGCTCCTAGAAGACTGTGAATGCGCCAGGAGGCTTCTGTGCTTTGGAAGAAGCTGGGCTGGCTCAGCTAGTCAGCCTTATTTGAATATATAATGAACCGCCTATGAGTCTTAATGCAGAAACAGCCCTATACCAATAGTTTTTACAGTTATAAACCAGGCCCACAGAGTCTAAGCGGCGGCTAGTACTAACAGAAATACTTTAACTGTTAAACAGACTAATATTATATATATTTCTGCTGCAGATGAAATGGCAAACAATGGTCTTCTTTTCATATCCAATATTGGAAAAGCTCACATGGTGTGTCAGCGGGCGTCCCAGTTTGTCCGAAGAGTATTGTATGTGAATATTAAAGAGAATATTGACTTGGAGAGTGCATTACCTGCAATTAGTAGTCAGATAGAAAGTTTGTATTCTAGGGTAAGTTTTTTACAATTATAATGTATAGAATAACAGTGTTGTTGCTATTGTCATAAAATAATCAGAAGCTACAGTAAGTAATGACTGCAGTAAGCATATCTTTACTTGCTTAAATATAATTTACATAAAAGGTATACAAGCTTAATTTGAACCAAACTGACCAGGGGCGGCCCTAGGGCGGTGCGAGTGGTGCGGCCGCACTGGGCGCTGTCATGCGGGGGGCGCCGAAATTTATGCAGGGGGCGCTGAAATCAACCGAAACATAACCACTCCTAACGTAACTATAAAGTAGGGGGTGTCCAAAATAGTAAAAAAAAAATCTCATCAACTTTATAGGGGCGCTACTTTGGGGTCTCGCACCACCTAAAAATTTAGCTGGGGCCGCTACTGCCAAACTCATTTAAATATTTTTACTTATCACTCACAATGCCATGATTGTAATCTATCATGATATCTTATTGAACTAATGACAGTATATCCAATTCAAATATTTAGAAGTGGTATACTCTTACAAAGAGTTTATGCAAACCTTTTTTTAGGCCTCTGCAAAATGCTCTAACCTGGATGTCAGACTTATGTTGAAGCCTAGTCAGTCAATGCAGGAAATAAAAACAAATTATGCTATAGACATGATTCTTTATGACAGTGAATTGGCCAAAGAAGTGGATCAACTGAAGGCATCTGTGACCACTATTGATAATGATTGTAAACTTCAAAGTATCGGTTAGTATTTGCAGTATATAAGTACATAAGTGTAATCATTTACCTTATATGTATAATGCGTAACACATAGAAGGGATGGCTGATGGGGCCGTAAAGTTCTGGAATGGAGACCATGAACTGAAAAGCGCAGCGTCTGTCCACCATCAAGGTGGACAGATGCCGTAAAGATTGCAGGTAGGATTGGATTGGTGCTGAGAGCAACAAGCCATGTTACTTAATAATAAGTAGATAGAAACAACCCACCATAAACATTTAAGTTATAGTGTTTGTTTCATCAAATACATGAAGTCACAAACTAATCAGCCACCCTGCTTAAATCTATATCTAAATAGGCAAAAACAAAACAGTTTAGTACCTTTTTACTCTGTTTGTCAACTGATTTTCTTTTTTCTTTGTTAAGAAGTTGTTGAAGAGCTTAGTGTTACCAATAAAAAAAATATTTATGTTGTTTTGCCTAGTATTATTATTATCAATAAATTCATTAATCAGGGTTGAATTTCGACATTTGGGCGACAACTAGTTATAGTCTAAGAGCTGGCTACCAAAATCAGAAATGATAAGGTGCAATGACAATTTTTAGCTAATAACACTCCTTACTAGATGACAAACCCATAGCACTTACTGCCAGAAGTCTCTCCCGGGGCTGGAAGCGTGGGCTGGCGGTCAAACACGTAAATTTTTTATCAAAATAAAATCACTGAGTGCAGCGCTGAAAATTTTTATAGTTATAGTTTTTAACTGTAGCAATCGCATAAAATGATTGCCAGAAGTCTAGGTCGGGGCTTAACCGTTGCCAGAAGTCCATAAAGTTGTAAAAAAAAATTCAAATTTTAATTACAAGGTGCAGTTCTGGCAATTTCGTTTTCACATTATTAATTACCTAAAAAATCTGGATAACAATTGCCAGAAGGCGGAATGGTGGCTAAGTATGTGAAAAATCAAGATATCGCCATAAAATTGGTAAACCGGAAAGCATTTTTTGAAGTGAAAACTTCTTTAGCGCCGTTGTTCACTTTTTGGGGTGGGTAGAAAATGTTAAACTCGCGTCAGGGCACGTGACCTTATCGAAAATTCGTAAGACGGAGCCGAGATTCTTATATTTAAAAAAATATAACATTCGAAATTCAAACATTTATGAGCAGCAGTTATTAGCTAAAAATTGTCACTGCACCTTATCATTTCTGATTTTGGTAGCCAGCTCTCCGTCTATTAACATTAGAGATCATTCTTTGGGTCTAAGAACCAATTTCTTGATCACAGGCAAAAGTTGTCATCATTTGTAAAATATACCAGATTCTTTTTTCAGTACATGAAATTTTACGTCACTTCTTTTCTCAATATAGATTTCCAAGATCCAAGCCAAGAAACCAGTCAAGATACTGTGAAGAGATACGAGAAAGTTGCTGTTGGAGGCACATTTGATCGGTTGCACAATGGTCACAAGATACTCCTGTCGCAAGCAGCTCTACGATCTACCAGACATGTCACGGTGGGAGTCACTGATGTTAATATGATACAGTGTAAGGAACAACATTTTAGAGCATAAACATAACTGCCTATAAAATATTTATGATAGAATTAACAAAAACAAGGCGAACTTAATTCATTATAATTGATTGCACAGACGAAACAATAGTTAAAGTGGTCGCGTCGCCTCTACGATACGCCGAGTGTTGGATGTTCGATTCCTACACGGGACAAACATTTTTGTAATCGACAAATAGTTTTCCCGAGTCTGTGTATTTTTTGCATTGTTTGAAATAAAAAACTCCGCGACAAAGGAATCATTCCTAGAGAGGTGTGTCTTTAAAAAAAATTAAGTTCTTTTTTTTTCTGTGGTTGGGGGCAAACGAGCAGACGGGTCACCTGATCGTGACTACCGCCGCCCATGGGAACCTGCAGGTCGAGAGTCACAAGTGCATTGCCGGCCTTTAAGGTGGGAGTAGGGGAAGGGAAGAAATTGGGAGAGGGAGGGAAGTGGGAAAGAGGGGGAGAGGGAACGGTTAGGGCCTCCGGTAACCTCACTCACTCGGCGAAACACAACGAACATTGCGTTACTGCCGGTTATCTGTGAGGCCGTGGTATCACTCCGGTCGAGCCGGCCCATACGTGACGAACTTGCCGAAATATGGCTCTCCTACTAGTTCATTCATTAGAATTAGGTTCGCCTATTTCATTGTTTAGCTAAACAGTGAGACTGAATGCAATACTTTTCTGCGCAGTTGTTTGATAGATGTAAGATCTATTGCTTCTTACATAGCCTTTCCATGTTGTGCGTATTGAAATACACGAATCCATATTAAAATTTTTGACTACTTAGTATGTAGCAAAATTGTCATAAAAGTGAAGTGACGTAACAGTGCATTAACCTAATCTAAGCTTGTAATTCATTATTGTATACTTGTTGCTATTTGCTATACAGATACATGTTAATTCTTATACTACCTTTAAACCACGTCATCTAATGCTAATTACACATTTTAAACAAGGTGTAAAAACAGCGTACCGGAAACCGAAATAGTGGATTAAGATCAGTGCTTAGGTTTATTGCCAAAAAATTCCATATTTTTTTAGAATTCTACATTTTCGTGGTTAAAAATCCAGTATAATGACAAACAGATCATTTTACTAGCCAACTACTACATTGCGTAGCGCGAATAATATTAAACATTATAAATTCGTTATCTCGCATTTTTATGATGAAATTTTGCATTATGATAAGTATGAGAACGTCAGACGTTTATATAAGTTCTTTGTGACGCGTTCTTGATGGAGAGATATAAAAAAATATCTGTTTATTTGTTCGAAGATCATTATTTTTGAGTAGGAAACTTTTTAATTTATGCTTGTTTACAGCTAAAAAGCTATGGGAGTTAATAGAGCCTGTGGAAACAAGAATAAATGTAGTATTGAATTTCCTGAAAGATATCAACCCAGATCTTGAATACAATGTGTTCCCGTTACAAGATCTTTATGGACCTACTAAGGACGATCCTAAGTATGAGGTACAATTTACCAGAATTTTTCGAACCGTATATCTATACTAATATTATAAAGCTGAAGAGTTTGTTTGTTTGTTTGATTGAACGCGCTAATCTCAGGAACTACTGGTTCGAATTGAAAAATTATTTTAGTGTTGACAACTTGACACTTGTGCCGTGTTCATCCTATGTGTCATCCAGTAAAAAAGCTGTGCTGTTTTTTGTTCTCCGAATGTCAATCACAGTCTTCTGTAAGATGGAAGTACTAAGCCAGTCAGTCAAGTCCATTTCAGCCAGTAAGGTGTTGTGTCCTACTTCTTTTAAACACGAAGATTAAAAATTATCTTGTCCAGTTCGCTATAACAATTGTGATAATTATGTAACTAGAAATATACAATCAATGGCACATGACCGGTAATTTACACTTACCTCAAAAGGCTGAGTTAAAGTAAGTGAATTTGTTTAGCATGAATCTTAGAGCAGTGTATAACTTCTCTACTTTGTATTTACTTATAATTAATTCTTTTAATCGTCCCTCTTATCTGTATTCACCTCCATGCTAACCCGTCTAGATAGTACATACCCCTCCTCACTTCTACTCGCTCCTTTGTCTTTAATATAAACAAATCACTTTGTCTTATGTAATGTAAACAGATGTTACAGTATTATTTATCAATTAATTTAAGAGTAGGTACATAAACACCAATGCAGGGGTACTTTCAGAACTGATAGATAGAACATTTTTTATTGTACACCACATTATAAATAGTAATAATCATAATGAAAAAAAAATACAAATTAATGATAGGCGGTAAGTTCTATGGAGAGTCTTATCGCTAAAGGTCTTCCAGACCTATGGGTGGGAACAACATACAAAAGGTGGCTGAACTGAAACTGAAAACGAAAGATATAGTATTGAAAGCGAATAATAATTACCACTTATACAAGAGTTACAAAGGGTATTCTTTCTTTCTTTCTTGATAGGGATTTATTGAGTTAATAACGATTTTATTGAATACAGCAAGAGAGTTGTAAACTAAGTGTTAGGCAGTGCTCTTTTACTTCTCCGCGCCTTTTTCCCAACTAAGTGGAGGTCGGCTATCGGCCGAACTTCAATATTTTACATGAAGCAACTGCCATCAGACTTCTACAACCCAAGTACTAGGCGATATTGACGTTCTGTAGTTAGATCAGGTTGTCCGACTTTTTTACCTGAGGCGGCTAGTGGCAGACTATCTAGAGGAGCGTACCGTCATGTACGAGGACCGAGATGGAGTTTTGAGTCGTCGGCCCATGTCGTGCGGTGTTCCGCAGGGGTCTGTCCTTGGACCACTCATGTGGAACGTGGGATACGACTGGGCCCTTCGAGGCGACTTCCCCCCCGGGCTCGGCGTAATCTGTTACGCCGATGACGCTTTGGTCACAGCCCGGGGGGTGAACTTTCAGGAGGCGGTGCGCCTCGCCACCAGAGGAGTCTCTTTGGTGGTCGGGCGCATTGAGGCGCTGGGCTTACAGGTGGCCCTGGATAAGACGGAGGCCCTTTTATTCCATGGGCCCCGTCGTGGTCCACCCTCTGGCCTATCATGGTCAACTCGGTTCTCGTACCGGTTCAGGCCCATATTAAATATCTGGGCCTGATCCTCGACGGTAGGTGGAGCTTCGACGAGCACTTTCGACAGCTTGCTCCGAAGCTGGTGGGCGCTGCGTCCGCCTTTGGGCGGCTATTGCTCAATTTGGGCGGACCCAGCGTCGCTACAAGACGGCTATATACGGGGGTTGTCCGGTCAATGGCACTGTACGGTGCACCGGTGTGGGCGGAGGCTCTGACCGCCCAGAATAGGGCGCGCCTCTGGCGCCCACAGAGGGTTATGGCGGTTAGAGCCATACGCGGCTATCGCACCGTATCGACGGAGGCGGCGTGCGCGTTGGCCGGGACTCCCCCGTGAAATTTGGAGGCGGAAGTGCTCGCCGAAGTTTATCGGCGAACGGCTGAGTTCCGGGCGGGCAGCGGCAGTCGGCCCCCGCCCGAAGAGGTGCGCAAATGGCGTGAGGCCGCTCGCCGAGCCACCATGGCTCGTTGGTCGTCCCGGCTGGAGGCTCCACGTGCTGGCTTTGCCGCCGTGGAGGCGCTCCAGCTCCATCATCGAGTGGGCAGGGCGGCAGCAAGGGACCCTTTCCTTCCGACTGACGCAGGTTCTTTCCGGGCACGCCTGCTTCGGAAAGTACCTGCACTCGGTCGCCAGGAGGGAATTGAGTCCCGCTTGTCACCACTGCGACTGCAGTGAGGACTCGGCTCAGCATACGCTGGTTGTTTGCTCTGCTTGGGCAACGCAGCGCCGGGCCCTCACTGCAGTCATCGGAGGGGATCTGTCGCTACCAGCCGTCATACGCTCCATGGCCGGTAGACCGCGTTACCGCGGTCGCGACCTTCTGTGAGGAAGTCATCTCACAGAAGGAGGCGGCGGAAAGGGTCCGGGAGGATGACCTCCACTCGGACTTAATTCGCCGCCGGCGAACCGGGCGGTGAAGGCGCGCTTACCAGCGCCTTATGCCGCCCTGAGTGTGGTTGCGGGTGTATGGGACGGGTTTTCTCCTCCACCCGCTATAGTGGCCCCCCGCGAGGAGGCGGCGTCCGCGTGTGCCTGGACGTCGCCTAATTGAGAGGTATTAAGGTTTTTACCCGGAGGTGGTGCCCGCGCTTTGGCGGGCAGGCGCTAGGGGGGGTCCGGATGTCTTAATAAAAGCTGTTCCCGGATCCCTCCTACCTAAGGCGCAGTACCGCACACCGTGTGGTTTTAGTCGGTTCGATTCCGACACACCGCCCCACCGAAAACCCCGGTGGGGTGACGACCCGAGGGGGTTTCCACACGCACAAAAAAAGAAAGAAAAGGGTTGTCGGACTTTTTAGGGACTACCCGTAACGAATGCTACAGATGTTCGTATGGCATCCGGGACCGAGGGCTTAACGTGCTCTCCGAGTAAAGAGTTAAGAATTGTCACCCATCCTAAGACTGACTTGGCTAGTATTACTTAACGTTGTAATGTGCTAACCTACTCGGTTACCACTTAGCCACGAGGTAGTTCTTTTACTAGTGCTTAATATTTGAACTCGTCTGATTTTCACGGGCAATGCATTCCACAAATGGACTGCAGTTACCCTAAAGGATTTATCAAAAAAAATCGTAGAATGTACAATAGAAAACGAACACGAGTGTTAGGTTGCACTATGAAGTTGTTATTACTTCATGATGATTTCAGTTAATCATTGTAAGTGAAGAAACGGCCAAAGGAGCCACGAAGATAAATGAAAAACGGGTGGAAGGTGGTATGGCGCCAATGGATATCCACGTGATTAGACTGGCGACAGACACCAGCCCTCAGAAGCACATTGAAGAGGAGGACAAAGTCAGCTCAAGCAATCACCGCATGAGGCTCCTTGGAACATTATTGAGGCCCCCTGTGGTGAAATATTTTTACTTATTATATGATTTTTTTTAATCTTTAAGCTACTTATTGTACTGATCAAGTTGTTTTCGATGCTTTTTCTAAATGTATGTATAAGATTATACTGTTTCTTGTTCTGTTCTCAAATTACAGTACCAATTATACATTTTTGATTGGTGTAAAACATACTTAAACAGCATTAGTAAAAATCCTGAATTCAATCATTCATATTATTTTTTGATTACAGCCGAACCCAAATATTCCAGACTGGCCTTACGTCATTGGGTTGGCAGGAGGAATAGCAAGTGGGAAGTCGAATGTTGCTCAAAAATTAAAGTGAGTCCAGTTCTCTCTCTTCTATCAATTTGACACGTGACACAAGAAACATTTTAAATATCTGTTAATTACACGAAGTCTAATTAAATTAAGTAAAAAAAAAACGTGTAAGAAACACCGTACCGAATACTGAAATAATGTATTCAAACCATCATTCTTAGTCGAAAATCATTGTAATTTTCTGCCGGAAAATTCATATTTTTTAAATTTTATTTTTTTTGTTAAAAGTTATATCACAATAAGTTGACAGAACAATTTACAGAAAAAAAATTAAAATATACCCCATACGGCCAAAAACTGCAATGTAATAAATTAAACAACATTTATGCAATCAGCTGCTTCGACGGCGCTAAACGATCAAGGTCATTCACCGTACCGCACAAAAAGAAAACTGCGTACATTGCGTAGCGTCAAATGAAACTAATGACTATAAATCCTTAATCTCGCATTTTTACCGTGCATACGATTTCATGAAATTTTGCATACATGTTGCCACCTTTCATCCATAGGAATGGAAAAATTACTTTTACTCGAACGAAATCACGGTCAAAAGCCAGTGTCCAATAAAATTTAAAAAAAAAATCATTGAAGAAAATTGATTCCATAATTAAAATTCGAAATCAGAATCTTCACTTAGTGATGAAAAAGTTGGAGGTATATAAAGAGTATAAAATGATTTCATCATTAATAAAGTTGCTTAGTAAGTTCATTACGCTGGATACATTTAATTTAATAAAACGACTAGGGAAATTTACCACCTGAATCTTGAAATAACTATACAGATGACATGAAATAAGAAAACACTGGTGCATTTTTATATGTATACTAATATTGTAGTCGATAAAGTCTTAATCTACTAAACCGATTTTCATAATTCCACCATTACACAGGTACTTTTTCCAGGAGTAACATACGTTATATTTTATTTCAGTAGTAATGTATACTGGTATAGGGGAAGGACCTAAAATAGTTCCTATTTTTTACCTTCATTCCACCATTCTCCATATTCAATTATTGTACATAGTCGTGCATTAACATATTGTACTCATTTCTTACAACAGAGATAAGGGTGCTGCTGTCGTCGATTGCGATTTGATCGCCCACGAGTTGTACAAGCCAGGCTTGCCGCTCAATGGGACGTTAGCGGAAAACTTCGGTCAAGACATTCTCACGAAATCCGGCGAAATTGACAGAAAAAGACTGGGGCAGATCGTTTTTAGCGATAAGGTTTGTCAAACTATTTTCTGTAAAGAACATGGTTTTTTTTTGTGTGAATTATCCTACATCCGCAATGCTGTGACTATTAAGAATCAACAGATGTGATCCACGAAAAAAACTGCATGATATTTAGTTAATACCAAGAAAAAAATTTAACCGTCTGATTATTAAAAACAAACGAAAGGTAGAATAATGAGAATAGGTGTTATTTTTACTTTTACCTATCTACTTACAATTATCATTGTGACAAATATAGTCGCAGTCGTAGTTAGTTCGACACATACACAATTACAATAGGTAATTCCATTTTGGACATTTATTGTCGTGTGAACAAGACTAAACCTTATTATCGAGGCGAGAGGGCTCTTTTTGATTTAAGTATCTTAAAATAATGACTGAATGAATAGTGTCACTAAAATTGTTCTTTATTTTGCGGTAAATATTAAAATATATATTTTTTTTATTTCTTTGGTTTCAATTTAGAATCAACTGGATAAACTAAACAGCCTAGTTTGGCCGGAGGTAATCGCAGAGACACAGCGACGAATCCAACTTTTGGGTAAAGAAGGACACCGGGTCGTGGTAATGGAGGCTGCCGTCATGATACGTGCCAAGTGGTACCAATACTGCCACCAGCTGTGGTCCGTCTTCATACCGAGGGACGAGGTAAGGCATTTTAGATATTATTTTATATTTCTTTAAATGAATTATTTAGGCTTCAAGATTGTTTGCTTACATACGTATGAACAAAAATAAGCGGTTAGAGACCTATACTTTTAAATCATTATTAAAAAGCGCCATCTATTGACAATCTGTTTAACTAACATACATGATAACTGTTGTTTACGTTCTTTACGTATATATCATCATATTTCCAGGCAATAAGGAGAATACAGGAACGTAACAAGCTGTCTGAGGAAGAGGCTCGACAAAGAGTGGACGCTCAGCCGTCGAACTTGGAGCAGATTGCCGTCGCCAACGTCGTGTTCAGTCCGTACTGGAGCTATGAGTATACGCAGAAACAGATTGACCGCGCCTGGGAACAGTTACAAGAATACCTGGCCACAAGGGGCTGAGCAGGCAACACTGATGTACAAGTCTTGTCTAAAAGTTATGTAAGGTGCGATCCATTGACAAAAAGAGACGATTTTACTTGATGCAAAGCAATTATCTAAGTATCATTTGCATTAGATTAAAAACTTCTGTGAGAGATATTTATTAAAAATATTCGGTTTTACTCACGTGTCGATTACAGTATGGCACCTGACACCGACACGACAGGTCGCTTCGCCCATTGATATTTGCCCCTGTCGGGCTCAAAACACACACGTGATTAAAATCGTGATTCTGTAATATGTATACTCCATTGTTTCAAATTATTTTTATTGTTGTGTGCGGTGAGATATTATGGTTGATTATATTACCAATGTGTACCTAACTCTTCGATATTACACGCTTGGTACAATCTTATAAAAGCATCTAACTTCATTCCATTCGCATAGTTTTAGACAATTGCATCTGGGAATTAAATATCTTGATTTATTTAGCAGAGAATGAGTCGGCTGTGATTACTTAAATAATGATTAAAAATATACGGTTAGGTACACACACACATCATGTATTTTGAGACAAGACTGCGTCGCTCGTCTTGTCTAGCCGGACAGCGACGGGCTAACACGAAGACTCTTCGTTTCTTAGTAAAAACGGTTAGATCGGTAAAAAGTCGGACTTGCACGACACATGTAAAACCGTAATTTTTTTGGTAGTTAAGAATAACACTATTATTATTCTGATGCCTATAACAAAATATCTCAGTTTCGCGTAAACAGGGTGTAAGAAACACCGTACCGAATATTGAAATAGACCATAATTCTGAGTCGAAATTTATTGGAATTTTCTGCCGGAAAATTCATAATTTTATTTTTTGGTTAAAAGTGAAATCACAATGAGTAACCAGAACATTTAACCGAAAAAAAAATAATATATTTATTTTATACGGCCAAAAACTGCAATGTAATTAATTAAACAGCAATTATGCAATCAGCTGCTTCGACGGCGCCGTACGTTTACGGTCATTCACCGTACCGCACGAAAATAATTCCGCGTACATTGCGTAGCGCCGAATGAAACTAATGACTATAAATCCTTAATCTCACATTTTTATGACGAACTGACTTTTGTATTGTGATAAGTATAAACAGAAAGAGCTTTTTGTAAGTTTTTCGCGTAGCTCAACCCTACACGCTTAATCGCATCAAATTAACGTAATCGTTTGTTTGTAATCAAACCACTTGTAATTTAATTAACAAGGGATATAATTAATAAGGGAAATTAACGCGAACACGTATTTAAAAGTTAGCAAACCACTTGTATTTATAACCTATGCTGTTTATGCGTGTTGTAATACTATTTTCATCCTAATATAAACTTGTTATACATACACTGTTCACACCATTCTCTCTCTCTCTTTCTCTCCCTCTCAAGTGCCGTTGAAGAATCAATATTTAAAGAAAATAAACCTACAAGTCTTGTAATTTTTTAACTATCTATGGTAGAGGTGTAGTCGAAAAAAAAAATGTCAGGTGTCAAATTTATTTAGGTTATCGTTCTTTTCCTAATTATTAATGTTGTCTAACTACGGTAGCACCACCTAAATAGTCACACTTTTGACGCACACTCGTATACAGAGATACCTATCGCTCCCTACTCTACCCTCGTACACGACGTACGTAACACGTATAGAAATCTTGAAAGAGAATATAATATTAAATTGATTGTTCTTCACTTCTTGCTACCTTTGCCTTTGCTAAGCTTACATGTTTGTCAGTGGATCGCTGCCTTAACGCATACTCAAAAGCCATATATAATTAAGATGAATAATTTGGTTAATGCAGTGTAAGTTATTTATCAAAGAGTAATGTACTTACAGCACAATTATTCGTGGAAGTAGTATAAGTGAAAGTCATGACAATAAAGTGTCTATTATATAAATAGGTTCCTATTTGTATCCATGTTTGACTACAAAAGTAAGAGTGTATGAAGGTGGCAATACAAAGCTTGTGCTGTGAACATATAAATTAAATGAACAAGGTCAACTCTCAGTTGATCTGTGAACTCAAGGTATCAGATATCCCGTTCGGAAGACGCACTTTAAAACAGAGTTTATAAATATAATTTCCTGGTACGTTTTGCTAAGCACCTTTATGACGTCATCTATTACGTAAAAAATTGTAAAGGATTAATAGGAGGACGAAAAGTTGCTCACTTTTCGTATAAAACGGTCATGTATTTCTTTCTTTTTATTACAAAGTCGTATTTTCAATTTTAGTGTATACGATATAATGACTCACTTGTCTGGATAACAGGGTATTAATTCAATAAAGCTTGGTTTCCGAAGGAGAACGAATTTTAGAAAAAAATGAGTTATAAGTTCAATTGAACTTATTATCTTTATCGCACTAAAACATAATACTTCATAAGCAATCAAATATGAGTCGACCGGTATCAAGATTATTATACTCCACTTAAGGTAAGTGAATTTGATTAATTTTCATACCAATCTACTAAATAATAAAGGCATATAAAGCACCCACGTTTTTTGACAAATTCGAAACATTGGATACGATGTTGAGGCTATACGTAAATAGGCTAAGATTCACGATAATTTCATAGTCAACTTAATTTTTTTTAATTAAAAAAATGTAATAAAATTCAGAACTGGGAGATGCTGAGCTCCGATCAAAACTGACTCTTGATCTTTTCCATTTAATGCTCATAAAAATAAGCGTGATAATATAATGGTTATTTATAGATAATGTAATATGAAAATAAAATGTTTAGCGGTTTCAAGTAGGTACTTATACATATTATAAAGTTTTTAGTTGTACGAAACCCACATTGAAGGGATGAATAACTGTAATCGCATTTTTTATAGCTGGGCTGTAAATTAAATTAAATATTATTTATATGTTATTTTATATTTTTATTTATATATTTTAAGGACTATTACTTGTTTCAGTTTATCGTATTATTTATAAATCTATAATGTATCAATCATGAACTACACTCCCACCACACCAATAAAGCAATAAATTACTAATATGTAGTTGAAATACTAGTATATTAGATTGGCAGCAATTTTGTTGAACTAAGTTCAATTCATTTAACCGAGAAGTCCCTTGAAATCCTACCTAGGATTGTATGGGCGTACGTACCACTAGACTTAATCTCATATGACTGTCTTCTATGTAATCAGATATAACTAATAACATAATTCTGTACGCCTACCACAATAAACTAATGTCCCATTTTGGAAATTACACTGATTATCTTATGGTATGGACATATATTTATAAATAAAAGGTAAGTGTTATGATCCCTTATTGATTATGTTATTACGAATGAACATTCGATCAGGCATATGTGTGGAGAAGGACCTCGAACGAAAACTGGTCTTAAGATATAAGTACAATATGAAATTGTTAAGCCTAATGATTGTTATAATTTACTCCTATAGTGTAAAAGGGCAACAACAATTACTGAACAGCGGTGGATCGAATTTTGAAACTCTACGGATTAATATGATCGTAAGTATAAATAACATTTCATGAGTTTTTTTTAAATAATTAATACGATAAATTATAAATTTGTCTTATTAAGAGAATAGACTAAAATTATTTACACAAACATAAACTCACAATAACTAGATAAAAAATTATACAGCCTATTTACATGTAATTGCATCCAATGTTGCTTAGCCTCCCGGGAACACTACCAGTCGGTGATGATGCCGAGGATGATTGAATGGGCTGTGAATTTGTAAATCCCTCATATAAGTATACATGATGTTACAGAAAGTTGTGGTCACATTTTATGGTCGTCTAGTAGACCCCGAATGAGTTTCTATGGTCTGTCCGTCAGTCAGCGGGCTTTAACTGATCAACCGTAACAGGTAGACAATTTCATTTTTACAAAATATAAATTTTTTAAAAAATATAATTTTTTTCGCAGATTTTGCTCGACTAATAATCGCTGTAACTAACTATTGAACTGTAATAGGTAGACACGTGAAATTCAAATAGTGGGTAATACTGTAGCTGCTATAGCAACAAATAAAAAAAGATAAAAAAATAAAGTAGGGATAACAATTAAAGGGAGTTCCCATGCAATAAATTTTTGTTGTAGCTCGATCTTAATAATAGCAGTAATATATACTTGACATTTTCACTAACATCCAATTTGACCAGACCTTGCTGTAACACCTGTATGTACAGGGTGTTACAGAAAGGTGTGGTCAAATTTTAGGAGCTGTTATGTATAGCCGACAAATAGTTAATTAAACTTGAAAAACAATGGGTTTTGAACTATGTTTTTAATAATTTTTTTTTCAGAAAATGCTTTTACTAATGTAGGTGCACATTTCTAAACAATACATTTTGCGTTTTTATGTCAATTTGACATTCCATCAACATCCTTGGTTATAAATACCTATAGTTTTATTACTGTCAGCGCTCTTACATATGAAATATTGGCTTTATTGGTCTATTTTTAAGTTTAATTTTTCAGTTTCAAAATAAGATTTCTGCATTAAAAACAAGAATTTTCATAAAATTGTTAGCGCTTATGAAAAACGTAACGTACACGACCTTAAAATATGACCATACCTTTCTGTAACACCCTGGCTAATAGATATATAATTAGGTCTTTCTTTACATATGAAATTGGCGTTTTATATGGAAAAAGTAAAACGAAACATTTTTATGAAGTTATATAAGTATTAAATTAATCATAGTAAGTGTCATTGTTATCTATGCACTTTGGCCATTTTGTTGGAAGTTCATTAATTCCTCTGCTAAAAAAATTGTGAGAGCGAGAATCAATGAAATCTTTGAAGGCGATTTGGACTGCTTCATCGGAATTGAATTTTTTCTTAGCAAGAAATTGTCCAAATTCCGTAACTATAAACACCGATTTTCTTTTAATGCAAATCTTAGCGAACAAATAGAGAGGTGGGTACATCTGGCATCCCAAACTCAACACGACGGGGATGCTGCACGACATATTTGATTTCTACATAAGTATGTAATATGAGCCGGTTACCTTCTCTAGAAACTGGAACTAAACCTCAATTAGATTCATATGAAATTATTTTGCAAACATAATAGTTCCTCGATATACTAGTAGACGCAAAACTACGGATGTACCTACTTCTAAATCAATAAAATACCTTAATAGTTCTAGCCTTCATTTGTACCATTACTTAATTCTATAATAACGAAGTAATACCTTCTGCTTTTTTGTTTCAGGTCGATATAGTTACACTGAACCTCAGAAATAATGGTTGGTCTACTATAGTTTGTTTTGGAAACTTTCCTGATGAACTTTATATTAATTTACAGAATACATCTTATCCCTTCGCATTATCCAATCTAGAACGTGAGGACGAATACTTCGAAGACGTTGTTCCATATTATGCAAATACTATTGTAATAAATCTCTTAGAGATTAGGGCGTACGAAAACACATTATTGAAGCTCAAGGATTGTCCATATTGGCATCCTCATTCCAATATAATTATTTATTATCATGAAAAAGCTCAAGACATTCTAGCCAAGATATATTTTAGTATGTGGTATTACAAAGCCGTAAACGTCATAATCGTTCAATATAACGATCTTGAAGAAGTGTTACTTGTATCTAACTATACCCCATACATAAGTGACGATTACAAGCTAGAACATCTTTACGGCTGCTGGACTACTAGGAAAATTGGAATACCTGTGTCAGGATTTGATGAAGGGTTCACTTGTGAACAAAAATGTCATAATGTATCTATAAACTCAAAACTGAGGGCTAATAATCTTGGTACTTGTATTGGTTTTAGCACAATCACAGTCCCATATAAAGCCACCAACATTCTAACCACCTTGAATTTTTTTGAAGAAAAAGGCAAAAATCTTAACAACTTCAAGTTCAGAGTTCTCGGTGCTGAAATCGAACCATTTCTTCTTATAACAGACCAGGGTAATGGTAGTTACACATTAGGAGCCAGAGACGGTGTCATATGGAATTCAGTGTCAAAACTCATGAATTTCAGTCTTGATCTAACACCTAGCGTTAATGAAATAAAGAAGACCTTTGACTTTGAAACACATATCAATCATTTATTTAACTTTGCTTTTAGAAAAGCGGACTTTTATGTAAACCCTATTTACTTATTTGACACCGTTGTAGTAGAAGTTGATTACACTTTCCCTTACAAAGAAAGTGGAGCGTGCATTATATCACATAGAGCAGGATTTGAAACGACACTTTTTGATGCAGACACATTTGATCTTAATCTAAGTATTATTTCTCAATCAGTACTCTGTTTTTTGGGAGTTTGGGCTATATTTGCTATTTACCAAGTAGTCGAAAAAGGCCATTTTACTTACGACCAATTAGGAAAAGACTTTTTAAACGCTTCCAGAAATGTGTTATTGATAACACTGTGCAATCCACCCAAACGACGCACTTTTCGCATTTTCTTAACAATATCTATTTGGAGCTATTTTGTATTAAATTTTGCAAGTCAGGTATCAATAATATCTTTTTTGACAGCGGCTAAACGAGGCAAAGAAGTTGAAACTTTTGAAGATATGATTGAAAAGGGATATTATATATACGGCATATCGTCTCCAGATCTCATCCTTCCTGATACTGAAGAAAGATTCCGTGTTATTAATTCTAGGTTGGTTCCAGCTCAAAGTGTCTTTCAATGTGTCAGGGATTTGAATTTAGACAGTCGTCGTTTTTGTCTAATAGACTGTTCCGTAGGACATTATTTGGAAAGAAATCGCTTAAATGAAGATGGTGAGCAATATTTGCATATTGCTCAAGATAGAATTCACAGTCATTATTTGACTATGGTACTTCCGAAACATTCAGCTCTAACAGAACAGTTTAATAAATACATGATTAGTTTTTACGAAGCTGGACTTATAAAAAAATGGGAACAATACCGATATACCGCTATAAAAGAAGAACCACCGACAAAACCGTTGAGAATGGATGATTTAAAAATTTTATTCAATATTTTTTGTTTGTCGCTCGGATTTCTGCTTCTTATATTTTTGTTAGAATTGATTACATTTTATGGCAAGAGAGTTTTTAAGAACTTTACGGAAAGGAATAGAAATCGGCGTATTTAACTGTCATACCTAGAAAGTCAGGTACCTAACTGACTTTTTATTAACTTATTACCTTCTAAAAATACTAGCACAAAGCGAATGCGTCTTTTACTTGTGTGTTCAGTAGGTAGGTACAGCATTTAGGGAATACACGGTACTACTCAGATTAACGCAATTTAAAGCTTAAATTAATTAATGAGAAATAATATGTTATATAATTTCTCATAATATAATAATAATAATATATACATATGTTGTAAAATATTCTAGAACTTAAGTTAACCTTTGTGAAAGAAAATAAATAAAATATTATTATTATTATTCTCTTTATTAACATCTATAAAACATATAAATTACATTTTTAAATACATTATTATAAAAAAAAAATATATTTAAAAATATAAAAAACAGTGTCCCACCGGTATCGAGTACAGGGACCAAGCTACCAGTGGTTAGGGTTCCAGAGATAGAAACCTCCTCACAATACGTGCCGTGTCAAGAATGACTGCCTTCTGCATTAGGCCCTTAATCCAGCTGCCTAACGTGAGCCTCTGAAGGTGTTGATCGAGGCTCTTTGCAATCAACCCATGGGCTGATATGACTATCGGCACAATGATTGCCGAATCCACATCCCACATGTCGACCACCTCATGGGCCAAATCCAAATACTTCATTTGTTTTTCTTTTTCAGCCCTTAAGAGATTGTCGTCATGGGGAATGGTGATATCTACAATCATTGCTCGGCGCTCTAATCGGTCTATTACCACTATATCAGGTTTATTGGCAACAATAGTCCTGTCAGTGATAATAGACCGATCCCAGTACACTGTTACACGACCATTTTCAAGAACTGGGTCGGGCATATATCTGTAGTACGGTAATTCCATAGTCACAAGGTTATATTTAAGAGCAAGTTGCTGATGGACTATCCTGGCCACTTGGTTATGTCTGTGCAAGTACTCGCCGTTGGCAAGACGAGAACAACCGGAAATTATATGCCTGAGGCTTTCTCCGGGACCATGACATGCCCGACAAATGTCAATCGTGCCATCCTTCAGGATATGTTTCCGATAGTTGTTCGTCATAACAACTTCATCAGTAATTGCACAGATAAAACCTTCAGTTTCTCCAAAGAGGTCACCGAAACGTAGCCAGGACACAGATGATAATAGATCTACTTCGGGCCCATTTAAGGCCCGATAAAAACGTCCATGCAGCTCTTTGCTCTTCCATACTTCCTTGCGATCTGTAATATTGAGTACTGCAGGTTTGCGCCAGTTCTCTCTACCTAAAGCAAGCGGGGTGAGTCCGTTGTCAACTGCCACAACATCCCGATGCACCTCCACGTTAACAGAGAGGAAATAATCTCTGAGATTGCATACCTCGCGGTTATGTAGTGTCTTGGCATTTAAAAAACCACGACCCCCACATTTCCGCGGGATATACAATCTCATTACCGATGAACGTGGATGGTGCATTCGGTACGCGGTTAGCAATGTACGGACTCTTCTATCCAGGGCATCAAGTTCCGTCTGAGTCCATCTAAGTATGCCAAAGGAGTAGGTTAGGACTGGTATGACCCAATCATTATAGGCCCGCACCTTATTACCGCCTGACAAAAGACTTTTTAATACTTTTTTCAGGCGGCCAAAGAAGCGTTCCTGTAACGATTGCTTCATAGTCAATTCCTTTAAATCTAACGCCTGTGACATTCCTAGATACTTGTAAGTTTCGTTCGCGGAAAGACGTCTAAGGTGTGCAGAATCTGAGAGTTCCATGCCTTCAGATTCCACAATCTTGCCTCTTTTTACATGCATGACTGCACATTTATCCACACCAAATTCCATCCTGATACATTTACTAAAGTTTTCAGTTACCTCTTGTAATTTTATCAGTTGGAAATTGCTGCAGGCAAAGAGTTTCAAATCATCCATGAAAAGGAGGTGGGATATAACCTGACCTCCTCTCCGCAAACGATAGCCTAGTCCTGAACCCTCCAACATAGTGCTGAGAGGATTCAAAGCCAGGCAGAACCACAAGGGACTCAAACTGTCACCCTGAAATATACCCCGCTTGATCTTTATATACTCGCCGTCACCCTGAGATTGTCGACATCCTGGATAGCAAAGAACTGTTCTCCATTGCTGCATACATGCCTCCAAGAAAGTGCATAGAGTTGTATCAATCTTATACAACTCCATCACCTTCAGGAGCCACGTATGCGGCACAGAGTCATAGGCTTTCTTATAATCTATCCAACATGTGGCCAGATCTTTTCGGTTACGACAAACTTGTTGGTTAATGGTCGTGTCAATAATAAGGAGCTCTTTAGTGCCACGTGCCCCACTTCTACATCCATTCTGAGAGTAAGACATAACAGAGTTATTGGTAACATGAGATGCTATCTTCACTCTCAGAATGGACGTCAGTAATTTATATACTGTTGGTAGACAGGTGATGGGTCTGTAGTTTTTGGGATCCGTGGCACAACCAGATTTATAAAGCAGGTGAGTCACGCCTGTGGTCATAAAAGTTGGAAGCGAACCCGATTCCAAGCATGATTGAAATTGAGATGCCAAACAAACATGTGAGCTACGGAGCCACTTTAACCAAAAGTTATGCAGTCCGTCCGGTCCCGCTGATTTCCAATTCGGCAACGAACGAACTGCATAAGCTATATCGATGTTTGAAATCAATACTGGCTCCATTCTATTAATTGACTCACATGATCGTTCGACATCTCGCATCCATTCACCCTCAGTGTGAGCGACAGGCATCGACCAGATGTTACGCCAAAATGAATTCGTGATTTCAGTATCTGGTAAATGAATGTCACTCACTAGATCAGGCTGCTCCCACCTTCTATAAACCCACCTCTCATCCCTTTGGAATGTGCGATTCTGAGTATATCGGTCCACCCTTTTTTTGTACCTTCGTATGCGATTTGCCCATGCATAAACCTTCTGTTTCAGAAAGTCAATGCGCTCTGTGACTCGCGCTGTATAATCACAGGAACTGATACCAGTTCCCGAAAAAGCCCGATTCACAAAACGCATTACTCTCGGGCGTGTGTTACCCGATCTGAAACAGATAAGCTTGCCAATGAGTACCCTCGACTCAGCGATACGACGCTCAATCCTGCATTGCCACGCCGGAACAACAAGTTTGGACCGAGTAGCGGTGTCATTTCCTGGGAATTTAACACCAGCTACTCGGCATGCTGCAACAGCTGCACAATACAAAATTGAGTGTGTATCGCTGATATCTATGCTTTTTTCAAAATAAACAGTTAACATCGAATCAAGGGTACACACTAGCGCTTTGTTTCGTTTATGCATTGGCAAACGCGGTAAACGTGGTCTACTTTCAAAACTCATGGACCGATATTCCAGAATAGCGCCTTCCAAAGTATTCCTTATTATATCAGAGTACTGAGTACTTACAGATGAAGCATCATTTTCCTCCCCTCCTTCAGCAGGATTAGGTTGCAACAACAAAGAGTCTGCATTTGTCACAATTTGTGAAGGAGGAGAAGTAGTAAGGCTAACCTGCAAGTCCGAGCGTAGCCTTTCAAGTACGGAGTTATCCAGCAAATTACATCGCTGAATGGCCCGCACTTGATCCGATAGTCTTTGCACCGAAACGTTAACAGCTGGCTCAAGTTCCTGAAACAGAGGCATCATACGATCACGATACGCAGTGAGGTTAGTTCCCCCCTCTGTAGCCACAAAATATGCTCGCATGACGTTCTCATTCATTGAACTCGTCCATTTCATGCGACGCACATTACCACCGGTAGCGGGGTCCCTACTCGAAGCCGATGGGCCTCGGGGTCCCAAGCAGGACGGTGGCCGGCCTCCCCCCGGTCGACGTACAGGTGTTGGCGACGTCGGCGGGGAGAAAAACTCGTCGCTCGAAGTCCCCGAGCTCGACGCCTCTGCAATGGCCGGACCTATTAATGTGGATTCCGGGGGCTGCGAGGCGGAGCTGAGCGATGAGTCCGGGGATGGTAAGAGTGCTTTACTTCTGGCCCTTGTTAGCATTGTCTTTGTCTTCGGTTATTTTATTAATTTGTAAATTATTTTGACATGACATGACATTAAATGTCATGTCTTAGTATATATAACTTTTTATGGTCAATTATATGATTTCTGCCGTGTTTTCATTTTAAATTTGTATCGAGTAATCATTTTTGTGTATAAATTTATAAAATGTGTTGTTTTATTGTTAAATTATGATTAAAAATATAAATATTACATATACTGTTGGTGAGACAAGACTGCTTCTTAGTGTTGCCAGTATTAAGATATTATATTATTAATATTAAACAAAGGTACATTAAAAGTAATCTACCTGCATTAACAAGTATGATCTGAAGGGGAGTATCTACAGCATTGAGAGATTTTTTTATGCTATTCGTTAAAAGTGTAATATTGTAGAAATTAGTGACTGATTCCCTAGTCGTGGGCAGCTTTTGGTTAACGCATAAAATAAAATGAAAACTCATAAAAATTCTCATATATATGGAATTCGACACTGGTGATGCTTCGAGCGTGGGGCATACTGAAAGTTTCTGGTTTCTATCCACTCATAATTAAAAAAAACAATACAATTTTTTTCTACGGAATTCGAAATTAGTACTCTGGAAACTCTGGTACTCGAGACTGTTATTCGTATTTTCATTTGCCCTTTAGAAAATTGTGTGTCGCTATGACAATGAATTTAACTCATGATTTTCGCATAATGATTTTTTACGACTTTCGCTGTGGCTTATGTTAAGTACTTAAGTAAGTAAGTTAGAATGAGCCAAGTGCAGAACATCTTCAATATAAAAAAGGTCAGAACTTGAAATTATTAACATCATCATCATTTTTTTTTAGCCTTAACTGCAAAATACGTCATTTTTTTTTCATAAACCACTAAAACTGGTCGGTCCAGCTTAGAAAATTCAAAAAACCATTTAAGTTTATGAACCCGTTTAATTTTTAAAAAATATCTGTATTTTAACCGATTTTATAACGATATTTTGAGGCTTTTTTTATGTGACCTAAAAAAAGAAAAAAAATGATCGTTAATAATTTAAAAAGTTTAAAACCGATCTCGCTGAAATCTATAGTACTTTTTAAAATCATCACAAGCTACAATTTCAAAAAGTTTCAGACTTATACGTAAGTTCCTTTCAAAGTTATTAAATGTTGAAAAAAAAACGCTCATTTTTAATTTTGACCTCTCTTCTTATTTTTTCGTTAAATTATTAAATGAAAAAATGACGCCCCACTTGCCCAGACTGCGGATATCAAAATTCTTAATCGGCGCATATTTTTACTCTTTATCCAAAAATAAAATGCGTGGTAACCAAAAATTTAGGCATTTCACGGACCGGGCTATATTTGCCGGCTTCAAATTTAGAACTCTGATGACGCATCCGCCTTATAGCCCAGAGTTCGCACACCTTGCGATTGATTTTTGTTTTCTCAAATTAAAGACAAACACGAAATCATCGAGGAAGTGCCTAAGGAAGACTGGTCCAACTGCTTTTTACGAATAATGAGGACATATCCTTTGAAAAACAATAAATGTATCATAAGTCTATTTATTATGTGGTGCAATTTATCAGAATTCAGAAACTTTCAGCATGACGCAAGTACCAGATAAAGTACCGAGTATTGTTAAGGGAGCACACGGTCTTAAATGTCACGATTTTATTGAAACCAATCGTTTTGGTAGCATTTCAATAACGTATAATACCTGTACAGAGTATAAAGGTAAAAAAACACATTACTAAAAACTAATCATGTCACCGTTTTGCTCTGATTTTTTACTGAGAAATGTGTGTGACATGTATCTACTTAAAATGTTCTTCTGCAAATATGATGCGAAAACATTTATCTGCATTTTGGATGTATTGTTCTAAATATATTGTACTACGTAAGTTTAAGCTAATAGATTTTCCAAAACCATAGAGAAGAATATGAATATAATGATGTAACCAGTACATACTTACAAAAAATTGTCATGCAAAGTTAATTAATTAAGTTTAGGTACTTATTGTAAAAGTTTGACTCGTTAACTTCGGTGTGGGTGATAATAGATGAGTTTTATAACTGTCAACTGATGTAATGCTACATACCTGTACTCGCTATTTATTAGTACCTACATATTTCATTTAAATGGAACAATATTAAAAACCATTTGAGATAATAATATTATAAAGAGATTTTAAATTCTAAGATTTTTCCACTTTCACTAAGTACCTACTTAATATTAGATATCTAGTTGAATATGAACACGAACAGGCGTTTGTTAGTTTCTTTTCATGCACTAACAGAGCATCTGATTGAGGTATAATATAATAATAAGCCTTTTATTTCCTTAGTATACAATATTTACACAATTCAAACTATCATTAAAATAAATGCACAAACAATTGACATCTAGTAATGTATAGAAAATTTGATTATGTATAATTAAATTGACAGCAATTACAAAATTTGATTTATTTGACATTAGGAATTAATAGAGTTATATTATAAATAACATATAATAAAACTTTAGAAATATTTATTAGTTTTACGGAATATAATAACTAATTACACAATTGAATTATTTATTTATTAATTTAGCATAAAAAATTTGATATCCAGTTCCCTCTCTTTGGTAAGCCGGGTCCAACTGGCTCCGGCCACTTGCCTTATATCGTTACTCCAGGGTCGATAGAGCCGCCCTCGCGGACGTTTAGCTTCGTAGGGATGCCAATTGATTATTCTTTCACTCCACCTATTACCTGTCCTTCTTGCTATGTGTCATGCCCATCGCCATTTAAGCCTACATGCAAGCTGTATGGCATGTGTTACTTTTGTCATACTTCTGATATCCTTATTTCTTTTTCTATCTTTCAGTTTGAAACCTAACATACTTCTCTCAGCAGATCTTTGAAATACATTAATTTTTTGTACTAGTTCTTTAGTGAATTTCCAAGTTTGACATCCATACAGTAGTGTAGGCATTATGATAAGAGTCCATTGCTTTTTGTTTTAAATGTATTGGGATTTTTGATTTAAAAATATCTTTCATTGACCAATATTTACTCTAGGCTTTCTTTATTCAGCGTTCAACTTCTCGCGATGTATGGTCAGCAAATGACATATTTTGTCCTAAGTAAACATATTCATCTACATAATCTATGCTCAGTAATCCACTTTTAATTGATAATTTTTCACTATTCGTCATAGCAAAGGTTTTCTGTGTGTTCATTTGCAAGCCACACCTGCTTTCGTTATCTAGACTATTTAACATTTATTCTAAGTCCTTGTGATTATCAGAAATCAAAACAATGTCATCTGCGAATTGTAGATTACTGAGATATTCCCCATTTATGTTGATACCTAGATTTTACCAATTTACTGTCTGAAGATGTGTTCTAATAGAGCTGTAAATAGAGTGTGAGATATTGGATCCCTTTGTTTCACGCCTCGTTTTATATCAAATGACTCTCCAATACTTTCCAGCCTGAGCATGGCTCTGCTATTTTTATAGATTTATTTTATTCATTTCATTGGTATCTATTTCTATCAATAGAGACTATAAAAATATAGTTGACCCTGGCGACCTGCATTTTTCCTACCGGATGACGCAGGTACTCACCGGATACGGCTGCTTTAGGAAGTACCTGTGTCGCATCGGCCGGGAGCCAACGTAAACTGCACTTCATACTTTGATGGAGCGCAGCAACGTGCCGATCTCGCGGCGGCTATCGGTGTGGTTACTGGTTAGTCCCTTCTCGCTGGAGACCATGGTCATGTGTATGGTCCTGAGCGAGAGTGCATGGGATTCCGCCGCCTCGTTTTGCGAGGTAGTGATACATGTCAAAGAAGCGGCGGAGAGGGAACGGGAGAGAAGTAGTACTATTCCGTGCACTAGACGCCGGAGAGTACAAAACGATCTCCGGCCTTCGGCCTAAATTAGAAGGGGCAAGGTACAAAATAGTGGGGTCGCCTTCCTCAACAGGCAGTCAAGTCTATCGGGGTTTACAGAGATATCCGTTCTGGGGTACGCCTGAGGCCCCGGCCATAAGACCCCGTGACGGAACACTGTGTGGTTGTTTAATCGGTTCGAGTCCGATATACCACCTTACCGTTTGGCCCCGGTGAGGTGATGACCTGTGGGGGTTTCCAAACAAAAAAATGTATAAAAATATAGTGCCATTCAGCCCACCCTTTTTCTACAATATTATTAATGTTTTTGTTCTAAATATCCAAAATTATTCCGTTTGCCATTAAAGTGCGTTTTTTTATATCATGTGCTCTTGACTGTACCTACAATTCATACTTTTGCCATTCACCATGTATTAACTTGACCCCCCTCCCGCCCTTGGCCCGTTGGCTGACGACGCCCTTGGTCATAATATACATATCGACTATCGACGGGTCTGAGGCGAATTGACTCAAGCGCCATTTTGATAAGTTTACAGGAGAGCAATTTTAAGTAAAATATCAAAAATTTCTTTGCAGACAGTGATTTTTCTGTCTGCAAAGTATTACTTTCATTGCATTATAGCTGGGAGTCAATGAAACTATGTCTAAAGGGCGTTAAATTTAGGTAAATTTCATTAGTGTAAAAGTATTGTGTGGCGATTTAGATGTTGGTTAAGTCAAAACGTCCTATTTTCTGTTCAAGGTAAAGCGATTCAAGTACAAGGAAATTCAGGAACAGATCAAGGAAAATAGATTTTTACGCCAAAAAAGTCGTCAGATTTTCATGAAACCCGGACCAAAAGACGCAGAAAAAATCGCTGATTGCAACCATTTATATAACTCAATATATTGTCGTCCCATGTGGCGCTTGAATCAATTCGCCTCGCTATAATACCTACCTACCTACCTATAGGGAATGAAGAAAATTTACATTAAATTTGTATGGAATTTAAAGATTCACGACTTATTTTAACATACCTATCTAGTACCTAAAACTGCTTTCTGTCGTTATCGATGTAGTTGCGATACAGTATGTACATACTGCTATAAAGACTACAATTATAGTAAATAGGATACTTTTAGAACATTAAAAATATATATACATTTGAGGTGCTACCTCCTCGTTCGTATATTAGGCCTTCACTCGTAAAAAAGTAATTGCAACCAACAATTAATTATGACACTAATTAATTTACTAATGAGTCATCCATCATCTGTCAATTCTGTCATAAGTCTCATAAATAAAACCTAAAAACTGAAGGGATTTTCGTGCAATCAAAACAGTGTCAGCTAAAGCAACACTATTTCTAATTTCGGGAACAAACGAATTCGATTGCTAGACTGCAGTTTCATGCTGCTGAATGCTGATATACATTCTATATAGCAGGTTTTTTAAGTTGTGCAAAGATATGGCAACATTCAAGATATTGCTATAATCAAATTTGTCTTTCATTAAACACAATAACGAATAAAAACTTAATAACACGTTTGCTTATTTTCTTTAACGATTAGCTTTTGCTTTCACATATTAGTTTAAAGTTATAAAATTATATTTCTTCCATTGCAAGTTGGTTTTAGACAGCTTTCATAGACTCTTGACACTGGTAACAATTTCTTGTTGTTGAATTGTCTATGGGAGATTCATGGTGGAAAAATTAGTCAACAGTTTTGTAAATTAAATAGAAATTAACGTTAACGTCATGTAAACAGTACTTTAGATTAGTTTAATGGGAAATACGCACAATAGAAGCTCTGATCCCAGAAACCAAAAGCAATCTACGCATTCAAATTGCGACGACCAAGCGTTCACTAGTCAGGTAAGTGATGAAATGAAAACTTGCTAATGTCATTCTCAGCTGAACTCACATAACTAATATTTATGTAGTTACGCTCGAAGATCATCCTCCTTTATACTTCGGTTACTGTGTATTTTATTTCACATATGCTTTTGTGGAGTACTGTGTACATATGAATTTGTTATAACGTCCATTGTTTGTGTCAGTTCTTTGTTAAGCTTAGGCGCATAATTTATTTTTGTATATAGTTCAGTTTGTCGCATTTCGTGGGCAACCTGAGCGGGCGTTCTTTCGTCAGCGTGACGAGCAACCAGTCCGTGTACAGCGCATCGCGGCCTTGGTCTCGCGTTTCGAGGCGAAGGTTAGTATTGTAATCAATTCGCCAAAACAAACAGTTTTCATTACATTTGATAAAGAAAAGATGCCGCCAGTTTTTAAATACCGTTTTAGATTTGTTTGTGAAATTTCATAATTTATTTACATTTGTTTTGTTTTTAGTTGTTAATAAGGTTAAGTGTGATTATTTAAGGAATGAGGTAGAATAAAACTGGTGGTATTTTTACATTTTAAATATAGTGGTTGTTTCATCATCAGCAGCTTAAAGTTTTTGTGTCATGTAACATGTTTTAGATAAATGCTTAATTCTCTTAGAAAAAAGACATTATGATCAAAATTCCAAATAATATACTTAATGTCACGTTAGTTTTACAAAAGGTTCAATTATAATTTTGATAAAAAAAAATATTATTATATTTATTCAAAATATAAATGGAGTTTTTGGGGAAAATTCCAAAAGGGACCGATTTTGGTTTCGTGTCTTTTACTGATGACAGTGATCATTGCTTCATAAGAAAGAAAAAACAGGTTTTGCTTTAATCCAGAAGTAATCAATTTAAGGCTGTAGTTTTGAACTGTTTGTAAAATTACATTACAATTATTTAGTAGTATAACTCATTATTTTGCTCAAACAACATCTGTTTGAGCAAAATAATGATTGAAAGTTTGATAAAAAAAAAGTACACTAATCACAATAACTCTTATTGTGATTAATGTCCATGTTTATTAAAATCATAAATGATGTAGGTAGGTAGTAGGGTAGGTAGGGTAGGTATGTTCAATCTCATTACTTGATTGTATTTAAAGTTATAAAAATTTCATCTACTAAAATGTCTCCTCGCACTCAGAAAAGCTAATGGTGCAAGTGGTAACAATTCTAAAGTGACATATTATATTTGTTATATGATTTAATGTTGTTGAGATTATTATTAATTACAGCTATTAGCATGTTGTTTGAGTTGTCCTAATATTGTTTTTTTCTTTAATTTGATAGATAAATAATTGTAATAGTTAACAAAAACTATTAAAAAGCAATTGATGTCTTACTAATATGTTAAAGGAGAAAGTTTGTGAGGATGAATAGATAGATGTTCGTTGCTCTTTCATACAAAAACGGATGAATGAATCTGGACGAAATTTGGCACAGAGATAGATTATAGTCTGGAATAGTACACAGTTACTTTTGATCGGGGAGATTGCAGTTCTTGTGGGATAGATGTCACCAAAAGTTTCATGTGAACATAGTCACAGGCAAAGACGAATTTAAGATAAATTTGGTTATAATTTTATTCTTGGTTATACTTAAAACAATTTAAAATCATTTATTTTCTTAAGAAATGGAAACAATAAAAGCTATTAATTTGCCAACTGCTTATTTCCAGTAAAGCTTTTGTCTTGTAATTTGGAGTATTGTATAAACACAATATATGTATGTAATATATATTATAGTGATAAAAGATTAAATATTTTGCATATTTCTTATCTTAAAGTCTAAATCATACTAGATTAAAAAATTTTAGCTAGTTTTGGGTAATTAAAAATACCTCATAAGGTTCATTTCAAAGATATCTATTTGATTAAAAAATTACTAAAACTTTCGTTTTTATTTAAGTATCTGTTTAGTATCCAATAGATAACTTGTAAATTGTAGGCAGGATTGTTAAATGTAATAAAATAAAATAATAGTAATTTAAAAACATAATGATATTTAATTGAGTAATAAATATTCTGCTTGGCTAAGCTCATATTTTACTTTCAATTACATGTAGTATGTACATACTACTTGCAATAATAATCATTAATTGTAATGCTTTTATTATTAGCTTTTAATTAATTATGATGGATATACACCTGAAATGTTTGAAGTTTTTGCAAAAGTTTAACTTTAAAATATTTGAGTGAGGTTACTAAGTTGGTCAGAGTATAGCAATGGTTCAGCACAAGTCTTGAGGGTTTACACAATTGACGTACAGTATTGCAGAATTTGGCCAGAATCACTGAAAACAATGTTAGTTATGAACCTATCATTAACTGTTCTGCAAATTTGCATGTAACATAGACATAACAGTAGATTAAGTGGACATTTCTGTCTGCCTAACCACAGATTAGGGCCATAGGGATATTTCCTTTGTATATTGCCAATTTAATTCTTAATTCAGCTAAAAATATGGGAAATACTTAAAAAAACGATGGTAGTATAATGACTCAGATGTTGGACTTTCTATGAAAAGGTATAAAAGAGCTTGAATTGCACCCAGTACACAAGACAAGCATTCAGCTCAGCTTTAGGGGGGAATAACAAGACAACTAGAAATGTGTGACATACATTACAAGTAGGCTTTAGACATAAGAAGTTAAAGAACTGTTAATTAATTGGATATTAAAAGAAAACTTTACCTTTCAGATGGAATGACTCTACACTAAAAAACCCGCTTGAAGCTAGCAAAACTGCCTGGCCAGTGGCACACAAAGAATCCATATTCCAGCCTGAATTCCCCATCACCACTGACTTACTACAGAAAGATTTTGAAATAGAAGAAACAATAGCCAAAGGTGCCTTCGGTGAAGTGTACAAAGTAAAAAAAATCAGCGAGGACAAGGAGTATGCGTTGAAGGTGCTCAGTAAATCACAGGTATGAATTTTCTAGTCTTGTCTTTAGGTCAATTGATCTGAATACTAGATCCCACAATAAAACTTTCTATATTCTGAATTTAAACCTACCTATGTAAACATAACCTCATTGTCAGTCAGTCATGAGACTATTATCAGTGTGTGTAAGATACAACAAGGACAATTTTGCGTCCTTTTCGTTTTCGTTTCTTGGCGTTTTGTTATGATGTTTACCTCTCTAAATGGCAGGGGTCACAATTTTTTTCCTGATGCATGTAAATAAAGCAACTGTTAGGCTATTAACTATGCTTTTGAGCATACCTACACACAACGTAAACATAAGCATAACACAATACATGCTGGAAGGGTTTAAGAGTCTGTGAGAATGTCTTAAATGATTATGTTGCTCATTACTTCGATTCGTATACAAAAAAATATCTGGAGACATTAACATCTAACTTCCATTCAACGACTGAATTCGTTTTCCTTAACAATTACGGTGATGGTTACGTTTAGGAGGGAGGAACGGAATACCTTGCCGGTATGTCTATATTTCCGCTCAACTTCGTGTCAACTCCGCTCAACAAGTGTAAACACTGCGATCGAAGTTGAGCAACTTAAAAGTTGCCAGCGTATAGGATACAGTCTATCAGAGTGCCAAAGTTCATCTAAACACGTTCCGCATTAGAATAATTGAATTGAGGATTCGAGTTTACGAGTTATCATACTTACTATAATATATGCGAAACTTTGGATGGATGGATTTTTGTTACTCAATCACGCCAGAACGGCTCAATGGATCTAGATGGAATTTGGCACAAAGATAGATTATAGTCTGGAATAGCACATAGGCTATTTATCCCGAAAAATGTACCGTTCCCGTGGGATGGACTCACACATACACATCAAAATGTCCAAGCGAACGAAGTCGCAGACAACAACTAGTCATTCGTAAATTAGTAAGTATATGTATTTCAACTTATAAGTCAATAAAAACAATTTAGGAATATAGTTCTACCAGTAGACTACTAAATAACGACTCATTACTTGACATTCGACATTAGATTATTTTAGCAGCCAGTTATTATATTTAGTCATTAACTCGGACCTTTATCTAAATTGTTATTTTGATTCATCACTCAACCTAATTACCGTGAGCCGCCAAAAGTTTCTGTTATTATATTGTGATTTTCGTCGGTCATATTACCGTGAACATCTGTGACAGTCTATGTAGTAAAGTTTAGTGAAACTGTTGTGACAAACAATTTGGACGTCCCTTTCCTTGCTTGTTGCAAAAACCGTAGGAGCAGGTACAAACCCATCGATCTATGATCCGACCCTTTTTGACATCTGCGAACCATTTGTCGACTTTTTTTTTTCATCCGTTCAAAGCACAGCCAGCCTAAAAGATATTGAACGTTCGGTAACTAAGTATCCGAACCACATGTTATTACATAATAAAGTGCCCGAGAAACCGAGAAGATAGTTACGTGTATAACGTATGAATAGTGTAATTATATTCCTTGTAAGGTGACTGCAAATACTCCTTTTAATCCTAAAAATATACTTCAATTTCATTGTAGAAAGTTAACATACTCTTCCGGATCTCTTAATTCACCATTTTTTATTCTTTCGATCAACCTATTTGTCTATTCGGCAAGATATAATGGAGTGAGAAGAAAATAGTTTATTTACTCTTCGATAATATACCCAATATGTATATCAATAAGTATAGTATAGTGTTACAATGTAAATACGTGCTCATAGTTAGCATTAATAATTTACGTGTTACCATATACCTATGTTGTCTGATCTTAAAATTGATAACTTCATGGTGTGTCCGACCATTTCATGAAATGGTCTATCACATCTTGTGGTCTAGCCAGATCAATGAATAATCAGCGTTTGACGATATGAACAGCTAAACGCACGACTACTTCATGATATGGTCAAACATTGTCGTTACATAAATAGTTACATTATCCACAGTTAAAGGCGCTGATATCGTTTTGTTATTGTGATGCATTTTGGCGGCGGAGAATTATTTTGTTTTAAACGGGAAATATAATGTGCAATTGGAAGAAAAAAGTGCAAACAAATGTCGTTACGACAACTGAAAAGAGCAATATAAGTTTTTTTTTATGAAACCTTTATACCAATACCTATATAAATTTTTATTAAACCTTTTATATCACGGAGACCCTAAATCTACATTAATTATAAGGCCAAACGTGGATTGACATATCATCAAACCTTGACGTTTAAACGATACCGGCAGTTTTAGCTGGCCATATCATGAAATTGTCGGACACATAAAATAGAGTAAATCTGGCCAAGACATATACATACATGTGATACGATCCCTGGGGCTTCGTCTCATTGGTTTCTCATTCTCACGCGTAGGTATGTGTTAATATGAGTCAAAGAGTCTTGTGACTGACTTTCTTTGCTGACTTGACATAAACAATTCCAAACTCAACTTGTCTTTTAAAATTGAATGGAAGCCAGTCGATTCTACAAACATAAACAAAATCAATCACAGAATCCCTGACCCATTTGAGTATAGAGGTTAAGCTAACTAAGCTCGTAAGAATTAGGTTAACAGCAATCGCCCAACGGGATTCTGTTTGAGTTGTTGACCTTTTCATCGTGCGTTGCGTTGTAAGCCAGTAAATTATGGCCACTTGATAAAAACCATTCAGGTTGATTGTAAAAACCGTGTGCTACATTTTAGACAGTAGACTTATCACAAGATACTATTGTTTTAGAGGTACCTATTTAAAAACATTTTAAGTACTTACATAAAACTTAGAGTTGCCCAAGCGCAACCATAGACAAGAGCTAGTAAATTAATCAGTTGGTACATTTTCGACAACAGCAGCCTAACGCCCGATTATCTTTTAGATACAGGTTTACCAACAAAATTACGAGCAGAAGGAAAGGGAGGCGTTATTTACAGAGGCGTTTTAAATACAACTAAAATTTGGTCCCACCCACGTAATTGGGGGCCAGCCTTAGAGATAACTTCTTCTAAATTAAATATTGTATAGTTTTAGAGGATTTTTGTTTCCTTTTTATTTTATTTTCCGAACGGTAAAATGAATAATTAAGTTCTTTTTTAACCAAAATAAGGATGCACAATGCACATAAAAGCTAAAACGATCTCACTGATTGTGTGATGATCACTTGACGCCTCGCACAAACTGGTTCCTTATCTGTCAGCGCTCGGGCACAGATGTGTTTACCCGACGCAATAGCAAATAGGAAATATCTTTCTTTGTTATTTTATAAGTAGGTTGATTTTTATGACTATTTAACTGTAGTTTTCGTTTTGTTAAAAACCCAAGCTGCTTTATGTAACCAAAAATAATTTATCTGTAGAATGTAGGAGACTCGCACAAACCCTTCGTGGTTTTGGTTTCCTTAATTGTATTGTTTTCTATTGTGAAAAAAAAGAAAACAGGCGCCCCGAGGGATCCGTTAGCAAAACCTTGTATGTAGGTAGTTAGTCCATCTCAGGAATAGATCTCCGAAGATTTTTGCATTCTTTTTGCTGAAAGACAAACTTAACTTTGCAGTTCTAAATATACTAGAGATAGCGTGGTGGTCGAATTTCGACCATGATTTTTTCATTGGCTAGTATAACTTAAGCTGTCATTGTAATTTCATTAGTGCCCGGTTTCTGAAGCTTTCAGTTAAATACCAGTCAACTATTGATTCAATAAAAATATGAATTAGATAAACTTCGGTTAACTGTCACTGGGTTTCTGAATACGCAACGGACCATTCAATAACTATTCGATCGATAAGCAGTTGCAAAAGCTGCCACTAGATGGGTCTGTTGAAGTTTGAGAGTTTAAAATGTATTTTGTTACTTTAATAAGTCATAAATAATAGGTTTATTTTTATTATAATTAATTCTTAATAAAATGAGGTGATCTGGCTCTGTTGTAATAATATATTATTCTTAGTTGTTAACAAATTGTCTTCATTTATTAGCGAACGTCAGTGATTGTAATTTTTTTCTACAAAAACGTCGACCCTTTTTTGTGGGTGTTTTTTTTTTTACTTTGTCATCTGTTGTGGCCGTGGAACGAACGAACGAACGTGTGTGGAACCGATAAACGACTCACATTGGCCAGTTAAGTTAAACTCAGTTCCAACGGAGTTTGTTGTTTGATGCGGTGTTCGGAAACGCACTTTTACAAGTTATCGGACCAATAGTGCTAACGAATCGATAAACTCTCGATAAAAGTACCTCTAAAATTTTAGCTTTCTGCACTTCTTCTATATATAAACTGTAAATCTTCCAAAATTTACGTTTCTACGTTCGCGAAATTTTCTTAAAAAGGGGTATAAAGAATTCTCGTCACAACTTAATATAATGATTCTCACATACATCATATAGGTTATCTAACCGCAGAATATGAACTAGTAATCGCAAATATATTTTTCAATAACAAACAACAACAAATTAACGCCTTTGGGAGTTTGAGTACTAGCAACGTGAGTCACGCATTACTAGTATTCTTGTTAACCCCTCCAGCTAAGCTAAATGCATGTGTTAGGAGAAGTGGGTTCACGTCGGTTGTGCACCGGGTAGGGTACGAACCCGCAACCACTTGATCGGAAGTCCGACGCCTTAGCCATTAATTATAATGGCTAAGGCGTCGCTGCCTCAATGTTAAAATTTGTTAAAATTTAAGGCTTAAATGGTCGTGTTCTTTGATTCCGTTCACTAGAAGCTTGAATTTTTTACAGCTTCGAGGTATCGCAGACATAAGTATGTATTTGGTATTAATTTCAACTTGATGCGTCCACCGTCGACAAACTCAACAAACTGGTCATTTTATGGGTTCCTTTTTTTGCTTTTGAGGAACAGAACCCAAAGATTAAAAAAAAACGTTAAAAAAATACATAAGCGCGTCTCTTTTGGAAGGGCTGCGATATCGACCCGCCCTACTGGCAGAAAAAAAGGGTCCATTGGCCACTTCGATCAAAAAGGACGTATCAGATCTTACCTATTTGTCACCATACCAAAATGTTCAACAATTGTGTCGTAAGAAACGCGTGGATAGTGTGATCATCACAAAACTGTTACAATGTGAAGTTGAAGCGGACGCCAATATCCGAGCGTGCAAATATAACATCTACTACAATTGTCTTGTCTTTGAATCCATAACTTTGTTCCGCTATGTTACGGAAATGACCAGAAACCGGACAAGCACAACCTTGTTTTATCTATAGTGAATGCGATATTTGTCAAATTTATATACATATTAGCACTCAATTGCTGAAATTATTTAAAAATTTATCACTTAGTAGAACTATGAGGAAGTACGAATAAACATTTTTAAATATTCAAATCGAGCTGTTTACGGATACTGATTATCTTACATTTTAAACCTAAAAACTATTTAGCAGTAATATATTTAATGTCCAACTTCGTAACAAATTTGTGACTGCTATGTGACCAAGTGGACACAAGTTAAAGTTGTAGTTTTGGTTGCCAGGATGATATCCATTACAAAAAAAAACTACACTACTTCATTAAATTTTCTTCAGAGCCGATCTAGTCCATAGCAATAGAGCGACATGCTTGGTGGTTAATTTATACCTGCTCACGAATATTGACGATGTCATTGGCACGACCAAGCATAAATGAGTATCATAATAAGTGAACTTTCTCGAGGAGACAGTGATATACTGACAACAAATTCTTTAATGTACACGTTCGTATCGGAGTACACATTCGATACTGCAAAATAAATAGTTTTGAAGCTATTCAGGAAACGTAGAAGTGTTTTGTAAGCCTTTGTAACCTTTGTGCATACCTGGCAAAGAAATGAGTAGGGTTGGAAAACGGCGCGAGTTTCCGCACTGGTGTTCCGGTGTGGCGAGTGTTTATAGCTAGCTGGCAGCGCCATCAGTATTGGATATTGGGGGGGCTTATACGGTTAAGAACACGGTGCTAATATCACTATCGAACATCTCCATCTCCATATCTCCATCTCAAGGGTAAACCATGAGAGTATAATAGCAATTTCGAGAAAAATATCTAAATTATTGAGATTATTTTTAAAACTAGCTCCGACTTCAAATAAAAGGTTATCATTTACTGCCATTTCTCTGCACTTATCAACATTTAGCAAAACGAACAATAACTAAATAAACAGTTTCCTGAAGCATTTTGGGTAACGGCTTATCATATTCCTACGTTTATTGGCGATTTTCAAACATTTTATATTTTCTGTTCAATTCGCAGTAGGCTGCTGCCAATATTTCCGTCTGTCTAGGGGGTAAGGGGATAGGCGCTTTATATCTTTAAGACTTTGTTGTAAGAGATCATTAAGTATTCGATAATTCATGCCTTAAGTCACATTGTCCACTATTTCGATGGCTTAGCATGTTTCATTCAAGTCATAGTTTATCGAAAATGTTTATCGTAAATGCGCTTTTATCGGAAATCGTATTATCGAATGACCTACATGAAACTTATTACCCCTAAATGAGTTTTACGGAACGATAAGCTTCCAGACTAAAGTAAGTACTAAAATACGTCTTATCATTTGTATTTCGTTGTTCATTTATTTTATTATGCTCAATTTTTTTTACATTGAATGATATTGCTGATTACACTATAAAACTGCCAACGTGCATGACGGCACGCTGCTTTATTGAAATCGTGTGCATTTTATCGATAAGTACATAGCGATTGAAGTCTCATGGATGAGATGATACATTCTTGTTCTATGCTAGAAACATTCTATTATTTTTAAACCTGTTTTTGCTGAAACAATAATAGTTCAGAGATGTTTATAGTAATGAAAATACATTAAGTATTATCTGTCGACGGTAATAAATGTACATATTTTACTTAATTATACCTTGTTTACGGGTCTCTGCCAATGTCATCCTTTCCCGCAATCGGAATAACTTGGGCTCTTCTCTGTGATATCCCTTGCCTTTTGTTGTTTTTTGCTTTGTTCTATGCAAGTGTAAGAGTTCTAAACTCTACCTAAACACGATTTAGCCTATATGTTTACTTTTAACGTCAATTCAATAACTTAAGATTCGTTGGCGCACCTCTCCATCCGCTGCTATATACTTAACCAAAAGTTGTTATATCTCTTGGTATTTATATTTTAATCAGTTCAATTGGCCTAGCAACTGTTTACGATGTTTTTATAAAAACTTGAATGCTTTTGAGATCTAACGCTTAAGTAATTATCTACGACGTCAAAGAAAACGTTTCCTTTGTAACTATGAACTCATTTGAGAGGATAATTCTCAAAAGTATATGTTTTTCTTAAGACGATTACATCATGATGAGTAATAGGCACTTGAACTATCTACATGCGTGCCCGCTGTCAGGCGAAACATTGACTTGTTTACTTATGTGAAAATATTGATTTGATTATAATAAATTATGTATGATAACGCTTAATTAAGTGATTTTAAAGTAAAGGTATGTTAATCATCTTGAAACTAAAAGAGAAACAAAAGTAATCGATGTTTATAGTAGGTCCTCGTTGCTGTACGTTCGCCTGCTCCGGGTAATCAAAATTTTAGTTTCAAAATTTTTAATTTGGAAGATCTTAACAAAGTGGGTTTATCGAATGAAATAGCCAGCGCTGGAGAAGAAAAAAAAATGTAATTGCTTCCACTCGATGTCTCTTTGTAAACAATTATGAAGAAATTTGACATGAGTTATTACTTATTATAGTCCAACAAATCTAAGAAGTATCGTTTGACGTTTCATACTTTCCAAGCCGAAAAACTTTGTATTTCACACAATTTCAATAACCTTTTCCGTAAAACCCTGGGATTATGAAGATATTTTTAATTTTATCACAAGATGTACAATTCTTAATTACTAAATTTAATTTTTTTAAACAAAGCATTTTAACCAATATATACAATAAATAGCCTTTTTTTCTAAGATGTTTTTATAGGTTGCTTTTTTTAGACTTCATTTCAAAGTCACGTAGTTAGGTCCTTTACCGTAGTGTTGCGACTCTTCAAGTTCACTTGCATACGAAGAATCGTTAAAATGTATAAGTAATCGAATTTATTAATAACGAGCCGTTTTCAATCCAGGCGTCTCTTAGTATTTAATAATACTTAAATTTCAGCTGATATTCAACTGTCAACGAAAATTAAAATTAAAGTATGTAAGTTAATGTTATGTTAAATAAATCTTTGTAGCAAATGGTGCCAAATCTAAGTAAAAAGAGGAGTAACATTAAAGAAAATGTTGTTAGGTAGTTTTCAATATAATGAAAATGAATGATTTTAAGTCAAATTAAAATATGTCTCTGTACTTACGTCAATTGAAATAAAACTATTTTTAACGGATTCTATCGCGATTTATTTGGTGTTATTTTATTATTTACACTGATCCCGACGTTTCAGTTGCTTTTCAGCAGCCATGGTCACGGGTAGACTAAGATGGTGGTCGTCTCATGTATCGAAGTGCAAAGTTATCTCAAAGTACCCGAAGTTTGTTGATTGTTGGTGTTACTATTTACGCAGAATGAGCTCAAAGTCTCTTGAGGCCTTGCTGTGTTTTGTATTTTCTTGGGTTTGAGTAAGTGAATAACCGGATCCCAAGCTGGTGGTACGTTCCAACCATCTTCTCTATTAAAATTAGGGTGTTTTTTAATTTCAATAGCCTCACGGAGCATCCTTGGTAGGCATCGGTGTTCTTTCGCGAGTACCTGTGGTTTATCGAAACGCAGGTAATGGTTGGTCCCTTGTTGCACGTGTTCACACACAGCAGACTTCATCGAGCGTTGGTGTTTTATGTCAGCAATGTGTTCTTTGACGCGGGTGCCAATGCTTCTCTTGGTTTGACCAATGTACGAGAGTCTATTTTATAGACCCCAGCATCTTGTAGAGGTACTTGGCACTTGACAGATGGTAAAAATAGACTTATCTTCGTTGGCGGCTTGTAGTATGTATTGATTGAAGCTCGCTTCAAGATGTAGCCAATCTTGTCAGTAACTCCTCGTACATACGGTAGAATGGCAGGCTGGCGCTCGACAGTGGCTGGCTTTTCTTGGGATCTGTGACGGAGGCGCGGTAGTGGGAGCTTGTTGTCTTGCAGTACGTGCTTGACATGTGCCAGCTCAGCGTCCAGGTATTTCTTGTCTTGCAGTACGTGCTTGACATGTGCCAGCTCAGCGTCCAGGTGTTTCTTGTCACAGATACTTACGTCAACTTCACGCATATTACTTAGACCCAACCCGCCTGTCTAGTGTGGTGTATATGTTACTGTAAAACCCCTAACTTTTCAGTAAATCCTAAGATTTTCCAGTAAAACCTAAGATTTACCAACTCTTGATGGTAAAAGTCCGAACTACTCTTCTCTCATGCATGTGTACAACAAGTAATGGTAGCGGTCGGCGAGTACTAGAACCGAATGACTTCTACGATACTCAAACTCAATAATGTACCTACAATGTCGGTTAGGTTAGGATGGAACTGTAAAGCACGAAAAATTATCTCTCTTATAAAATTCTGACATTTACCTACACACGTTGCATACACACACATACAAGGTTTGCATAAATTATCTATAATATGTATGTATTTAGGAACATATAAGTATGTTTATCAGCAGTCTGGTTACCATAGTATAGGCTCTGCCTAGTTCGGGATCGGACGGCCGTGTGTGAGATCTGTGAAGTTATTATTATTATTTACTAGTAAAACCTAAGACATACCAATATACGGGCTTTTACAGTAACATACATACATCTGTAAAACTGAAATCGATTAGTAAATATAAAGAAATGATAAGTATCGATATCTCTTAAGAATCGGATATTGTAGTAATCAATTTCTTTGACCCCATCCCTATTCTTCAATCTGTCAGAACTGTCAAACGGTACTGCTTAGATTTGATGGACTAATTAGACTATAATACATACGTCACTTCGACTTTGGTTACATTGGGCATAAAAACTTAAAGAATCTACTATCTAACAATGTTTTATCCAATTTACATGCAGTTTAGTTGATACACAGTTCCAGGAAGGTTTTATGCCGTGTTCCAATAAACGAGAAACGATTCGTTTTGCTTACGGACGGTAAAATTTCGTTGAATTTTCAATGAAAATTTTACCGTCTGTAATCAAAACTAGCCGTTTTTTGTTTATTGGAACCCGGCATTAATAAATACCTATCAACATTAAAAAATATAACAATATGTTACCGAAGATCCAGGTTACACTTTAATAGATAATGCAAGCTCGCAGGCACACACTAAATAAATATAAACACAGACAACACAGAAATGTCTGTCAAATGAAACTCGTACTAAGTCTTCGACAAACAACATTAAGGCACATTTATTCATACTAGAGGTCGCCTGTTGGTCGATTTTTGACTAATATTCATTCGTTTTGAATGTTTTTATTTATTTTTAATTTATGACCAGATCTGCCATTGTATAGACTTTCTGTACGTGATAGGTTAAATAAATATATACTGAACTGTAGCTTTTCATAATAGTTTTACATATTTTAAATAGAAAAAAATATCTGATAAAAAACGTTTTTATTGATATCACGGAAACTCACCAATAGGTAGGTACTTACTAAAGAAAATAAGACATTTGGTTGACAAACAAAAGGGAAAATGGCGATGAACTCTACACCGATGTTAATGAAATTTTGCACACTGTGTGCAGTTTTTTATAGCAAATTACTTTGCCACAGCAACGCGCAACTGACATGAATCATATAACAAATGAAACGTAGCATGATATGTACATTACAGATAGTGAAGGAGAGCGGAGTGCGCCAAGTGAAAGAAGAAGCTCGTATCCAAGCAGCGTGCGGTCATCATTCCTTCATAGCGGGTGCTGTGGCCCGCTGGCAGACTAAGAAAAGACTTTATATTGGTAAGTATCAAAGACATAATTCATTCTCTGTTTTGAATTTTGAAATACTTCAAATTCTATGTTCAAGATATCGCACCTTTAGCATTTTGTGGGAGAGCCATGCTTCGGCACGTATGGGCCGGTTCGACTTCGCTCGTTACCACGGCCTCACAGAAAACCGGCAGTGAAGCAATGCTTGCATTGCATTTCCGCGCGTGAGTGAGGTCACCGGAGGCCCTAACCCTTCCCTCTCCCTTATTCCCGTCCTTCCCCTCTCTCCCTTTTTCCCACTCTTCCCCCCTCCCCCATCTTCTCCTACTCCCACCTTAAAAGGCGGCAACGCACTTGTGACTATCGAGTTGACGTTAATTGTAAACCCTGTTTCCTGTTTTATTATTAGTCGATAAATATTGTCGATTTAAGTCTATGTCAATGTCATGAAGTTAATTTCCCAATTTTTCGAATTAGGCCTTTATGATTAATTTGCGATATGATGATCGATTGATAAATAATTATGTTTATTTCGATTTCTCGACAACAGCTTAATTGGGTTGAATAGTCGTGGTTTTATTTTATTTAGTTGTGTCAAAGAAAAAAAATACCTAAAATTAACAACAAATTCCACCTCGCATCTTGCAGGAGTCGTGAGCTTGCTTTCTTTTGTGTCTTTTTATCGTGTAACGGACACCCTTTTGCCCTCACCAGAATGTTCAGACCCGCAGTGTCTCTGAACGAATTATATGATCCTGAACCTCAGCGGGAGCGTCTTTACTTATGTATGTGGGTGATTATTCGTTCTTTTTCTTTCCGGGCCATTGTTCGCAACACAAACATCTTCTGAAATTTAATTAAATTGGAAATATTTATATCCTTGTCATTACGTCACGTGCTTGATTTAAATAATATATTATTTTAGATCAATTATCTACGACGCTTTTTATTTCGGCAGGGAAACAATGACGCAGAATAATTAAGAATTGCAAAAAGGAATATTCACCCACATAACTCAGAGTGATCCACCACCTGAGGAAAGTTTTCGAAACTGCGAAAACTTCCCTCTGGTGTTAATTTTGATGTTTAAAAGTTTTGGAAACTATCGTTTTGGGTGTTGAATAATAATAATGTAGCATTTATTTTTGTCTTCACAAATGCAACAATATATCAGTATGAACAATACAATAGGCAGTTTACAATACCTCGTGGACCGTTATATGACGTGTGATAAAAACGATACACTTACTCACCACATTATATATATCCACCGATTTAACGCAGGTTCACCTGCTGGAGCACAAGTTAATAGTTACTAAAAGGAACAAGTACGTAAATGAGTCAAAGACTCAAAGATAATGTACTCAATGTGAAAAGGGAGCGACAACAAAAAATGATCAACATTTCTAACCTGGATAGTAATTAATATCTGAGATAGACATTATGGCACAAAAGCGCAAAAAGTCACACACGCTAGACTTGTGATAGTCACTTGTTTGTTTGATGATGCTTTATCTTACACTCTAAATATAGTCGCGAATCATGTAGGGATGTCACGGAGTCTTGTATTACTACCTTCATTCTCCCAATCTCAGATCCAATTAAGTAAGAATTCAACAACACGACTAAATTAACTCCAGGAGTGTATTACTAGGTACGTCGCCCCTCTAATTTATAAGGTAATAAGCAGTCATAAAAGCATGAAATAGGTACGTACCTATGTGTATTTTATTGACTCAATTTGTCGTCAATTAAGTTCTACATTTTTGAAAATATCGTTAAATGTTTTATCTCGTCCTTATTCACATGTCACAAATAAAATAATACCGTGGCTGATTGACTTAGTATTAGAAAATGCACAATCTAAGCAAAATGGTCGAGTAATTAAATTAATGACGAAATTTTTCGAAATAAGTGGAAAAATAATACTTTTATCCGACTTCAAAAAAGGAGAAGGTTCTATGTTCCACTGTATATTATATATTTTTTATGTATGTTCAACCGATTACTCAAAGACGCCTGGACCGATTTGGAAAGTTCTCCTTTTGTTTGAAAGTTTATATTTCCCAGATGGTCTCATGGTCATCAGGTCTAATATGGGATCCTGGAGAAATCGAGGGAATTCTTCAAATTTTATAGGCACAACACTTGAAGCGATCTGGGTATTATGAGGCGCATTGAAGTCGGTGCTAATTTTTTTAAAAGATAATTTGTTTATAGATAAGACTCATTTTTTAACTAATCTCAGTTATTATCTCGGTTCCACTTTTGTAAAAGACAATTTTTACACATACATTACATTTTTTGACGAAACTTTTGTATTATAAATTTTTTTTTTTTATCAAATCGAGATAAATACATAGATATTTATAGTAATTTCTTTTTAAAATGGAATCTAAATAAAAAAAATGGAATAAGATCGTTTTCTATTTTGTTTAGTAGAAAATATAAATTGTACATGCTTAGTTTCCTGGAAGTAAAGATGATGATCTAGAATAGATGGTGACCTAGAAGATGAAGTCATAAGGGCAATTTGTTTTGACGGTAGGAAGTAAGCGTGATTACCTGATTAACAAGACGTCCGATAACACCCGACCCAATAGTAAAGGTGATTGTTCTAGATAATTATAATAATAATAACATAGCTATCATTTTTTATCGGTTGTGTTTATCTTGAGTCTGTTTACCTTATACATGTCATTCGCGGTAGTTCACTGTAATGAGGCCGTGTTTTGTTTTCTGTTTATTTAAATGGGGCCTGTTTTGTTGCTTTTTATTGTCACTTCCTCCACTTGCATCTTTCTCTAGTTACCTCACGATCTACCTCTACATACAGCTGTCATTAAACTTTTCATACAAGTCCGGGCTTCTGATCTGCCATTCTTCTGAACCTAACTAATATGATGAAGGATGTTCTACGTCGACGGCCACGTTTATTTCAAAGGCAAGTGGTTACTCGATTGTAACTGAATTAGATTCTTATTTTGTTTTTTTTTACCGTGTTGACAGATTTAAGTGATCAAACTCTTTTGAGTTGGTTTATAACTCCAGAGTGGTCTTATAAAAATTAAAAAAAATGCAACCCTTAGGAATTTAAAGTAGCTAGTGAAAATTTCAGTGACGCACTGCAGTCAATTGTATATTTTAAATGTCGAACACGATTTTAGAATTTCACTTTAACCCCAACGCGAACGACGGCTATCGAACGAAGTTCTTTTTTATGTTGTGTAATTTAGTTATGTACCTACTGAGAATTAAAGTCGAACAAATTAGCAAGTAATATTCATTACGGTTTCCAGAATTCGATTTAGAGTTTACAACTACCGAGTGACATTAGTACCTATAGAGTGTTTATTTATAGACATTGTAACCTCTTGTCACCTAGCGGTTTGTGTGCTTGTTTGCTAAGTGTTGCATAAGAAAATAAAAGAACAGTTTACATTTTCTGAGGGTAAAGTGTACACATTCTGCTCGGTAACTCGCATTTGAGTGACATCAAATTGACTGTTATCATATTCATATCTGAATGAACACGCTCGATTACTTTAATTTTATTGTGATATAATGTATTCCAATACTTATGACTCACACTAACTTTTCCTAACACAATAAGACGTGTTTTAACAAGCTCGTTTTTTTTTGCAGTGTCGGAATACATTCCTGGAGGCGAGCTGTTAGCTTTACTCGATAAGTACGGGAGGTTACCTGAGGAACTCGTTAAGATATTCATTGCAGAAATAGCTATAGCTATTGGTGAGTATAAACACACATTTTTATTGATTTCTTATATAATAATTAACTTTTTAAGTGAAAGTTTAGACTGTGTTGAGACATCATATCAGCCATTAGATGTCCACCGTTTAATATTCTTCTTCCAAAAATCTCCACGTTGACGTGTTCAAGAATTTCAACTTGCCCCTTGAAGGTATCCAAAAGTCAGCTGAAACATCGTTTAAAAGTATCTTTCATTATGTATGTATATTGTAAGTTCTGTCTGTCTTTACAGCAGGAGTTTAGGTTAGGTTAGACGATCCCACAAATATCGGCAACTCTTGGCTATGCCAATGAGCTCTTTTGGCGCGTCGCAATGTCCAAGCGGCAGCAAAAAATTCAGAAAAGTTTTTAGATTGAACGCACCCAGTCTTCCAGCGAACAAAATTTGCAAAAATGGGCATTAGGCTGAAAGCAAATCTGATAAAATGTTATTTAAGCCAAAAAATTAAAAGGTTGCGGATCCGGGGAAGTCGTTTTTATTCCTAGAATCCCCATATAATGAATCATTTTTCACTCGTTTACAAACATGTGTAATTCCCAAAGTCAGTGTTTTTTGTACGAATATGTTAGGCCATGACCATTAACAAAGTTTACTCAGGAATGTCGCTCTTTTGCGTATAAACAATCATAAGTTTATAACAATATGTTATTGTATGCCCCAGGTGGTGCAACCGCTAATAAAGACAAGCGTGTTATTAAGTAGATAAATTCTTAGGCTTGGAAGATAGGGAAACGGTAAAAAGGTTTTCAGGAGAAGGTGGAACACATTTTAAAAGCGAAGTAGCGGGCACAGCTAGTATACAAATATTTTTCGTAAAATAAAAATTTTCACTGGTAAACATACACGCATAAACAGTACACGTATCGTTAATAACTAAACTAGCCAGGAAAACCGAAAAATCCGTTTAGTTATACTGTACATTGCAGCTGCCGATGCTGTTCTCCCCTCCACGTTTTACTACTATTCAAGGTCCTTACACTCAAGTATCTTTGTAAGATGTTCTTTTAAGTATGTTAGAGATTATATCAAATCACTTTCTATTTTCAGACTTCCTTCATAACGCTGGCGTTATATACCGAGACTTGAAACCTGAAAATATACTTCTCGATTCTGATTACCATATACGATTAATCGACTTTGGCTTATCTAAGTGGCTTTCGATTGGATCCCGTACTACAACACTGTGTGGCACCCTCAAATATATGGGTAAGTTCATAACTTTTTAAATCAAATAGTATTGAAACATGAGTAAGTAAGCTTTAACGATTTGCCATTTTTAACATAAAGCCGGTAGCATCGCATAGGAAAGACAACTGCTTAGGTCATACAAAAATAGCAAAACTAATAGTTTGATTTGAAATTTTAAGAAAAACTAAAACGGTCATTCTCCATTTCAGTGTGGGAGTTGACTCGTTTGATATTTTAAAAATGGCTCAGTGCATTCGCTTCGTATCTGTCGCGCCCGTGACACAGTGGAGCCGTCAGTAACCCGACGAACTTTGAGTGATTATGTCGATAGTAGCGGCCAGTGCTCGCGCGTCGGCCCACTGACGCCGACAACATGAACGCGCGCACTATCGCGTTTGAACTGTCCATGGAGGGGCGTCAGGTCGACGAGGTAGTCGCCTGCATCTTCCACACGGTTCTCTTTCACCGCTCTAGCGGCAAGTTCACCTACAACAACGAGGAGAGTTATTCCATACGAACCGTGAGCTACGTGGACGTCGACTGTGACTTCATCGACTTCACGTACGTGTGCTGCGAGTCGGACGCTCTCGGCCGAAACGTGAAGCGAGAAATATCGGACTTCTCCGAGCTGCTGCGGGGCGTGGACTCCACGTCGGCCCCGCCGCGGGGCTCCATTAGTCTCGAGTTCTTCCAGAAGCGCCGCGCTCGTTGGCCCTTCCAGCCGGAGTGCGTGCCCTGGGAGGTGTGGACGGTGTACTGTGAGCTCACCGAGTCGCGCAATGAGCAGGACATGCACAGCAAGCACGAGAACGTGGTGGAGATGCTGCAGGATAAGATAGTGTTTATCACGGAGATCATAAACCGACACGAGTACGTGCCGAAGATGCCGAGCCGCTCGGACGCCGATCTCATCTTCGATACGTCGTACTCGGACATTCAGCCCTACTTATTTAAGATCCACTACAATCTGTCGGGCGCGCCGCCCACGTCCGTCGGAAACACGGTGCGCAAGCTCATACGTGACACGCTCTCGTTGTGATGCATATTGTGTTCATAAGTTACATATTAATTACACTGTGTGCAAGGATTACGTATGTAGCCTCCAAATGCGTGGTATACATATTATCGTGTGAGTTAATTACGACCAAACCTTTTTTTTTATACTGAATCGAAGTAAACAAAATTATTTTGATCTGGATGGTATTGTGGTACATACTATACTAGTAATGATTTAAAAGTTGAAATGTGTGGTTATTTTTACAAAGGACATGTTGTATATATTAACTGTAAGGATTGGATTATTTGAAATATTCGAATTGTATTCAACATTTTGACAATACATAATATCTGAATCTATATCTGTGTCATTTATTGTACTTATGCTTTGTATGTTTGCACCAACATTTTCGTGGTTTTTGATGCATTATTAATTTGTATAATTAAATTGATCACAGTCAGTTTTGTATTAGAATTTTATTTATCCCCTAAATTTCTCTTAAAAATGCCAACTTAATTATTTGGTTTTGGTATCTAAAATTAGTTGTATGTTTCGCTCATATTATTTCCCCTTGTAGGATCGAGCAGAGCAGAGTTAATAGTATTTAAACGAATAATCTTTTATATAATCAAAAATTTTGTCTGTTGTAACGTTAGTTTTAAATTTAGTTGTAATTACAGAGCTATGACTCAGAAGGCTGGTTGATGTGTCCATTGATTTTCGTCGTTTTTCAAGCCTGGATTTGTCTATTGTTAGGTTCTCAAACACTCACAGGAGTTGATGTAGGATTAATAGTTACCTAGAAGTTTATTATAAGTGATAGATAATTTTAACCACTCGTGTTTTGTTTAGTACACTCTACGCTGGCACTAAATCTTCTAACTATTGATTAACGCTTTTAAATAGAAGTTTGAGTCCTTTTATGTGTACTCTTACGGTGTAGTCATTTGACTATTTACTAATAAATCGCTTTGTTATATCGCGGTAAATAATACAGAAATATTAAAATATATGTATATTGAATAACGATTACGTGCATGGATCTAGATATGATTGAATTCCTATAGTTTTTAGATTATAAGTAGTTGTATGTCGACAGTAATTTCTATGAATGTGTAATATAAATATTGTAAATAGCATGAATAGATGTCACTTGAGTTATTTCGAATGTCGTTTGTACGGAGCTTTATCGGTTTGTATTGTTTTAGATAACCAGTGATTTCTATGTATTATGTATAAAAAGTATGCGTAGGAGTGGTGCGTGCAAAATGTCTCATGTGTAGATTGAAGTGATACTGAGATATAATCACATTGTAATTGTCATTTTATCACTCCTTCATCTAACTTTCGATTATAATAACTTCTAAGGCGATGTTTTAAGAGATCTTAATTTATTGTAGTCCGATTGGAAAAAGTCATATAACTTAGTGTACTTGATCCATGACCTCGTAACAAACTTTTAGGATTTATTGACTCTGAAGTACGACTTCGTTTCGTTGCTTTCATGTCAGAGTCGAGCACTTTTAGTTTGTTTGTTTTCCGTAGGACTGTGAACCGAGTCCATCCATACAATTCTAATTTACTATCCTACCTCATTTTGTGACTAGCTTTAGTGTATAACAACCTTTATGGTTCACTTTATGGCACACAATCACACTTGTACCTATTAGAAAATATTTATCAGGAATGTTTTCGTCACCAAAGATGAGGGCTGTACAAGCTTACCTATCTTTTATTGCGAATTCTTTTGGTAATTTTAATGAGTTTAATGATATTTCAATTACGTAAGAAGCGTCTTGACATTTCGTTATAGTACTTATGTTGAGTGTGTACACATATAAAAATAAAGCTGTAGTAACTGCTATTATATTCATCTGAAAAAGGATGATATTTATTAAGTATTTGTAAATCTGCATACACTTTATAGATCGAGACAATGTCATACTTCGTCCGATATAATTTAAATATATTTTGTGAAATTATAAATTGCGGAATTGCTGAAATAATATCGATTTTATCTTATAGACGCTGCAGTAGATATCTACTGTAATCTTAAACAGTCCTTTTTAATTATAAAAAATGCTTTGGTTATTTTTTAATATGTTAAAATTTTTTACATGTAATATGTAAAAGAGATTAAGTTTATTATTAGTTTACGTGCGCTCTAAAAGCTCTAACTAAAAAGGGCGATAGGCCGGTTAAACTCTGTCGGACATAATAACGTTATTACTAATATGGGTTTTGGATTAAATTGATAGATTATTTCAGCTGTTCAGCTGTTATACATGCAGTTTCGATGTATTTCATCATATCTACATTAAGGTAGTTATTGTTTTAACATTGTAAGTTAAGTAGTATTGAATATCATCGAAATCGCATACATAACGAAGTCTTTATTGAAGATTTTTTATATCCATTTGTAATTTTCATATCAGTGAGTACCTTAAAATTTTAATAGTTTCAAAATAGAAGAAGAAAGCTGGTGATAACGACAATATTTTTTAGTGTATTACACAGTTCTTGCAATTCACAAATAAAAGTTATCATAAATGGTTTTTCTCTTTGGATCAGTGTTACAAAGAATCTTATTTTTTTTAAATAGCTGTTACTTAGGATAGGTAACTTTTTGTGTATGCTAAGTTTTGTTTAACAAGTAAATGTCAAAATTTACTGCTCGGCTCGCCTTGCCTTAATATAGCTATGAATAATAATAGTTAAAATCTAATATCGTGTTGTCCAGGTGTTGCACAAAAGATAAGCGCCAACGATAATCTGATAGGGTTTCCACATATATCTTCTAGATATTTCAAACAATTCAGTGTCTTAAGTGCCTATGAACATTCTTAACAACTAAATAAACAGTGCATTTTAACCGCACCACATCGGATGGGTCAATTTTTGACCATCACAGTTAGCATTCAATATGATCATACCCACCACAAAACCTAAGTTAAGTGTGCAAAAATATTAAATACCTAGTTAAATAACATTAGTAGTTTATCTATAAATTATGTCTCGGTAACGCAATTAAGACAACGCTGACAATGTTACTCCATGCTTATGTATCACGAACTAATTACACCCCATTTGTGTGTTGCAAGAGTTGTAACTTGATGTGCCTCGTGTAGTGTGGTATCTCAAGCACATTGTGAAGTACTATATCTTTGCACCCCTGCTATGGCCTTATTTAAAAACAAAAATGATTTAGAACTATAATATTCACGATTCGCGTGTAATAACGGCTGTTACATATTAGAGTTTATAATAAATGAAACAGGAAATATATATGTTGTGATGTTTAAGTTCAAAAAAAAATTAAGCTAAAATCTTAGTCTTGTGATATAATTTATATATAAGTGAATAAATGATGAAGTATTTTTCTTGTTCTTTTTTCTTTATCGTTTACCTCCTCCTCGCTGTTAATGAATTGATTAAAATGGCGTAGGCACAAGATTATCACGACTAAAGTTAATTCATGTCAAAATAATGAAATATATGAATCAATTGTTAGAAAAAAAATTAAATAAAAAAAGCAGTCTGTTCAATATTCATACCTTCATCTGTAACGGGAGTACAAAAAGGCCAATTGATTTGGAAGAGAGCAACCCTCACTTTAGAAGAGTACAATTCACAAGCATAACTCTTACTCCTTTGACTGTTCGCTCCAGATCCATCCATCAGATCAATCCGCCGCTACTAGGCCATCTGCGTAATATTAATAGATTTTTTTTTGATTGCGAAGAGCACATGTTGCTGCTCGTAGACTGTCTAGGTCACGAATTGCCCTGGTGTGTCCATACTATATTTATCTCACAGCCGATTCTGTCTTTGAAGAATTTTTAGATTACGCAAATTTTGCTAACCTCCTGAGTTGATATTTTTGCCCAAACTTGTCAGTGTTTCCGACCGTTGTACTGTCATCGAGTTTGGTCGTGTATGACAGTCTATTTTACACGAACAGAAGAATCCAGAGATAAGAAACCCGCTCCCTCTTTTGTGGTACTATATCATCTGGTAATCCGAGAAAAAGATGTAAAGAAACAGAGGAGCTCGAAACGGCTACTTCTGTTTCGGCAACAAGTATAATATACCAAAGGCTAGAAGGTGATTATGAATAGCGAAGTATATACTTAACAAAACGCAAGTTACAAAATCAAAGCTTTTTTTTAATGCACTTCTTGGACAAGGTGATACTTTCTTGTGCCTATGCTTAAATTCAAGAATTATGTACTGTTTATATTTGCTCAATTTCAGAGTATCACGTTACATGTATAATGTTTGTGATCCTGATTCAATAGAGTGTAGATTAGCAAGAAATATATTGATTTTTATAACATTAGTGAATTATTTCATATGTAACAATAACCGGGCTTTACTCTTGGTTCCACTGTGATGTTCCAGTGGAACCAAGGGTATAAGTGGAACAGTTCCACTTGTACGGCCCCCGTAGTCCCACTAACATTATGATAATTTAAGGATGGGTCTATCCTGAAATTGATATAAATACTTCTTACTTTTTATTAGTTCAATTCGTCAAATTTGAAAAGGTAACTCGGATGGAACATTTTAATTGCTTTCCTTGTTGATCATTTAATTATTATTATATAACAAAAAGTGAAAAAGCAAGAGGACTTCGTGTGCTTCACGACATCAAGATCTTCCATTTATAGAAAAGTAACTATGATTTTAATATTAATATAATTAATTAATTATTTTTGTATGAACGGAGGAGTGATAGAAGCGTAGAGCACAAGAAGTGTGAATGCTAACTACTTGAGATAATATTGGTATGTTGTTTTTAACCGTGTCAATTCCTTTAATCGTGTGATGTAATTATTGATATCAATTGCAACACGTCACCAAACTACAGACTGTGTGAAGGTACTTTGTTGCCCTCAATTTATATTTTTTATATTCTTCCGCAAGTTTATTTTTTATGACATTTTTCTTTTGTTTATGTAAGTTCACCTTTTTACTTTTTACAAAAAAATACTGTTCTGTTGTGATTTGATCTTGTGGGATTCCATGATATAATATTAAAAAAATCAAGCTTAGTAAAAGTCCTTAATTAACTATATGTATATGTAGAATGGTAAATCATAACCTAGATACCTTATATTGTAAATATTACGTATAAATTTAAAACACCCGACTCGAAAATCCCTTCAACGATTACAAAATGCCTTACATCATTTTGGAAAAGAGCTGATACTCTTACACTGCTAGACCTATATTAACCAAACATAGCTAAGAACCACCGCAAGAAAACTGGCTTTCAAATGAAAAAAACCGTATCGAAATCGGTCCATCCGTTTGAGAGCTACGATGCATCAGACAGACACACACACACAGACATCGACGTCAAACTTATAACACCCCGTCGTTTTTGCGTCGGGGGTTAAAAACAAATAAGTGATCGTCATCACTTTATACACATAAAATGAAAATGTCAAATAAGAATAATCGTATTACGAGTAACTCAATGGGCACTGTTTTCAAATAATCAGGTAATTATTTTTTTCTCAAGATGCGAACTTAATACACTAAAATTGGATATCAACAACAATCATACCAACATCCTCTCAACGTATACTAATTAATATGTAATAGATAATTAGTAATTATCATTGTTTAATCAATAATACCTTTATTGTCAACAGCTCCGGAAGTACTTAGCCGGGAACCTTACGGGCATGCGGTTGATTGGTGGTCTCTCGGAGTAGTCGCGTGCCGAATGCTTACTAATAAGGTATGTATAGGTATATCTTCATATGGTTAACTATCTGTAAAGACGTTTTTGGCTCGTATATTTATGGTCATATTCTTCCAATTAAAAAAACTACCAAGGACTAGAAAAGTAACGGTTTTTTGATAACTATGGAAGAGCTCATTGAATTTATACATAGTTTTCGGAATACCATATTTTTTTTCTAGAATATGGTTGTAGGGGGCTGTTGCACACACATCAAAACCACATATATAATACATAATTGGGAAGATGCCTATGCTCAAAATAAATTATTTTGCCAAGTGTCGCAATAAAATAACTTAAAATACTGTGAAAATTGTCGTCGTTTTATTTTAACGTTTTTTATTTAGATTATAATTGTTAAATTAACATTAAAAGTAAATGATTTGATAATACTAGTATTCCATACAAAAATGTACGGAAGCTACCATTTTGATTTACTAAAAAGATTCTGATTGACATAAAAGTCATCTACCCTATTATAAATATTTATTTTTGTATGCCGCATAGGATCGACATTCCTATAATTGTACTGCTTCAGTTTCGAGCAAAATAAACTATTATTGGGTATCCAATGCCTATACTTTTTGGTTACATCATCATGCCTGTAAGGTATGCTGCCTTTAGAATCAGCGGATGGTGTATTTTCACGTGCACAGTTGTTGGTAACAGTTGTTTAGTTGTTTTTTTTTCTGCCGGCGAACAGTAAACCTCCTCTGCCACTTTACAAAGCAGGTTACTATGTATTTGATGAAATCGTGAAATAAGTATCAGGCAAGCTATCTTAATGTATTTAATTTTGTAAGTTCTAGATAAATGTGTACATAAATCATATTAAAATTATATAGAATATATCCTATTTCACAAATAAACAATAAATATAAAAATTACCAGTGCACTATTTGTCGTAGCAGCCAGCTCCGACCCGTATTCCCGCTACAAACGATGCACTGACATTAAATAAAATGGTGGTACGCCATCGCTAGCGCTACTGACATAAATTTCAGACATTTTACCTACCCGTATAAGCCGGATAGCATGAAAAGGTACGGTGGAAAATTTTATTTTTTTGTACCTAATGAAGTTTTGGCAGGGTCGGTACTGTAGGTACTTCAAGATTTATTCAAATGAATGAAATAACTCGATATTTAGCCCAGTCAACCTCGCTGTTACTGTTGGCAAAAAAGGTATAGCTCAAAATATCGTTATAAAATCGGTTAAAATCCATATTTCTTAAAAATTCTAACGGGCTCATAAACTTAAAAGGTTTTTTGAATTTTCTTAGCTGGTCCACCTAGTTTTAGTAATTTAGAAAAGAAATGGCGGAATTTGCAATTAAGGCTAAAAAAAAATATCGTTAGTAATTAAAAAAGTTTAACACCGATCTCGCTGAAATTTATAGCACTTTTTGATATCATTACAAGCTAAAATTTCAGAAATATTCAGACTTCTGCGTACGTTCCTTTCAAAGTTATTAAATGTTAAAAAAAACGCTCTTTTTTAACTTTGACCTTCATTTGGTGTTAAACAAAAGCACTTAGCGACTTTGAATAAGTCTGATTTTGCACATATGACGAAAAACGTAAGCTTTTTTTCGTTCAATTGTTAAAAAAAAATGACGTCCCACTTGTCCAGACTGCGGGTATCGAAATTCTTAATCAGCGCATTTTTGTACTATTTATCTAAAAATAAAAATGCGTGGTAATCCAATATTAAGGTATTTTAGTTCCTTGACTGGGTTATTTTGGTGTTATTAATTTCAGAAGAAAGTAAGTTATTTAATTGTGTTTTAACCAACATTCATGTTATAAATAAATAGGTACTTAGTGTTAATTCTGGAAATGGAACAAATTCTAATTAAATTCAATATCTTTATTTCATAAAATTTATCATCAATTATTTGAAATCGTCGCTTTAATAAATAATTATTATAATTAAAAATTATAGATAAACATACACAGAGTCACCGCAACACGCACCGCACTCTTTAAAAAAACCAGTCAGTTTTAACAATATTCAGTAAATATTACATCATTTTTTGTGTGCTATTATGTTTTTAAGGTTAAAATAAATAAACTAAAAAAATAATATGACAATAGGGAAACTGAAAATTAAGGAAAAAAATTAAAAATAAGAAAATAACCGCGCAGGGCACTACTTCCTCTTTCTATATGGTAGCCCAGCGAGCGACACATATAGAGGAAGTATTACTATTGCTGATTGACATCCCCAATACCGTGGACAAATCCAGCAATGACTCGTATATCTCCTACTGACCTGACAGTTTCCAAGTTTGCAAATTACACATATTATGTTGACGTGTCTAATGATTACGGTTCTGTCACTACTATCCACAGATGTGATTGATTAACTGATAAATAAGTCGAACTCTGGAAGCATTTAAAAGCATAAGTCACGGGGTGATAGATACAATAATGATCTTCTTGCTCTTAACGTTCTAGAGACAAACAATAGAGCCGTTGTGTAAAAGTTTAAGTTATTACGTAAACTCGACAGCGTCTGTGGTCACTTATCACGAACTTCGTGATAAGTGACCAAACGCAAATCGAGCGATGAATCATTATTTTATTCAGAAATTTAAATCAGAATCTGAACAATCTGTCGTTGAAAATCAGTATCAAGCGCCAAAAGCTACAATGAGATTGTAGCTTTTGACAATTCATTAAAACAATTTGATGAAGTGGTCCCCGGATGCCTTCAAATTATAATCAGTCACACCATTCATGGACACAAATGTTTTATAGACTCAGAACAGTACCTGGTGCGCTTAACCAGATATCGATTTGAGGCGTTATGAAAGGAAAAATTGCAAGAACGAGACGGGTTACATATTATAAGTACATTTAGTCAGATTTTTTTAACAAAAATTATATTTTGAGTTTGTTTACACATATGGAAAAACTAGTCAACAAAGTAAGTACATAAACGTCATATGACAATGGTTTTAATTTCTGTATCACAGTTCGGAGTTGTGTAATAATATCATATAGAGCCAGAAAGAAAGATCTCCACAAGGTGTTCATCGACGACCTAGAGAATGAGAAAGATAAAGCTTTCTATCGAACACCGAGACCGAGACACCGCTTAACTGGCAGGCATTGCACGCTCAAGGGATCTCCGAATGCTACGTATAATTGGTCAAAGACATGTACGATGGCGTCACTGCCAGAATATGATCTCCAGCAGGAACCCTAACCCTTCCCTCCCCCCTCCTCTTCCCTTCTTCCCTCCTTCCCCTACTCCCATCTTAAACGCCGACAACGCACTTGTGACTCTTGAATTGCAGGTCCCATTTACCATCAGGTGACCCGTCTGCTCGTTTGCCCCCTATGCCTTAAAAAAGAAAAAAAACACGACTCATCTGACGGTAAGCGATTACCAGTGCCTATAAATACTCCTAACACCAAATGTTGCCTTCTACGTTAGTCATCCTATCCCTCCCTCCTATGGAGCCCCGGTGACAGTTAACTAGTAGTGTAGTGCCATCTAATTGCAGTCTGAAGTAGGGTCCAGTCGGCAGGCTCCAATTCAGACCGACTTCAAAAAGGATTTGGTCTTCAAGAAGGATTATATCTAGTTGTGAAGCAATACTTAAAGTATTCAATCTTAAGAGACGTATAATGAGGTTTAGTTTAGTCTTTCATTTAGAGACGCATTGAAGTCTGAGCACTTTTCTTTAAAGATAATTGAAAAAAAAAAAAATCGGCCTGCATGTGTTCGTATTTATTCTAAACAAACGATTCGACGAATTCTAAACGAAAAAACAAATTCATATTATGTTTTTGTGTACTTATCGTCGTCGGCTGGATGGTTCTTAGTTATACCTAGAGCCGGTAGGTTGGAATTTTATTTTAATGTTCTTTCTAAATACGAATAGAACGTATAGGTTTAAGCTGACTCGACAGATCTCATTGAATTAACAACAGTTTTAGTAATTTAAATGTTACTTAATATAAGTACTTCTTGAAGCTAACGTAGAAAGTAAAAGCACTTTATTAATGTTATATTATAATTAATAATTAAAGAAAAATATAATAAATAAATAAAAATAATAATATAATTATTATTCTAGAAAATAATTGATTCTCACATTTTCATCACTTTTATTTTTAATAACACTTAAATAGCCACAGCCAGTTTCGGACGGTCATTTGATGTTTACTTAATTGAAATAAACTGGACGGAACGGACTTTAGACTAACTTATTTTGTAATATTCTAATTGTATGAGCATGACAAACCATAGCTTTAGCTAAGAATCGTCTCATAATAAAATAAATAATATTTTTTTTAACATTTGCATTTTTAATGGAATAATTGAGGATTTTATACGATATGTAGCGTCGCTAAAAAGTCACTAAAAGTTAAAGTTTTAAGTTACCTACTTTTAATTTTGTATTCTGCGTTCTTTGCCCAGTAGCTTAACAATAGGGTGGCAAAGCGGGCAAAATGAAACGGGCCCGCGGGCCCAAAGGGGGCCCCCGGGCACCATAGACCCTGAACACAGGAGGCACTACAGCCAAGTGCGAGTTAGACCGATGAATTAGCCCCGGGCGTCTGATGGTATAGTTACGCCACTGCCTTTGCCCTTAAGTTTAAAAATTAAGTAACAGATGCCGCTACAATTTTAAGCCTACTTTATGTTCATTGAGGACAAAGTAAAAAATATATCACGTTTTCAGTTTTCCGATTTCATATACTGATGAAGTAAAAGTAGTAACAACGCTCCGATAAGCACATACCTACATATTTCTATTCAGATATCCGTGCCTGACAGGGTAAACAGACATTCTACAGAAGTTGGCGTTTAAACAGCAGTAAGTACTAGCATAGTGCTATTTTTCTGGTGGTGAGTGGGGTCACCAGAACCCCATGGGAGGAATGGTAGGTTCGTCATTGCACCGGCATCGGTAACCGAAATACTATCAAAGTGTCAGTGTGCTTGTTGGCCACTTAGCTGTAAAAACCGCCTTATGTAAACGCTCATTTTTTAAATAAATTAAAAGTTTGTGTAGAAGTGTACAAAGATAAATTTTTAAACAATGGTGTCGATTCTATTGTCAGACTCACTAAACTAAAACCTAACTTGATTTCTTCATATGAAATGAACTTTGTCTTCTTCGCAACAAGGTCTATTTGTTACTGGCATCTATTTCTCAGCGCCAATAAATTTCACTAAAACCTGTCAACGTATACTCAACTTTATTTCCACGCAGCGAGAGTCCCCATTTATTCAAATGCCGTACAATTGCCGTATAAAAACTTGTTCAAAACGAACTAAGACGACGTTATTTTAATCGACACCTACGAAGACGCTTACTAAAAACACAGAGCAAAAGAGATGGCATTCAACGGATAGCAGCTCTCGCTACGTGGTATTAAAGTTTATTTAAGCGTGTCAGACTTTAGTCGACAAATAAATTGCTTATTTCGATAGCGACGTATGTTACCTACTTGTTTGTATTTGAAATAAGACCTTGTTTCGAAGGACACAAGGTTTACATTTTGTATGAAGAAAATTTAGTCAATGATAGTTAAGAGAGAAATTCAAGAGAATTGACACCAATATGTGCTATAAGTTAAAAATTATGTAAAAAAGGCTACATAAAGCTATAGATATGTATTTTAATCTGTCATGGTACAAAGGCAGTTCAAATTATACTGGTCAAGACATTCAAAACGGTCGTAATTCCACCGATCTCTAGTTCTTATAAACACATGTTTTGAATTATTTCTCCTTTGCCTTTCGCGAAGATAATTATAATCATAAAATAAAATTAAAGCAAGATTAGTATTTTATGCCTTTTCTGATTTTGAATTTAAGAATAAGAAATTATAATTTTTTTTCTTTGCTGATTAAGCAGAGCATAATAGAAGGTATTAAATATTTAATATTTGAATAGGTTAGATGATTGTTGCTAGTGCTGCAATGCTAATGATTTGCTATAATGCTAATGAAAAGTCACCAAATTATAGGGACTGTGTATGTATTGACTAGCAACGTAAAATTTGAAGAGTTAAATGAATGTATAAACTGCTGATATTGGACTTCATTATTATAAAACAAAGTCCCCCGCCGCGTTTGTCTATCTGTCTGTTCACGATAAACTGAAAAACTACTGAACGGATTTTCATGCGGTCTTCACGAATAGACAGAGTGATTATTGAGGAAGATTTAGGTGTATAATTTGTTAAGATATTGTGTTAATTGATTGAAATATGTTGAAGATGTCTCTGCTACCCGTGCTAAGCCGGGGCGGGTTGCTAGTAAAGAATAAAGAGTTATTGAATAATTAAAATGCATATTTATAAAAACATATTTTATTACTTATAGTACCGGAATTCGATAATTTACTGCGAAAGATATAATTACAACGTAGGTAATTTTTCGGTTCGGCTATTTAAATAGTCTCTAGATCTAATGAATAGTCGGGAATAACCACGCACTGGGCGTGACGATCGCCACTCACACACTCGCACGAGGCACGTATCACTACACATGGGCACGGAGCGCCGAACGCGCTCTCGGCGGAGGGCGCGTGTCGAGGGACGTCGACACACGTCCGCCGCCACCGCCTCTTTACTAATTATCTAAGAACTGCCAGAGCTTTTTTCTTCCGAGCTCTCTTCATTGGATTCTTGGCTTTTTTCAGCACTAGTATTTTCCTCCGAACTATTCTCTGCCTTAGGTTGGTCAGCCTGAGGTTTGTCTTTTTTATCTGATGTTTCAGCTTCTTTAACTGGAGCAGGCTCAGCAGGCTTTACATCTTTAGCAGAAACCTCTTTTGGGACATCCTTAGCTTCTTCCTCTTTTGGATTTTCAAGCTTAGTGTCTGGTGCAGCTGCAGGAGAGACATCCTTAGGCCCTTCTCCAGCCTCAGTTTTTTTACTGTCTTCAACGGGTTTACTGTCTTCAACAGGTTTGCTGTCTTCAACGGGTTTGCTTTCTACAACTGGTTTGCTCTCTTCAACAGGTTTACTGTCTTCAACGGGTTTAATGTCTTCAACGGGTTTGCTGTCTTCAACGGGTTTGCTGTCTTCAACGGGTTTGCTGTCTTCAACGGGTTTGCTCTCTTCAACGGGTTTGCTCACTTCCACGGATTTGCTGTCTTCAACAGGTTTGCTCTCTTCAATGGGTTTTGCGTCCTTGGTTGATTCCTCTTTCTTTTCTACATTTACTGTTTTGGACTCTTCAGCAGGCTTGGTTTCGGTTTCTTTTTCATCCTTCTTGTCATCAACCGTTTCACGAACTACACGTAAGCTGTCATCAGATGCAGCAGCTGGTTCTTCGGATTTAGCAGCAGCAGGTGCGCTGTCGGAAGCAGCCTCAGATTTGGTTTCAGGTTTTGGTTCTTCAACTTTCTTTTCTTCGGTTTTGGCTGGTTCTTCTACCGAAGCAGGTGTGTCTGCCTTTTTGGATTCTGGTTCAGCAGCGGGAGCTTCGACGGGTAAATCAATTTTCTTCTCAGGTTTAGGTTTGATTACGTCCCCTTCGTTGGCGACAGGTGCGTCAGTTTTTTCAGCTTGAACAACGGATTCCTCGGGGGTCGCTGATTTGGCAGAAGCATCCTTAAGTACTTCAGTTACTGTCGCTGGAACTTCAGCTTTTGGCTCCTCAACTGATTTTACTTCAGGTTCGGCTGATTTTACTTCAGGTTCGGCTGCTTTTCCTTCTGGTTTCGATTCGACGACTTCTTCAGATTTTTTTTCAGCTGGTTGTTGAGCACTCTCAACTAGTTCAGCAGCCTTAGGTGCCACTTCGTCGCTCTTTACTTCCGGTTTTTTCTCAGGGCTCGCCGGTTCGGCTTCAACTTTTTTTGATTCAGTTTCAGTCTCTACGGCTGCGCTCTTAGCTTCAGGTTTAGTTTCGCCTTCTTTAGTTTCAGAAGGTGCGTCTGGTTTCTTTTCTTCAACAGCAGCGGGTTCATCTTTGGGTGCATCAACTTTGGGTTCCGCAACGGCTGCAACTTCCGGTTTTTCTTCAGCCACTGGCATCGCCAGACTAACAGCCGCGAAGGCCAAGCATAATAGTAAGAACTTCATTCTGAAACAACGAAAAGGTAAATTAGTTGTAAAATAATGTAACATACACAACTATGGTTTGAAATGCACGTCTGCAAGTCGTGAAGGCGTTAAGGCCAATGTTACGCGTCAGTCGACTTAAGCGTTCGCAGCAATTTTCTTATTAAGAATAAATCATCTAAGGGCTCGAGACTGTGGGGACGGGCTCTTATCTTCAAATTATCTCAAATTATGTTCCTTTGAAGAAGGATGTAAACTATTTACCGGACTATGATAGTCCTTTCTAAAGAAATGTCACAACACAAAGGCCTAAGGCATTATTGAATAATTGAATTATTATTCCATTAAACAAATATTTAACATGTATTTATAGTAAACATAGCGCCGCGTGAGAGGCTCATCTTTTTCCCATTAGTATAAAGGTCAAGCACCTCGGTGACTTCTATTTTTAGACCATACTAGCCGAAGGTAGGGCATTAAGGCGATAGTCCAGCTCCCGTTGGAATGCGGTCTGGCGCCGCACTGCAAATAGATAACTACCTTCGATGGGAATAATTATCTTTAAATAGCCCACTATTACTAATCCTGGAGTCTATACTTAAATATGGAAATCATTCAAACAAACCTGCTTCAGTATAATTATGTAGTTTTTATAATACGTTCATGTTAACAGGTTTTTTTCATTTACTATTTGGTTTTAGAGTAAAATAATTAACAAATGACATATAAATAAAAATTTAAAAAGTATTATAATATATATTAGTTATGATTATGATGTGCACATGATAGACATTTCCTAGTGCGTGCTGAAATACGCAGGATGTGAAACGCGCGTCAGAAATATGGATGATCCGACTAGACGTACACAAAGCATTATCTGAATTTTAATTGGCTCATTGAATTGAATAGACCAACTAGAATGCAATACATGGTATCAAGTGAATGATTCACTATCATACGCATTGGTCGAATACGAATTTTAAACTTGTATTTTTAAATTTACATATTTGATCATTACAATTTTATAATTGTAACATTATTGTTATCATTATAATGTTGTTATCTCTTTGTTCTATAACATCGCAAGAAAAAACAGTTTTCTTTGTTTGGCGATGGACTTAAGCCTCATTGCACAAGTCAAGTTCAATACGTAATGAGGACCAGTTCGAGAAGTTCTCGGTTACCGGTTATTACGTCCACAATATTCTTACTTCATTTTATACTCCGACTATGCTCGTAATACCAGTCATTTTGTTTTTCTTGCTACGTACTTATTTGGTCGCGACTACCTAATAAATGCTTTTAACTTATCCCTGTAGCCCTTTATGGTTTAGTGACTGAAAATAAACAATTATGTTGAGATAATTGGCTTCAATGGTAATTATTTCTATCAGAATGCCTTTGGTAATGTTGTTTGTTCATTGCAGACGGCTGCAATTTTGACAAATGTTTTAATATTGCAGCTATCAGCTGAACGTGATTATATTTGAAAAAAAGCGGTTCGTCCTGTTATCTTGCAGAACTTCAAAATCATAAGACAAAAGGGTGCATCCGTATTTTGTTAAACTGGTTTTATCAATAAAGCAATGAACCGAGTGCGGCCATTGCTCTGCAACCCTGAGATGCAGACACCATCACACTGTATGTAATTAAGTGCTATTACTGTATACATCTATCGTCAGTTTTGACATTGTAAATTTGATTGTAAACGAGCCATTGGCCGGCCAGCCGGGATACATGTGCCGAATTTCATTCAAATTCGTTAAACGGTTAAGGCGTGATAGAGTAACGAACACCTTCACAGTTAAATATTATAATTAAGCATTTGTCTATTGTACTCATTGAAAACCATTAAATAATTTCCAACACGTACAAAGTTATACGTATGTACTTTTAGAGCTAATGCAGCTACAACAATTCTAACATGCTTTATTTATGCGATTGTCCGCTGAGTTATTTTCTGGAAGGATATCCTCGGCGGGCTGAGGGCAAGGATTATCATCCTCCCACACGATGCGGCAATCTTCCAATTGAAGCCCAGCGCATGCTCGCTTATTGCGCTAATATAAAAAATTACTGCCGCCTGGTAGGCACGTTGACTCAAACATCGTACTGAACATGTCGGGATACTTTAACTTATTCCTCTTTACACTACAATAACTTGCACGTTATGACGGTAACGTGGCATGCATTGCTTATTGCTATTTCCATTTGCTTTTAAATATTAATTATACGATTAAATCTGTATGTATATCTTGTCTAAATTCTCCATCAACGTTTTTAAATCGATTTTGTCAGTCCATTTTAATAAATGGTATATGTTGTACTAAAACTGGTCACTTACAAAATTATGTCGAATGTTACGGCTGAGCGAACATGTTTACGAAATGTACATTATTTAAACGATCTCTGACCATTGGTCCGTAATAAATGAAATTTATTTTTTGACCGCTATTAATGCATCAAAATATAGAATCGGTTCTATAATTATATCTAGAGAAATCGACCTCAAGTTTTCGATCTCAATGTAAACAGGAATCTACATTGAAATTGAACGCTGTAAATAAATTCGAGGGCATTTTAAGACCCGTATCTTAAAGTGTGGTAGGTCAATGCACTTTAAATTGATATTCTTGAATATGTTCATAGGCATTTCAAAAGTAAATGATGCATTCAAAATTATAGTAATTTTTATTTGTTTGACTATCATATATGAAGCCGTATTGCAAAGTACAGTAATCAACATTATATGTTGCATCAGTATTTTCTACGAGTAGGTTTCATCGAAATGTTACAAGGACTTTATAATGTGCATCGTAATTACTCAGGTACACCATAATAGCTCCGTTTTCTTTATCTACCAAGTTAATCATCAGCTCGGATGAGAATCTGTACATATTTTTTCTCATTCCAATAAAAATAACCTTAATCTGAACTTAATTTTCAGTGTAGCCAACATAAAGATTTGTTCAAAAGTGGGAGAGAAGCCTGTGAACTTGAGAAATGCATTGCTATCGAGATTGGTATTTTAGGAACGACTGGTTTATCCGTTTAGAAGTTTTTTTCTTAAAGGCGATGATGATTTAATTAAGATGTGAGTTGAATATATTCTATATTCAATTCTATAGTTATCTATTTATATATGACCTGTTAACAGAAGGTGCCTTTGAGGTTGTATCTCGACACAAATGATTCATTCTGTTGATATTGCAACCGTGCACGTATTAAAGAAAACCACAATTATTTCTCATTTCATCTGCAATCGGCTACCTTAAGTCATTTCATTTTGCTAATCTTGAATATTACCCACGCAATATAGTTATTGGTCACAGTAAGCTTATTAAAAAGTGCCCCGTATAAAGAGAAAAATAAATTTGGTAGAATTAAATATTTGTTTACAATTGCTACACTGCGCGGAAATCGTGACCATTTGTGAACCAATTATGTCTTTACCTCGTACAAGCTCACTAATCAATGTGTCACAACAGAATCTTCGCAATAGTTTTGTATCGACATGTGAAACACGTATTCTGAAGTTATTACATTATCTCATACATCACTAGCCATAATGCCAATGACAACGTCTTAACCGTACATCATTGAATTATGACTTGGCTAGACACAAAGCAGTATGTTTATATAAATATTAGTAAACCAAAAGAAGAGTAAACAATATCTGATGAGATTTCAAAACAAAACAAAACAATGAAGACACCTTTCTAGCCTACTTGTGACTAAGTTCAAGTTTGCAAATCTACATATATTATGCCTACACTTTTCTAAATGAAAGCAAATGAAACAGATTTATATGAAATAAATTATTTAAACTTTTTTATTTATTTAATAAATACCTAATACTAGCAATATTTGTTACACATTACTAGTATTCTTGTTAACCCCTTCAACTAATCGCAAATCGACGCCTTTACCACTACGCATCCGCCGGTTATACCTAACATTGATTTTTTTTTTCCATCTGTTATAGATGCAATTACAATGCGAGTGTGCCCAACCCATTGATATTTAAGTCCTTCGAAACATTTCATTGCGCTTGATTGAGTAACATTCGTGTTTAAAGTAAAGGTTAATATCGTAGTAGTCCTTTTCTTTGTATCTCGATGTGTCCAGGTGCACAATAAATGCCACGGTGATGATTCCGCTTACAAAATTCCTCGAACAGGTTTGACATTCTTCCGATATCTGATTATTGTGAAATGCATTGAAATTAATTTTCATTTACCTGCTTCTTGTGTTTATTGAATCTGCAGTTGTAGGTAAATAATGCTATTGAATATATTAGGGAATTGAAATATGATTATATTGAGAATTGTCACTGAATATTATTAAAAAATAGCGGTTTATTGAAACTGAAGGTTTTCTTACTGGTTTCAAACCATAGACAAAACGTTAAAACACATGATAGTTATATAGTATATAGAACCAACTGTTAGAGAATTGCACTACAATTTTGACCCAGGTTTTAAATTAGAGTTTTTTAGAGTACAACATTATTATAGAATATACCTAAATGATATATACCTAAAATAGGGAGTGACTCTGCTTGTTTTTACCCTGTACAATGAAAATAAAAAAAGGCAAAGAAACTATTAATGAAGAGCCAAATCACTGTATTCTAATACAGTAGGATTTGGTCTCTAAATTTCATCAAGTGTGTCCCGAGGCCCTAACATCATTAGCGCGACTCCTGATCTTTCGTACGTTATGTACACGTTTTATTTGTCCTGCAATTGCAACAGTTCCTATAGTAATACACAAACTCGTAAAAGACCGTAAATTTCAAATTATCAAGCATATTCAAGTTGTTTATTTTAAATAAGAAATTCGAGCCGTGACTATACAAATAGGCTAAATCTTTCTTTTAAATTTTTCACAGTTGACTAAACAGACTAGTTCGACCTAGACGTTTTTTTTTCAAATCACGTTTCTTGCTTTCTACAAAAAAATGACCTGGTCTAAGTAGTAATCTGGTACATAGCTGCTCCTAATAGGCAACTTTCTATTACTGTATATAAGCAACTTAACATTTGAACTACATTCAGCTAATGACTTCTAAAGAGATGACAGTGATGCGTTATGAAATGTATCATGGATAGCCTGTAGGGTTACCACCCATTACAGAAAAAAACAATTAATTAATCTTGATTTGTTTAAGTGAATTATATATATAAGTTAAAGTGTTCATAAGAATTTTGTAGCGTATTTATAGTCTCTTATACTTATTACAACATAAAAGACACAACTTAACCTCAATTTAATTAATTAAATACTTACTTGCTTCTATAGGTATGACCTTCTTTATCAGAAGAGCTATACAGTATACATAAAATCACTTACAAATCGCACTGCCATTGTCATAAATTATTTAGTTTAAAAGACTGCCATCCCTATCGCTATGCGCGTTGTGTAAGTATCGACCCACGGTTCATTGTCATATTGGGAGTACATATAAATTCTATCCGGTCGACAATAGCATCTCACTCGCATAAATCTAATACGTCGATGTGTGACAATCACTTTTGATGGATTATTTAGCGCAAACGTCGTGAAGCAATCACGCAGCTCGTGTACTATATTAGACGTAGGTTAGAAATTTTTGATAATTTCTTTCACAAAACATCAGTTACTAGACCAAAAAGAGCTAATTACTTCCACCGTGGCATTATTTTAGATATAAAACTAAACTCTAAAGAATTGTGTTTAAATAGTTAAAAATAGGTAATTTACTACGACATAAGCAAAAATCTTCACAAAAATAGGATACCATTAATATAAAATCAAAATACCGGCATCTCCTCAACACATTTGTCAGTTTTGAGTAAATGTGCAAAATTTTTATACAGCTATTTATACCTAACAACTAAATAATCCTAATAGTTTATATTTGAGGACCACGAAACAGCAAAAAAACTAAAATACTGCAAAAAAAACAGAGCAACAAAGTAATAGACTAAATTTATAATTTTCTTTTTGTACACGAAACTTACTTCAACTACTAACTAAAAATGTTGCAAAAATAAACAGACGTTACATACTCCTGATGATAAAATAAGATGTTTGTGATATGTTACCAAACAAATACGAAACCGGACTGAGACAAAAAATCGATTGCTCCATCTTATTTTGATTAGGACATTTAACTTATTACTTCTCACACTAACGCGTTAATGACTTATCTTGTTATTCTATGAAAAATTCACACACTCAAATTCTATAACAAACACATTCTATTTTTCCCGCTTAATTTCTTCCATTTAGAAAAAAAACTTAACATATTGAATTAAGCTTCTCCAATACTTTTTAACTGATTGATTTGAAATTGATAAAAAACATGACACTAACAACCGTTTTAGTCATTTTCAACTTAAATAGCATAATGTATGAATTCGATAGCGTCTGAAGCCATTTAGATTTACGACTATCACGTGTAGTGCAATTTGAATGTATGCAATTCTCTATTAATGTAACTCTATGCGACTTTTATTCCGTATCAAATCGTTTCTGTTTAATAGAATGCTCGGTTGGAATTTACATATATATGTACGTGTTGCGCGCAATCAAATTATAACCTTTGAAATATAAAGACTTCTACTATGAATTATAATTGTCATCATAATTGTTTAACATATTAGATATAAGTATTTTAATAGAAATACCTGTACACTGTAAAACGATTGTTTTAGTGTTCCAAAAACTGGAAACATTCGAAATTACTATAGTTTTTTTTTGAGAACTGTTTTCACTTTTATTTAGTATCATTAGAAATCATATCTCATAATAAATAAACCTCTTTTATGCAGGTATTTGCTACCAGTATTAGTGGCACTTGAACCCTCACGAGACTGACCGCTCTTGACCGATTTTTTATTATTATTTACAACCTCAACTGTATTTTTTATGTTTTTATGCTGCATCTAATGTGATATTTCGAAATCAATTAGGTAACAGAAAAAAGGCGTATTTGCTACCAGTGTGAGGCCTCCGATTTTATAGTTCAGACCTCGAGATTATCTTGCCTACAAGGTTTCAAATAGAAATTTAAAGGAAAGGTAAAGCCACAGATAAACGGGAACTGGTTATACAGCATGGACAGTGCAGTGTTAGAGCATCATAGGTCAATGCCAGCGGAAGAAGTGAGTTTGTGTAACGGCACAAACTGCCCGGGCAAGTGCGAAATGTCAACAAAACTCGGCACCTTCACTCCCGAGTATTAAACCGATGACTTCACATACATATTTTATTACTTGACATTTTTCTTATTAAATAAATAAGGCGTACTAATTTATTTAATGTCACGTATTATGTAAATGCTAACGCCAAATTAATATTACAAGATTAACAGATGCTGCGATTTATTGCAGTTTTTTATGGTTATAAAAAATCCTCTGTATTGTTTGTGTTGGTTCTGTAACCGTGAATATCACAATTCGATATTTGAACCATGACAATATCAAAGTTTTTACGCTTATGAACAAGAATCAAGATTAGCCTTGCTTGTTCAGCATGGAAATCTTTATCATTATGTTAGATAATAGACGTGACTAGTTACCTTGGGCTACCTTACTGGTCACTTAGAACTTTAGCATACTTCGATATAGTACGTATTGTATTGCGTTTATACATAGGGTAACAAAGAATTGCAACGGATATTTCCATTCAGAATCAAAATTAAGTAGTCAACGATCGATGCCTCTCACGGAAATGTACTGCGCAAATTATATTATTGGTTGCGGCGGCGGGAACGTATGCAAACAGACGTCGAAGTAAATTTATGGAGCGCGGATGTGTTAGCTTTGCTAACAATCTATGTCGATCATGTACCTACCAAGTTTTATGGCCTATTGTTAAAAAATATTTTGAAAGGTTTCCTATGAATGTAACAGTTAACTTCTTCAGTTTTGGTTAAATGAAATTGAGGTTTTATGGCTTTCTACCTCCAATTACGTTCTGAATTATTTACAGCATAATGAATTATTTTTAATATATCGTTAACATATATTCTACAAGGATTATTGTTAAGTATGTATTAAATGTTTGTTCGAGGAATGAGTTCCCCTCGGTACTATAATGGGAAACAGACCCGTAGCAAGATTTCAATGTTCGCTTAAAGCTTAACCTACCTGGTTTTTTCGTTTGATGTGTAATTTAAAACAATTTATGCATTATTTTCTGGTCGAATGATAGTTGTCGTTCGCGCAGGATTGAGTCATACCACAAGCAAATTTTTTCTCCGGTTGCAATAGCTCAAGCGGTAGATGTTATTGGTGCGATGTTTTTATCGAAGTTTTGTTTCGCTCCAGTCAGCCACCGGGGTCATTAACTACTCACGACCCAGTGTGGCAAATTACTGATTTTGTTGCTGTAATTTCTCATTCATCAACTTTATGGTTAGTTTTATAGTTTCTGCGAATTCATGCATGATTTGAACTTGGCTTTGATTTTAAAACCGCCTTAAATTGACGAGGCATTATACTGTTGCTTTTTTTATTCTAAAGCAAAAATTCATTTGTACATAATTATCTTATAAATTGATTTATTGTACATTGTAAAAACATACCTTAATTTTAGTCAACAGTTCTTCGCTTGTATTTAATCGTGTTCGATGTAATTAATAAGCAGTTTAAATTGTTTTATAAATGTTTATTTTATTACAAGTCTTGTAACATGCATATTAACTCCTATATTCCTTTGATTATTCGTCTCTTTAGTTGCTATATATTTGTGTATTCGACTTTCTTAAACAAGATTCTAACGAGCCCCAGGTTCATCAGACTCTGGTTCATATTCAGGTGATATTACTTGTAGAATAAAACATCTCAAAAATATACTTGTTATATTTCAATGGGACTCTGAATCCTTTGTAACTATTTGTAATAAAATACCGACAACCGTTGTCTTATTTTTTTCTATTACTCCTGTGCTAGACTGTACTTACGGCAACCAGCATGCCTGCAGTAAAACATTAATAATCTGAGGTGTAAATGACTAAGTAATCAGTGTTTCATACGCTATTCAATAACGCAAAAAGTGCAAATGTTTTAGGCGTAAAGGCACTTCAAACCAAATCAATTTTATACGCTTTAGTCTCGCCTGATGCGATGCTACATGTTTGCAAAGTTTACCGGAGTATCGTTTGAGAAATATTCTGGCCTAAACAAAGTCGCCTCTTTAACAACTGTCAAAATTCTAAGCGAAATTTAAAATATAAAAAAGTATTTTTGTCTGGTTTATGATAATATAATCTTAAACAGGACAATTAGGGTTGAAGTATTAATTCTTATCTAACATTACAGAAGAATATAGAATGTGGTTGCACATTAATAAATATAAGAGTAATTTTATATAAAATAATCGATCGATTCGTGACCGCAGGTTAGCGATCTTAGGCTGCAGACAGCAGTATCCATGTCCCGATCGTATTCCTGGTCATCCTAGCGTGAATTGCGCTACTTGTTTTATTTATTGTCTGAACAGGTTACTGAGCCTATAACCACGGTATTAGGACATTGAATGCTACGTTGATCAATTTAAACTGATTGCTTGAACTAGGGCGCTAAAGAATTCTGAATTACTATCGTTAATGTTGTATTCAATCATGGGTATATTTGCGTAAAATATAAGTAGGTACTTGTTCTGCCTATAAGTTGTGAGTCTCCTTGGATAAAGAATAAGAATTGTGTTTTTTTTTATGTTTGGCTTCAAGGTTTTTGAATTTTGCAATATTTTGTGATCACGATTTATTGGTCCTGGTAAAATGATTTTGCTTTGCTCAATTTGCTTATTGCGTTTACCGGTTGTTTTTTATTGACGTTATATTCTATTTGATAATTAGATTGCTATTATTTTTTTAAATATTTTACGGCAAAGGTGCAGTTTACAATTCAAGATTATACTATCATTTATTAAAAAAAAACAAAGTTGTTGTATTACAAAATGGAATGATCTATTCTGAGAAATTTAAGAAAGATATTATTATAAGACATCTAGAAATGCTTTTACACTTGATAAGATTGAACTTGACAAGATATTGGAATTATTTTTTAATACTTACATGTGAATTAGATCCTGTGACGAAACCGTAGGGAAGTTGTAATCACTGACACAAGTATATATTTTTAAAAAGCTCCAACTTTATTTATTTAATATGAGCGGTCGCTGTGACGGTCGGCTATGTATTGGTGGTGGTTTGTTAATGGTCGTGTTTATATAGCGCGGTTGGGAGGCGCGCTGTCAGCCGCCGCGATGCAACTAGCCTGCGTGTGAACATCTCCGCCGTTCGGAGCTTTAGATTTTAAAATATTGTCTACCTTTGTCGTTTTTCAACTAACTATTTCATAAATGTCTCATTCCAAATTGTGTAATTATTTTTATCTCTTATTATGTAGGTATGCCATATATATATGCGTATATAAATTAGGCATACTTGGACTTTTATTACAAAGATGGTGAGTTGTGCTTTTTGATGAATAGCTATAATATGAATGTAAAAATGTAGTCTATGTGTACATATGCAATATATTTATAGTTGGTTATCACTAATCACGTACATAACTTTCGTTCTCTAAAAGATTGATCAAGATGATCAAGATTAACACTTGCATTAAATAGGAACTAAAAATGAGTTTTTTAAAGTGTTCGTTCTTTTACATGTTTGTTTCGTTTATAGGTACGTTCGGGGTCGGATTTTTTTTCTATGCTTGCATTTTAAAAACCGATTTTTTTTCTATGTCTGCATCTTAAAAAACGTTTTTTTTTCTATGCCTGCATCTTAAAAACCGATTTTTTTTCTATGCCTGCATCTTAAAAACGACATAACTTTTAAGCTATGAGTCTCACTATAACTTATACTAAATTTAAACTTTCGCGTTCCATGATATAATTATGTATTTATACTGACATGAGTCAGCCTGTGACCACGGCCAGTGCAACTTGGGCGAAACGTCAGGCAATTCAGAGGTATGTAATACCTTTTCGTGATCGCGTTAATTCCCGTATAAATACATAATTATCTCACTATAACTTATTCTAGGACGGAACTTATTCTGTGAATGCTGTGCCCTTTTTTCGAGATTCAGAAGCATGTGTGACGATCAGGATTGATAGATATCGGAACTCGCAGAATATCGAAAAATGGTATTCATCGTGAATTTGCTTGATATATCACTCTATCTGATGGCCTAATCTTTTAAGGCAAGCATCACGGCAAAGATGTTTAAGTAATATAAAAAAAAAGATCCTGCAATGTGTCATATTAAAAGAAGCCTTCACGTTTTATGCATATCTAGCGGCATAGCAGAATATCTTGAGACTCGAAGATACAACTTGTAAACAGTTAGTATAATTTTCATATTAGTTAATGTCAATATATTCTGCCAATGTATTTCACCAGCCTTATTGATACTACTAAAACGGTCATCAGGTGCATCTGCGCATTCGTTTCTAACTACAAATGTATTTAACTACATTTATTACAATTTTCACTCATAGGAAAAGATATTTTATAAGAAGGCCTAACACGTTCATATATTTTTAAATAGGTATCTGTGTCTAACAGTAAATGTATTTGTATTAGTTATGGATGTATACGTAAAGGGCTTAAATATCACTACATAACAACATTGACTGCCCACAATTATTAAATAAGTTCAATTTCAGAGTACCCCGTAGACCACCTCGCAAACCTATAACACCCTTGGCTCCACCTCTTCGCCATACAGTGTTTGGTGTTAATTCACCTATACCCCGTATGTGCAAACTTATAAACGAATACAGCGACCTGGTTGATGTCCACTCTGATTCAATATCGACGGTTGTCAGACACGTCAAACGTATGAAAATGTGATAATTATAGTATTTAATATATTATCTAGAATTTAAGTACATTTAAATAAGTTTTCAAATTATAAAACAGATGTTGATACAAAGAACACTTTGCACGCGGTGTTTGCCTATAATTGGTTGTGCAGTTAGATTTAAGACACAAATACTTGTATGTTCCTATCTGTATAATATCTGTAACAACTGTTGGTGAACCTTAATTAAATATATAAATAAAAAGGAATATTATAAAACAAAGTACCCCGCCGCGTCTATCTGTCTGTCTGTTCACGATAAACTGAAAAACTACTGAACGAATTTTCAGAGACAGAGTGATTCATGAGGAAGGTTTAGGTGTATAATTTGTTAAGATTTTGTGTAAATTGGTTGAAATATGTTGTTGATTGTTGATGATGATTGTCTTTGCTACCCGTGCGAAGCCGGAGCGGGTTGCTAGTGCACAAATAAATGGTATTCCTTTGAAAATTTAGTATCTTACTTAGAAATAGGATCGCATTCCACAATTACATGTTACGAATCCTTGACAGTGGGACCGCTACGGTGTGGAATACATTTTGTATACATGCATGTGTAAATCATGATTATACAAAAATATCATAAGAGTCTGTCACTAGGTATTCAGTTTCGTTGTAGCTTTTTTTTCTATGTTATTATTTTGGTATACAATAGAGACCATTCATCTTATTATGTGTCATTCACGGTATAAATTATTAAGCAAGTTCTGTTCATTCATTTGTCATTAGTTGTCATATTTCTGGTTGGAGAACGCATTTAAATTAGTTGTTTATTTACTTTATACAAAACGGTATCGTTGTTTTTTGTTAGCGTTAAAGATTTCAATAACAAAAACAAAATGTTTGATTTCGGCTATCTACAGTCTGAGTCACGCGAATTCTTCGAAAAAAATCTTTAATGCGTAATGTATTGTGTGTGTGTGTAAGTAATCTTCAGAGCTAATCTAGATAATAAGACATTTTATTCTCATCCTTGCGACGATGTCTTTTTGGCAATTAAATTAAAAATCAAATTCAAACATAATTTCTTTCGCTCACACCGTCCCACTTACGAAGTTTAGTAGTTAGTATACTATAGAAATTTATTTTCAGAAAGATGCAGAAAATAAAGATCTTAAATCTAGGCTTATAGTACATATAGTATAGTAGGTACAACACATTGTATTTGTTTATTATTAGCGTGTATTGAACTCTGGTACCCAACCATAGATAAAACTTGTGTTATGCATGGTATGGTGGCGTTCTCACATTATTCACTCAAAATACTTACATTGCAGCCAGGTAAAACGTGGATTCTGTTTTTATTTTAATTACATGAAGTAAAGTATAAAATAAATAACAGAAAAATTTCTGATTATAATAAGTAATAACCAAAGCATATAAAAAATGGATATTCGTGATACTTTGTGAACGTGTGTGCGTGTTTGTTTGTGTTTTGTAGTATTGACGATTTTGTTAAATTTTCAGTAGCATCAAAGTTGAAAAACCTGGAGAAAAGTTGTCCAATTTGTTCAACCGGTTGAACAGATAGTTGAACATACTGGAGTAGAGGTCATAAACTTGTGTCTGTAACCAATTGTATGGTTTGCTTTAAAATTTACATCTACATTTTGAAAGATTATATATTATATGTCACACATTTTATTTATCTTATAATAAAGATCATTTGCCATAATGTGTTGCTGAGCAGTGGTTGTGTTGGGTTTGTAGGTTGGACATACATTCAGTTCTATTTAAAAAATAACGTTTTATGTTTTCTCAACATGGTTTGGAGAGTAAAGAGCTCTCACAGTTATGATCTTGCAATCGGAGTACAGGATCTTAGGTTAGTATCTAATATGTTTGAAGGTCATGACTGAGTTATATCCCTGGAATTAAGAGTGGTGATTTTTCCCATGACCTTATTTTCTTGACAGGCCAAGCTTTCATGCCGTCAAAACCATCGGAGTTGAGCTTAATTTTGTGACTAGATACCGGGCCGTGGAACCGTAGCGCATATAGAAACTGGTTCAAAGTCAATGTCAAACAAGTTTCTTTATCCTGAATTCGCACTTCACAAAGTAAAAATTTAAAACGACGATAGTTCATTGCCTTTTTTAGTTAGCATTGCAAAAGTTAGAGCCAGCGAGAAAAGGATCAGGAAAACAAATTGCTAGGCTTTTTAATTGTCTTTTTTTACACAATGCTTGAATTTTGAAAACCTTTATGGCGCTGCGGTAGTACTTTCGACAACGACAGTGGTTACGGGTTTGATTCCCGCGCAATCCATATATTTATGACTAGCAACCCCCCCGGCTTCGCATGGGTAGCAGAGCATATAACTCTATTGATTTACGCGGTGCACGCCCGTAAAGCTTCCAGTCGGCATGATTTTTTCCGACGTCTACGAACGTCGTCATATTTTAGTTAATTTATACAAAATCTTAATTAATTATACACCTAAACCTTCCTTATTAATCACTCTATCCATTGGTGAAAACCGTATGAAAATCCGTTCAGTACTTTGGAATTTATCGACAGGTAGAAAGCCAGACAGACGCGACGGGGGACTTTATTTTAAAATATGTAGTGATTAAGTATAAATATGGTGTCTAGATAGGTCCGGGTGCTAATATGTATTAAGTATATGAATATTTATATTCACAAAAAAATGTATCCAAGTATAATATGAATATATTTACCAAAAATGTATCTAAAAAGAGATTTTAACCTCTGGCATTGTTGCAATAGGAGCAACTGCTTACTTTGTTACGAATCGGGCCGCCCACTGTGCAAGGAGGTATATCCCTAATCCGATTTGTCTTGTATATGAATATAAAGTGCTTGTTCATCCGACTATTCCATTGTGGCAACTTCCACATACAGCAAAAAAAGAAACATCAGCATCATCTAGCGAAGACGACCTGAACTACATAGTAACTGCTAATCCTGCATCGCGCTATGAAAGTTTTCGCGCCGATAAGTATAATTATAATAAGTCGGGGAAAAGTCTTTTCGTATTTTGTATGTATAAAATTTAAGAAAAATCTATGGTTGTACTGTTTGTATCTGGCTGGTTATAATATCAATAAATATTAAGACATTAAAGAAAAGAAAAATAAAAAGTAATAAACACTTTAATGCCATTTTTCAATTGTTTTTCTGTCCGCCAAAATGAGTGAATCTAACGAAGAAAATCGATACGCGATACGATCGCCGAAAAAAATTGTGACATTTATGACCTAATGCAGTGTCAGTAAGAGTTGCACAAAGTAGGTTCAAGCGTTTTCAGTCCGGGAGTTTTGATGTCAAAGATGCAGGTCGCTCTGGTCGCCATACACATACCGATAAAGTCGATGCCATTTTTGAAAAAGATGAGCAAGATCGGCATATTAGTAGTTACGACAGCCAAGGAACTGAGGATTGACCACAAAACAGTTTTGGCCATTTGAAAAAGTCTGGCTGTACAAAAAAGCTCGATATTTGGGTGTGCCACAGCTCACTGAAAGAAACCTAATGAATCGTGTAAGTTATCTAACAAAATAGCACATATATATTATAATTAAATGTAATTAAACTTAAAAAAATGTCTTGGATTTGTATATAAAATACGAAGAAACTTTTTCCCCGACTTTACAACTTCCCGACATTAACCGTTGGGCCACGGTCCGCCAGGCATGATCACCCTTTGTGTTGGAGAGACATAACACCCGTTCCTCCACACCATCTTTAAAACTTAATTTTTTGCGATTACATGAAATCTAAATAGCATTGATGTAATAAAATACGGGCACGCTATAAGAAGCGCGGTTGACAGACTATCCCATTATGTTGTTATTCTGACATCGTCTGATCTGACATTATTTGCAATTTTCTTATCATAATTTAAATTATATTCATTATATATATGAATATGATACAAGTTTTTATGCATAGTAGTATCATTGAACTGAAAGCAGAAGATTTATGTATGTTTTGTAGTCTAGTCGAGGCTTTACAAAAAAATTGAAGTTTTTAATTTGATTGCTTATTTTTGGCGTTGGTATGTATATCTTATGCCATATCTTTGCCGATTTAAACTAGTCAGATCTCCAACCGGTTAAGCTATAACTCTAACAGGGAAAGGACAGGAACGTTTTCTCCTGCTAGAAAGATAAACTCTGTAGAAAATTATACAGTTAAAGATGGCTTATTGGCGATAGGAAAATCATGTCGTCGCCCGACCATTAAGACGGAAGAAACCGCTGTGTTGTTTCTTGCGAACGTTTTGTTCTGACTGGAATGGTATCCAGAACCTTCCTTGGATACTCCTTAAAACTAAGCCGCTATCATATCTCATGATTGAGATATGGTATTGTGACGCCCGAATCTCTTTTGGGTGTAGATCAAAACTGGCTGGTAATTTAATATTTAAATCTGATCTGATATTATTTTGCAATGTAAACATTCTTAAAAAAAAGGAACAAAGGACGCGCATTGTCGCAAGTAAACCAACGGACTTATCACCGTTTTAATCAACATATCACTGTATCACTTAGATGAGAGATGGCTAAATCAAGCACTATGTGTAAGACTTAAAGCCTGTGTTTTCGCAAAATCTATAATACTCTACCTACTACTGGATGAAACCACTCAAGGAATAGGTTAACCTACAGCACTCGAATGATGAACGGCAAAACTATCGTGTATTGTCGTAGCTGTTACAACTTCTACGTATTGGTCTTAATATTATCTAGTCTATTCCGTACGTGTGCGCTAATAAAAACATTGTTTAATAAATCTTAAGAAATAAACCACACCAACGTTCCTCGCCAAACATAAACATAATTATGTAAGTACCTATCGCCGGAATGAAAGCTCAAATATCATTACTAAAATATAATAATATGATATTGTTATATCTATGACCACCAAGGCAGTTGGCACGAAGTGTACGGTTGATATCAATAAAAATAGTTTCACTAGAAATAGAGTAGTAGGTACAAATAATAACTTGAGACACATCTCACACATGGCCGTCTGATCCCAAACTAGGCAAAGCCTGTATTATGGTAACCAGACTACTGATAAATATACTTATATATTACTAAACATATTTATATATATTACTAAATACGTATATATATTATAGATAAATGACACCCAACACAGAACAAATGGTCGTGCTCATCACAGAATTATTTGCCCTGGGTGGGAATCGAACCCACGACCTCTGGCTCAGCAGTCAGGATCACTAACCACTACCAACAGGCCAGTCAAAAAAAAGTGTGTGTGTGTGTGTGCAATTCACACACGGCAGAAGTGAAACTTCAGAAAAGTAGCCTACAAGAGAATATACAAAGAATGGCTTTAATAATAAACAGTACTTAAGCAAACCTGAAGTCCAGTTACAACTTTCAAAACAAACAATACTTCGTTTTCAATTGACATTGACATATAGTACGCAGGCGCAAAGACAAAGATTGGTAGTACGCAGGCGCAAAGACAAAGATTATAGGAACTTTATCGTAGGAACTTTATCGTGATGCTTCCGTTTCATCGAATTTCAAATCACAACGATTCTAAAGAAGTTTCAGTTCAATAAAATTTAAAATAAATGTAATAATAAATGGAAAATTAATTCATATAAATAATATCGGTTGCGTTTGAAAAGAATACCAAACTACCCATTTATATTTATATACCTACATATAATTCTTATTCCGTAGTTATTTCATAGAAAATTCATACATGCTATTTGTGATTCGTAAATTAAATGTGTGAATTTATAATTATATCCTATTTTAAAAAGTAGCTTTTATTCTCATCTTCGTTTATGTAAATGTTATCACTTACTTTGAATGCTTATTGATAAAATCAACTTTATTTAAATCTTACACACTGTGTGCCGCTAAGAAAGTGGACCGCCGCTCCGGTAATTGAGGTGTAGTGTAGGCAAATGAAGTTCATTATAGATATTGTCACTTAGAGAGCGGTTCATACAGTAAGAGTGAGAAGTAGAAGTACATTCTATTCTTTGATCAATGAGAATTCTGGAAATATACCTTTGCTGTCGAAATATCTGACCCTTGCTTTAGAAGATTCTCAAATACTGACATAAGTCTGCTTACCGCTCAGGGCAACAGATTGGGTAGAGCGGCGTTCTGTATGAGATCACATCCACCGCTTTGAAAGAATCCAGAGAAGCCAAAATCGTTTAACGTTTGCCACTGTACTTTCTGCTAATAATAGGGATACGCCAATAAACAGCGGTCCAAAATGACCGACTAGGCCACAAGGGCACACACAAATTATTATCGAACGTACAACGCGAAGAGATTTTTTTTCCAAGTAACTCTAGCAGTTTGCAAGTGCTTGTGTAAGTACGCTAGATATTTGCATAAATATTGACAGAAAAGAAATATTGATTTGAACTGCGCGGATGGCGCAATGCTTTAAGTGGTCACCTCGCCACTACGCCGAGTGTTGTGGGTTCAAACCCCACGGGACAAAAATTTGTCTGATCCACAAATAGTTGACCCGAGTCTAAGTGTTCTTTGTGTCCGTTGTTTGAATGTTTGTGAAGCCCCCCGCGACACAGGAATATACTTAATGCGGGAGTTGGCTGTAAAATAAAAAAAATGAAAAGTGAAGAAATAAATTATTTAATAGTTCTTTATGCAAACTCTTGAAGGCCAAATTAAAATCCTAATTAGTATTAGAATCCTACCGAAATGAACAAAACTATTTCGTTATTTATGCTTTGATAAAATAACCTGATATACTAAACTAAACTTGTTATAATATTTATTTTCGTATTTTTACCCTCAGGTCTAGTCGCAACATATTCTTTTAAACCCTAGTTAAGGTTTATGATAACTACTGTATTTTATATAGAATTGTAGTGTAAGCTTACTATTTATCATTGTTCATTATATATGTGGTGTTTACCTATAAGAAATTGTTACTTTATTATTTGTATATTCGCATTTACTTAGTGTTAGTTTTTAATGTAAACAATTGTTGGTGAACCTAAATAAATAAAATAAAAATAATACGTGGGGTACGCTGAAAGTTTTGCGTAACTCATTAATAAAACAATTTACGTGTAAAGTAATATATTTACTGCTTGTCGAAGTATTCTCTATTACATTTTAAACACTTTTTCATTCGGTCAAACCATTTTTGAAAACAGGACCATTAGTCATAAGGGCATGTTTTTCACGTGCTTGTTGAAAACTATCACGGCCTCTTCCGTCCCCGTAAATGTCACACCTCTCATCAAAATTTCATTTTTGGGAAAATAAAGAAATTGCATGGTCCCAGGCCTGGACTATGTGCGGGATGGGTCACTAGCTATACCTTTTCAGAAGCCAAAAATGACTTGTCTTGTTCACGGTGTGCGCCGAAGCATTGTCATGGTGCAATAGGATGCGATTTCTTGGTCAAACACATCAAGTCACAATGTCATACACAACATTTGAACGTCCGTGATTGTATTTTAACAACATTTTTTTTACAGCAATCAACTCGAGTCTTTTTGTTTTGAGGTGAGTTCATGAGGAATTGAGCGGCAACAAAGTTTTCTAACCTTTAAATGTTGATGTAAGATTTTTTCATTTGGCTCATACCAATCCCCAAACGTCCTCGAATCTCCTCCTAGGTGATACGTCGGTTTTCTTCAATTAGTTGCATGACAGTAGCCACATTTTCCTCAGTGATCGCAGTTGAGGGCCGACCTTCACCAATTTCATCACGGAGAGAAACACGGCTACGATCCAATCCTGCGTACCAACGCCTTACGGTGCTCAAATGAAGTGCTTCAATCCCAAAAGCCTTTTGAAGACGAGCAGTGCAGTCTTGCGGAGTCAGTGAACTTTTAAAACCATAAAAAATCATCACCTAACATCTTTTCGCGTTAATTTCGTTTTTGCTACGGACGACAAACTTCATCTTGTGATAAAAACAATTGGCACGCGAACTCCCGCCAATTTTCAATTATTGAGTTTCCTAAATTTAAAAAAATTTAACATTCGAAATTCAAAAGGGCGCAGAATTTTCAGTGTGCCCCACATAATACTACCGGAAAGGCACTAAAGTACAATGTATTTTGCCACTAATTTCGTGTGAAACAGACTGCGAGGTTATTTTATATTGACAGGGCATAATTTTATCGACAATCTGCCGCTTCGATTCACACTTGATGTCGTAGTATAGTACGTACATGATTTATTCTAATTCATTCTTGTACGCTATTTGGCTATCGTAGGTAAAATATTCTATCTATCATGTAGGTACCTAATAAAAAATAGTAAATCGAACTAACCAATTAACTAGGTATTGTTTTTTCGTTGTAAAGCCTGCGAAGAAAGGCTTATCAAGGGTGCGATGAAATGAGATATCGAAATCAAAGTTAGTAAAAACAAGGTATTTAGAAGTTGAGGCTTTTTTGTATTTGATGGCAACACAGAGGACTGAATTAACTACAGACGACCATAAACTTCGGCAATCTGATTTACCCTAGCGTCTGTTATAAATGTTATAATATATCACATATTTGATTGAGAAACGACCTACACTGAAGATCTTTATATCATGGAAACTGGTTTAGGATAATAGGTATAGGTTTACCATGAATTTATAAGGAAAACCATAGAACATTCAACTAAATTGTTAATTAAATGAAACTTGATTTGAGTCATTACCGCCAATAGTACACAAAAAAGTTTCCGTTGTCTTCATATTTGTTGTGTCATTGGAGCTAACAAAGGTCCCATATATAAATTGAGTCCATCATCTTTGCTGTATAATTAATGATATATATATATGCTCATGTGTGAACAGGGTAACATAACTACAAATTACCTATTTACGGCACATTATACTAATTACAGTACGGTATTGATAGGTAGCTAGCTAGTAACGGCCTGACAGGTACACTTCATTTACCCATAATTCCGCCAGCTGTATTTTGTTTGGTCTCAAGTAATAGTTGATGAGGCTATTACCATCTACCTGGCACAATTGTAAATGCCATCCTACTACTACTAGTTGTTTTTTCCTTTTAAACAAAAAACTTAAAACAATTTGTCCAACCTAGGCATCGAACTCTGTCTATCGCACGATTGGTATGCGATATATACATATGTTTACTTATATATTTTTATGAAAATTAAATCTCATTTCTAAAAGTAATCTATACTTATATATAAAAAACCGGACAAGTGCGAGTCTGACTCGCACACCGAGGGTTCCGTATACTTGTATGTAGATAGAACGTCCATCTCGAGTATCGATTCCCAAAAACTTTTGCCCGTCTTTTTCGAAAGACAAACTTAACTTTGCGGTTGCGATGTACGACAAAGTTAACAATCCAACCGCAAAATATAAGTTTGTAATTACAAAAACTATTTTTTTATGTGATATAACAACAAATTAACGACTTTCGCAATTTTTCCTTTGTCTGTGCTATAAAACTTTGCTTCATGCCAAATTTCAAGATTCTAGGTCGACTAGAAGTACTCTTTAGCTTTTGATTCCCGTGCGAGTAGTTGCGAGTTTGAAAATATGCGGCTTAAATTGCTGTTTCTTTTGATTGCGTTGACATAAAAGTTTGATTTTGTTACAGCTTAAAGGTATTATAGACTTGAGTATTTGATATAAACTTCAATTTAATACCTCTACGCGTTCATGAGGAAAGGGGTAGTAAGTTTAAAATTATTAAAAATATTTTTATTATATGATGTAACAAAAAATGTACGGTTTTCGCAATTTTTCCTTTTCTGTGCTTTAAGACGTTGCTTCGTACCAAATTTTAAGATTCTGAGTTCACGGGAAGTACCCTGTAGGTTTTGATTCCCTTGCGAGTGTCGAAAATTTGCGGAAATTTGCGGCATAAACGCCTTTATCTTTTGATTGCGTTGGCTTAGAAGTTTGATTTTTTCTCAGCTCCAAGGGACAGTAGACCTGAGTATTTGATATAAATTCCAGCTTGATACCTCCACGCGTTCCTGAGAAAAAGGGTCTTGACAGACAGACAGACGGACGGACGGACGGACAACAAAGTGATCCTATAAGGGTTCCGTTTTTTCCTTTCGAGGTACGGAACCCTAAAAACCAATGTACGTTTGTTTGTCCTCTATGCGTTCCGACACCATTGATCAGATTGTGATGAAACTTTTAAAGGGTGTTCTGGGTACCTTGCCCGAAAAATCGTTTGAAAAAAAATCCGTTTTTATCACTTATAATCACAGTAAATTATCATAATTAATACATACCGTCAACTAACCTCTAATTCTACAAACGTGCTCAAAGTAATATGTAAAAATCCTTTCTATCACTATCGTGTAGTTGGTATTTTTTTTTTGAAAAACTAAAATATTGACTAGCTAACTTCAGGATGTCGGCTTTTCGTGACGGTGTGCGCGTCGTAAAAATTTACTCTCATCATTTTTCCATAACGCGCCAATAACTTCAAAAATGGCATTGCAACGCATGCCGGGCGCAGCTACTTTAATATAAATCTTTGTATCAAAGCGAACGTAATTCACATAAAAATGTTAGTGATTTAGGTTTTTTGTACACTTAAATTCTTTACGAATATACCTATTATCAAGTTTGCACATCAAGTTTAACCAGATTTGCCTGAGTTGGTTTATTTACGCAGTGGCTATTATTATCAGACTTCCGTAATCGAAAGCGGTAACGAATTTCAATAGTTAAACCAGTCATCAATATATTTAAATGTGAACAATCGAGTGTTATGGCGCAACTTTGACAAGACTTAAGAGCAGAAGTAGGAACGAAACGTTGCTTGATTGATTAACAATCTTATCAAAACTTATTTCTTGCATAGTTTTATTATTCCTAAATTTAGTGGGGATGGCTTCTAGTGTATCTCTAAGATCACATATCTCCTCTGTATTAAATGTCTTCTAAAAAGAATTGTGTAGTGAAATTGAATACTATTAAAAAGATTTTCTACTGGACTTTTGTTGTTGTTTTTCTCCTGATTGGTGATGATTTTTATAATCTACATTATAAAAATGATTATAGTCTTATACATTTCATTACACAAAAGACATCAAACCTATGTTTTACTCTTAACTTAGTATTATTTAGTGTGCCTTGCTGATTTTCTACGGCAACTACTATAATATAGAAGGAATTAATGCGCATATAAATATAACTATTCAAATATAAACATAATCATAAGTTAAAACAAGATTACATTATTTTTGTAAATAGTAGTATTTACTTCTTCCTAAAAGTGAACACCTTCCTGTATCTACAAGAACAAAACTGTTAATGTTACTTTGTCAAACAAATCCATTTTAAGTGTTTGTCATTGTGACCTAAAGTCGTTCACTTAACATGACCATGTACGTTGTTTCAGGATTTCCCGACATACACATTTAATGATTATGAGTAGCCTTGATTGACATCATCTTTGACATTCATAGGGCATGAAGATGGAATACTTCCGTTTTTTTTTGCTTAAATGCCTGCGTAAGAGAAATCTTAGTACATATAGGGTACTTATTTCATTATACCTTTAATCAATATAAGTATCTATATAGGTACACACCGCGCTATATCGCGTAAAGTAGAATTTTTAAAAGTTACAAACAGCACCTAGTAACTGAAATTGCACCTTTGTAAGGTAGAAATATAGAATAATGAATAGAATAATTATAGTTTAAAAAACTAAAAAACACGCTTTTATAGAAAATTCACCTAAAAAAATTAAAAAATTTAATCGAATTAATGCATTGTCATCGGTTTTTGACAGGTGTGCAAAATTTGAATGAAATCTGGCCGTTTAAAGTGGGTCAAAATCGCGCCCAAAGGAGTCGGTTACAAATTAAGCTAATATAAAGCGTGTAATAAAAGAAAATTTTCTTATATTGTACAAAGCACCGTTATCAACTAATGAATCCCTCAGGATTGTGTACCCCAAAACTCTCGTCTACTGCAACGTTATCAAAGTGGTGTACGAATCCCGAGGGTTTTCGAAACGGAGTCAGCGTTTATGAAAAGACATTACGCAGTTTTTTTTATATCACTGCAATGCAAAAACGCTTCGCCGCCAGGTAAAGTAAACAACCTCTCAAGTTTCTAGATATTGAATACCGTTTTATTTATTACTAATACCTAGGAAGACAGTCCTCAAGCGAAGACTCTCAACGCACTAAAACTGAATGGAAGTTGCTTGACAGGAACAAGGGGCTATAAGTATGCTTTTGGCACCATGAACATTTAATGACGTCAGGTCACAATTGACGTCAGTTTTATACCAATTTCCGTATTGCAGAAAAGTAAGCGATCAAACATTCATAGGCTCTCACTTCAAAAATATCGCTTATTCTTTCTTTATTCCCTTGAATTACTTTGTCGCTGATATACGACGACAGTCTAGTGCGAGAGTAATTGCATGACAGGGTCGTTCACCTTTGAAATGTAGCACAGCAAATATTCATCTGCCTATAATATTATAACATCCCTTGTCAGAGCACTATATCATTCACTCATTCATGCAAATCCTTTCACTTGGTTCTTCTGGTATCGAAAAGCCCTAATCGATTTTAGTTAGATTAGTGTTATTTGTGTTAACAAATGTTTAATTATGTTTTTTTGTTATTATAGTTGGCTTTTGAAGTGTGTGACTATTTTATGTGTACATGATTCATTTGATTTAAAAATAGAAAGGAAATTATGCTGAACAATAAAATAGCACGCAGTACAAGACTAGTAAACTAATCAGACAGAACATTTTATATCAACTGCTGATAATTGTACTGAAGGAATCACAAAACATTAATTTAATACTTAGTTAGCACCGCTTGCTCCTTGAAAGAAAAAATGCAAAAATTTCCGAATGTTTGAGTGAGTGGGTATTACTTTTTTTGTTGTGTATTCCATCCTGTTTACATTTTCATTTTAAATATAAAAATGTACGGAATTTATAATGTAGGTACTTATATATTATTTTAAAATAAGGTACTGTCGTAAGATTTAACAAAGCCTTTCATATAGGTTTGTAGCAGTTATATTATTATTTGTCACAGTTATATTATTATTTGTCACAGTTTACCTATCTAGGTTTAAAAAGTGAAGGCTTCATATTACTCGCAATAAGGTAAATTTCTTTAGCTTGGCGTTTTCATATAAACATAAATTTTTACGATATCATTTAAAATATACTGATTTGTAGGTACGTATTGTTATTATGAGTCAGAAAATACGACTGGAGAACACGGTTAAACGCGTGTACGTCACGTGTGCGAATCAAAGGTTTGTAATTTGCTAAACGTTTGAATGACATTTTTTGTCTTTTCTGTTAGCTGTACTGTAACTTTTGATTTGAGCAATTCCACAAGTATCTAATTCCAAATTTAAACTACTCCATTAAAGAGTCGATCATATTTTTTCTTTATTTTTTAATAAGTAGACAAACAATTTTGGAGAAAGGAAATGTCTGTTTGTATGTACTATTCTCTAGAAACGTTACGAATACAAAACATATTCATATTGTGATACATTTTAATACAAATCAGGTAAACCAAGGTCAACGTTATTGTTAAACGTAAATAGATAAGAGCATAAATTTTTACACCTTTACATTTTGGAGCTCTTTTTCCACTATATAGACAAACTAACAATAAAAATGCCTATGGCATTAAGTCCGCCTTATGCAATGTATTTGCAGGAAGTATTAATAAATAAATAAAATAAATAAACTTTTTAAAAGTTAATCAATATAAGTAAGTGCACCTATATTGATAACGCTTTAACCAGTTATGAATTACAAGATAAGCACATTGTATTGGTCTATGCAGCTGATTATTCAGTGCTAAGAATTGCTAAATGCTCTAGTACAGCTTGTCAAAGTGCAAAACTCAAGAGTTATTTCCATTTTTATTGATTTTAAAATCCTCGACTTTAATTATTAAATAGGTGTTTTTCACATCATTTGGTTAATTTAACAAATGTCGAAACTTTTTCAAAACTTTTTGTCTAAGTACTTTTGTTCAGTCAGCATTTTTAATTAATAAGACACTAGTAACGTAGGTTACTGATGACCAGATTCCAAATCAGTGATTCCGAAAGTGGGTTCCGAGGAACTTAAGGGTTCCGTGGAAAAGATACGAGAGTTCTACGAATATTACCATTACTTTTATGTAGACTGCGCACACAACTGTCGAACATAATACCGAACTACAAAGCAATTATTACTAACAGTGAAACAATTTCATTCTTCACATTAAAGGTTAAAGTAGAGAGTGAAAATGTTTTATTTTTAAAATACTCTAATAAAAGATTTTGCTCTCCCCCGACCGACACGCCGACGAAAAGCTGAGTATGCCCATGAATGTGGGATTCCATAAAATTATATGGATTTTATGAGTGTTCCGAAACCTTAAAAGTTTAGGAACCACTGTTCTTGCTGACTGTTGCACTGTAGCTAAATTCGACTGCTCGTGTTTTTGTGGTGAGTTTCAAATATTCCTATCGCTGTTGAAGGTATAGCTTAGTAGTAAAAAACCAAAAGAACAAGATACTCATCAAAGAGAGAGCGCTTTTTAAGGCTATTATATGCACAGTAAAATACCGATTTGACTCAAAAATGTGCTACAAAAATATTAACCTGTTCTTTAACGGATTTATCAGAACATGTACCTGAATATCAAAAAGGTATAGGGATACTTGATTTTAAATCTAGTTCCGGAATCTATGTCGACTATCAAATTAATTAATGTGATTAACATCAACAGGGTCATTAATAGTTATTTATGTTCGCCTGTCTTTAATTGTGTTGTTTTTGCAGAATTATAGTAAATTTTTTTTTTTTTTTAAATCATTTATTTAACATTCAAACTTACACGAACAGTATTGAATCATCTTTTTTTATCCAAAAAATAATTTTCCAAATTGGTTCAGGCGTCTTCGAGTAATCGATAAACATACATAAAAAAAGATTTCGACGAATTGATAACCTCCTCCTTTTTTGAAGTCGGTTAAAAATATCGTTCTCGCAAAACAAAATCATATAAATTGTGCAACCAAATCAATAAAGTGAACTTATGAACTTGAACCGCCTGTCCTGTAAAGACACGCCGGGCCTCGCGCGCCGGGCCGTACCTTCATGTCAGAAACACAGACCTATGGCCAGATGAATCAGCAGTAGAAGGTTCTTATGTAGGCTCGAGATAGTGTTGTAACATTATTTTCGATAACAGAGGCCTAGATTTTACGAATAGTATTGTAAAGTGTCTCTAAAACTTTCTATTCAATCCCATTAATATTATAAATGTGAAAGTTTGGATGGATGAATGGATGGATGGCTGGACGTTTGTTACTCTTTCACGCAAAAACGTACTTTTTACGTGAAGCAATCAGACAGACAAACTGCACGTCTGCATATTTCATCATACTCGTCATACATCGCAACCGCAAAGTTTAGTTTGTCTTTCGAAAAAGACGGGCAAAAGTCTTCGAGAATTGATTCCCGAGGTGGACCTACTATCTACATACAAGTTTGTTTGCTTACGGAACCCTCGGTGCGCGAGTCAGAGTCGCACTTGTCCGGTTTTTTTTTATGAAGTATAAAATATTTTTTGTAATAACAAAAATAGATATTCGATTATACTAGCCCGCCCCGGCCTCGCACGGGTAGCAGAGACATCTTCAAATTCACAATCACCATCAAATTTTAACCAACTTCCATAAAACCTTAACAAATTATATACCTAAACCTTCCTCATGAATCGCTCTATATATTGGTGAAAACCGCATGAAAATCCGTTCAGTAGTTTTTGAGTCTATCGCGAACAGACAGACAGATAGACAGACGCGGCGGAGGACTTTGTTTTATAATTGTGGTAATTTTGCGGTTGGAAAGTTGACTTAGTTGAATTGATTACCGAGATTGTAGTATCCACAATCTTGGCAATGTAATTTGTTTGCTTACGGAACCCTTAGCCCGCGAGTCAGACTCGCACTTGTAAGGTTTTTTTAAACATTAATGAACAAAATCAGTTTATTGAAACACAACAAAAGATTGAATTATTACTGTAGTATTAGTTAATTATAATATTTTCTATCCTTATCTGTGAAGAAAGGATTTTCATTTTTTTTTTCCAACAAGTATGTTGTTAACTTTGTTAATGTGTATTTTGAGTCACTTTTAGTTTATACCCAATTAACCAATGCTCAGATGGGTTTTAAAGTTTTTCTTTCCCTAATACCTTACTCGGGCTACCTATACTCTTAATAATATTTAAAATAGCTAAATCGGTCTCGCAGTACTTAAGTGACGGGCTCACCAAAGCAGAACACTTCCCGGTAGGGCTTAGCAAAGGTTTTCACACCCACATTTTGCGAGCTAAGTAAATGTACATATTTTTAATTTAACGTAAATCTAATTTAACGGAATCCTTGATGCTACTGAGAACCTCCTAATAGAAGAAATACCTATACAATGACAAAATGCCCGGCCCGAGAATCGAACACAGGACGACGATCACGATGGTTTGCCAATATAAAAGGCATCTATAACAAAATTTTAAAAACTTCAGAACGTGTTCAGATTCCTACTAATAACAATAAAAATAAATAAAAAAAAAAGAAGACATCATTTATATACCCTGTGTGATTTAAAAAATATTGTACATAATCAAGTTTAATCAAAAGTTATTAATTAATTATCTATTAATGTTTAAAATATACATATTTTTATAAAATGTAGTTAATATTTTAGTTTATTTTCTCGTCGTCTTTTTGTCTAGATTAAAGTGGACAAATTTGAATTTAAAATGGAATTGAAAAAGACTACGCCCACGCGACCTTCCAGTAAGCTGCGATGGTGGCTTTTTATTGGCCCATAATAATAAAAACACGTAACATTACTTAACGGTAATAAACGATAGTTCATTAAACATTTGTTACTTTCACATTACTAGAGAAATGTCAAGGGCACGCCAAGCATTTCTATGATAATGTTTTTAAAGGTATACTATCAACGCATGTCACGAGACGGCCGCTGCGTGTCGTGTCACTCGTGTCTATGCCCCGTACTGTTGTTTCATTTATCTTTTGTAATCCACATTAGCGTCGCAACTAATGCTTTTAGGTACATTTTATTGTGATAAAAACCTTATTAAAAATGGTTGGTAAGAGGTTTTTTTTCTAGGTAAGAAAAACATTACACTCAATTCAACAGATTCATGGGACAATATCCATGGGACGCCTGAACCAATTTGGAAAAATCTTTTTTGGATAAAAAAAGATGATTCAATACTGTTCGTGTAAGTTTGAATGTTAAATAAATGATTCTAAAAAAAAATTACTATAATTCTGCAAAAACAACACAATTAAAGATAGGCGAACATAAATAACTATTAATGACCCTGTTGATGTTAATGACATTAATTAATTTGATAGTCGACATAGATTACGGAACTAGATTTAAAATCAAGAATTTAACGATCAATCTTGTACCAGTCTTATACTATACAAGAATAAAAATAGAAAACTAGTAGTATTAATATTATTATTATCGATACTATTCTAGACCTAGAATAGGTTATAGGTTAATGAAAGCTTTGCCTTTAAAAAATCATACGATGAGCTATCTACATCCAAAAACTGCTGAGAATTTCCAAGCCGATTGGAACATCGGCATTGGAACAACGCGTCATTTTAGCCTCCTTAAAAACCTCAACAGTCTGACTTTACAACGTCCCTTCCAGAACCAAACAAAAGTTGCAAAAAATGGTAAGTCTTATTGGTTTTGTCGGCTGTTTGTTGGTCTTTGAATTTTTCTTAGCGTTGGCTTATATTGCTACTAGTTATACTTAAGTCTTTAAGAAAATTATTTACAGTGTCTGCTAATTAAATCGCAACCGAAGCTTTAATGTTTAGCGAAAAAAAAAACAAAATACAGCAAATAGCTGCAATTTCAACTAATAAAGGAAACATGTTATTCCAGACATTGTTACGTCATTGGTGGGTGGTAAGCTCCCAGGGGAAATTAGGACACACAAAAACATGAAGCACTGTATTATAAACAAAAAATATTTTGTTTCAATGGTCAAAGATTGCCTGGTAGAAGTGCTCACAGTGACGAAGCGGCTCATTGTACTGTTTAAAAAAATAAATAAAATGCAAAATTTTACTAACTAAAAATTTTAATTAATTAAATTACAAAAAAAAAACTGTTCTATTATTTCCACGTGCAATACCTATATGTATACAAAGTAGGTAACGTAATACGTAACTTTAAAGAAACGTACAATTGACGTTACATAAATAAATAATTACATTTTATAAAATTTGTAATCCGAAAGCTTTGGGTACATAAAATAAATAGTAGGTATACCATAACACGAAATTTATTAAAATGTAGGATTCGTGTAAATGCACCAGGCGGTATAAACTAATTACAAACCATAAATTTGAGCAAGTAACTCGCGTAAATGATTTGCATAATTTACCTATTGATTAAAATAAATAAAAATAAACTTTATTTTTATTTATTTTATGGCTAACAATAGTTTTAAGAAACTAGTAGGAATAAAAGTCGCCTATCCAATATCCAGACGAAAGTCGTCTCTGTCTTTGCCATGGAGGTGAAGGTGAGAATAATGATCTAACAAAACAAAAGTTGGCATCGTTGAAAAGTATTTTTTTAATAATTTTTTTTTTGAAGTGAAAACTTCTTTAGCGGCGTTGGGCACTTTTTGAGATGGGTAAAAAATGTTAAACTCGCTTCAGGACATGTGACCCTGATCGAAAATGTGTCCGAGTGTCATATTACATTTATTAAAAAAAATATTTTTATGGAGAGATCGAAAATTCTTAAGACGGAGACGAGTTTCTTATATTTACATGTACAGCGTCAGAGAAACATGGAGAGGGAGGGAGTGAGTGAGAGAGAGAGGGAGGGAGGGAGGGAGTGAGAGAGAGGGGGAGGGAGGGAGGGAGTGAGAGAGAGAGGGAGGGAGGGAGTGAGAGAGAGAGGGAGGGAGGGAGTGAGAGAGAGGGAGGGAGGTAGGGAGTGAGAGAGAGAGTGAGGGAGGGAGGGAGGGAGGGAGGGAGTGAGAGAGAGAGAGAGGGAGAGTGAGTGAGTGAGTGGGTGAGTAAGAGATATTGTTATTATTTAATTTTATGATTTCTTGGTTTAATTTAAAAAAAATTAACCTAATTATATATATACAGATGTGTGTGTGTGTGTATGTATATGCAAATACATTGTGAAGTTATGTTTTCCCTTCTGTCGGCAGTCCCATGATTGCCTACTTTTTTTTTCTTAATTTATAATATAATAATTTATCATAATGTTACGTAAGACGTAACGGAAGGCGATAATTATTAAAGTTGTTAGTTTTGAATGATTTTTGGACGATAAAAAGGAAAAAAACATTATTTTGTGATTTAGGACGAACATCAATCTTTTGTGTGTCCAGGAATGTAGGAAATAGACCAGTGACGCTCTCACTGTATTTTACGGCAGCCATGTTATCCGTTATTATTATACGCTTTGGTTTACGTAGTAACTACTTAGTAATCTGTGCTTTGGTATTGTGTAAATTAATAAATATCTACATTTCTATGTTCACCCGACGCGACGCCCAAAGTATTTCATAACGCAACTGAATATCATTTTCGCCATGCATGTTTGAGTTAGATTTATGTTCTGAATATCTTGAAATCATTTGATAAAAATGAGCAATGCATTTTTACCGGACCGTTAGAATTACAATCCAACGTGACATCTGGGTCAGACGTGAAAACCTTAATTTCCTTTGTAAATGTACGTATATTGTCTAACTTAAATAAGAAATAAGTGTTTAATTTTCAATTTTTTATAACTTAAGCGATCCTTTGTTTTGTGTTGCTGTTTAGTATTTTTGAAATATTTTTTGTTTTTCTACATAATCATTTAGTCTCTTATCAAATAGTAGTGAGGTACACGTATATTTCACGTGTATGTATGACAAAGAATATGCAGACGAATCAGCTCATGCATTTAATTTGCTTCTGTCATTGACAGGGAGCTGTCAAATGTATTCAGAGTATCACGTGTATGTATGACAAAGAATATGCAGACGAATCAGCTCATGCATTTAATTTGCTTCTGTCATTGACAGGGAGCTGTCAAATGTATTCAGAGTATTGTCGACGTCCTTTGTACTTACATGTTAACTGTAAAACCACATACATTGAATACGAGTTTCTAATTATTTTTATTAATTCTAATTGTTTCGGTCGTGGTCTCCTGCTACTATTGTCATAACCACTTTAGATGTTTTAGACCGGTATGTTTTTTCCGCATATAAAACATACTACTGCTGAGTTCTACAATAAAAACTTTGTTTTAACGAGTTTATAACAAAGTGGTGTTGTTTTTCTAGTAAATAAATGTTCTTTTAAATGTCAAATTGATCCTCTTCGGCCTACATTTAAATATATCAATTATGGTAATTCAATAGAATATTATTTCTAATAAAAGTGACAGTAAGCATCCGGCTTTTTATGTATTCTGGTTTTTTAAACTGGTAACCATAGTCTACAGACTTAGATAAGACACATTTTAATTAGATACTTTTCGTTTAATGGTTAAAAACTGGCTCTTTTAATTATGAGGAATTCAATGTTACGTAATACTATAAAGAAAATTATAATACCAGTGTGTCCAATGTGATCATATTCGATTTGAATGAGGGTTGCACCTCTAAAAGTTCAGCCATCTGGAGGTGCTTCCTGCAATTTATTTGTATTTATTTAGAAAGTTTTGCTTAAGGCCGGCTAAATCCACGAATGACTGCACCAGGGTTGCACCATTAACGGACCGTGGTCTAGTACTTTTAGTAAGTAAGTTTGATGGGCTATTTATTACCTCTACGAATAATTATAAAACTTTATTTTTGCAATCTTGCATAATACTCATCACATTTACTGAAAGCATCTCTGGCGAAAACGATCGCAAACTAAAATATAATGTACGTCAAGAGTCGAAGTATAGGTCTGGATAGGGGAGGGTATAAAACTGGCCCAAAGAAGTTTCTGTTTTAGGTAAGTATATAAGTTCATTTAAATTTTAATTCTCGAATCTATTTAGGCCCTCTTTAACAAGGTGGTCTGTGTATTAGTCATGTTTTCCGATCAATATCACAATAATTAAAAAAGTCATATTTCAATAGAATTGCTATACGCAATGCGTATAGGCTTGACTCTTCCTTTAAGTTATTAACCAATTTATTATAAAATATATTCTCGTTGGATTGCGTTCATGAACTCGTGTGTTAGCAATTTTATATTGCTGGTGTAATTATAGATTATCGAAACAAATTCATTCGCAGCATGCCGTCGATTAGCCTCTTTGCCTCCACGTTTCCTCTATAGGCAAAAGCTCGTCGGCCTCGGAGCCCATTTACATATTGAGGTGGATTCCTATGAGCCAGGAGGTGATAGAGGTCAACCTTAATTTGTTTTACTCTGTTGTATCTTTGTGTGGTTTCTTCTTTGTTTTTAATTCGATCTTACTAATATTAACGATCATCAATTACTAATAGTATTGTCAAACTCACAATCGCTACTACAAGCTTCTGGCTTTTTTATATTGCAAGGGATATTTTAGCTGACTGCAAGTCAAGAGTCACAAGTGCCTTTGAGATAGGAGTACGCCTTTTTTATTGAAGGTTTGAAGGTCGTATCGGTCCGGAAATACCGCAGGCGACAATTTGTTCCAGAGATTGGTTGTGCGAGACAAAAAAATTCTGGAGAACCGCACAGCAGTAGATTGCTAATTATCCAGGTGATGGAATGAAAGTTTTGTCGCGTTGAACGATGGCGAAACGCTGCGGCTGGTATAAGTCCGAACAATTCCCCGGAGCACGCCCATCGTGTCAAAAAAAGTCCCAAAAATAAAGAAAATTAACGTCTAGCCAGGCAGTTTGTCGAACTTCTCATTTTAGAAGTAGAGTAAAACACCGTTGGTTTATTAGTGTCTTACGAATTCGTGCGTGATGCGGTATACATATTTTCTTGTAGATCAAAATCTGAGAGGGATTCGAAACACCACCTTTGGATTTAAAACCTTGTCGGTTTACCGCTAGGTAGGCAATTCTAGAATACTTAATAACTATACGTGTACATATTAAATATTACAACATTGTTATCGCACGTTACATTCAACGCGTCACTCTATTTACTTATAGATGTCACGTAGGTAAGAGTGCGTTTATAATAATACAAGTCAATCGTTTCTTAGTCTAGCAATCCTATATGTATGCCTTCTTATATTTTAAGTTCTATTTTACTTTCTTAGTGTTATAGCAACGTTGATGTTAAGATTAGGTAATCGTATAAATCACAATTATATTCGCAAAATACTATCTATCTGCGGTGTATCGACAGCGCACGTCATAAACGTTACATCTAATCACCTCGTTATGGACATTTTCATTTGTTTCAGTTTTACAGTCGTGTATTAGCTAATATGAAACTTTTGTAAGAGTGTTCCGAACATTGTTTTTATTGACATGTTTGAAGAAGCGGAAGCTGGCCCCAGGCTGGCAGACCAAGCTTCTGTTAAGCTGACAGGTTGCATTTCCTTCCTTTTGGCGCCGACTCATAATTACGACTATTTAGGTATTTACATTAATGTTGGAGTTTACTTAGGCTAACAAGTTTATTTTTCACCTTTTAGTTGCTTTCTTCTTTCGTCGGTTTATTTTTTTTGTTAAAATGTTTTAAATGAAAAAAGTGATTTTGAATTTGAGGCAGCTCTATTTGTCTCTTTGTTAAAGTCAACTTTCAAGTACTTTGTTTATAGTAGTATGTATATTAGTTGAATTTAATGACCATTTAATGATAAAAAAAAGAAAATACCAGAAAGTCGAGCAATTCTTCTTGAACTTATTGAAGGTGTATCTACGAAGAATTTCAAACCGAAGGTGCAACGTGCTCTTAACCATTTCTTTCTGAGACAACAAAAAAGTTTGTCGTTTAAACAAGTCCAACTATAGAGTACTCAAGTAAATGTGATTACTAAACAAACATTCCGAAGTGAGATTCGGTTTCGAAAGCGGTACTTGAATATAAGTTTGGACCCAATGTATATTCGTTTTGTAATTTAAAACCAGATATTTGTTAATTAGTTTTGTGTCTCCGATATCAATTAAATTACCTACTTTAGATTATTTGAAAGAATGCATCTCTAGCATTTAAAATAAAAATATACTGCTATGTTAACTGCCAAGATGGTGCATTAAGATAGTCATTAACATATACATACGTCGCACATAAAATAAACTATAATTGTATTTTCCCATCGCTGCAAGTCTGAAGCTGGTTTTTTTATTGGCTTTTCAGAAACATTTTATTTTTCTTAGGACCCTTTTTCAATATAGAAATAGGAATCAGTTCTAGTATTATAATTCAGTGGTGACGTTGTATGTACGTTATCAATTTTTTTTTATTGTAAGATTTAGAAGAACTGACCAACATTTATTTCTTGCAAACACGAAACACTAGGTTTTTTGCGTAATTCCAGGTCGTAATACCTTTGATTACGATTACGACCTACGATTTTGAATAAGTCTCTTTGTTTTTGACTAGACACTTTACAATTTAGCATAATTATGCTAACCGTTTTAAATATATTTCTTGTCTAACATAAATTGACCACCACACATCTTCCTAGAACTCTGTATTAATTTAATCAATAAGGGACTACACAATTTGTTTATTTAACCTTCGGCGTAGCAATTTACACATTTTTGTCTATGTTATTGTCGGGTAATTTTCTTTGTTTTTTGTCTTAGCACCTTTCATAAAATGGACAGTGTTAATAAATGGCTCTCAATGTTATCAGAGCGGCGGCGGCAGCCTATTCTGTAAAGATACTATTCAGTGGTGAAGTTGAACAAGAGTTTAACGCGAGTATTGCAAAACAGTGATAAGATGAATAATAGTTCAATATTTGGATGTACGTCACCATATTTTCAGAAAAACATCAGCAACGAAATAGTAACCAGCCCCTCTTAAAATATAGCAGATGCGACTTTAATTTTGCACCGAGATCAAAAAAGAAGGAGGTTCTTAATTCGACATAACTTTCGCGTATTGTGAAACAATTTTATTCATTATTTTGTGTTGAATAAGTAAAATTATAAAAGTTTTTCTCTGCTCTTAATTTTCTTCTCTTCTCTTATATTTCTCTCTCTGAAGTCCTCTAAATGAACGAATTCCACGTCATCATGCTCATCACACAATTATTTGTCCTGAGTGGAAATCGAACCTACGATCTCTGGCTCAGCAGTCAGGATCACTAACCACTAGACAAGGGATTCCCAAATTATTTTGAGCAAGAGACCCCTTTTCCAAAATGAACCTTTTCCTATTGATACAAAATACTTGCTGCTGTTATATACTAAAATATCAGGACCATGTTTGGACTTGAACTTGATCATGATTTCGTTTGTGTTTAATCGCGTATATGCGTCAAATACAGAGTAAGTCAAAACGTGCCTGAAAGAATTGTACACTCGAACACATTATCTTGCACGAACTTATCCACGCTTATTGACTTGCCGAATTTTTCATCTTGTACGAACGTGTGCACGCTTATCGACTCGTTGAGTTTTTTAAAAGTTCAACAACGATACTTCCTACTAAAATATTAGTCATTCTTATAACAAGTTGGTACATATAACACAACTTATACAGTATCTTGAAACTTTCAAATAAGAGGAGGTGTGAGGTCAATTAATAGGGGTCGATTTTTAGACCTTTTTCGGCCAACCGATTTCGACCAACCGATTTCGACCCCAAGGGGTCGATATCGACCACTTTGGGAATCCCTGCACTAGACCAACAGGTCAATCAGTGGCACGTTACTTAGACTAATCTAAACATTAACGCTCTTTATTCGATTAAGTTACAGTACAGCATAGTATAACAAACAGTTTCTGTACATTTTGTGGCCAGATAGTCATTAATATACTAATACCGTTGCCTGTGGGTAAAACATTTGCGATTTTGTTTTATCATCTTAATACTTTAAGTGTTTTGTCCTCTTAATACTATAATAATGATAATAGTTACGAATCTTAATTAGGTACATCCTGTTATAAGTTTAATTATAATTGTTTTCATTAAAAATTTGTCATGTCATGTTTTTTTTTACATTTTAAAACGTACATTTCATATAAAAAATAGAGTCTGAGTCGCGCTTCGAGGGTTCCGTACATCCTCGCATGTAGTATGTAGATAGTTCATCCATCTCGGGAATATGTTCTCGAAGAATATTGACCGTTTTTTTTTTAACGTTGCCATTCTAAAAATACTCACCCATTAATCAATGTACGTCACAATCAATTTACCAATAAAATATAAGCTTCTAAGTCAACGCAAAAGACACGGCCATTAAGCATTAAATTTTAACTTTTAGCATAGGAATCAAAACCAATAGAGAACTTCCCATTGACCAAGAATCATGCAATTTGGTGTCACATCACAAAGATAGGAAAAAATCGGAAAGTCGTTAATTTGTCAATTAAAAAAAAAAATATTACTTACAAACTTATATTTTGGGGCTGGAAAGTTGATTTTAAAATCTTCGAAAACTGATTTCGGAGATGGACATACCATCTACCTACGTACAGGCTTCTTTGTTTACGGAATCCTTAGTGCGCGAGTCAGACCCGCACTTGTCTGGTTATTTAAATAAAATAAGTACTGTTGTGTGAAAAAATGTTAATATCTCTATTGTGTTATTTACACTTTTTATACTATTTTTAATATTATTTTTAGCATTGTCTATTTAGGAGACCTAAATTTTAATACATTTTCACATTTATGTAAAGTCTAATTTTTATAGCCGTGAGATAACTGTAAATTTAAGATGCCTGTGATTTAATTTATAGTACGAAGTAAATATAAGACTATTATTTAAGCCCTCTTTTATGTGAACATACCACTTTAACTTCGTGTAATAAATTTCATTAATAAAGTTAATATAGGCCAGATAACTTTTTGGGGGAAAAAGGGAACGGGGGGGAATCGGAACTAACCTAAAAATCAAGGAATCGTATTACAAAGTTTCGTCATAAAACGTTAAAAAATACGAGCTGTTGTGCATACAGACAGACTGTCTTACAAACAGACGAAAGACAAACCATTAAATTTTTTCTGTTCTTTAGATTATTTAATTGAGGACAGTTCTATAAAAGAGTAAAATAATAAAAAAAAACGGTCAAACGTCTGGAAATTGAACATTAAATTATTTAAAGATTCCATTTCGTTCGTTAATTCATAAATGTCAAGCATTAACTTGACCTCCTTAAACGTATTTATTAATTTTGGTTATATTTGTTTGCGTTTTGATGTCACTACATCAAATGATAAAAGGAGAGGCAAGTGATGCAACATAGCACTCAGTAAAATAACAACTGAAAGGAATATTGAACATCAATCTAAGTATCGATCAGGGCGCTTTCAGAACAGCGGCTGATCATGCAGATTGAAGGAATTCGAGTCTAGTACCTATGCTATTGAACGTGTCTCATGAGTCTAGGAAGTCTGGCTCAAAGAATAAAGGAAACGTGGCTTTTTTGTAAACTGATTATAAACCTACTTATTCGTGTTGTTTCCCTCACTCCCAGTCACGTACTGTACATATATTGTAACGATATACAGCCTTTATCAATCTTGTTACCGCCATGTAAAGCGGTGATCGTATCGTTTGAAAATACCTAATAATGTTTGTGAGCTATTTACATGCACAACACGGGGTATGCGTCTACACTGAGTCATTTATTCATAAGTTGACATTACAACTTACGCCAATGGCAAACCAACGTCACACCAAGTGCTTGAATAGAAATACATGTATGTAATCTAAAATATTATTTTAGCAAATTTACATTTGTTAGGTGTATTATCATTTTTATGGGCGATAATAAGTGCTGGAACGTTTCGAATTTTGTCCGAATTCAAGGTAAAACAGCTGATTTAAAAATAATATGACTATCGACGAATTTATTGAATGGTTGTTGATTTGACCAACTGAAATAATGAACTTTAAGTTACTTTTTTAAACCATGTCGGTGGTAAACAAGGATACGACCCGCTTGATGGTAAGTGGTTACCTTGGCCTATAGACGCTTGCAATTTCAGAGGACTCGCATGCGGGTTGCCGACCCTTTAAAAACCTATACACTCCTGTCTTAAAGAACTCCATACTGTACATGCTCGGGAAAACCTCGGCAAGGAGCTCATTTCACAGCCGCGAGTGGGAGGAAATTCCTCTGGAACCGTACCATGCGCGACCATGTAGGTTCCAAGGTGAGAGGATGAACGCCCTGCTGGAGGCGAGCGGTGCGGTAGTAGACTGCGGCCGTGGGCATCATGTCAAACAGGTCCTCGGAGCACAACGCATTTTCCAATTATTAATAGGAACGGCAGATTTGTGCTCTGAATCACCCGACTGACTAGCTGCTGTGTTTTTTTGTGGGATGGATAACTATCCATCCCACAAAAAAACCACAGCCATGTGCGATTATGAACTGGATTGTAGGGTTGCCTATGGGAAGGCTAACTTGGAGATCTAGCGACCAGCAGCGCTACGTATATCTAGTCGTGTTCTTCTGCAGATTTCTCTGATCTGATTTTTCTCCAGTTCAGAGGCTTCAATTTGGATAACAATCTGCTGTACCCTACCTCCTATAACTATATCTACCTGTACCGTCAATGACCAAGCCTGTCACTTTTTTTCATTTTCGTATCTCAAAAGACAGACAATGAGATCTACCAAGTTGAAATTAGTTTCAAAAATCGCTTTCGAAGCTCTAAGTGCAAGTGTAGGTGTCGTGGCCAGATCTTAGAATTGATCACTTCATAATGTGTCCGACCATTTCATGAAATGTTTTTATTTCATGATATAGGCATCCATCCACGCAATGGTGATTTTTGATCGGCCGATAATTTGATAATTCTGGCAATCTGTATGAAGCTATATGCACGCATTTGAAGATTTAAAATCAACCGATTAAAGTATTGAAAATTACTGCCGATTCCTGTTTGAAATATTATCGAACAACTACCGGTCATTGCATGACGTGTGTGAAGTACGATGCAAGCGTCTGCATACTGCATTCAGTTAAAGTTTAACTGTTAAACGATCGCTGCCCGCTTTGCTTACGGACGGTAAAATTTCGTTGAATTTTCAACGAAAATTTTACCGCCTGTAAGCAAAACGAATCGTTTCTTTATTATAGGAACCGGGCAAAAGTCTATATTAACGCGAGCGAAACAGCGTGCACAAGTTAGTAATCTACGTATCTCGGTATAGACCCTACTAATATTATAAACGTGAAAGTTTGTGAGGATGCATGGATGTTTGTTGCTCTTTCACGCAAAAACTACTGAACCGATTGCGATGAAACTTGATACGTAGATAGCTGGAGACCTGGATTAACACATAGGCTACATTTCATCCCGATATTCCGACGGCATCGGGACTTACGCGGGTGAAACCACGGGGCGAAGCTAGTAAACTATAAATTTGAAGGGATGTCACGAATTCAGTCCTTCGCTACCGGTTTTTTTATTTCAATATTTATTATACCAAATGGTATTTCTAGGTTATTGTGCAAGAACGCAATTGAAGACGCGACGAGGCGGGGCAAGCCACGATTCCTGTTTTACGATCTCCATAAAGCTACAAACGAGTTACTGGATATATGTAGAAGCAGCTCTGTACCTCAACATCGGATAACATTGGCCCGTTTTCAAACAATATTTTTATAAGTACTATCATTACCGTGCCTAGAGCTTGAAAATAATGTAAGCTGAAAAAATGCTAACCAGTAAATGAAGTTCAAATTACAGTAAATAAAATAAAATATGCTTATAAATAAATATACTAGTATATTAAATGCCAAGTTTTAAATAAGTTTTGAAGTAGTTTCATAACCGTTTCGTTCTTATGGTTTTAGAATAAAGCAAGCCAAAAGTGTATGTTAAACAAAAACGGGACAAGTCCGAGTCTGACTCGCGCACCCAGGGTTATGTAAGCAAACAAACTTGTATGTAGGTAGATAGTACGTCCATCTCGGGAATCAATTCTCAAAGACTTTTGCCCGTGTTTTTCGACAGGCAAACTTAACTTTGCGGTTGTGATGTATGACAAAGTCTACAGTCCAACCGCAAAATATAAGTTTGTAATCACAAAAACTATTATTTTGTATGATATAACAACAAATTAACAACTTTCTGGTTTGATTCCTTTACTTATGCTATCAGACCTTGCTTCTTACCAAATTTCATAATTCTAAGTCAATGGGAAGTCCCTTAAGTTTTTAATTTACCTGCGAAATGTTCAAATTTGGCCAAATGTAAGGCTTATGTGGGCCATATCTTATGATTGCATTGACTTAGAAGCTTGATACTTTTACGGCTTCAAGGGACCGCAGACTTATGTATATGGTATTAATTTCAAGTTGATGCGTCTACGGGTATCCTTCGGGTTCCTTTTTTCCTTTTGAGGAACGGAACCCTAAAAATTACGAAGAATATACTTAATATATATACCTATAATAGTAAATAAAACGCCAACTTTTAAAAATGCTTTGAATTTTCTGTTTTCTGTACAGTGGTAGAGCTTCGGCACGTATGGGCCGGCTCGACCGAAGTGATACCACGGCCTCACAGAAAACCGGCAGTGAAGCACTGTTTTTATTGCTTTTCGCCGCGTGAGTGAGGTTACCGGAGGCCCTAACCATTCCCTCTCCCCCTCTCTCTTCTTCCCGCTCTTGCCCCCTCTCCCCCCTCTTCCCCTACTCCCACCTTAAGGGGCGGCAACGCACTTGTGACTCTTAAGTTGCAGATGTCTATGGGCGGCGGTAGTCATTTACCATCGGGTGACCCGTCTGTTCGTTTGCCCCCTATACCATAACAAAAAAAAAAGAAAAACGAATACTTAATTCCACTGCTTTTTTTTCTGACAACACCAAGGGGTATTGAGCATCTTTATAGCCTCCTAGCAGTTCCAATCTCATTAATATTATATAAGTGATGTTTGTAATTTTGTACTCTCCTTCACTCTGAAATAGCTGGACGGATTTGGATGTTATTTGCCGTGTAGACACACACACACACACGGGTATCAAAAAGCGCAGAGCCCCAAGTGGAAGCTAACATTTTATTATAACTATTTATAACGCACGCAAGTTTCTAAGAAAAGCGCTGGAACTTTAGATTGTAATTTGTATGGTTTTTTAAAGTTCAAAAAATAGTATAAGAATGAACCTATAAAGCCCTACGTTGTTAAATCATGTAAAATAGGTACAATATTAATATTATTCATGGTATAAGTACCTACGTTGCCTTTTTTATACGTATTTATTTATAAAAAAAGTTAATTGTTTTGTCGTCTCAGAAGTTCCGCCGAAGGTTGCATTGTCTAAATTTAGTGACAGTCATTGCCGTGTGATTTATTGGCAAAAAATATCATTCACGGTCTACGGTCGGCCGGCGGGTGCATCATCAGGTGACATTCTGTTCGGATGTTTGGGAAAACAATAATATCCGCTTAATTAGATGACGTAGTTTAAGTTAGTAAAAGCCAAGAATTCATGTTTTGTTCATGAGTTCCAATGCCCTCCTCGTCAAAAGCCTTCATTTTACTCCTTAAACATTCAACTTCATACAAGGAATGGCAGAAAACAAACAATTACTTATAAATCACACAAATAATAGTTCTGTGTGTACACAACATTGAGCGTCGATTTAACTACGGTATTTTCCGTGCATGCACGTTAACTACGGTATTTTCCGTGCATGCACGTAAAACTAAAAATGATTCCTCAAATATTAGTTGTTAGTGTATTTCTACCTAATAAATACTTACTAAGCTAAAGCAACTTTTTAATGTCTGTGTCACTATACAAATATGTTGTTTTCGTGAATCAAATCCTGATTAAAATAGAAGGGTGATCTTGACTTTGACTTACGATCGTTACGCTGTAGTCCATGTGTTGCTCATGACACCTCATGAGACTTGTTATAAAGAAATATTGTAAACTAGCAGTTCCCGTGCGGCTTCGCTCGCGTGTACTTATTTGTATATTTTGCACGGATCCCTAATTCTTTTTCCAAAATAAAAGTAGCCTAAGTTACTCCTTATAACACCAGCTATCTGCCTGTGAAAGCCCCGTGGAAATCGGTCCACCCGTTCCGGAGATTAGCCGAAACAAAGAGACAGACAGACAGACAAAAATTTTAAAAACTAATTTTATTAAATAACTGTATGAGCTTAAAAAAACCTATGATTTTGACATTCCAAACAGACACTTCAATTTTATTTATTTGTATGGATGTATGGATTTGTGTGTGTGTAATATGTTATCATGACTATCTATAAGAAGTAAATGAAATTACGTCCTGCGACATCGTTAAAGTCCTAAGAATTCTACAGCAGATTTATTATTACCTCCACCAGACACAACTGTCCAGAACTGAACAGCAGTACTTATAGTGCAGTAGGGCCGCTAGTCTTGTGGGAAATAGGGTTGTAATACACGAGTGATACGACTCTAGTGTTGTGAAAACAAAGAGGTATCTAATATTCCATTCAAAATCATACTCCAACAAACCGTTCACGTTGTGGAAACGTTCAGAGCTATGTGTCAAAAATCAGCCATTGGTAACAGCTTTCGCATAATACTTTTTGTAAATAGTAAAATTTACATAATTATTATATAGGTATAGTATTACTATTATACTCGCTACGGTAGTGTATTCGTCACATCGCGTGATTTTGTAAAAAATTCACGCGTTAGGCATGACATATCGTATAATTGAAAATAACTGAGTGTCATTGTTGTTGTAAACTTTTCAATCTCAAAATGACTATTTCTGGTTTGGTGAAATGTTTTATTTAAATAGATGTTAGAAGTAGCTAAATCGGTAGCCAGCAAGTGTTTCAAAAGCAGATCGCAAGTTTTATTAAAAAAAACGAATTACTTATAAACCATGAAAGTTAAATTAAAGCTTGTAATAGCCAAAACTAACATCTTACGTGGTCTGAAGCAGTTACACAAATAAAATATTATGACAACCATATTACACGTGAATCTTTTGCGGTTGAATGAATGTTATGAAAAAAAAAACAAAGTCATAAGTAAGACTCTCTCTTCAATCCAACGGAACATGCCGACTTGGTCTTGATGCGTAACTTAGAGCCATACGATTCTGGGTTCGATTCCCAGTTCAGATAAATTATTAGTGGGTTTTTGTTACGAATTTTCACTAGCAGCACGGAGTCTGCAATTCTGCAATAAAACCCCTTTTACGTGGGATCAAAAATGTAACTGACTAAAGGTTTCTGGATATACAAGCGTGAATATATGACTAAATTCATGATGGAAGTGGTATAAAAATTTTTCTTTCAAAGTGATCAACTGTACGGAACTTAACGTAGTTCTAACTTGTTGAGGAAAATTTTCGAGCATCTGAGTCTGCGTCGCGTCGTTTAAAATTATCGTTTTGACGTCATTTCGTCTCGCGTAGCAGTGAGGTTAAGAATACTAAACACTTTACCAAAAGAAAATTCTAATTTGGATGCTATCATAATAGCTAAATATCACATCGAAATGTGATATTTAGTTGTTCAAAATTTTATCACCATCATTAAAATTAGAGATGCGCCGAATAGTGTTTTCACCGAATAACCGAATACCGAATATTATTCGGTTTAACTTTTACCGAACCGGATATTCGGCCGAATTATTCGGTTTACATTGTTTTGCTGCGTATAAATGTTGATTTAATGTTTAAAAATAAATATTGTTTTGAGGTTTAAATTAAATGTTGATTTAAGGTTTAAAATAAATGTTGACTTTACTAACTATAGTTTAAGAAATAAATATATTTTCTTTGACTTATAATATAACATACATTTTACATTAGAAGTCTTGTCTCTTAGTCCTACAACTTGGCTACATGAGCCAAGAAAATAGAAAAGCTTGAACCGAATATATTCGGCAACAAAACCGAATAATTCGGCCGAATACAAATAGTGGAAAAGATGCCGAATACGCCGAATACCAAACAAATATTCGGCGCATCTTTAATTAAAATGTAAATAATTTTAACTTTTAGATCATTATCTTTTTACCATACATCTATATTGAATATCAGTAAATGGTTTTGTGATAAACGAGTTTTATGTAACTTTTAAGTTTTAAAATCTTTCATGGTGCAGGCATTTATGGTTATACCATGTTTTATGGAAACGCATTCAAATACGAACGCAGGCGTAAGTAACAGATGATTTTAGCTTTATTAAATAGACTTGAATAATTCAATAAGGATGAAGTAATAATAATGAATGAAATTCTATTTAGGGATTTCATGGCGGCTTTTACTATCTTTAAAAGAAATATGTGTAAAGTGGGCTGTTATAAACCTGGATTTCACAGACACAATATGCTGCGTAAACTTATTAGTTACCTCTGTATCTACTTACACCAAAGACCTAGTAATAAACAGGTCTACACCTAGACAGAGCTCGAAATGTTGAACACACACATTTCGTTTCTATTCACACCGAGCGACGCTTTTCGTTCAGATGCTTAAGTTGGATAGCAATATTATATTTTCACTGCTTTAAAATGTTTCCAGTCGCGCCCGCAGGTTCTGTGATTCCTACAATTCGATTGACTTTGACCTCAATCTACTAATCACTCTCTCGCTACTACTAATCTCAGTGTATACAAACACATGTACATATATTATGTACAAGATATTGATATAATTAAATATAGATTTTATAAGAGACAGAACTGAATCATCCAATGAGCCTTTGAGTTTAGCGTCTATTGATATGTCTGTGCTGTAATAATATAAAGAGAGGTTACAGTACGTAGCAGTTTTATTTTAGCTTCACGACGTTCTCAAGTGAATGCACTTCATGCGAGATCAGGTTTTAAAACTTAATCACGTGATGTGCCACATAACCTGTGTACCTACTTTCTTTGACCTGACATCTTAGCTATTGATCTTATCATTAGATTATTGATCCTATGAAAGAAAGTTTATTATATTAAACCTATAATTCTAGATATTCTGTAATTTACGGCTGGGGGTTTCTGATTTTCGTAGCTGGTGATATTGGGTAAACTTGGTAAGGTTTGCACCAAGTTTTAACACGCAATCACATCTTAAATAAATAATAAATTTTAAAACTATCACGTCCTGTAGTGGAACAATAGACTTCATTCGACGTCGCATATCGTCACAACATAGAATGAGTTTCCCCAACAAAAGCAATAACAATTACATCTCAGAGACATTAATAACCGGAACTATTTGGCGTAGAGGTCGTAGAATTTTCTACCGTGACTATCGAGCTGATCTAAAAAATCCTAACATTCACCGATCCATGTTATTTTTTCTCGATAAACAATGAATTCGCTTAAAACATGGATTTTTTTAGAAGTAGGGTCTTCACCCTTTAGGCCCATTTATCCTGTACTTTGAAACGAACTTTTTTTTTATTGTCACCAAGACAAGCATATTTGCCGTACGAGCTCGTCATTATGAAAATGATAAGCCATTTCTAATTAATATTCTAATCCTTTGTTTCAAAATAAAATAAAATTAACACAACAAAACATACATATCAATAAAGTTCTGAATAGAATAAGAAGTATTTTAAATAGGTACATTACCTGTTTTAGATATTATTCTTCATGTAATATATGCGGTGAAAACACAACTAAATGTTCCCAAATATCTGTGTAAACTGAAGTCGCCACACGTGCCAAAGTGAAATGGCACGCAGAAGCTTTTACGTAATTGTACACGGTTTTGCGCACGTTATAACAACGTATAGACCCATTTATGTAGGTACGTACACACGTGGACATTTATTACAATAGTCTGCGTGACACGTTACGTCAATAGTTGAAGCTTTTTATTATTGCAACCCGTCCCGGCTTCGCACGGGTAGTAGAAACATCTTCAACAATCACTATCATCATTTAAACCAATTTATACAAAACTTTAACAAATTATACGCCTAAACCTTCCTCATGAAACACTCTGTCTATTGGTGTTCAGTAGTTTTTCAGTTTATCACGAACAGACAGACAGACAAACGCGGCGGAGGACTTTGTTTTATAATATGTAGTGATTAATGGAATAAATTGTTTTATGTTTTACACAAGGCTTGTCATTTAAAAAAAAACAGTAACAAACCAATTCACTATCACATTTCTGTGTAATATAATAATATAAATATATATAAGTTAAGATTACATACTTGACTCGCACAACTTCGTCTGCGTTTGTAAATTTTTATCGTTTTTGCAACATTTTTCCGCTCCTATTGGTCGTAGCCTTCCTTGATAAATGGACTATCTAACACTAAAATATTTTTTCAATTCGAACCAGGAGTTCCTGAGATTAGCGCGTTCAACCAAACAAACAAACACTTCAGCTTTATAATATTAGTCAAGTATAACTTAAGCGCCCTTTAAAACTCTTAAGAAGGAATCCAGACAAACTTCGCTTAAGATTGTTATTAAAACTGAACATTATTTCTACAGGATGAGATAGAGTTTAATTTAGTACTAGGTAAAACCCGGGCACGCTTCGCTGTAGCTGCTACCTCTTTTTTTGTGGTTTGGTGTTTTTCTTGTGCTATAATAACACGAGGTCATTGATTGCATTGATGCCACGTTGATGCAACGTTGAGACAAATATTCAAGTGAATCGATCTACTACTTTTTGACTTCCTGCACATTTTTAGTCTATAGTTATATATGAGAAATATTGACTTTGCTCCGAGAGTGTTGGAGACTTTCTAGATCACCACTTCTTCGATCTATCTTAGTAAAAATCATTCTTTATAAACTTTTTGGTCAACGAGAAATTGGTGATTAAAAATAAACATACAAATCGAATGTTACCTCCCTAGGATCTCCGTTCCGAATATAAAACTACTCCTGTTTAAAGTCGATGAAACGGATACCTGTACCTGTACGGCCGAATACCGGATATTCGGCCGAACATTGTCAATTACCACACATTGCTGATTAACAAAATAGAAAAAGATAAAACTGAGCAAGCATAAGACAGAGCATGAGAACCTCGTTGAAAACTGGATTTGATTTAAGACAACTACTACAGGGGGTTCTTAAAGCTGGATGAGCTCTCTCTAGACTCTTTTGAAATTTATAAAATTGTCTTTCGACGAGTCCTCTAGTAGCAGTTAATCTGCAACACCGGCTCAAATAAGTAGAGATGAGGAGACAGGTTTTGATGTATCTCGCAAAACTTACGACATGTTCTGTGTATTTTTAAGAAGGTCGTAAATGAAAACAACAGTAATCAGTCTCACTGTCAAGAAAAAATACACAATTTCACATAAATGATATAGGTAGTTTGCACGCCACTTGTTTCTATCCTTTCATACCTCACGAGTTTCCTCTACTGTCATTCTGGTGTCATCTAACCAATGGTAGATGAAAATATGGCGATTATATCTGTTATGTGTATCTGTACTACTAAAGGCCGGATACTTGCTTACTATTCGGTATCCGGCCGGATAGGCCGGATATCCAAAATACGGATATCCAGACTAAATAAAAACTCACAGTCACTTCAGCAGTACCAATTAAAACTGCTATAAGCCTTGTCTATTCGAGAATTATTTTAATATAATCTAATAACGTGACGATTTTGTTTAGATCCCTAATTACGATTGTGATTACTTATGATTTCTTAGTTATGTACTTCCACCTCACTAACTAAATAAATACCAAATTTTACTATAAAAGTGTCAAACATTCCAAATAGCGTTTTTCATTCAACACGTAAACTAACACTAGTAACAATAGTGGGCTGAATTGAAGTTATATTCTAATGATCGCCTCACTTTCATAAAGATGTTATAATGTACACTTAATTATAAGATAGGAAAGGTCAATCGACAAGAAAATATCTATCTACTATCAATTGTACCTTTAATGTGACTTCATTTGCACCTGTTATGAAGTTAAAGGTGTTTTTGTTTATGCGCAGAAAAGTTGTAAGCACTGATCGGAAACATAAAGCCAATATACACTTTTTTCACCGCATAGTGCTGCACGCCTACAAGGGGGCTTGTCCTCTGAATTCTTGGAAAATAAGTGGTACCGGTGCGGTGTTTCAACAATGTTTACGGGTTTCTTTAACAGAAAAACATTTGTTGTTTTTTCAATGTCTGCAATTGCTGCTTACTACATAATGAAATACTATGCTATATAATGGCGGAAGGAAAATAAGTAATTCAAGGGTGGGCCAGACTCGTATTTATTTTATTAAAAATTGAGGTAAATGTATAGTAGATGATAAAACAGTTCACTAATCAATAATACCGGTAACGCCATGCTATTGGTCCGTCTAACAAATGGTGGGGTGATAAAGACTATCTGTGCACTGTAGGTTATTTAACGGTCACTTGGATGTTGATCAAGGAACGAACAACATCGCGTTTACAGTTATTTAGTGAATTTGATGGTTTATAGCAATAGTGATGAGACTTCACCACTGTTTCTAACAGTGGTTTTCTAACACGAGGTTACGATCCTTTTCGATTGAGACAACAGATATAAAACCGAACTTCCTTATTTGTAATTAAGAAATATGTCTAGCTAAATACAGTGACCGATCGGTAAGCTTCCTCGAGACGAATCAACAGTAAATGGTATTCGCCACTTCGTAAGATCTCAGTCGAAGAAGAAAGGCAATGACAATTTTCCAATTTCAAAATGGCTTCCGGTTTGAAATAAACGAAGACGGAAGATTATCTAACTAGCCCTTGTTAACACTGCAGCTGCAATGATTGCAGATTGCGGTCAACAGTAGTTCTGAACATTCTTTAAATGCAGAAATAGCAATTGTCCCACGGTGCCATCCGCGGCCATCGGCATCACTGTGGTCTGGACGTCTCAACAATAACAACTACGGCAAGTTTAAGTTCTTGTGCATAAATAATATTAGATAAATTGAAAGGTTTATTTTGTATGCTAAGTATACGCATAGCTATTTATCTTCTAAAGATCCGTTCTCTCGATTTTGTCATTTAAGTCTTAAATCAAATATTGTTAAGCGCAAATACATATGTCAAACATGGATTTTACAGTAATAGCATCATCGTGACCGGTTTAGATAGTCTCTTTAAAGTTTAATTTTGGCTATATTGTACACACTGCAGTGATTTTAACCGTATAAATATGATAGAAAAAATGCTAGCAAAGATTTCCCAAGTATTGATCAGATAAAGCAAAAAAACCTCTTTGTGTAAAAACACGTTTTGGTTTCATTTCCTCATTCCTACAGGTTATTTCCTACTTTTAGAAATCAGCAGTTCTTCTTACAATATGTTTCTGTTATGTCTTCTGCTTCTGACGCAAGAGCCAACGAATGGCCGGCGAACTTATTAATGAAAACTACTTTAAGCGTCAAATAATCAATTATCATTGTATGAAATATAACTATTTCCTCATCAGTGACCTCGCCTAAACAAAGCTCTTTATCATATTTTAAAATCTGTTTTGGAACTAATAACATTTATATTTTAATCCTAGCTAAATCTTCATAAGAATAAGGTAGTGTACCTACCATACTAAATTAATTTTAAGCTTCTTGTACTATCTTTATCATCAATATTAGCCGTGTAAACAGCTGTCAGTTATGTTAAGCACATGACAATACATTATACTTGTTACGCAAACGGCAACCATTCCCAAAACTCAAAACTAATCTTCTATATATTAATACGCGAAGAGAAGTCTTTGTACCCCTTTTGAAGTAAATTTCGCGCATGGAGGAATGTGAAATTTAGAATACTTAAAGATTATATGTAGAAGAAGAGTAGAAAGCTAACATTTTAAAACAATTTGTGTTGTGAATTTAAAAATTATGTGAAAACTAGCTACTACACTGTCCAGTATACATAATACGTTGGCCTTTTATGGTACGGAAAGTCTATACAAGGACAGTGCAATTTATACTGGAAATAAATAGCTTGATTTATGATACAAATAAGTCAATGAAATGAAACAATACATTCAAAATTACTTTATGGTCGAAGTTTTACCACTAGGCGATCTCTAGTGATAATAAAACCGTATTTTTTATTTTATTCTAAATTCGGATTACCTGTTAAATCCGAATTTAGAATAGAATTAATAGTTTTATTTTTTTAGATTGATTAAGGTCATCACACACTATAAATTGGCTGAAATTGAGGCTACCGCAGTCTGCGCGCCGCCCGCGAGGTTCAAGCTAATTTCAAGCTTGCTGTCATTCGCTGTTCAGTCGAACACGCATTTGTGACAATGCGCTTAGAACTCGCTTCATGTGGGACACGACGCGAAGGTTTTTCGCTGATGGCTTGCAGTCAGCGCGCTGTAAGCACGCGATCAGCTTTCAGCGCGCCGACTGCGAGTTAAGTTGTATGATTGCAGCAAGCGCGCTTACTGCTCGCCGTTGGCTTTTCATTTTGACATTATAAAATGTATTATACGACTACGTTTTAAAGCTCAGATTTGAATGACAACTTAATTGCTGGGGTGGAGCCGTGCCCTTACCGTGACGGTATAGTGTGTGATGAGCTTTAGTCTTCATTGCCATTATTAAAGTCGTACTCAAATAGATTTTTTTTTCTATGAATGTAATTGCAATATATAATTCTTTAAAAAAAAACCGATTTAAAAAAAAACTATTGCATAAAAGACTTATATGGTTTTCTGATGAATGCCATTGTCAGAACTGAAAAAAGAATCATCAAAATCGGTTAAAATCAAAAAACAAAAAAAATACAGTCGAATTGAGAACCTCCTCCTTTTTTGAAGTCGGTTAAAAAGTAAGATAGTTTAGGCAATTATAGGTAATCGGAATATGTCAGTGCCAGATCAGAAATTTTGAAATTAAATTTTATGATTAATTTCAAAGTTTTCAGTTTTAACTGTTCTACAAATATGTAAAAACCTAAGTAAATTGTAAATTTTGTTATATTGTCATGGACAACGGTTTTTGTAAGGGCAGAAAGTATAAATCTACTCAGAAGTGCTCCTTTATGTTGGGATTTATTTTTTGCCATACTCGTATATCCCGATTTTTGTTTTGCCAAATTACGGAATTTTTTGACATCTTTAAAAGATGTATTTTTCTATCTTTATTGGGCGCAAAAAATTGCAATAATTTACGATGTTACTGCTGACATGACTTCATAACGAATGAGCAACATGGCGTCTAGCGTTTTCATCAATTTATGCGCGGAAATTTAAAATGTAAAACTGAAATGCATTTTAATGTCAGACATCAATTGGAAAAAAAATGTAAATTTTCTGCTTCTTAACTTTTGCCTTAGGATCAAATTAAAACACTTTTCAAAATAAGGTGTAATAATACTTTATTGATATTATAGTGCTAAAAATAAACTACTTTTTTAATTAACAAACGTACATTTGTTGAGAAAAACATGCTGTACCTGTACGTTCTACTACTCTGTGGAATAAGATTTTACTCAGTTTTACAGATTTACCGAAAAAAAAAAATTTGTCATATTCTTGTATATTTTTGGATAAATCCGTTAAACAACGTAAAATAGCAATAGTGTTATCAGATTTCACTTTTTTTTGTTATTTTACTATATATATTTCCCCTTCATAAAACCATGAAGAGGAAAAATTCAAAATGGGACTTCATATCTTTGTGTTAGTATTACTACAATGTAAACAACGGTAATGTCTGTACTGCATTCGTAGTGAACAGATTTTTCCCTTACATTATTTTTATTTTATACCCCAAGGTGGCAACCAAGCCATGTGCAAAAGTTAGAGTTAGCGTTATTCCTGCTAGCTAGCTAGTTAGAGTTATTCCTGTTCTACTAGCGAAATACTTTTTTTCTGCTGGTATGTAGTCACCAGAGTCCATCTGAGGGGTGTTAGGGTTGCCAATGCCCACTATAAATGCCTAACATTTCTTGCGTATTTATAGACATATCATTAACCGTTTAAAATCAGACGGCTCGTGCACTAAATGAAATGATTTGTAACTTAGTTGCATAAAAAAATATAATACCAGAAATAATCACAAAATTATAGCTATGATAAATTATTATTTTACCGTAAAGCCTGAGCGAGGTCCGACATACTAGTAAAGTATATGAATTAAATGCTAAAACAACGGCACGACATTAAACTAGTATAATTAGTCTCTGTTCCGGTTTAACTGTTAGCTGTCAGAAAACCGTTAACGTTACTTAATCGCTTTTCGAATGGCGCCGGCGCTCGCCTCTGTAGGCCAATTGGATGATGATTATACGTCACAATTTGAGAGATTAAACTGTCACTAATGAAATGTGCTAGTTTTACTTATAGCTACAATAAACAACTACAGTTTTTAATTGCAAAGTGATGGGTATATTTGTATCTAATCCGTTTTAATACCACTAAGGTGCACTCTAATGTAAGCTGTTATCAGTAGACAGCCGACTGTCTCCGAACAAGTCTAGTGACTATAGTCACCAGTTGGAACTGTGCAAATCGTGCTGTTTATCCGCAGATTTCAGTGGGACCGGTGCTTGTAAAACACTCACAATACTAGAATTGTGTGTCGCGTCACAGACCCTATACTTGAGAAACTCTGGTGGCTCTACTCACCAGGACAAATACTTGTAAAAATCTGTAAAAATCATCCGAAGAAATACGTCTTTTGTTTTGTGTAAAAATTGAAGTGTTTATTTGTTATGTCAGAATAATAGGTATTTTTTAAGCTCACACAGTTATTTGCACGATACCTATGCCTAAAAAACAGTTTTTTTTAATTTTTGCCTGTCTGTCCATTCTGAATTTCCACGGGACTTTCAGTGGCAGATAGCTGGTGTTATGAGGAATAACTTAGGCTACCTTTATTTTTTTTAATATGTACACGCGAGCGAAGCCGCGCGGGAACTGCTAGTCTTAAACATATTATGTTCATGTATGTGTTTCTAGGCTTAAAGCGGTCAACAACACGTGACAACCCTGTTGCTGTAAGCATGGTGGACTCATATTACCGTTTGTAACAAACTGTACTAAATATTCGATAAAAAGTAAATAAATAGTAATTTTCGAAAAGATGTAACAATAAAAGTAACAGCATTCAAAATATTAATATTCTAACACTAATGTTGTTTCCTGGTTCTGTAACCTCACGGTATGACTTAATGAAATTATGTTTAGTACATGCTCGTTAAGGAGTAATATTGCAAAGTTACACGTTAAGGGTGTTGACTCTCTTAGCAAATTGTTTGTCGCAAACATATTGTTGTCCGGCTTTATAATTAGGTGATCAAGATATACACGAAATGTCCAGAAGCAATGGCTTATTTCTACAAGACATTTCAATAAGAAGGAACTCTCGTTACAAATAAATAAACTTCAATATATATCTAGGCTTGTCTTTTTTTGTGGCATTACTACACCGCTAAGTACGACAGGTTGACGTCTGGCCTGGTACTAGCAACTAGTTGCACTGGTTAGCTCACTTCAGTATCAAGATATCCCCTTTAACATACCTCGCATCTGTAGCAGTCTTAGTTTGGACATGGGTCCTAGCTAGGGCTGCCACAGATGCAAGTTATTATAACCGGGTGATAAACTGGACAGATGGTGTTTCTTAGAATAAAAAATTGGCAACAAAGCACACATTCCACTTGACGCTGAATGTGTCGAACACCAGTGATGGGGCTCGTGTGTTACCAAAGTTATCTATTGCTGTCTATAAAACTCTGGTAACTACGATCCTCGAAATACTAGCAAAAATACTACACTAGGTCAATAGTCTTGATAACCGCAGCCTTGTGAAAATTTTCACTAGATCATGTTAACTTCATGTGGGTACTTATATACTGGAATTTAATCGAAAACTGTTTATTTATCCACGAGGCAAACATCCTTGAGTTGCACAAATGTTTTTCTTTATGTTAAGTCGTTCGGGTGAATTATGGCTTTACTTTAATGTAGTGGCAGTACATACTCAAGTCCTTGCACCTCTAATATCTTACTTAGCTAAGCTATACAAAAGTAACTCATTTTTTTTGTGTAGAGTCGCTCCTAACTCCTAGGGATGGGAAACTGGTTTGCAAGAGTTATAATTTTAATACTGTGAATATATGCACATGGAAATCGTTTACCATCAAGTGAGTCTTGTGCTTATTTCCCATTTCGGTGTTTAAACAGAACATGTTTAGTGACACACGACTGACTACAACACGCAAATTATTTGCCCACCGCGAACAATCTGTTCCAGTGCTAATAGAGAAACGATACATTAAAACCGTAGTGTATGAATCTACGGAACATTTCCTGAGTTACAGCTTAATTAACTTGCTTAGTTTAACATTGAACTGGGTCCTCATTATACAGTTTTGCATGAATGATGTAAGACGTTTATTAACATAGTTTATGGTAAAACAGATTCGTGTTTTTTTTTTTTATATTCTGCTATTTAAAACTGGCAATATCAGTTATACATTAAGGAAGTTAAAAAAGGCAGTTATACGACTTTGTCTATCTTTAATAGCATATCCCCATTGTTTGCATACCGCGTACTTACAGCGCTGGCTTGGCATTATAAATAAATAGAAGGATCGAAAGAATAGCTTATTTCAACAAGCTTTTATGACCATAATTTCCTCCAGGAATACGACGAGTAGGATAGATTCTACTAAACACTACATATATTAACTTAAGGGGTGTATAGAGTGACATAATTTGGGAAGCCTCATGTGCTGTTTATATCTCATTAGCATAAAAGGGCTGTAAGCATTATTTTATTAATTTGAACCCCTTTATTTTAACCGAGATGGAAGTTTTGAAGTGATAACTTATTTTGAATTGGGATAAACTTGAAACCGCGTTTATTGACCTTAATTCTGGCTGACCTTTATTTACCGATCAGACAGAGGCAGCTAGAACTATGTAGGGATGTGTTAAAGGTCATAAATTTCGGGCAATCCTCTTAACTCTAGGAGTAGGTATTTCACTTTTTCCACCGAATAAAATACCTGGATTAATAATAAATAAATAAGTAGATAGGGTGACAAAAGTGACACACAAGTGACCAACCCACCCTCTCGTTAAAAAAAACTAGTAAGTAGTTTCCTAGGCTAAGCTATCTATTTACTTATTATTATGAAATGATTATGACAGTAAGAAATGGTAGAGACCTACCTACTACTCATTTCATTCACAACGAATTTTCATATTTTTTAATTAAAAAAAAATTATAATATTGACAATGACAAAACTAGAAAAGAACTCAAGTAGGTAGATGAAATTATGGGCAGCCCTATCGCGTGTTTACGTACCATCCAGCTGTAGGTAATTATTTCAAGGAAAGGGCCGAGTCACAAAACTGTATATACATATACTGTGGCACAGGTCATCTCATTATAGTTAAAAAAAATCAACACGCTAAAAGCAAACCTAGAGTGAGAAGAGTGTTCTAACGAAAATCCACTGGTTTATTATAATTTACTTAATTAATTACAAAATTAGAAAAAAGTTTTAAAATAATTTATTAAAATCTTATAAGTGAAATTATTAAAAACAAAGCATAGGTGTTTGACATCGAATGATACAGTTATAGTTCATTGGTAGCTATTTAAAAATATAGTAACATAACCTACTGAAAAAGGCTTATTTTTGTATTTTTTGGAGCTGGCGTGGAGTGTGAGGCAACAAAATTTTGCAAAACTCTCCTAAGAAGGTACTTTTAAAAGAATAAGAGAGTTTAGGTTAAAGAATATGGAGATCCTTTTAAATGCAGATTATTCAACGTAAAGATACCGTAAACATTTATGCTAAATGCAAAGGCCGAACTGCTTGCATAATATATATTGTGTTTAGAAAATACTGGTACTACTTCCTAGGAACTTTCCGAGTTCTTTTGTTGAAGGCACAGAAAAATATAGGTAAAGATTTTTATGCAACTTAGAAGATTGATGGTAAAAGATGAGCCTATTGCTAATTATTAGTTTGTAAGAACAATTACGCACTAAAAGTAGTAGATATAAGTTCATGTACATAGATAGAATATATTTAAAACTGTAATACAATAAATATTACTACCATGTTCTGTATATATTAAAAAAAATATAAAGTCTATTACAAGAACGTCCGGCGACCGATTTGCTTAATATTTTTGGTACGGAGAAAAGCACTGAATTCGCGTGACCGTCGGATGATAGATGTGTCAGTTATGTTTTCACTTCTGACGTGCATTTTCATGAAAGGTATTGCATAGTTTTGTCATCCAGCATTGGAAATCACTTAAATTTCACCCTTTTCAAGTGATCTTGACACCATCCGTAACTGCGAAGATACCCTGCAGCTTCTCGGCGAAAGTATCGGCCATCTTTGCACCTTCAGCCCCGGGGAATTCTAGGACACGAGCTCCCGTCTGGGCGAGGCGCATCCTCACACCTGAAGCCCTGAATTCACTGGCGAGGCAATCCCGGGCTTTCTTGAATACGGCCTTGTAGGATAGCCCGCCATCTGCCGCCTGCGGTGACACGGTGATCACCACAGCCGCCCTTTTCGGTGGCTGCAGTATTCGCGGCTTCTTCGTAATGGGCACTGCCACCGATGGCGACTACGGTGTAGCGGCTGCTTTATTGGCAGCCTTCTTGTTCCGCTTTCGGGACTTCTTCTTGCTTCCCTCGACTTTCCGCCACCCGTCGTTAGAGGGGGCAGACGTCGAGGGGCCAGATGGGGAGGGGCCAGACTCAATTTTGGAACCAGAAGGAACTATCGTCCCTTTAGGTGACAAGGTGGAAAGCGGAGGAAACTCCGCCGCTGCTGCAGCCGAGGCCTTAGCGGGTTGCCCGGCTTTCGATGCCACCGCTTTTGCTGCGGCCTTAGCTGGTCGCCCTGCCTTCGGCGTCGTGAACCCACTCCTAACACAAGCATTTAGCTTAGCTGGAAGGGTTAACTAGAATACTAGTAATGTGTGACCCACGTTGCTAGGTAGAATTCTTTAAAAAAAATACAAATAATTGAGTTAGGTACGTGGTTCGTTTTGACCTGAATGACGAACTCTTGCCCACTTAAATTGGTTGAGTTGGGGGGAAGCAAAGTCCACAAGCAGTGAACTGTGAACAAGCAGTCAACATTGTTTGGAAAGAAGTATTGTAAAATCAGTATTATCAATCAATCAATCAATCATTTATTCCAGAACATAATACATTAAAATTTAACATCTGAGGTACTAAAAGATGCAGACTCAATCATGTCCGGTCGATTAAGGCATGCAAACTTAGTTTACATAAGCAAGTATACATTATTAAAAAAAAAACAAATATTAATGTCACATAAATTTCTCAGAACGAATAAATCAACATTTAATTAAATTGCAATGTCAAACAAAAACAAAAAAATCTAATAAATACATAAACTTAGTACCTATAGTAGCGTTATAAATCATTACTAAATATTATAAAACAAAGTCCCCCACCGCGTCTGTCTGTCTGTTCGCGATAAACTCAAAAAGTACTGAACGGATCGTGCGGTTTTCACTAGTAGATAGAGCGATTCATGAGGAAGGTTTATTTATTTAATTTGTTGAAGTTTTTTGAAAATTGCTTGAAATATGATGATTGTTGAAGATGTCTCTGCTACCCGTGCGAAGCCGCGGGTTGCTAGTAACTAATAAAATTAAACCGGAGTTTATACAATAGTTCCCATTATATATAGTATCCTACTCATTTTAAATTTGTGTCCGTTAAGTATTCATCTATTGTGTAATATATCTTATTAATTAACAGACTCATAAATTCTTTCTTAAATAAATTCTTATTGCAAATTTGTAAGAGAGATTTTGATAGCTTATTATTTATTTTAGGTGCCATTCCTAATAAGTTTTTGTTAAATATTGTCTTTTTATGTTGTGTAAAACGAATTTTCTTATTATGTCGTGAACTATTTAGAGTATCGAATAAATAAACATTTTTTTACGATTATTACCATTTCATATATGTACAAACAAGGGAATGTTAATGTATGAAAATTTAGAAAGTGAGGCTTAGTGAGCTATTAGTCATCTGTATACCGCATATCGCTCGAACACATCTTTTTGGGCTTTAAACACTGTTTCCTTGTTTGTTGAGTTACCCCAGTAGGTATATGACACCATACCGTAATGTAGATATGTAACAAAAGCGTAATACGCTGTAAGCGCACTTTTCTGGTTAACTATCTTAGACAGATTGTACAGTGCGTAGGAGTATTGATTCAGCCGTTTGAAAACAGTATTGGTTTGCCATGACATATCCCTATCTATTCCCATACCTAAAAAAATTGTGGAATCTGTCCCTTCAATTGTTTTATTACCATATCTTACCACAAGCTTTTTGTGATTGGTTCTTTGTTCGAACGTCATTATTTTAGTATTTTCATAGTTTAACTTTAAATGATTTGCTTCTTACCAGTTAATTATCTTTCCTAAGCATTCGTTTATTTCTGTATCCAACGTTAAGTTATTATTATTAGTACTAAAAAGTACAGTATCGCCTGCGATTAAGACCATTGGGTGGTGTGTGACTTTAGGCATATCGTTAATATAGATGAGAAATAGTAGTGGACCCAAAATACTTCCTTGAGGCACACCATACTTGGTTAATCTTTGATTAGAAATATAGCTTTTTTTCTGTTTTTGAACTAATAAATATCTTACTTAAAGATGTGATTTGTTTCCTGTTTGTCAAGTAAGATATGAAGAGTTCATGAGCATTACCCATGATTCCATATCTTTCTAGCTATTTTAGGAGTCTAGAACGATTCACAAAATCAAATGCCCGGCTAATATCCATGAACAGAGTATCCTATCATGTTTATAATTTTTCATCCCCTGTATTCAGTTCAGGGTATTACAATGACTCAGACAAACAAAAATAACGCTCGTATATACGAGCGTTATTTTTGAATTATATAATGTAGCACGGGTTCTCTCTCATTAAAATGAATTTGGATCTGTAGAAGGCACTGTTCTCCGTGCCCTGGTGCCAAATATTATACTGAAATATAAGAAATCATCGATGTTAAAGACACCGGTAGCTGATTTAATTGTTTTAAAAAATTACATTGCAGTTAGTCGAACATCACCTGCGATGTAGACCGATTTGTGGGAGTACCTTTGTTTCGACTGCGTAGTCAAGTCTACTCTTCTGATTTTTCTGTTAAAATAATGTTCGCTTACCCTAACAATACCTACTTTATGAATTTTAGTTCATAAGTTAATAAGACATTTGAGGTTGAATGACTTATAAGTTTATACTGCACTTGTCCTGTTTTCTTATCTTACTAAAAATTGGGTTAAACTCGAGTTTTCCTTTCAACAACAACCAAACGCAACCCTAAGTACCATCAAAGTGGGTACCACCTCACAGGTCTAACGGTAAAGTGGTATGTCGGCATTGTACTAACTAAAACCATACGAGTAGTAGTAGCTTGTCCCCTTTTACGTGAGTGGGACTAAATTATAGGTAGCAAATTGAGGGTATTTAATACGCTTTTTAGCCTTCCCCTTGTGACTATGTTATTTTATACTAAGTACTATATTATTTTTATTACTGTGCCCAATAGGTTCCCGGTCAATTTCCCGTGTTTATTTCAATCGTTTCAATTACATTTTTCAAACTGTCAATGTAATCAATTGGTCCATAACATATAGATGGATGTCCAGTGTGAGGTTTACAAAACTAATATTCCCATACACATCATTAGTACGTATATTTTAAACTGAGGACACAGGAAAACTTTGTATGTGTAAAATAACGTTTTTAAACATCTCAAGGTGTTCTTAAAACTCAGCGATTACATGACTCACGATTAGAATTACTAAAACTAAAAACTAAAGAAGGAAACATCTCGGAAGTAATAAATGAAATATACACGTAAAAAGTTCGTGATTGTACTGCATCAGATGAATTAATGAGTTTTGTTTAATAACCCACAACAACAAAAGACTTTATTGTAGTACAAGAATTACTTAAGCAATAAAACCTAATACCATAAACTTAACGATGTGGATAAAGATGTATCCATTTTCGAGACAAATATAGTTAAGTTTTTAGTAATTAACTGCGCACTTGGATATTATTGGTTCAAAAATTTGTAGATTGCCTATACTGAATAGTTTTTCAAATTAAGGAGGAGTGGCCTCACGCCCCACCACATCTCGCAACAGGTGCTGTATCTGCACATGCAAAAAAATATACTCGTAATATTACATATTTAAGCTATTAAACAAAGAAAACTTGACGTTACAAGCTAAAAGGACATTCTTTGGTATTTTTTGATAAGTAGTAATACAATTTTAGGCAAGGCTTCAAATGTAAGTCTTGTAGTGTGTGTGTGTAAATATCACTTACACACTAAATTTTTATGACAAAAGAAAAATCTAAAATAATATTTCAACATCTCTTCGGTAGATATAAACATTATGTCCTTAGCAATAGCATAATTATATTAAAGTAGAGTGTGCTCAGTAAAATAGGATGAACTGTGTGAATGTTAAACAGAAATAATAGTGTATGTAGAAGAGAAAAATGAGCTGTGCCGATCCCTCAAGAAAATTATAATGCATTAATGGTATTTTTAGTGACCAAACGCCGAATGTCTTCAATATTATGACCAAAGAGTATACAAACACTACGTTATTATGACGTCTGAAACGTCTTTGTTAGCTCGCGGTAATACTGACGTATTCCATTAAGAATTTAGTTTTTCGTATCTCTATATCTTAGGAGGTCCGACAGGGGTATATAAGCAGCCGGAAGCTGCACAGCCGAGAGTCAGTAAAAATTTAAGGAAATGAATACAAGAAGAAGAGGAAAGAAAAGAAAGAAGGAATGGGAAAGCGGAAAAGATTGTTAAGGTTAGAGTGAAGCTACATCAGAGCAAATCAAGTCTGAGCTAAGAGGGTCGTTGTTTCTTTCCTACACCGTACCCACTTCCGTAACAATACTTAAACATATTTTTTTATTAAACCTGTACAATAAGTAGTTCTAGGCCTGGGTGTGCTTTGTTTCCGTTAATGGTATCGTTGAAATACATCACTTTTCGTCAGTGAAATGAAATAACGACATTTATATCAAATCATTATATCATAGTTTATTTGTACGCGAGTATACAAGATCTTATTAAAATATGTTGTATTTAATGATATGCTTCTTTAATAAGAAAACATAGGTAACAAATGTTTTAAAATTGTTTAAGACTGTCGCATAATCGTATGTTTTTGGTAATTAGAACTGCAATCACTTCACTTTTGTATTTAATCACCGTTTGTATTGCTTAGACAACCCAAACTTATATTTACGTATTAGTATATTATCATTTGTTAAATACTTTAGGTGACATTGAAAACATGTTTTTATGATGTAATGTAGTATAACTTGCAAATAAATGTAATTTATCAGCTCTACGTTGGCTTGTTATTTGCGCAAATCTGTTGTTGCGTCTGACAAACATGGCTGCTTCATAAATGTACAAAGTTGGCACAGTTAATATTCCTAACTTTTTAAAATATGGCTGATAACTATCAGTTCTTTGTAGATTACAAATGGCTTTTATACAGCGTTTCTGTGCCATAAAACCCCTCTCTTTTCCAGTTGCATTACCACAAAATATTATGGTGTATTATGCCATAGTATTAATATGCCATATCTTAGGGTTGAAGAAACTAGGTAATAGTAGTAATTTACTGTTTTTCTGAGTATGTATAACTTATACGAAAACTGATGCAATTTGCTACATACTTTATCTATTTTCCATATTTGAAATTTAAATCCACACTACGGTTAATTGCTCTCAAATTTAAAGAATTTAAACCTAGCATTTTAACCTTAAATAGATACTACAGCACCGAGTTTAAAATTTCCTCAAAACATTTCTTGGAAAGACTTAGCCCCCTAAGGACGTATCCAAAGATGTCACTCTGAAAAACAAGATAACTATCAAATTGTAATTTTAAACATTGAAAGAAAAGTCACCGTTTTAAACTACCAAAGCAACAAGCAAACATACTGCCTACCTAATAGTAAATGGTTTTTAGGGGTTATTCCCTGAGTATCCCGATCTCCGAGGCCCCCGTCCCGGAGAACCCCGAATACGATAAATATGATTACATTTCTTTTTTTCTTTTGTCTATTGTTTTCAACTTGTACGGTCGACATAAAAAGTGCTTATATGTATAAGTATGAAAAACATAAGACAAAAGTAGTTTATTTGAATTTTGTACAATGTCGAATCATAGTTTTAATAGAGGTCAATACAGTTTGAATAAAATGTGTCAAAAATATAAAATAAATGTTACAATATTATCAAATCATGCATAACAAATATATTTTACAATTTATGACAACAATAATTATTTCAAATTCGAAGCACAGCCGGGCAAGAAGGGTTGCAAAAATTTTACAGAAGCGAGCACCAACCATTTATAAATAAACAATAGAGCTAGTGCGGTGGATGGTGGTAGACTTTAAAGTTAATAATCAATTTTAAATTTCTGTATTGAAAAAAAATTATGAAAGTGAAACTGATTTTGCATGTTAAAAGACTATTTTAAAAAAAATATTTAAGATTATTGATAAAAAAAATAATTCCTGAAAGTGAGACTGTTTTTGCGTATTTATTAAATGATGTTAATGTTCCATGTAGAGTAGATTTTTTTTGTTGAAGTCGGTTTTTTTTTGAAAGAATTATTAGTGCCTATAAATGCTAATAAATCATGCATTGCTTCAATTAAGCGCTGGTAACTCTCTTGTCTGGCACCATCACAAATACAAAACTGTGCTTTAGTCGTAGTTTTTAACAGCAATCTTCTATCAGGAGATAAGTCATTCAAGACTTCAGCTCTGAATCAGTCGACATCTGCCGTGATCCACCTTCTTTAGACAAGACCTTACGTTTAAGACCAAGTTTTTTTAAAAACATACGTGACATTTACCCGGCTACTATATTGGCTACTATACCGGCCATATTCAAACTAAACTTAAGATGTCGTTAAGCTGTTGTTGTTATTTTAAGATGAATTGTAGTGACAAGTTCTGACTCAGCAACAAGTGTCCATAATAACTCAGAATACATAATGGTACAGAAGAGTCACTACTCAAAATCATTTAGACAAATAGCGACTCTTGCTTTGGCACAATAAAGTGCAATTCAGGTCGCACAGCGCTTATTGCCTCTCTTTCTATCGCGTAACTCTTTTCTCTTCTTCTTCTTCAGAAGAGAAAAGAGTTACGTGGTCTCCTTTTAAAGAAAAATTAATCTAAATATTTAATTATTCGTTATGTGCCTATACTAAGCAGCCGAATACGATGCAATATGCCATCATTTTAGTTCAGTAACATCTTAAGCGACGAAGGGACGACGCAACGACGCGCGGAGTGAGTATTGAACTTAGTGAGACGCGGCCGCAAGCGGTACCCCACTGACTTGGCCTGACAAGTCGAGCCCGCCGCATAGTTGTTGCCTTGCACCTAAAGAATGATTTGCCTGATAATAACTAAAGCGTCGGACTTACGATCGATTTTTTTCCATTTCAAATTCCACACAGAAAACTACAGACGTGAACCTACTAATAGAAGCATTCATTTGAAGGGTTAACAAAGTTGCTATTAATTTGTGACCCATGTTATAAGTAACTTTTTTAGGGTTCCGTTCCTTAATAGGAAAAAAGGAACCCTTGTAGGATCGCTTTGTTGTCCGTCTGCCTGCCTGTCTGTCAAGACCTTTTTTCTCGCATCAAGTTGAAATTAATACCAAGTACATAAGTCTGCGGTCCCTTCAAGCTGTAAAAAATCACGCTTCTAAGTCAACGCAATCATAAGATATAGCCACTTAAGCTAAACCTATAAGGCACTTCACATTGACCTAAAATGACGAAATTTGGTAAGAAGCAAGGTCGTTAATTTGTTGTTATATCACATAAAAAATAGTTTTTGTGATTACAAACTTATATTTTGCGGTTGGATTGTTGAGTTTGTCGTACATCGCAACCGCAAAGTTAAGTTTGTCTTTCGAAAAAAACGAGCAAAAGTCTTCGAGAATTGATTTCCCAGATGGACGTACTATCTACATACAAGTTTGTTTGCTTACGGAACCCTCGGTGCGCGAGTCAGACCGCCCTTGTCCGGTTTTTTTAAATCTTATAGTTGAACATTTTTTTTTATTATTTATATTTTTATCGACTATTAAATTAACCATAAACAATATATTTATAATTAATTATTCCGTACTTATTACACTTATGTAATCAATTTTAAAAAATGTGCATCCGTCCTTATTTGAAATAGTGAGTTACTTTTTGTAGTTAACCACAAAGTCATAATCGATCCTGTTTATTACGGGTTTACCATCTGTCCTCAGATTTAGCTCCGTAATTATCTTCGTTTTTTGTTCCTACCGATACTGAGAATTCAGCAATGTGGAGCAAAAAAGATAGCTCCTTCGTGAAATTGCAGATGCATTGTTGTTTTATTGAACAGAAATCTTTGTTAAATAATCATAATTCTTTCGGTACACTTTCTGTAAACTATATAGACTCATTACATTTCAGAATCTTTAAATAAGAGGTCTTATTAAAAAAAAACCGGCCAAGTGCGAGTCGGACTCGCGCACCGAGGGTTCCGTAAAATATTTTTATTATATGATGTAACTAAAAATTTACGGTTTTCGTAATTTCGTAATTTTTCCTTTATCTGTGCTATAAGGCGTTGCTTCGTACCAAATTTCAAGATTCTGAGTTCACGGGAAGTACCCTATAGGTTTTGATTCCCTTGCGAGTGTCGAAAATTTGCGGAAATTTGCGGCATAAACGCCTTTATCTTTTGATTGCGTTGGCCTTAGAAGTTTGATTTTTTCACAGCTCCAAGGGACAGTAGACCTGAGTATTTGATATAAATTCCACCTTGATACCTCCACGCGTTCCTGAGAAAAAGGGTCTTGACAGACAGACAGACGGACGGACGGACGGACAACAAAGTGATCCTATAAGGGTTCCGTTTTTTTCCTTTCGAGGTATGGAACCCTAAAAACATCTGAATGAGCACTTATTTTCTTGGAAGTCGGTTGAAAAACACAAAAGTACTAACATACAAAGTAACAAGCAATTGGCATTCATTTTTCCTATTTATGAAGCAATTTACTACACCTCGCATAAGTATTCCCATTTTCCTACTATATAAGTATATACTTTTATACATTATTGTAAGTTATTTTCAAGGCGTGGCCCCGTACATCAATTACATACTCATAATGTTATTCAAGTTATCTACAGTTAAATATAAATTAGCTATTTGCATCGTCCTTTCGTGTGATCGGTCGTCGCCATGTCATTTAGGAGTCGGGCGCCTGAGCTTGCGCATCGAGGTAATGGCAATGAATTGGCGGACTAATGACTCTGTCCAGTGATAGTACTACGCAATCTCGATTTATAAAATGTTTTAGAATAAAAGTGTGCTACAGTTTAGAAACTTTCAAATACTGGTAATACTAGTTATTTTCTCTATACCTACCTAGTGGTGATGATTAATCTAAATGTTGGCGATATCGTTCTAGTTTTTTAATAGTCGCAAGTCTTTATACGTTTCATATTGTTCGATAAGGAACAAAGGAAAGAGTTTGAAGGTCTAATAGACTGTATTTTCCATTTAGTTACAGGTTACAGGTTGTCTCCATCTTGGTAAGTTAAGTACAAAAAATATGCGTCAGTAGTGTCGGCATGTTCCGAGCATAGACTATAAAATGTTCATCGACAATTTAGTCGAATTGCGTAGACGTCCCGAATAGTGCAGTTACAATAAGAATTTTTGATAAAAAACTTACCTGTTACAAGTTATGACCGTTCGAAGTCCCAGGTATTTTTGCCTCCGTTTTTCATAAAAGTAGGTGGAATGTGTAAAGTTAAAGATTTTATAAATGGTACATTTTTTCTAATTTGGATTTATTCATTCCCTCACTAAGAAAATCCATAAAAACTAACTTTGAAATAACTTAAAAGAAGTTAGTTTTTATGGATTTTCTCAAAAACTGAGTGAATTGTTCTAAAATAAAAAATAGGTACGATTTAAAATCTTTAACATTACAAGTTCCACCTGCTTTAATGAGAAATCGAGGTAAAAATACCTAGAAATTCAAACGGTCATAACTTGTAAACGGACCATTTTTTTTAAATTGTTTTTATTTTAACTGCATGCTAGAGTCATCCCTTTTCAGTGATATAAGTAAGTGTTCTATTTTCAAATACACCCTGTATATATGTAATTATGTATCTTATCTATCTAACTATGAAACGGAAACTTTTAACGTAGTTTTCATTAAGTTCTAGACGTCCGAATAACTTTAAAACTTGTACACCGCTTTGGACCGATGACAATACAAGACTATAAATTAAGATATTTTTTTTCTTATTTCCAACTTATTATTATTTTTTAATTATAACGAACCAGTGGACTCTATACCTATATATTGCCAAAGAAGAAACTCTTCATATTATTTAAATTTAGTTCGGTTTGCTATTAAAGTGTGTTTTGAAGCTTTAAACGTTTTATAAATTAAAATTCTTGGCAATAATAAAGTGTACTATAATTTACATTAATTAGCGTTTCGCAGATTAAATTAAGGTGTATTACTAAAACACTTACTTCTATTTATAAGCTAATCTATTTTACAATTTACCCTGTAAAAATAATTAATAAACTTCATGCCTTGTTCCGCAACCGTCCCGTCTTTAGGGCTCTGAGAATGAGCCTGATCTTAGTGGCCCTTAAAAGAAAAAGGACTATATTTTTTTGTAAGAGTGAAATTTTTAAGAAACCTCTCCTATGTAACATTCACTAGACATAAAAAATGTATAAATATAATTCTGTAAATAATTTGCTTAAGACCAAAAACTTTGTCAAAAATAATGAAATTAAATAATTATGTCTGACAGATCGCAGAGCGGCATGTGGACTACCTATTAAACTGTCTTTATTGAAATTTTGCTTAGGTATTATCACTTTTTAATTTCTCTAAGCTTGGACACCATGGTTATCCAATTCTAAATTTAAAATTCTCAATTACTGGCTGCAAGTTAAAATTAGACGCTAACACTAAGTAAGTGCCAGTAAACGAGTTTTGCCGTGCAGTAGAATTTGCCCCACACTTATTGTGGGCGATCACCCCTCAAGTTAACGATTGCTAATGACAGGAAGGTTGTTTCCGCGTCGCTGGTAGATTTACAGCAAAAATTGCGCCTGAGCATGGCAGACGCATATGATGCAGTCGCAGAAGCTCCAGGTTGAATATATTTATTTGTTTGGGTTTCTTATGAGTATAATTGTTTTCTCCGTAATGCGAGTTAATTCAGATAAAAAAAAAATAAGCATAAGCATGCCTACAGAAGTGAAAACTTAAACGAAACGACGAACTTAAAACGTCACATTAGCAGGTTGGTGACGTTAATTAATAAGGAGCTGACAGAACTCAATGTTTAGATTAGCGCCCTCTAGTGGATCTATATATGTATTATTAGCGTGACGGTCACGAGTTCAGTGCTTATTCCCCATAGCAAAAGTGCACAAACGTGTCTAAAGAAGTTTTCACTTGAAAAAAACATATTTCATAACACACAGAATCATGGTGTGTTATTGCCTTACATATTGTTTGTTAAAGTGACGATGGCAGCGATAGTTTATATTATTTATTACCTTATTGTATTAGTACAGTTCTCGTGAAATACTTCCTCTCTCTCGTTGAATAGTTTTGTAAAGGAATCTAATTGGACGAAATTAGTTGCTTCAAACAAAAGTGAACGAAATATTGCGCACTTTACAAAAATTTTGTTAATTTCTTTAGCTTAGTTCACAAGGACTTTGGTGTATTTTGATGCTATAAAGATAAGTATACATGTTGGTGACAGTTATTGTTACACGCAGAAGTGGTCTGTGGGAGGACGGAGATGAATGATTATTGTTCCGTCTCGTACGGTACTATATTCTAGGAAGAATTTTTGTTGAGTAAGGAAAACTTAATGAGATTTATGTGTATGTCGAGGAAAAACAAATAGTAAAGAAGACATGTGGTTAATTTTCCGGTTAATAAATTATGCTTGCCGCGTATTGTTGTGGTAGATATAAATCTTTTCTTTGCTATTATCTTTAATCTGTTGCCCAAGAAGGCAACGCGTATATCAGCTAATAGATGTCGTAAGGTATAAATACTGTTTAGCTAAAATATAAAGACACAATTCTAACTTGAAAAACTCTGATTTCTAAACATAAACAATTTTTGAAATGAAAACTTCTTTGGGCACGTTGGGCACTTCTAGTATGAGAAAAAAGCACTGAACTCATGTGACCGTCACGCTCAGATACATAGATACAGATGTGTTTATTATGTAAGTTCTGTTTTCACTTTTGACGTGCAGTCCTAAGATTGACAGTTTTTTTTTTGTATAGTTAAAATTTTGTAAGGTAACTAAAAATGTAAGTAGCGTACTTATAATTTATATGCTAGATTTCTCGAAAAAATCGTACCACAGAGCATACATGTCACGTCATACATGAAGAGATTTCTGAAATATCGAAACAAAACAATCTAAAGCAATAGGTACTGTAATCTGTAATTCAGGACAGACTCCTGGCGATAACTAACGACAAAAACTAAAAAACTAGCACGCTGACAGACAACAAACCAATTGCTTCGATTGTTCGGCAAGCGTCCCCAAGCATAAACATGTTTTGGCTGGCTTTCTTGAGCTACTAGTATAGTATTATGTTATCTGTGCTTGAGCTGAGAAACTTGCGCGCCGATTAAGTGTCGGTTTTTGAATATATGTTAGTACGAATTTAATTAATTAATTGACATCTTTCGACTAATGTTTTTTTTACGCTGTGCTTTATCATTCGTGGATTTATCCTCGATTACTATAATTCTTCTGAAATGTACCGTGTATCTTTAATCATTAGGATGTAAACGGTAAGAGTAAGAGGAGTAGTTTTATCCTGTTTTCCATATTAAAATATGACCAAGTTTGACGTCCGCAACGTTTGCCTGTACGGAGAACACTGTATTAGAATACTAGCTAAACCTTTATTCAGAAAAAATCAATACAGAGTTAAGTTCACAGTTTGTAATGAGTCAGTTTTTCGGTTTTAAGATTATAATAATTTGGTATTCAGCCGGCTCTGTTTAGACTGGAAACCACAGATATTGTGAAAGATTTGTCAGCAGCGACTTTTATACGAAACCAAGTGTCGTCACTTTGAGAAAATCATTACAGCGCAGTTATTTGGACTTTTTTCACACGATATGTAGAAAGTAGAACAATTAATACCTTTATTTATTTCAAGAATATTGTAAAAACGAAATGAACGTCAGTTACACAAGTAGAGGTAGCGATGTGATTAATATTTATTAATTAATACAACTAATAGTTTCGCAAATATTGTAAAAGCATGGAACTGCAATCAGTTACACAATTATCGGTAGTCAAAATTCGAATTTTGAAATTATTCGAATCTAAAGTATTTGAAGATCTCATGTTTGATGTAATATAATATGTAGATGTCAAGTTGGATTTATACTGTTATTGATATCCAATCTTTTGAGGATCTTACAGAGCATGCAATTTTCAAATATTGTAGTAAATGTATTTATTACATCATGACGACTTCTTACTATTGGACATTCTGCAAATTTTTCTAATTTAAAAGTAATTTGGTATAAAATGTAAGTAGAAAATAAATTTAGATTGTCTCGGGCTGAATTGCCGGCAAAACTATTAGGTCTCAAAGCTGCTGACGAAGTCTAGTTGACGATAGTAACAAGATTACACTATACACCTACTTATAACGTTCACCAACCTGTTAGTGACTGTGATCTTTTCAACCTTGTGCTTAAGGTATTTTGTGCGAAATTTTTGTGATTTCACAAAAATATATACTAATACTTTCTAAATTGATTTTACTGTTATAAAACACATTTTACTCCCTACATATAATTATAGTATTGTTTGGAACTAATCTTAGCGTCACATACATCACAGCAATGAATTATAACCGCCGCCCTGCCAGGCGAAGTCGTTCTGTTCTCTGTGCTTTGAAAGTAAACTTATATTTATCTTAGTTTTATGGATTACCAGCTGCGCCCCGCGGTTTCACCCGCGTAAGTCCCGATCCCGTGGGAATATCGGGATAAAAAGTAGCCTATATGCTAATCCAGGGCTCCAGCTATCTACATACCAAGTTTCATCGCAATCGGTTCAGTAGTTTTTGCGTGAAAGAGTAACAAACATCCATCCATCCATACATCCATACTCACAAACTTTCACGTTTATTATATTGGTAGGATTGGGCAAGATAAAAAGTAAACCAGCGTAGTGGACTACGAACAAACCCCTATGTAACTAAAAAAGGCCATGCTCATCAGTGCATACTTACCTTAGTGCATACGTACATTTTGTACTGACTGTACTGTAGACTGTACCTATGTATAGTGGACAAAATAATGGTCTACCAATTTTGAAAAAGTTTCTGCGTAATCACAATAGCGATAAGGTTGAATCTATCTCTAACACTGTCAGAATATTATTGCACGGGAAAATCAACCTTGTTGTTTTATGATGTCAAATTATCTTGAACGGTAGGGTGGTAGACGTTATATTTGGCCGATGGTATTTAACTAATTCCTTTCATTTTCAACTGTTAGCATGTGAACTTAGACGGCATCTAAAAGCGATAGTTTATGTCACGGAGAAGCATGATTTTATTAAATGCTCACCCATCTGAGAAAATGATGTCATTCACGTTACCATACTCAGCTTATCTTTATAACAGGAAACTGTGGGCAATATAAATATTAGTCGTAATAACATAATGAACATTTTGTTCTAACCGTATCTTCGTGTCGCATACAGCCTTCGTATTTAGTCTCGCCCTTCAATGGAAGCATTAACCTTACAACTACTAACAAGTAACCGTTTGCCACGACCATTCTATCTTTTGTGGTAAACAGTCGTGCTTTGAAGGAATTTTAATCTAACAAGGCACGTTTCTACTGAACAAACTGTTTGTGGCCAATGTTAGCCGACTGACCCAAAGTGTTTAGGTTACTACCGTAATGCGGTTGGAGAAACTAAACGTATATTTCGCGTCAGTTAGCAATAAATGACCCGTTTATCCATGCCCTACTTTCTTGTGATTACTTATACTACAATTTAGAAAACATGTGTGGTCTAAGAATTCAACAGTATGATCTATACTATACGCCATGAATTGAATTAAAAAAACATTTTTTTTATAACTTAAATGAGTTTCGTAAAGAAAACGAAATACTGGCCAAAAGGGACTAAAAGCGCTACAATAAATTTTGAATGAAAGTCGCTTCTTATAAAACTATTTTGTGCCTTGCTGTTTCATGATTAGGCAGTTAAATTAACTTTGTTCTTGCTCCACTCCTACGAATCATGTTTTATACATAATATAATCGAGGTATTATATGGCTTTTCTCAATAAACCGGCTATCTTATGCACAAAAATCGACGATGTAAGTGGTCTTGAGCTAATATCAGTATCCTCGACCATACATTTTTCCTACGTATTTATCATGAACTTTAACAATTAAACTTTTACTATCGGAATTCTAGTTGGCGCCAAAAATATTGTAAATTATATGTAATTTCAAATTTTTCATAATTTAAACTTTATTGCATACAGGGATAAATATTAAATTAATTTTTTACACGAATGAAGTCGCGGCCTCGATTAGTTTATAAAAATCGCTCAGTTTTAGAGGGGCAAAAGTGCATATCCAGTTCTTATAAAGCTAACAATATAACGGATGTTATTCACATAATCATCTAATTTAATTAACTATAACGAACAGGAAATAAAAGTGAGAGAATTTTATCTACATACTTCCAGAAAGAGGTCAAAATATTATTTAAGGAATGTCAGTTCGTTTATAGCAAACTGATAATTCTTCTCTTATGTTAAAAATGATTTTTCGATGGTGGTAAATAAATGTGGACTGTATAATAATCCATATATATAAAAATCAATGCCACTTTTCGTTGTAATTTTATGACTCAAGAACAGGCTCACCTATCCAAACCAAATGTTTAGGCTTTGTTCGGACTATTTAGTAGATGGTTTATGTGAAGTTTGCACAAAAAAGAAAACTTAACCAGGGACTTACGCGGGTGAAACCGCGGGGCGCAGCTAGTGTATGTATAAATAGGTATTATACTTGTTAAGATTTACAAAGGGTTCGTAAAACAAAACTAAAATGTTAGATCAATTACAAAGTGTACTGTCTTTAGCTTGAATCTCGAAATAGTGCCATTCACGACGGCCACTTCAACGGCCCTCGTATGAGCCCCGCACGTCTCGACCCCTTTGGTGGTGGCTCTGCTTGGGTGCGGTCCACTTCGTAAATGTACTATGCTCAGTTTGTGGACCGTAACACACTATAATAAAATAATTATTAAGCCATTGATTTTAGTCCGCCGTAATTTCGAATTCACCAAAAGAATACCTACCCATACAAATAAAATAAATTTTAATTAAAATAATGTTGTATTGTATTTTCTCTCCCTCTCTCATAAAAAAAAATTGAGCCACAGAATTAAGGGTACATAAAACAGTTTAAAAGTTACAGTTTAAAACAGTGGATGTACATTTTTTTATTTCATTCCTTCTGTATAACATGGATGTACGTACTAAAACCTGTATCGATATGAGAGCTAGGCAGGTCGGGACGTACTTAGTCGATTATATTATCCCCATAAGGTATACCAATCGATTGTGTTTCTGGACATATCCTTTACTCCTTAGGTGGTACTACTCAATGTCAATTACATGCCACGCAGCTGATTGATCACCGATACTAAAACTTAAGCCTTCGTAATGTCAATAAACTTTGCAGTCAATACCACATTTATTAATAATCGTCATAAATTACATGCAATGACCTGCATTATTATACGTAATTTCTTAACATTCTCATGATCAAGAAATAATGTCACTATCATTTTAGTTAGCTATGGCTTATTTTTCCCCCATTATCATTGAAACATCAGGGTACACTGCCATAATAGTTAAAAAATCCACGAGTTCTTATTTTAAGAATAGAATTTTTATTATCTGTGCAGTGCCACACGACCTCGTTTAAAATAAATATGGCGATTTGCATTTCATAGTCTCAAAACACCACAGTAACACCTAATTCTACCTATGTTATGTAATTAGTTTACTCATTTATCTTTTGTATTGTATACAATCATGTTTGTGTGGCAAACTTGAAACATTAAAAATAATGCTGCTATGAGAGCAGCGGGACGTAAAACGGAGGTCATCTTTATTACCGAAATACCGACAGATGAGATCTCATTGAGTGACAGTTAAAATTGTCTTAAAATTAATGTCTGCAGCCGTCTGGGGTCGAACTACAGTTGAATGTGAATTAATAACCAACTAAAATGGAAATACACATGTAACAGCCATTTATTTACAACAGCAATAAAGCTTCCCCACGTGACTATATTGCATTAAATGACGATAATTATGCGTGTCGTTAAAGAATACAAATAAGATGTAAACAAAACGAGTACAATGTCAAGGCCGTTGACCGCAGCCGAAGGCGTTCGCGCACTCGAGCTACCCTGACACACGTATTTTTCTGCGCAGGCAAGCGTCTTATGAAATGTTACTTGCATTTCAACCTGACATTTATATTTATGGAATATGTCAGTATCTTTGCCCATCGATAAGAAATTGATGAGCACTTACATACAAACCCTTTATTATTACCTAACCGTATACTTTACAAAGGAATTTGAGCAGTAGGTAATATTTTTTCATAAGGCCTTCATAAATCTTTTTGAACGCAAATCTGAATCAGCTTCTGGACGAGGAAAATTTTACTCAAAATATTCCATCAACTACACTAATACCTCTTGTAAGGAGTGTTTATGTGTATGATTATAAAACGCATTGGAATAGAATAAAACAAGGTGCATGGTAATGTTCCGAACTTGAGATTCACATTTGTAGACACGGGGTTAAAGATCACGATAGTATAGAAGCGGTTTTTAATGAACAAATATGTAATTACATTCAGAAATGAAAGTGGCTAAACGCATCCATATTAGAAATACCTTCAGTAGTGGTTAGATGCTTGTGCTCGTAAACTTTTTTATTACTTTTTTTTATTGAATGTTCATGTTTACTAGTACCCGCACAGAAATCAAAATTCATCCATAATTTATAAAATTTTTGAAAACTCCGAATTTTATTTTTTAAATTTCATGTTTCTGAAAAGAAAATCGGTTGACAAACAGATTAAAAAAACGCATTGAACCGTCTTATATTGTCTTTGTCTATTTTTAAATATATTATTTTTTTATTAAAATATTTATTTTTATAGATATTGAGAGCCTCGATGGTCTATTAAATAACTTATCGCTTATGTTTATATGCGAATATGAAGTCCTGGTTTCGAATCGCGGGTCGAATTAATTATGATGATTTCAGTTAGGAATGTCTCATTAGCTGACCAGAACATGGAATCGTGCCTGCTGGATGGCATTAAGCTCACTCCTATTACGCTGAATCAAACATATAGGTGGTGAAATGGGGATATACAGGTACAATTACACTATATACAGGCATAATTAAAACAAAAATATTGTTTGAAACAACATAAAAGGAAGTTCCTAATAATTTTATTTATATATTCAAATTACAAAATGTGTTCGTGTCTCCCCAAATCTGAATTCTGATATCTTATACATACATACATTTCTTTCAAGAGGAGGCTTATGAGAGGAGGGACAATGTTGCGACTAATAAAATTCAGACATACGTACCTACATGTCTCATAAAAATTATTAGTAAACATCTGATCAACTACTTTCGTTGCTGACCGTACAAAAACGTGTTTCAAAAGATTACCTAGCCTGGACTTTACTAACACGTACAATGGTTCCGCTGTCATAGCTAAATCTCAAGACACGTACGTACCAAAATGTACACTTACTAGTATTATATTAAACGAGTACTGTGAAACAATAGCTAATTAAAAACATACAGTTTGAAACTTGTAGTATAACAGATATAACCGGTTTATTATAATTCCCTGTAAATATGCCTGGAGATTGGACGATAGAAGGTATAAAAGATCGACAAGATACGTAAAAAATGTCTGAGAGACCGTTCAATTTAGACGGTTTATGCAAACTGCCCGTACCCTGATTTAGACCGCAAAATTCGATGAACAACTTGGATACTGCTTGCATCAAAGAAATTTTGCGAAACTTTGTAATGCGAGAAGGAAAGTGGTCGATAACCGATAGTAGTCAGAAAATATCATTTTGTCAAAAACCGAGATTCGTCGAGATGTAGAGTGTCTATTTGTAGTTAAATGTTTTGCCGATAAAATATGAAGGAAAGTAAACAGTCACACATACTGACAGTTGAAACAGGACAAGCCACCAGACAACGATGGATATAGCAAGTGTAAAGTTAATACTTAGATCACGCTTATCATTGTGTGGGCCAAATACTTGTTTGCCCACTTAGTTGTATAATACTTAGACGAATTATAAAAGAAATATTCAGTTTGTTTACGTTTAATTTGCCACCTGAACGCAAGCACCACCTTGAATAAAATACTAATGAACGCCTTCCGAATGTCGAAAAAGATTCTGTTATCGTTAAAACAAATCTAATCGCATGCAGCGGCTACTTTTTAGAAGAAGCTTTTATGTGAATTGGAAGTACGTTGTCCGCTTTACAAGTGATTGTTGGATACCTAGAATTAGACCTCAGATTCAGAAGAACTTTACAAAAGTCTAATACAGTAACCTCAAAAGTAAGTTATGTATTCAGACGTTGATGTTAGACGGCATGGTTTATTCAATACGTTGTTAGTTATCTACGCCATCGTTGTTGAAAGACTGGTTAAAAATTACTCACTGTCACATAAATATAAGAGAGTAAACTCTCTTAATTCTCTTATACAGAATGTATAACAATGGAACACTTACTTGAATCACTGAAAGGGCATGACTCTAGAATGCAGTTACAAAAATATTTTTTGAAAAAAAACTATCCGTTTACAAGTTACGGCTGTTTGAATTTCCAGGTATAGAGGAAATGTAGCCAATCTCCGCATAATTGTGACACAGAAGCAACACGCGTAACACTGATACTTGTTTTTATTCCTCTGTGGATTATAAACCGGTTCTTCCTATGGATTTTTGCACACAGAAACCTTTAATCAAGTATAGATACGTCATAAACGTTGAAAAATTCTCATAAGTATAGCCGGCGTATCGCCTGAGAAATAAAAAATAAAACCTATGTCATATGGCATAAGTCATTGCCGTAAAAAATATGCCGACAACTTGTTTTAATAATCCTTTCAATATTTATTATGACCTGAATCCACCACCAATGTAGTGGTAAACAATAAAGCAAGGTTCGAGAAAAGAAATAAATTATGAGTAAAAGCAACAGCACTTGTTTTTCTAGGAATTTTACTTTAAAAACAAAATTATGATTGCGTTAATTAACTAATAATAATAATCGTAAACAGTGTCCTATATTTTAATATAGAGGGTCAGCCAGGCTGAGTTAAGCACCTGCTCTTCGTTTTACATTTTACTTTTATTTCCTTAAATCACTTTTAATAGATAGTTATTTATTTTTAAAGTTACTGTATTGGCATCCGTTTTCTGTCTCTAAAATAAAAAAAGAAACGCATGGAATTAGATCTATGGGCACGGGACTGCGCACGTAACTGCAACCGCTTACCATCAGTTGGTATGCTTGTTTGCCATCTACGTGGTTAAAAAAAAAATCTCAAAGCAACCTTATACACGAATCATTTCGAGCCATTTTCAGACCCCTCTAACTCAGGATCGAAAACCTACTGAAACGAAATTTTGTAAGCGCTGTGAGGGTCTTCTTACTACACTATATGAAATATGATACAAATACAGATTTAAAATACCAACTTCAATATTTTAGGAGTAATGAACGCCAAGTTCAACAATGTAGCAATGTAAATCTTGTGTATTGTTAATTACGGACTGGACAAGTTTTTCATATAATTAGCTATAAAAATAGTTATGCAACAAAAAACTCGTCAAGTTTCAACATTTACATCTATATTTTTGATCTGATACACATTTACGGTCCCTAGAATTCCTGCATTGCTAACCGGTAATCACTTACGATCAAGCAAGCCATGTACCTTTTCATTAACTTCACTCTTTATAAACAAAACAGAAGCTTATAAAGAGGTGAAATAAAAAACTCACCAAAGGAATTGTAACGAAAATGACTTAAAACCGTACAGCATATTAAAAAACATTATTAATAACGTTTCCTGGAAGTAATAGCAACTAAAATAATGTAGTTAAAACTAAGTTAAGCCTTCTGCAATTATGACATGAAATAACGTTACCCTTATGTTCTTGTCATTACAACAAACACTTATAACCAACTGTGGGGTTAATGTATGTGTTGTAGGAATCTATTTTCTCCTCGACATGCAAGTGGTCGTTTATAGAGATGTTTCTAGTGTCATATTTAGTCATGTAACCGGATAAAAACCGGAGTATCCGAAGCCTTGGCGTTATTTTAGCTTTTTTATAAATTAGTATCCTTTTATCATAAAATTACGTCTAACTATATCCATTATGCATTCCATTAACTCCATTATTTACTGTTATAATAGAGACTAGAGTAGGTATAGAGATAGTAGATCTGCCATTATCATCACTTCATGGGACATTGACTGCTGAACATAAGTCTTTCCTAAAGACTTTCTCAAAGATCGCTCCTGCGCCGCCAACGGCAACTTGAGCAGGTCGTTATCGTTGATTAAGTGTACTGTCAATTAATCAGTAGATGAAATTTAGATCAACATGGGATCTACTAATTAATTCTCCAATCGAGCGTGGTTTGACTAAAAAAATTATAATATTGAATAAATATTTAAATATTTTTTTTTAAGGACGAGACTCGAACAAGCAACTGTCCCCATAGATACTGCAAATTCGGCTACCTGAAACCAAAGCTGGTTAACTGAAATATCCCTGTACTTACACAATAATACGAAATGCGTAAAAATCATACTTTGGAAGAAAATCATAACAAAGTAGGTACCTATAAATACTTTTTATTCGCACGATCACGAGTAAAAGAGTATTTAAAAAGTATATTCTTGGAGTGTCACGTAAGAACATTGCAGTAATATATCTGAATAACCGTACATTTGTGGCAACTCTATTTGTTTATTACACGGTATTAATATTTCCGTTTGCAAGTTACAACGGTAACCCAGCTTGCCGTCCAGTGTCTCGACTCATCACAATGCTATAATAACATAGCTATTTTATTTCTGACGTTCTCTATTCAAGTAACGGAACATGAATTTTCAATGTTGACTGTTGACTGGCCTGTTGGTCTAGTGGTTAGTGACCCTGACTGCTAAGCCAGAGGTCGTGGGTTCGATTCCCACCCAGGACAAATAATTGTGTGATGAGCACGGCCCTTTGTTCTGTGTCTGGGTGTTATTTATCTATAATATGTACTTATGTATTTAGAAATATATAAGTATGTTTATCAGCAGTCTGGTTACCATAGTACAGGCTCTGCCTAATTTGGGATTAGACGGCCGTGTATGAGATGTGTGGAATTATAAAAAAAAAAAAAATAAAATGTAGAGTAAAATATCATTGCTGCTATGTTTAAAAAAGTAGAGGAGTTTTTTTATCGATTTTAAACACTATGTACGAGTATATGTACACCAGCTGTCAAACACCGCATAACTCACGTTCAAATTGTATGATTTGCCGCTTCTATTGGTCATAGTGTAAAGCTAAAGCAAACAGGTTTTTCTGTACTGACAAGAGGGCTGAGATAAGCGTGTTAGAAGTGCCAAACAGCTTTATAATATCAATATAAATAGGCGTGTAAAAGAGTCACTGTATCATTTTCAATAAAAAGTATTTAAAAAAATACACCTTAAAACTCCGAAAAGATTACAATTTCAATTATTTCAATGGGAACTGCCATTCAAGCTTTACCTTAGCGTGAATTTCATTTGAAACCCAAATTCATTGTTAGATGTCAATCAATCACTCGGCCTATTGCAGTCCACTGCTGGACATAGGACATAGGCTTTTATGTTATTGATTGCTGCCAATATTTTGCCAAAGTTGAAATGACGCAAAAAAAAACTAAATTTTAATGTAATGTTTTGTTTTAACTTTTAATAGTTAAAACTAATTTTTTTCATTTCCATAGTACCTACATAATATATTAATCATCATGATGATGATGATGATGAATATATGTAATAGAAAATCATTATTTAAGCACAGTAAGTTGAATGATTTGAATAGGTAAATTTTAAAAAATATTGTAAATTTACTCCAAAAAATAAAAAACTCGTCTTCTATATACTAGAACAAGTTATATATATATTATTTTATTATGGACTCTATCCCGCGCAAGAATCAGCGCAGGAATTCCGCCAATGTCAAGTGTTTTATAATTATACAAGTTAAATAACAAAAACGTAAAAAATCTGTATAGGAAAAGTAATTACGTCAGTCAAACGTCATCAACGCTAGAAAATGTGACTTGTCACTAGACGTAATTTATGCATAGACAACCCACACTGTCATAACTGTTTTCTGCCGTTTATTTTTTCAGCCAGCTTCCTCTTTAAACTTGCAATGAATTCGATAGTAATGACTGCAATCAAAAAGCATTTAATCTATGACCAAAAACATAATAATGAGAATTTACTTAAATAATGCCAACCTTCAATTTAGTCCGTTTTTATACAGAAGTCAATGACTTTTTAGTACATGTATCGTTCTGATCAATGCGTACTAATCATGAATATATTGAATATATCTGGCTGGATGTAAAGATGCGTTTGCGGTTTGTTCGCACCCGTAATAAGTTCTAAATTTAAACAGACGTATCGTTCTCCGTTTTTGGGTTGCGCGACCAAATTAAAGAACTCTAAATAAACACGCTGTCACCGTTGTTCATGTAAAATCAAATATTCTAAAAAGTTTGTTATATACCAAAACTATATGTTACTAAACATGTGGCTCTTGCATTCAATATTTTCCTGCATTTCTTTTTCATGCTGTAATTGCTAAGTAGCACAAGGATGATGATGGATGTATTGGCCGTTTTAAAGACAGCTCCCGCATTAGGAATATTCCTGTGTTACGAGGGGGCTTCACAAACATTTAAACAACGGACACAAAGAACACCCAGACTCCGGACTACTATTTGTGGATCACATAAATATTTGTCCCGTGTGGGATTTGAACCCACAACACTCCGTAGAGGCGAGGCGACCACTTAAACCATTGCACCATCCGTGCAGTCAACTTTAAGGAAACATATATGGCACATCTACAAAAGCATTACACGTACAGACATCCATGATCGAATAGCTAAAAGGTAAAAAGCGGCATAGTGGTGTAGAGACTTTTAGGTCTACATAATTTCATTATTAACCAGTTGAAATACTCCTTATGTTCCTACACCTATCTAGTTCTGGAAGTTTGGGAGTGTATTCTAAGCATGGAAACAGAAAATACTACGCATAATGTATCTTCTATTCTCTTCAATCTCTTCAATTCCGGAACACGAAACGGAACAGTAGTACAGAACCTTTAACGCTATAGAACAGAATATTCAAACCTGGATCATTTTTATTACTTTTTATGAATGCAACACACTAAATTTAAATTTTGTTTTTTTATTTTTCTGATATTATAATTATCTACAATATATTATGACTTAATGAGGTTCGTAGTTTTAATTATTCAAGGAGGTAATTTACGCTTCTCTACATCTAAGATTTACATGTATTTGAAAGAATTAAACATGTTTGCACATTAAAATACATTCTACGAAAATAACATATACTTTTAAGAGGAGTGACATTGAAATAATATTACAATTGTCAATTTTATATTATTGTAATATTACACAACCGTCAGTTGCGAACATCGATCACGAAGGTTCAAGGTATCCATATCCAATCGCAAGGGTACAGTTCAAATTGGCGTTTATTAAAGTGCCGGAGTACAATATAATAACTATTCAGAAGTATTAGACGTTAACTGTACAAAATCCAGACGTTCGGTGATAATGATTAATATCGAATAATTAGTTAATATTCCGATAGCCATAGTATCGAATTTAAGATGCCTTGATAATCACCACATAGTATAAAACAAAGTCGCTTCCCGCTGTCCGTCTGTCCCTAGGTATGCTTAGATTTTTAAAACTACGCAACGGATTTTGATGCGGTTTTAATAGATAGTGATTCAAGGGGAAGGTTTATATGTATAATACATGCATAATATAGTAGAGAAACACTGATAATTTTAGAGGTTTCTAATGTGATGTCGTAAATAAACACATTTTTTGCGCTTACATTGCAAACGCTGGCTGAACCCTACGAGATAGATCAAAATAATGTACCACAGAATACTGTTGTAGACCTTTTTCAGGGGTACAATAGTACCCCTGAAAAAGGTCTACAAAAAAGTCCTCGATGGTATATGTCTATCTCTTAAGGATAACCCACAATGACCATTTTATATCCTTTACTTTTTACGAGAAATAATGGCTTATTCACGAAGCGATTTTAAGCAATGCTGCATTAATCCTTATCCAATTAAGTACCTTAAATACATTGTACATTTAATATAGATCAATATGGCCCTTCACAGCATGCAATTTAAATGAATATTTTCGAAGATATTACAGATTTAATCTAGCGAGGCAAATAACAACCATCACTACATATTATAAAACAAAGTCCCCCGCCGCGTCTGTCTGTCTGTTCGCGATAAACGGAAAAACTACTGAACGGATTTTCATGCGGTTTTCACCAATGGACAGAGTGTTTCATGAGGAAGGTTTAGGTGTATAATTTGTACCCGTGCGAAGCCGGGGCGGGTTGCTAGTATTATATAAATTTAAATTCCAACTACTGCACTGTATCTGTTTTCAAAGACCATTCCTTATTAAAATAATAAAAAAAAAACACTAGGAATACTGAAGATCAGTCATCCAGCTAAAAAAAAAATCCAAAATTTCATTCTTATTTTAAATGAGAGAGAGGAGAAGAAAGAGAGAGCTGAGAATTTGTAACGTGTTAAAGAACTATACCATCGTCTTGAATACAGTTCAAAGTAAAAAATGTTTTAAATTGAAAGTTTCATAAATTTTAGGAGATTTGGATTATGAAACGCATCCGTTTGCAACGTGTCCCAGCACTGACACGCAATCATAGCGCGCAATGACACGTCAAATACTTTTGAATTAACTATTATTGTGAGAGATTACGACACTAGTTAGAGAAGCACGTAGAAAAAACACTATGTACTTACATACTTAGTAAGCACATTGTTTTCTTCAGTTTTATCCAATGAGAAAGGTCATAGTCATAATAAAGGTCTCAAAAACTTTATATTTATAAACACGGGTATCAAGGTCTTATAGCTTCTTATAGCTTCAATGGCTAACAGCACGATTTGAAAAATGAAAACCTTCAAATTAATTTACACATATATTTGACGTGTGCGGTATCGTGAATAAACAGTGCTTAAAAACTAAAATATAAAGAAGATATCTATATGTTGAACATATGTCGTTGTAAAACGCAAAATAACTCTAGTTTAAAAAACCTGTTTTTAAATGAATTAACCGCTGGTCTGCAGGGATTACACCGAATGCTGCCAGTTTACTGAGGTTTCCTTCCTCGAAACCTCGAGAAGCTGTTGTGCCTTGTCTATGCCCTCGGCTAATTAGAAAGAAGAGAAATAGTAACCCAATATATATATATATTATGGTACACTTCCGTCCAGCAGAACATTCACCACAAGCAGTAAATGAAGATTTCTCGAAAGACAAGGAAAGATGCGATGCCCAGAGTGCACCAGGGGGTTTCGGGGGTTTCAGAGCAACTCAGTGAGTGCGGTGTTGTACTAAAGCGGTACTGTAGACGTTCTACTTCAGTGACGGCCACGCTGAAGCTTTGTCAGAGAAGACCACGTCAGTAACCACGTCAGTGCTTTACAACTCAAGAGAGACACGTCACTCTGTCCGGATCTGAATGTACAAGAAGAAACAATAAATCAGAAATTTTATGTACTATATTATTGTGATAATCAATGTACGTGTGTTACGATGTAATTATCAAGAAAACCTTTACTTGGAGAGTATCTGTGATATTTCCATAAGGGTTTATAATTAATGAAACGCATAGAAATGTCCTTACACGTATGCGTACATCGTTTACTACTAGGAATTTAAAAAGTGGTTTATTCTCAATGGAATAATTATATGATTCATAGCTAATTACCAGTCAGGCTGTCCTTCTCGCTTTGCATAAGCTTAGACCATATAGGGAAATGTAATGCAATGATAATAATCATTAATGGGTGTGAATTAGTCAATAAACAATGTCTATGACTTGGTGACAATGATTTTTTATTCCTAGAGATCGCCTGGCGGTTAATTTCGCCCGTTTTAGATATCTTGTTTTATTTAATTTTAATTTACCAGTAAAACTTGACCTGTCATTGTATAGACTTTTGTATGACAGGTCAAAATATATACTAGATAACCTATACAGTGGAACATAGAACCTCCTCCTTTTTTGAAGTCGGTTAAAAAGAGGTACAAATTCTCTTCACGTAGGGATTTAATATACCTATAGATTATTTTATCTTCTAAAAATAAAATAAGAAATCAGTAGTAGGTGATAGTGTTGTTTTAGTTTTAATAGATTATAAACTAAACATCCTGTCTAAGTAAGTTAAATCTGTGTTTTAAACGTCCATGTAATTTAGATCTGAGGAAACTGTGACTGACTGACTAACTGATCTATCAATGCGTAGAAATTTAGCACATTTAGAATTTGGATAGTTATTATGATGTACGCTTCCGCCAAAAACGGATTTTTGAAAATTTAACCCCTAAGGGGTAAATGAAATGGGGGTTACCTACGGGGGTAACCCTTAAAAGAAATAGGAATTCAAAATTTTTGTGGAGATGTAATTTAAGAGAGATGTATCAATTTGCTTGATTACTCCTGTTAACAAATAAATGACGTGTTTCGCTCATTTTAAAATGCGCTAACGTTTCGCTGGTAAATGGGCCCTTCAACCTGGAACGATCGAATCTGGTTAATGATTCAATTAGGTAATATAATTTCTTTGGTTGCATTGGGTTTAAGATTGCTTCGTGTTGCGGATTCATTGTATGGTTTTGATTTTATCTTCCGTAGACTTTGCTTTGAACTTGGAATTTGATTTGATTCGTGTTTAGGTTTTATTATTCGGAGTATTTAAAAATAGCCAAAGAAAGTCCTAATATTAAAGGAAAAGACAATTATTTAGTCAATGATCGTGCCCTATTCCTTAAATATTTGGTGTATGAATACGCCAACATACAAACGGAAAGACTAAATTATATCAATAATAATCAAGCGAATCTGAGATAGCTGCACCCATTTAATGTTGTTCAAGTTTTCAATAAATATTAAGAATTTGAGCACAGTTGTAGCTACGATTCAGGAGTTAATATCAAAAATTTATCTAAATCTTGCTCATACTCACGATAAGCCTATAAAAAAATTACCAAGCTGCAGCTGTCAATTATACTACGCTGCTGATATATTTTGAGGGGGAAGAACGACGCTATTAATTATCTCGTCGAATTTCTAATTTCATCGAAACCACCGGGTCTTCCATTTCATAGACGTCGTCTAAGTCTGATTTGCAATAACTATAAATAAGTCTCACACGTTCTTACGCGAGCAATTCACTCGTCCTGGAGTTTGGTTTTGGCACAAACTAATAGATTAGCTAAGAATATTGTCTATATTGTTTAATATATAAATATAATATTGTGTAAGTATATCCAATACCTTTAAACGAGCAGTTCTTGTATATGTGTGCATATATATATATATATCTGCTCGTTTAAAGGTATTAGTGTATGTGTGTAGGTAAGTCTATGATGGGTTTATAAATACGTGGTATATTTAGGATGGTATGATAATATTTTGTTTGTATATTTATTAAACTAATTGTAGTTAAAACACAACTAAGTACTTCGTGTTTCCTGTGCATTATCCAATGGTTGACTGGTGGAGAACGGCTTAGGCATTAAGTCCGCTTATGTACCAGATGTGCATAAAGTGTAAATAAATAAATATATATTCTTTGAACCTCCAACTAAAAGGCTGATACTGAAACTTATCAATCAAAAGCAAACTTGGCGGGAGCGACACCGTGGCCAAAAGCTAGAAAAATCTATAAAATACAACTAAACATTCAGAACTAATGTATATAATTTTAAAAGTTCTAGTTTTTCTTCTTTCTTATTATATGTGTGCTTAAGTTTTTATAATTATAATCTTTACACTACATTAAATTTGTATTAATTATATCTAATACTAGCGACCCGCCCCGGCTTCGCACAAGTGCAATGTAGATACGAATGTTGTGAACAATTATCGTCATATCATTATACAAATTAACACAAAACGATACGTATAAACCTTCCTCTTGAATTGCTCTATCTATTGGTGAAAACCGAATTAAAATCCGTTGCGTAGTTTAAAAGATCTAAGCGTACAGACGGCGGAAGCGGCTTTGTTTTATACTATGTAGAGATAATGGTTAGAGATCCTGACTGCTAAGCCAGAGGTCGTGGATTCGATTCCCTCCCACCCATGGCAAATAATTGTATGATGAGCATGATCATTTCATCTGTGTCAAGGTGTAAATTATCTATAATATGTATGTGTTTAGAAATATATAAGTATGTTTATTAGCAGTCTGGTTACCATAGTACATGCTCTGCCTAGTTCGTGATCAGATGGCCGTGTGTGAAATGTGTCAAGTTATTATTATTCTCTTTATTCATCTTCTACCATATAAATTACATTTTTAAATATGTACATAAAAATATATATTTAAAAATATAAAAAATAGTACACCACCGACATCGGGTACAGGGACCAAGATACCGGTGGTTAGGGCTCCAAAGCCAACCGTCTAACGCGAGCCTCTTAAGGTGTTGATCGAGGCTCTTGGCTATTAATCCATGAGCCGATATGACAATCGGAACAATGATCGCCGATTCGTCATTCCACATATCGACAATCTCGTGAGACAAATCCAAATATTTGATTTGTTTATCTTTTTCAACTTTCACGAGATTCTCGTCATGAGGAACAGCGATATCGATGATCATTGCACGGTGCTCTAATCGGTCTATCACCACTATATCAGGTTTATTTGCAACAATAGTTCTGTCAGTGATGATAGATCGATCCCAATACAATGTGGCTCGACCATTTTCGAGAACTGGGTCGGGCACATACCTGTAATATGGCACCTCTGAATTCACAAGGTTGTATTTATCTAAAATAACTATAAAGAATGTTAGAGTTACAAATGTTGTGTGTGTTTAGCAGAACATCTACGGTCAAGCAATTATCTATGGCACTATTTTCGTTGACCCTATCCTCTGCGTAACAGCAATGAAAGTGAGACTCATTCCAATAACGCGTTTTGTTAAGTAATTATTGCAGTCAAAAGTTACATTGACGCATTGAAAATATTGGTTGATGCAAAAAGTAATTTTCAGTTTAGCTCACAATTATATATTACTAGCAGCGCCCGGTTTCACCCGCGTAAGTCCCGATCCGGTTGGAATGTCGGGATAAAAAGTAACCTATATGTTAATCCAGGTCTCTAGCTATCTACATACCAAGTTTCATCGCAATCGGTTTAGTGGTTTTTGCGTGAAAGAGTAACAAACATTCATCCATCCATACATCCATCCATCCAAACTTTCACATTTATAATATTAGTGGGATTTTCTTTGCAAATCATATCAATTAAGAATTAAATATTTGTACTAAATTTACACGGCTAAACAGTTTATTAGTTGGAGCATCTAGGGTATATTTTGAGTCACAAAATGATTTTTTCATTTAAGAAGCCAGTTTCTTAAGAAAGCTTCGTAGCTGCTCTAGGAAGTGACCATGAACACGTACACGTTTTAAAGATGTTTAAATAACAATTAAGTAATAATCATTTTTATTCAAATAGTTTTTTTTTCGCAAAATAACTATCAGAATCAATGGATTCTAAATAAAGATATCAATGATTAAGGCCACAGCAATCAATAACGCTTTGATATTTACGGTCATTAATTTCAATAAATGAATTATTATGTTTACCGTAAAAATATTTATCCTTGCTTATTGTGAGGTAAAACCTGACTGACAATTCGGCCATGGAACATGGCAATTATGACTGTGTCTAGATCGTTAAATCTAAGGAAATGTTCAATTATGTTTGTATTGTAAAAAATATATTATATGTAGAGCCTGACTAGGAAAATTAAACATCTTGAGGTTTAACATAAATGATAATAAACGTGGCATCCATTTGTGTAACATATGTCATCTATCACAATACTTTGTTCAACATTAGGAAATGGTTAAATTTCTAAATTAATTCTCTTTTTTTATGGTGTAGGGGGCAAACGAGCAGACGGGTCACCTGATGTTAAATGACTACCGCCCGCGCCGCCCGTGGGCACCTGTAACTTGAGAGTCACAAGTGCGTTGGCGCCCTTTAAGGTAAAAGTAGGAGAAGAGGGGGAGGGGAGGAAGAGTGGGAAGAGGGAAGAGGGGAGAGGGGAAGGACAGGAATAGGGGAGAGGGAAGGGTTAGGTTAGTAGTTAGAGTTCTGTTTCAAGATAATATGTACTAGATTAGAAACCCTACTTCAAATTTCATTAATCTTACTAATATTAATATTGTTTTTAATTAAAGTTATCGTGAGAGAGCCATGCTTCGGCACGTATGGGTCGGCTCGACCGGAGTGTTACGACGGCCTCACAGAAAACTGGCCGTGACGCAATGCTTGCATTGCATTTCGCCGAGTGAGTGAGGTTACCGGAGGCCCTAACCCTTCCCTCTCCCATATTCCCATCTTTCCCCCCTCCCCCTCTTCTCCTACTCCCCCTTTAAAGGGCGGCAACGCACTTGTGACTCTCGAGTTGCAGGTGCCCATGGGTGGCGGTAGTCATTTACCATCAGTCTGCTCGTTTGCCCCTTATACCATAAAAAAAAAAATTAAAAATAATCTACTGTTCTATGTTTATGTAAATCACACACTTATTCGGAGATTTATAATCCTCGTCACCTTATAAACTTTCTATTATTCATTGACATAATGTTACTTTAATATTCCAATAAACATTCACATTATTGTAAGTTTAAACGCCATAGAGAATAACTCGTACAAATCTGCCCAAACCAGTTCTACTTTCGATTTAAAAAGTCTCGGCTCGAGGCATGCATACTTGTACATCTGTGCATCTTAAAGCCTTTTTTGGTAACTGCCACTCAAACGGAAATTAAAGAGCAAAGCGCCGTTAGGACTAACGTTGTGACTACTAATCAGTTATCTTTATCAGTGAGCCGCTTTGAACACACATAGACATTATAAAGTAGATTAGAAGATGTAAGGTCATAGACGTTAGAGTTGACGAGCTTACAGATTTGAGCGGAGTATATGCATTAATAAAGAGGAGAGAGTATATATTATGTTGAGGGTGCAGGACGCTATTGTGAAATAGTATATCAGGTAGCTCTATGCCAACTGGCACCGTTTTTTGAACACTATGATTTCTATTCATTTAAGTCAATCAAGGAAATAAATAAATCAAGTCATTTAAGGAAATAAGTCTGTAAGAAAAATTAAGATATGGCAAATTTTACGAGTTATAGTTTTGTGCTGATTAGTTTAAGGTAGTTTAATAACTTACAAAATCGAACTGTTTGTCAATAAAACACTAAATCACTAGTTTTTTTTTAAAGATTTGTAAAACATAAGGAGATCTCTCATTTAATTTATTTTAAACATTTTTAATTTTTTTTATGGTATACGGGGCAAACGAGCAGGCGGGTCACCTGATGGTAAATGACCACCGCCGCCCATGGGCACCTGTAACTCAAGAGTCACAAGTGCGTTGCCGGCCTTTAAGGTGGGACTAGGGGAAGGGTGGAAGGGGGATGGGTGGAGGGAAGGGTGGAAGAGGGGCAGGGAAAGGTGGGAGAGGGGGGAAGGGTTAGGGCCTCCGGTAACCTCACTCACTCGGCGAGAAGCAATGCAAGCATTGCTTCACTGCCGGTTTTCTGTGAGGCCGTCGTAACACTCCGGTCGAGCCGGCCCATACGTGCCGAAGCATGGCTCTCTCACGATAACTTTAATTAAAAACAATATTAATATTAGTAAGATTAATGAAATTTGAAGTAGGGTTTCTAATCTAGTACATATTATCTTGAAACAGAACTCTATTTTTTTGCTGGTCACGATTCAACAGCATTTTTGAATTAGAAAATAGTCATTTAAATATGTACATTTAGTTTGGTTACCTACTTATTTTCTAGATTTCAAATCAGGTCTACCATCTCAGTCCAGGTTAGTCTGAAGATGTATGGACGATAACAAAATATTGAATTTATGAATGACATTACTTTTTAATGACTTAAACTCTAGTGTAAACATAATTTAAAAAAATATATAGATATAGCCACTTTTTAGGATTCCATTCCTCAAAAGGAAAAAAGGAACCCTTAAAGGATCACTTTGTTGTCCGTCTGTCTGTCTGTCAAGCAAGCCCATTTTTTCAAGGACGCATCAAATTGAAATTTATACCAAATACTTATGTCAACGGTCCCTCGAAGCTGGTAAAAAATGAAGCTTCTAACTTAACACAATCAAAGAACCGGCCATTAGGCCTTAGATTTTAACAAATTTGAACATTTCGTCAGGTAAATCAAAACCTATAGGGTACTTCCCATTGACCTAGAATCATGAAATTTGGTAAGAAGCAAAGTCTGGCAGCACAAGTAAAGGAAAAAATCCGAAAGTCGTTAATTTGTTGTTATATAAAAAAAAATGTTTACAAACTTATATTTTGCGGTTGGAAAGTTGACTTTGTCGTAAATCGATGTATGGGAGAGTATTTTAAGAACCGCAAAGTTAAGTTTGTCTAACGGAAAAGACGGGCAAAAATCTTCGAGAATTGATTCCCGAGATGGACGAACTATCTACATACAAGTTTGTTTGCTAAAGGAACCCTCAATGCGCAAATCAGACTTGCACTTGTCCGATTTTGTTTTGGTAAAGAGTCAAGTTTAAGCTGTTCAATTTGTTGTACTATTACATGCTTGATGATTTTGCCAAGATAGAATTATTAAATGTATTAATTTTATTCCTGTAGGAGTAGAGAGAGATAGTTTTTGTCAAGATAGCAAACAGTATCTTGCTGTTTTAATATGATACCTACTAGGACACACATTACCCTTAAGCACTTGCTATTTTATCAGATCTGATCTTATGATCTAATAATGTTGCTGTGATGTATCAGAGCATCATTTTTAGATCATAATTATGCCATTTGTTATTCCATTATAGATAATTGCTATTCATAGAAAGTACTGCAACATCGTAATGGAGCAGCAATTGCTTTAGAATCCCCTGGAATATGGTTCAGTACACAATATCGAGCCGAGACTTTTTAAATCGAAAGTAGAACTGGTTTGGGCAGATTTGTACGAGTTATGCTCTATGGCGTTTAAACTTACAATAATGTGAATGTTTATTGGAATATTAAAGTAACATTATGTCAATGAATAATAGAAAGTTTATAAGGTGACGAGGATTATAAATCTCCGAATAAGTGTGTGATTTACATAAACATAGAACAGTAGATTATTTTTAATTTTTTTTTTATGGTATAAGGGCAAACGAGCAGACTGATGGTAAATGACTACCGCCACCCATGGGCACCTGCAACTCGAGAGTCACAAGTGCGTTGCCGCCCTTTAAAGGGGGAGTAGGAGAAGAGGGGGAGGGGGGAAAGACGGAAATATGGGAGAGGGAAGGGTTAGGGCCTCCGGTAACCTCACTCACTCGGCGAAATGCAATGCAAGCATTGCTTCACGGCCAGTTTTCTGTGAGGCCGTGGTAACGAGCGGAGTCGAGCCGGCCCATACGTGCCGAAGCATGGTTCTCCCACATGCATTAAGAATATTAGTACCTAGAAGACCGAGCTTCGCTCTGTAGCTTTTTGTAAAATGGACATTTTTTTAAATACCTTTTTACAGGAAATACAACTATGCAGTTGAACTTAAAATGCAAAACTGTATCTATATACAAAATTTTATCAAAATCCTTGGAGCTGTTTGCTAGATTCAGATTATATATATATACATATATATATATAAGAATTGCTTGATTTAGGCTTATTGAATATTTTTAAACAAGTGCGTATTTTATGGTTATTTTTATTTTCAATTGTCTGACACCGGACTATGTTGAATCCTTACAAAAAGTTATAAACTAGAAATATTTCGTCGTAAAAGGGTTCATAACATTAAACTGGAACAAATACAATGTGAATTTAATTAATGTAATCTGACATCTGAAAATTTAATTGCATGATAAATTCGAAGAAGGAAATGAAAAAATTACGATTATGACTCGTAGGACTGCACATCAGAAGTGAGAACACACACACATCTGTATATGTATCCGAGCGTAACGGTCACGCGAGTTCAGTGCTTTTTCGCCATACCAAAAGTACCCAACGTGCCTAAGGAAGTTTTCACTTCAAAAATAACTTTTCACCTTAAACATTTCAGTGCATGTAACACGGATGGTAGGTACCTTTAACTGTAATGTCAAGGGTTTAGTGTGAGAACAACTCCAGTTGAATATATATTACGAATCGGTGGTGCTTTGTACTCGAATGCTCCCAAGTGTTATTTTAATGTGTTCCATCGATGACGTTCGTGACGTCAGGAGATAGGACTTCATTATATAGCGCTACGATGATTCGTCAGCTGTCTCAAGGTTGCCTAGCCTATGTCGAGACCAGTACGGTCTCGAATGAGGCCTCCATGGTATTCTCCATCCTGTTCTCTTATATATGTTTTTTAAAGTGAAAACTTCTTTAGGCACGTTGGGCATTTTTGGTATGGGCTAAAAAACTGAACTCGCGTGACCGTCACGCTCAGATACATAATATACAGATGTATGTGTGTATACGTATACATATATGTAAGTTATGTTTTCACTTCTGACGTGCACAGTTTTTTGTCATTTAGTAAAGGATGTTTACCATAGCGTACGAAGCAGTAATTACTTGAAAAAAAGGCAATTGAAGCCTTGATGTTGGAAATATATTTCCAAGAAACAAGGCTGTGGTAACAGGTCAATGACACGTACATTTGGCTGCGTAAAACAGCTGAGTGAAGTATTAAACTTCCTACTCCATTTCGTTTTACTTTTTATGATGTCGTTTCAATAAATACTGCAACACCTATACATGGTGATTTTGTCCTTGTTAATCTTTCCAAACTTGGGGTCTTTAACCTGACTAAAATATATACCTATATATATTGTTATTTTTTGTTAAAATTAAATTAAACTGGTGTAAAAAGGATTCAAAGACCTTCAAGATCTGTATTGAAAGGCAGCACATCACATGGTTCTAATGATGTACCTAATAGAACATAATGTTCAAAGCATTGAACGTATGTACAATGGAAAACTCTATTTACGTGTCCCATTTCTAACTTGGCTTACCAAGCTCAGTTGGAAAATGTAATTAAATTGTAACCCGTGTATATTTGATTTTCAAAATTCTAAATATAAAATTTCTAAATTTGGTAAAACAAATATTATGTGTGTGTCTAATTAAGTCACTTACCTACCTAAGTCCTTCAAAAGAATAAGAAGTAATAAGAATAAATTTAAATGTCTTCATCGCTTTATCATATCATCCTCAAAGGCGCTAGCGATCAGAATAAGTCGACAAAAACCATGAAACTTCATGTTAGCTATAAATTCTTATTTTACGAGAGTTGTATCGCAACTTGTGCTTTTTCGATGCCATAATAACATTTTTATGTGCAACAATATACTAATTACGGACCCAATCTTTGCTTCCATTACTCCGCCCTCTCGTTAAGCCACACTGAACTCGCAAGTTCGCAACAATCATTAAAATCGTGCTGTAAATTCCAATGTGCAATTAAGGGGCAAGCTCCCTATTTTTAGCCGATGCTCTCTTTTTTCTTTTCAAACGAGGCAGGACGAGTTGCTGTGTCGTTCCCCTTAAACCTAAGGGCTCCGTAACTACATAATACACGAGTTATACGCGTACAAGAGAGATGGCCTCTCCTGATTATAATTTAACATCATGCGTCTTCGATTGAGTTTGAATTACATGTGCCTGTTTGTGGTTGGACTTTTTTGTATGTTATTTTGTTTTGGGGTTCTTAAATATATTTTAACAAAACATGATTAAAAAAAATATGTAAAACTTCTTATTTGCCGAAAAGTTGCCAAAGAAAACAAAAACCGTGGACATGTCACGAACTATTAATTATAGTTTAAACTGTATTTATTAAACTAATTTAAATTTTATTAAGCCTATGTTTCACCAAAATCAATTCTGGAACAATTCAATGTTTGTTCTTTATTATTGAATTGGTCCAGCTTTGTTAGTGTAATATATTGTTATTCTTCAGAAAAAACGGTATTTTCGGCGAAAAAAATATGTTTTTTTTACACATTTTTCTCCTAATTCCTTTCCTTTGGCTCATGTGAATACTTCATAGTACAATATAATAATTTCGGAGAAAAACACTTCTTGTCGTCTTGTTGTCAATACCATTAAAAGTAGACACTCGATATTTTCTGAATCAAGATATTTTAAACATGTATTTGGGACTCGTCTACAAAAAATAGCTTATATAATAGTAGAGATTAATATGATATGTGTTTATTTCTTTTCTTAGTTTCTTATGAATTAATGCTTTCTTTTTATTGTCCTTTCAGTACCCAGCGCCTGCGATTAGCAAAGTAGCAATAAATGGCAACACGGCAACAAATAATGAGTATGTACAAAAACGAAGGGGTAACGTATTACTACTAATCGCTGTTTTAACCCCCAACGCAAAAACGACGGGGTCTTATTAGTTTGACGTATCTGTGTGTCTGTCAGTGGCATCATAGCTCCCAAACGGAAGAACTGATTTGAGTGCGGTCTTTTTTTTGTTTGAAAGGTGACTTAATCGAGATTGTTCTTAGATATAATTCAAGAAAATCCGTTCAGCCGTTCGAAGATCATCAGCTCTTTTGTAATCGTTAAAGGGACTTTTGAGTCGAGGGTATTTTAAATTTTTAATTTATAGTTATGTACCTATGTATTTTAACAGTAAAAACTGTTGTTCAGTTATATAGTACTAAGGAGGCAAGCAAATATACGGAAATAATGATGGTAATGGTTACCGTAGCTTATATGATGAACACGATGTCGCATTTTACCAACCTTAAAAGAACAGTATTAATGTCCTTTTTAAAGAGCCCTATACTTTGATAAGGAGCTTATCAAAATCGTGACACATTTTGAACGTATGCGTGAGAAAATTTCTATAGAATGTCGTGTTATTAATTCAATAAAAACTGGTCACTGATTTTAAAGTTACAGCGAAGTCAACAATTGAATTAATGCAATGCACATACTGTAGGCACACTTTCTTTGACATTTTACAACAAAGCAGAAGTACTTTTCACAATAAACATTAAATAGAAAAACGACAATAACATACTAAGTACAAATCTTTCTAATCATAAATCTTTTCATTAACTGCGTTGTTTTGGTTTTACGGGACTCTCTGTAGGTACCTACTCTGTGCTTTATCTCTCGGATTTGGAATACATCAAAATTTCAATAATTGCTGTGGTTTAATTTTTTGTTAAAAAGATTTTCATTTGATGATTTTTTTTCATCATCAGCTCAGCTACATGATATGATGATTTCTGAACGGAAATACCTGATAAAGTAATGAAAAGTAAACAGAAACACTATTCGTTCCTCCAATTTTCGAGTGTTTCTCTCAATTTTATCAGGATCCCATCATCAGATCCTGACTTCCATGACATGGGACCACCCTTGAAGCATACCCTATCTAACTATCTAACAAAAAAAGAATAATCAAAATCGGTTCATAAATAACGGAGAGAGGGCTGAACAAACCTAAAAAAGAAAAAAATATATATACGGTCGAATTGAGAACCTCCTTTTTTTCGTCGGTTAAAAATACTTTAACTTTTTTTTATGGTATACTGGGCAAACGAGCAGACGGGTCACCTGATGGTAAATGACTACCGCCGCCCATGGGCACCGCACCTGTAACTCAAGAGCCACAAGTGCGTTGCCGCCCTTTAAGGTGGGAATAGGGGAAGAGCGGAAAGACGGGAGAGGGGGATTAGAGGGGCGGAGAGGGGAAGGACGGGAATAGGGGGGAGGGAAGAGTTCGGGCCTCCGGTAACCTCACTCACGCGGCGAAAAGCAATGCAAGCATTGTTTCACGGCCGGTTTTCTGTGAGGCCGTGGTATCGAGCGGAGTCGAGCCGGCCCATACGTGTCGAAGCATGGCTCTCCCGCGTAATAAAAACTAGTTCTCTTTTTCGACAAATTAATAATAAATACTTTCAACAGTAAAAGTTTCACATAAGAAGCTCGGAACACTTCTTTACACACAGATAATAATAGAAATTGTCATACAATAGATAGGAAAAAAAAGTCAGTCGTAGGACTGCACGTCAGAAGTGAAAACACACACACATCATTCTGTATATATATAATTAGGTTAAAAATAAAAAGTAGGTACCTAATAACATATCTAAATGTGCACATAGGGTACACCGGAAGTTCTGCGCTCCTAGCCGCTCATAAATGTTTGAATTTTGCATGTTATATTTATTTAAATATAAGAAACTCGGCTCCGTCTTACGAATTTTCGATCAGGTCACATGTCCTGACGCGAGTTTAACATTTTCTTACCCATCCCAAAAAGTGCACAACGCCGCTAAAGAAGTTTTCACTTCAAAAATTAACTAAGCGCACTTAACTCCGGCTATAACTCTTATGGATAAACTAGCGCATTCTAGTCGGTTCTTTAGCTTTCAGGTGGTCATTTTATCTCTACCCGCCTTACGGCAAAAGATCCTTGTCGTATCGTAAAAAAGCAACAGTGACATTTAAAATTATTTACTTACAGTACCCTGGGGCAACAGCAACATCTCATTGAGCCTACCGCAGGCACTTTACCAGACAATGCAGCTGATCTGTCGAGTGCAGCTCGGGGAATACTCATGCGACTATTAGAACGTGATCCACGGGTCCGCATGAGAAATTTGAGACAGCTTCAACAATCGGCCTTCTATATGGGATTTAATATTGAACATGTAAAAGCGAAAAAAGTAAGTTAAAACTCATAAACGTTTAATGATATTATATAACGCTTTTTCAATCGACTTATTCTCTCTCACTAACGTAATCTGTCAGATAGATATCTATTTATGATAGTACAAAGTATAAAAGAGCAAAAGCGGAAAAAAGGAGATATAAGCAGGTTGTAGTTTTGGTTAGGATTTTGTACTTTAAGAGGATGTGCAGAAACCTTAAAGGATTTGGTGGTACGTCTGTCTGTCTGTGTATCTTCCTGTCAAGACCCTTTATCAGGAACGCGTAGAAGCATCAAGTTATAATCTATATATTAATACGTGAAGCGAAAACTTTGGATCCCTTTTCACGAAAATTGGGCGGATGGAGGAGTATGAAATTTCGCACACTTATAGTTTATACAGAGAAGAAGTGACGAATGCTAAAATTTTTGAAAAATATTTGCTATAAAGTTAAAAAAAATGCAGAAATGGGTACATACAGCTATGAGTGTCCAGTATATATTTTGACCTGTCATGGTACAAAAGTCTATACAATGACAGGTCAAGTAATATTGGCCAATGAAATAAACCATAGTCGAAATTCGACCACCACGCGATCTCTAGTTATATTAAATAGTAATATACTATATTTAAGTCAACGCTATTAAAAATGCGGTCACTTAACCTAAATAACCTATACCTCTGTTCACCAGTAGGTAGATATATTTTTAAAATATATAAATGTACTTATGTATATAATCTAATACATGTAGGTACATCCGATATACAGAATTTAAATAAAACTAAGCGTGTACTAATTTTTAATTAAGTTGATCTCAAACCTCGAAATCTCGAAATCTCGAGATCCTCGAAATTTTTACTTTAAACTGAGGTATTTTTATTATCTATTTTTACTGTACTCTACTCCTGCCCGTATTGATATTCTCCTACCACTCAAAGGTGGTAGACAGTGGTAGAGAACTCAATATTGAGTTAAGCTCGTAACTTTACTTGTAATTTTTTTATTGTTTGTTCTTTTTATTGTACAATAGTGAATTAAAGAAATTGAATGTACTATTATAATATTTGTTTCGAAAATAGACTTATATTGACTTTTTCATTACAGGTATCACCAAAAAATATTTTCATGAAACACTTTCCGAACGTTGCTGAAGATGAAGCACAGGCAAATGACCTACGCATAGCTAGTGAAAAAGCGTTTTTGTCGTTTGATCAATCGGTTTTAATATGAAATAAAAATTACAAAAGAATATAGGATTTACAATGATATAAGTACCTACTTAGATAATATTTTTTTTATATGGATACTTTTAACACACTTAATTTTGTCACAGATAATTAAATAGATTTAGAATATAGTCCATAGATCGAGAATGCATACCGCAAATCGAGATCATTTTTGTGCCGAACGATTAAACTCGATAATTATATGTAATTTAAAAAAATCAAGACCACTCATGTCAGACTCAAACCTTCAACAGTTCTGTTACCGTTGGAATGGTTTGCACAATGAGCTACCTACCGATTGATATTACCATAATACATTATTACGACTCCAATCTTCGTTCATGAATGTAACTGTGGTTTCATGTCATAATTTTAATGTAGATATTACTTAGGTTTAATAAATTGTTTCATTATAAGTAGTGCCATGCTTAGGTTTTTGTTCAAACTTTAAAACGAGACGAAACATATACAAAACTATATATTTACTTTTCATAAATAACAGAGGAGAACACTGATTCTGTGGCATGGGATTTATTTTAACAAATATAAACTTTAATATAAATATTTACAGACAAAAATTACTTTTTGTTTGGTCTGCTGAATACGAAAATAATACCTAATATTATATTTGTTGAATTGACTTTACTTTTGAAAGACAATCAAATTATGCTGAAAATTAAATAGGTAGTATAGTAAGTGCCATTAATGATAGGTGCAAATAATAATAAAATTAATCATAAAAAAAAACAAATTATGTCAATAATAGTAACAAAAACGATTTCTATGGTGTTTTTGATCTGGACGGTCTCTTTACAAGTTCCAGCAGTAGTCTGCAATCCTGTTGGAAATGTTCTCTTTGTTCGCCGCTATAATCACCCAGGTTGTCCGGAAATTAATCTAAATAACTGTGCGAATAATGCAATTTGTCAGTCCAGCTCCTAGGTTTTGGAAATTCTGGAGCATTTTGTCTACTATTTTGAAATATTCTTGAGCTTTGTGAGTCAACAAAACATTTGTGACAACTGATTCAAAGCTTGTCCACGCGGAGTTGGTACTTCATAATCATATGTATTTAGATTGACTAAATAAACTGATGTAGCAGAAAAAAAAATCCATTTTTTTATAGGTACGTAAGTTAAGGAATAATAATAAGAAGTCATAACATTGTAGTTAGGTAATACTTACCTATTATTTAAGATAGGTGCATAAAATTGTGGGTTACGAAAAATAATATGTATTTGGGTAGATAATAATATGTATTTAATATAGTAAAATACATTTAATTTTAAAGGTAATAAATTTGTTTATATTAATAATGACAAAGTCGTTTACAGAAATATAAATAAAATTCACAACATGATAGTAAATAAAATGTCGTGAAATTTAGAACAACTCGTTCTACTTAGACTTTTCCTTTTTTGTTGGTAACCCGTATTAAAGTGATCTGCTGTAACCAATCACAAACCTTGAATTTTTAAGGTTTCAAAAGTTTGATATCTCTGAGAGATATCAAACTTTTGAAGACTGAAAGGATCATCTCGTTAGGTTCCATAAGTACCTACCGCTCCCTTTACATGCATAATTGTATATTTATCGATACCTACCGAATTTCATTTTGATAGTTTTACGCCATCTTTAGTAATGCTATTAGATACTATATAATGAAGGCGTTATCTCACGGTTTAGTGCTACAGACCCGGTGACGACAGAGTCACAGGGGTATTGGTATAGGGCTCTGTTGCCGCATTTAGACTCATAGGCGGTCCATTGTGCGTTCAGATAAGGCTGACTAGTTCAGCCATCCTAGCTCCTTCCAGAATCACAGGAGCCTACTGGGTCGTGCACAGGCTTCGAAGCAACCTCCCACACGCGAGGATACTTGCCCGTAGTGTGGCCACTCCCTCGCACTCCAGGATAACGTGGGCGGCCGTTTCCTCCCCGTTGAAAAATTCTCTGTATAGAGAACTGTCTGTCGCATTGGTGGTGAATAGAGTTAGAGGGGGTATTCCGCTCAATCCTTTTCGGTACACCGTTCTCAAGAGTCTGACAACATCTTAGATACCTATGAACCATTCTCCATTGCCATATAGGTATGTACATATTTTCAAGAAAGTAGTTTTACGAAAGTTGTACTAATTTTATACAATTATTGTACACTCAAGTCACATACCGAGTCCTACTATTCTATAGATCTACAGTCAGGACTAGAATAGAATAGAATATTCTTTATTGTACACCGGAATTGACTTGATTTTTTATTTTGATTGACTTAATAATCATTAATGAGTATAAGATCTACAATTCCTTTCCATACCTACCATTTTCAGACGCAATTGAAAACAGTCAACCACAGTATTGTGACATTTCAAAAAGTAAACATATAATCCACCGAAAAATAGCATAAATCAAATTTTTTGACTGCAAAATGTAGAATGTGAAGTAGGTATTAATCCAGTCTACTCAAAGCAACACGGATCAAGTAATACAGATAAAGATTAACTGCAGCTGGCTGGTTGTTTTCATTGTGTGTGCGAAAAACCCAATTCTAACGCAATATTGCATTTACGGACCCTATCTTCATAGGCGTATATACAGGGGGGCCGGGTGGGCCTTGCCCACCCCAGAGTGGTCTGATGCTCACCCCAGGATGTTTGCGGACCGATTCGAAATTATAATTGTCGTAATAAATTTGGCAGGGAGGTAGGTTATACATAGGTAGGAGACGTTAGTTAATGGACTTGCGACTGGACTGGATTAGGGAGTTCTAAGGGCTTCTACAAGTTTACATGAAAGTCCTGTGTATTTTATACTAGAAACCTGAAAATTGGCAGGGGCATACGTTATACGTAAGTTACGTCCTTGATGAACGTATTTTATGACAGGGCCGGATTGAGCAGGTCTCACGGCTCTCACCTCTTTTTATAAAAGTCCTTATTTTTTTCTACTTGCGACCTGAAATTTGGCAGGGTGGTGGGTTACAGTTAAGAGACGTCAGCTACGAACGTTTTTACGATAGGGCCGGATTAAGGTGGTCTATGGGCTCTTGCGAGTTTAAATGAATGGTCTTAGTTTTTTGTACCGGAGACCTGAAATTTGGCAGGGCAGTAGTTTAAGAGTTGGAGACGTTAGCTAAGAACGGATTTTGCAACAGGGCCGGATGAAAGTTTTCTAAGGGCTCTTGCAAGTTTATATGAAATTACTTAGAGAGACCTGAAATTTCACGGGGAAATAGTATATAGTTAGGACACGTCAGCTGAGAACATATGTAGTTCTAAGGTCTCTCGCAAGTTTACATGATTGTCCTGGGTATTTTGTACTACTAGGGACCTGAAATTTCGCAGGGAGGTAGTTTATAAGTAGGATCACATTACTTTAGAACGGATCTCGGAAGTTTATATGAAATTACTCAAATAAATTGTAGGTACGACCTGGATACGAAGTTCACCAGGTCATCTACTTTATACAGATACAGAACAAATTATAATGGTCATCACACAATCGGCAGTCAGGGCCATTAACCACTAGACCAACAGGCCAGTCAAATATATATTATGTAAATCACAATTTTTTTGTGTCATGCGATTCTGGTAGACCCATACAGCTTTTTATAAGCTATCCAACATGTCGACAGATTCTTACGATTAAGGATACCTATATGCTAATCTCTTTGTCTATAATTTTATAAATCGACGAACTGAGAACGGAGCCCTGATGCATAAGAAGGTACTAAGTCTAACGTAGTGTTTGGATACTCTTTGGTACTATGCATAAAAACTCCAAAGATTGCAATCTCTACTTTGTTTATATATACCTCATGATTTAAAAATGAATTGCACTTCTTATTCCGCTAAGTGCATTTGACATCTCTCATTTATTTTCTACAAATTTTCTTGGAGTTTTGATTTTGCACTGCTTATTCAATATTTTATTTTATTACAAAATAAAATAAGGGTAACGTGAAAAACTGCTTAGTTTTTAAAATTTACTTTATTTAATTGCCTGCAAAATATGACAATTTTTAACTTTTCAAATGCGAAGTTAGGTTTTGAAGCTGTTCGGGAATACGCCCAAAAGCATTTAAACAGTAAGTGCGCTTTAATTATAACTAAATTAAAAAAAAGCTGTATTCGTCGTATTATTTATATACCACACATTAAAAGTCACCGTGAAATGATGCTGAATAAACATGAGGATGGTTTGAGTGAGACCCACGAAAGGATGCCTTATAGTGATAGGTATACACTATTGTTGAAATTAGTGAGGTTGTAGGTATATAATTACGTGTAGCAATAAACTCCTTGGTATTTATCTTTTAAAACTTGACACTTGTCGTGCTTTTGTTTTTACGCATAGTTTTTCTAAAACCTATTAATATATAAAGTACTATCTAAAACAATTCTATAATACTTTTATTTACGATTCATGGGACATATATAACCCCATAGGCCCAGGCACGAAGGCCGTAAAATCTTAAAAATGGCTATATCAAAGTTCCACGTTAATATGGAACCTTTAACGAAGACGAACTTCGATACATGGAAGGTTCAGGCCGAAGCAGTGCTCACCAAAGCAGGACTATTCGAATGTGTAAGTGGAACAGATGATACTAAGAAAGATTGTCTTGCAAAAGCGGAGTTAATTTTGATAATTTCACCGAGTGAACTAAAGCTCATAAAATCGTGCAAAACGTCTAAAGATGTGTGGGAAACTTTGAAAAATGTTTATTAGAGCCGAGGACCGGCCCGGAAAGCGACTCTTCTCAAAAAATTGATTCACCTTAAGCTAAAACATTGCGAAAACATAAGGGATCACATTAACCAATTTGTTGATGTTGTGGACAAACTAAGAGACATGGAAATAGAAATAAATGTTGATCTTCTCACTATAATGATGCTTTACAGTCTCCCTGAAAACTTTGAAAACTTCAGAGTAGCTATAGAGGCAGAGAAAAACTCCCATCTCTCGATGAGCTTAAAATTAAAATAATTGAACAAAGTGAAGCTCGAGATAGAGATATTGACACCGCAGATGAAGCTTACTATGCTGAAAGATAAATACTAAGGAGTTTATTGCTACACATAATTATATACAACCTAACTAATTTCAACACTCCTCCTCAATAAATACCTTGGATAAAACTATTATACAAGTCCTAGGCTATCGCGACATTTCACAAATTTTGCTCTTTGCAGCGCTTTTGTAAGGACGTCTGCTGGCATGTCTTCTGTCTTCATGTATGCTACTTCTATTAATCCTTTCTCAGTTACTTCTCGAATATAATGCTGCTTAATATCTATGTGTTTTGATTTCAATCCGATAATAGGATTAGTTGCCAATTTCTGTGCTGCTTGGTTGTCGTTGTAGATAATACAAAAAACAACTCTGTCTTGTTTATCTCCAATAGTATTAAGTAGTTTTTGTAAAACACCTTGGTATTTATCTTTTAAAACTTGACACTTGTCACTTGTCATGCTTTTGTTCTTACGCATAGTTTTTCTAAAACCTATTAATATATAAAGTAATATGTAAAACAATTCTGTAGTACTTTTATTTACGATCCATGGGACATATATAACTCCATAACTATCAACGAAGTCAGTTAGTCAGTTGCCAGTAAAAACCTTGATACGTGTACAAAATACATAACGTGTTTAGCACGCGGCTCTCTGCGGCGCTGCACAAAATGAAGTGAATGCGATTAGTTGGCTTCATATGTATATATTTTTTAATTTCTTCTTCTTTCTCTCTTCTTCTTTTGTTAGATAGGGTATACCTTAAGGGTGGTCCCATGCCAAGGAGGAAGTCAGGATCTGATGATGATAAAATTGAGAGAAACCCTCGAAAAGTGAGGGCACGAATAGATTTTCTGTTTACTTTTCCTAACTGAATTAGGTATTTGCGTTCAGGAATCATCACATCATGAAGCTGAGCTGATGATGGAAACCATACCTTTCCTACATAGTTAGAAATTAGATTTAAAAACTGTGGTTTTAGAGACAAAAACCTTATTATGCTTTGAAGAGAATATATTCGATAACGTTTTAAAGTATTTAGTATTAAAGATAGTAGTTGTCAGAGTATTGAAAGATGACGCAAGCCACGAAAAATCATAAAATAAAAACTTTTCAACAAAAAATTAAACCGATGAAAAAAATTAAAAAGCTAGAAATAAATAAATCTTGAGTATTGAGCTTATTTACATAAACTATCAAATTTCATATAAACAAATTTTGAGTTATCGCCAAATTCTCCATTTGTACGTAGGTAACCGTGGAAAGTGAGTATTATTCGTGGTAAAATTATAGAATTTTATACCATTTGACTTATTTTTATTTTTTTTTGAAGTGTTCGAGCATCCAGAAATGCAACAATATATTTTCACTTAGTTAAGTGTTATTTTTCACTGTTTTAAATGTGATTATTTCATAACGTGAAGTCATGAAGTGCCAATGTCAAGTATATTGTTTATGTAAAAGATTAGGATTTGCGCCACCAGGTGGCAAAGCCATCGTTGTGCACGTTCGCTATGGTTGAAATGGAAATGGTAAATAATTTTATTAATGTGAGGGGCGATGAAAGTGCTTAAGACTTGATGAATCAAGTAATGACAGTAACAATGCGTGTGATGTCTTCGGAAGTTAACTATTGATATATTGATGAAATAAAGAAAATGAATTGTAATTTTTTCCATTTCATCAATATAGCAATGTTAATTTTTTAACTTCGTTTGACGAAGTTGAAAATTTTGATTTTGATGATTTATTATATTAAACATGATATTTGATAGTTTTGTTTCCTTGATTTCATTGCACGCTTTGACCTGACCTTAATACTTTTTATTATTCTGACATTATACACTTGTATATACTTAGGTAAGTTTATAAAAAATAAATCTTCCTTGAGTAAGACCAGAATAAAAGATGTTCTTGTTTGAATTTTCAACCTCCGACGCGAAAAGGCGGGGTATTATAAGTTTAACGTGTGTATCTGTGTGTATCATAACGTTTGCTAATTCACACATAGATATGACTATACTTAGTGTTACAATTTAAAACTCAATGGAGGCGCCCTTAGACCAGATTTATTATTTTCCTGGCCTGGTTATAATAGATTAATTTATCAGAGAAATTCTTACTTCCCTGGAAGTTTTAGATCCATCATTGATCTGTGCAATTAATCATAATTCATTCAATTAATTCTTGGTCTATGTGAACAATCTTTGCAAGCTCCAACTCTATCAAGGCAAAATAATCGCTTTCGCAGACGATACGCCCTTTGTTTTAGTGGTGATTCTTGGGAGGAAGTTTTTGACACTGCACAGAAGGGTTTCGATACGGTGTGTCAATGGTTGCAATCGAATGTCTTGACTCTAAACGTGTCAAAGACTCAATATGTTGCATTTGCACATAGGTCAAACCTCTTGGCTCCACCATCTTTCACTATTTCTGCTAATATATGGTCCTCTATCCCTGGCCTTTCCTTTAACCAATGCCCCACTCTTCAAAGGAGTGAAAATGTCAAATATCTCGGTATTACTACAGACCAATTTTTGACATTTAAGCCTCACATAAACATCTTTGTGACTAGATTACGAAAACTAATCTACTATTTAAAACTCTACGACACACAGCAGATCAACGAGTTATCAAGATGGTTTATTACGCCCTTTGTCAATCGCTCATCGATTATTGTATTACATCATGGGGAGGTGCAGCTAAGTCCCATCTTATTGAAGTTGAGCGACCACAACGAGCAATACTCAAAATAGGCGCTGGTCTTTCTTTCCATTTCCCCACAGTCGATCTTTACAAAAAGTGGGATGTTCTGACGGTTCGACAAACTTTTGTTCTGTATACGGAGCTCTCACACTCCAAACGCTAAATATACACACTCTAACACTCACACTACAACACATACAAATGGGCTCCGGTTGTCAACTACATTTTAACATATTTTTTTGTTGTTAATCTATTATTGTCTCAATTTCCTGCATATCAACATCATGCAGAATAGCCTTATTTAGATTAATTGCTGCGGGAGGGCCCTGGTGATCTGTGATTACAGGTTTTTTAAACCTACTTCAGGCACCAGCCTCTTACTAAGTTATATTGTGCCATCTCTGTTAAAATAGCATAAGAAACTTTTGTGAGAGTGAATAAATAGATTTATTATTATTATTATAAAGCGAGAGTCTATTAGCATGATAATTTGCTTGGTAGATATAATCATTTTATTTAGTCGATATAGATAGTACAGTGAAGAGGTCTTCTGCGCTGGTATGGAAATGTCTTTGTCAAAAGCAGATTTATAAATAAATAGTTTTTTAAATATAAAAATAAAAGGAATTGTTAATCAACTGCCATCACGTAGTTTGCATGTCATTCGCATCAATCAATACAATTAAACGGTCATGCATGCATGACAGCACGTAACGCATGTCATACCGCATGATCGTCTAGGGACCGCTTTAAAAATGTATACCAAATTAAGGAAAGAGTTATGAATTTATGATGAATGAATTAAAAAATATATACCTTTCTATAACTTACTTTTAGTAAACTTTTAGTGTGTTTTTTATATTTTATTCCGAGTGCGTATATTTTAATATATAATACAAATAAATATTGGCATGTGGTTGAAAAAGTTCTGGAAGGTATTGATTGATTTTCGAAAAGAATTTTATGCTGGTAACATTATTTTCGTATTGTCAATTCTGACGTTAAGATTTCTGTCAGTTGCTTTACTTCTGATATCGACATTACATTTAACCAAAAATGAATAACTTGTTGAGACGAGCTGCGATTCAATATCTTCAAGCAAACGCGCGATCTTCTTCGCACGCTGCTACTGCTGGAGGCCATGGAGGTAAGACAAATTTTGGAAAATTTGAGTTATGTAACCAGATAACCTAAAGGTTCTTATCTTCCCTTTAGACTTTTTTATGTATCTACTCCTTTTTTTTTTCACGTTCACGTTTTATTTTCCGTTTTCTCTGCTATATACATCCATATTACAATTATACAATTACGTGCCAATTAAAATTTTTGTGGACATTGTTTTTCAACATAAAACACAAGTTGATTAATAAATTATTGTAGAGCTTGAAACTAAACATCCAAATTAATTGCATATAGGAAAATAAGTAATGTGTATCTTAAAAGATATAATAAAAATAATAATATACACCCTTCAACACCAGAAAAAAATACCAAAGAGTAAAAATAAATAATGGCAATGACAGTATATGCAATTGGTGGCCTTATCGCACTATGGCAATCTCTTACAGGTTTATAATTTACACTACATACTGACCACCAGACTTAGAAAACACTTGATGAAAACACACAATGAAGAAAAAAGTTGACATTTAAATAAAGTTATTATACATTAAATTGAAAATTTGCATGCATATCAAGAACCTATGAACCATAAATTAAAAGTCTTGGAGTTAGTCTAAAACTATGTTGAAACATTCAGTTAGTCAGTCAGTACATAAATACAGGTCTATCATAACTATGTTGATTGTTCTCCAATTTATTGTCTTCAGCCATGTTTAAAGTTTGGTTGATTTATATTTATTATTATTATCTACTTATGCAATTAATTGTATTAGTGTTACTTTCAATATTTTATTTAATAATAAGAAGCAAGAAAGTTTTTTACAAGTCTCTGGTTACATTGCTTATAACAGCGAATAAAATGTGAGGATAATGTAACATCTTGTTTTAAAATATAAACAGTCCCGCAAATTACTACTATATATAAGTATAAGCAATTCAGAGATGACCAGCCCCGACCGACGACACTAATTCACGAGCATGACTCACGCGCCATCTATCATCCAACTGAATCATATTAAAGGGAGCGGAATGACCCGACACATACACCACCATTGGCAGGACTTCTAGGCTAGAAAATTACATACTCCCAAGCAAAATGGGAAATTAACGTAATATGTACTGTGACTACACAGTTCTCACAAGTACAGTTTAAAATTTACTAAATGTAACACAAAAATTTATATCAAATTCATACATTGTCATTGTTTTTTATAATTAACATAATCAATAATTAGATACATGTCTGATAAAAACTAATATACAAATGAAAATTCAGGAGAAGAGTAAGCAACTACAAATCAGATTGCCATCTCTATTCATCTACCTGTCTATCTAGGATGTCTATAGGATCTCATCTCTCTACTCCTGTTTTAATGCATACTCAATATTGTAGTTGCCAGTTTTGACGTCCTAAGGGGCGTGACGGTAGTACCTATTGCATTTAATTAACTAAGTATGTATGTTGTTAACATGGATGATGTTTGAGTACCCGTGGTTCTCAAGCATATTTTGGGTCTAGATAGCAATGTGAAATATGTCATACCTAAAAAACTGTCAATGCGGCACTCTTCATTTGTTTAAATAAATATAAGTATTTAAAATTGTTACCAGGTGGCTGGAAGCTGTGGAAGAAGATGACCTTCCTTGTGGCATTCCCTGCCATTGGTCTAGGCATGGTAAATGCTTACCTCGCTCACCAGGAACATGCTCATGAAGCACAACCTGAATTTATACCTTATGAGTATATGCGTGTCCGCACTAAGGTTAGATATACTTCTATGGGATTGTTTTTTTTTATAATATGCAACAATATAATGCTTATGATGTACCATGTCCCAGTTATTTAATTTATTATCAACTAACAACTTACCACTAATGACAACTATATACAATTCTTACTGATACTACATACAAGTTTATAACAAAAAACACAGGTGATATTGGAGATGCAGTAGATGTATCAGGCTGCATGCCAAAGCGGAGTTGTAAGTTGAGCATAGGCAGAATGCAGAACTGTATGGTGCTTAGTAGGAGGCTGTAGCACTCTCTGCTCATTGTTTTGCACCGTATCCTATGTACACATTCCACATTAGAATGTATAAAATTAATGTTGAGCCAATTGCAATTTTTCATTCAAGAAGTTGTCAACTGTTCACTACATTTTTCTCAACCCTTTAAATCAACCCAGCAAATTCATTTCCCACTGATATCTAGAGAAGTTATCTACATTTTGTGCATTTTTTCTCACTCTGTCATTCTCTAGTTTAAAGGACAGGCAGACAATTTCTCTAACACTAAGTTACAGCTTTCACATTTCATTTTAATTGAAGTAACAAAAAATGTAAACTGTCCCATTAGGAAAATGAATACTAGTAGTCTATATGATTTCATATATAGCTATAGGAATGACTTAAAAGTGTGGAGTGTTTGCTACAAAAGGGTGAGTGAGAAGTCAATGTGGGTGTATTATGTTTGGTAATTAATATATCTACCATCAAGAAGGGAGTAATACTTCATAGCTCAGTATTTAAATATATTCCGATCGACTATTCGTTTTTCATGCTGTGTTATTAAGACTTGTAACACATTATTGGAACCACCAAACACTTTAATAAAAAAAGTGCATTCAAATTGGTCTATTCATCATGGAGCTGATGGTATAGTACCAACTTTTCGGAGACTCGTATTTATGAATATAGTATGTGTATATATACTAGATTAATATGTACATATTAGATGTGTAACTCGGGACTTAATCCCGATAGTATAAGGTTGGGGAAAAATTTTCTTCATATTTTATATGCAAATTCGACATTTTTTTCAAAGTTTCATTATATTTAATTATAATAAGTATATATGAACCATTTTATTCAATAGCTTGTTGCCATCTTGTAGGTAGTGACATAATCCCGTTCCTGTAGAAATCTTGGGATGTTTTATCAAAAAACTGTTTTACTTTACTGTTTTATCAGAACTATATGGTGGATGAATTAATTTCCCAGCCACGCTCTCTCAATTTTTGCCGAGTGATTAGAGATCACTTTGTTGTTCATCTGTCTGTCAAGACCATTTTTCTCAGGAACCTGTTGATGCACCAAGTTGAAATTACAACCAAATATACATGTCTGCGATTCCTTGAAGCTGTATAAAAATCAAGCTTCTAAGCCAACGCAATCAAAAGATAAGGCTATTTAAGGCCTTGGATTTCACCAAATTTCAATTCGCAGGTAAATCAAAACCTGTAAGGCACTTCCCATTGACCTAGAATTTTTTTTTTAATAGTCGTCATCGAGAATTGATTCCTGAGATGGACGTACTATCTACATACAAGTTTGTTTGCTTACGGAACCCTCGGTGGGCGAGTCAGATTCGCACTTGTCCGGTTTTTTTTCTTAATTTCTTGCTTGAGTCTCATTAATTTCCGGACTGAAAACGCTTGAACCAACTTTGTACTATTCTTACTTGTACTCCGTTACGTCGAAAAACGACATTTTTTTGTGGCTTGAATCGCATTTTTCCCCTTTTTTGTAATAAAACTTCCATGTTACGGCTTCGCTTTACCATCAGTGCGGGGCGCGGGCGCGCTCCTTTCCATTCACCGGTCGCTCAATCAATCGCTTCACTGGTCGCCCATTCAATCAATCGCTTCACTGGTCGTCTCGGGTCGTGTGCGCGATACACATTAATTACTGTATAAATTTGTAGTTCAAAATACAATAGTTAGAGATTCCATACGTTTCGTTATTTTTACCACTTGTGAGTCTGAACCAGTTATCGAATCCACCACTTCACAATGAGATTCACTCATTTTGGCAGAAAGAAAAACAATTGAAAAATGGCGGGAAGTATTTTCTACTTTTTATTTTTCTTTTTCTTAATGTCCGTATCTTAATATTGAAATTAAAACCAGATTCAAACAGTACAATCAAAGAGATTTTTTTTCAATTTTAAAATAAATAAATAAATACGAAGACTTTTTCCCCGACCTATTATTATTTTATAAGTTACAATACCTTTTTGGTTAACCGAGCGACGTAAGCGACGTTACGATCGAATTGCACCAATCGTGGTCACTATGTAGTAATCAGTTGCGGAACCAAAATTCTACCAGATATCTGCTGTGGATACAGTTCCCTTGTATAAACCAATTTACTGTATATTTAACTTTATTTTTCTATTTACAGCGTTTCCCGTGGGGTGATGGCCAGAAGTCCCTGTTCCACAACCCCCATGTTAATGCCCTGCCTAGTGGCTACGAGCACTAACTTCTGAGTTTCCACTTCATTATGTTAGTGTGAATGTGCAGATTACGTTCTTAGATTACAAATTAAATTGTATTGTGATAAGTGATTAAATAAAAATGTATTAAAAAGTTCTGGTGTCTCTTGTCATTTAACTGATACGCAAAGTGGTCTTTATCGACCTCCAAGGGGTTGACGACGATTTACAAGAGGCCATTATGAGCGAAAAAAGAAAAACTTATTATGTTAACGCAAAAAAGTACCTTAATTGACAAAAAAAAAACAATTGAATAGAAAAAATAAAGTTGCTTTTAAAACCCACCTATACGCATTTAATTACGCCACTAACCGATTCATATTAGTATATATTGAGGGGTCTAACAACAAAGGCGGCAAAGTCCCATATAATGTCAAGTGTCGATTTTAATTTTATTTATTGTACCAACACGTCGCACTAGATCACATTGAGAGATTCGAACAAATCTGGCAAAATCCAATAGATTTCCCGGTATACATGAAAAGTTTCATCAAATTCGGAAAAGTCCGCGACTGACATAACAAAATTAGTAAAGTCCATTTCGACCAATCACAGACGAGCTGTTTTAAAGGCCGCTTCTAACGAAACTACACTGCGCATGTCTTAATTTTCTTTGATTCTATGGATTTAAACATTTCTCTTCTTTTTTTTTAAAAAAAAGTGTTAAAGTAAAAGATGGAGAGCCGACCTAAAGTTGTGCCTAAAAGTCAAGCCAGGAAAAGAGCCACGAACCCCGAAAACTGGAAGCAAAAAATAAGGCAAAGAAACTGAGGTCAGTAGCTACTTTCTTTAGGGCTGTACACTTTCATTAATTTTTAATGTGCACTACGAAATAAAAATTGAAAATAGTCAACATTATAACTATAGAGTGAATAAAAGTGTGTGTGTGAGTTCTAAAATAAAGTAAGATATTATCAAAATCGATGCCTATTTATGAAAACAAATAAAATTGAAGTAGGAGGTATATTATAAATTATGAAGTCATTAGCATTCATCATTATTAGCATAGGAGACATCTCGAATGGAACTCACATTCCATTCGAGATGTCTCCTATGCTAAGCTCAAAACCCAAAACATACGTTTTTAATTTTTGTCTGTCTGTGAGTCCGGACGAATCTTAAGTTTAATACAATATATATATATTAAAATATGTGAATTTTTTTGTTTTTCTTAATAATACTTTTTGAGTTTTGTTTGGAAAATAATAATATTTTAGTAATCTTACAAAAATATGTTATTTGCCAAAGTTTTTAATGGATGTATGGACGTTTGTTACCCCTTTACGTTGTAACTACCAACTCGTATGAGCTGAAACTGCACATATGTGTTTCTAAAAAAAGCAATAGGCTACTTTTTACACTAACTTTAAAATACTTAATTGTAAATTAAATATTCCTTTTATAGATATGATTCATCCATGATACCCGAGCAAATTATTTGCACGCATAATAAGGGTTTTCAGTGCAACTCTTTCACCATGAATGATATTACGAAATTCCATGCAGCTTTTTACAAAACCGCGACGAAACAAGCACAGTACACCCTTATTTTAAAATATACTAAGAGTCACTCTTAAAGAGTGTTCCAACAATACGTAAAAGATTGCGGACAAATATACATAAACCGAAAACTTTTACTACAAAGTTACAAACATTATTACACACCTGTAAATAAAAGAAACTGTGATTGTGCATCGATGGTTTAAAAATGATTTGGTGCTTAAATTGGGTATTTTGTTTTCATTCGATTGGTTTAATGACTAGAAATAAAACATTTTAATTACATTTGATGTATTTTTCGAAAACCCTAACAAGTAACTCTTTAAATGATATACTAACAAATGTGGGAAAGTCCATCACATTATTTAAGTTTCTTAGTTATCGGTCTTGTTTTAGCATTCAAATAAACGGTGTCTAAATTTCTCATATAGAAATACCTACATTATAACAGTAAATATGTAGTATCATTTAAATGTTATTAGTTTTTTGTAAATGACGAAAAATTACTTTAACTGGACTTTGCTGCCTTTGTTATTAGACCCCTGATATAGAATGCCCATTTTAATTTTCAAGGTCAAACTTTTCAATTCTCAGTAAATGATCACTGTGTGGTCGCCACTTCGCCAGTGTTGTAGAGCTTCGTGGATTTAGCTGAGTTACCCATGTCTACTATTTCTTCTTCTTCTTTTTTCCTTATGGCAACTGAGTCAACTAATGTCGACTAATTCTGCCAGCTTCAAGTTTGTGGTCAGATGGAACACCACATATGCGGCGACTTAAAACTTTGTGGTAGGTGTTAGTATCTAAAAAGACGAACACAATATTGTTGTTAGTATAAGTTGTTACATATATACATTTCATACCTTAATATAAAACCTTCGTATTACCATACCATACTATAACCCACACATACATAGATAATATTCATGTTAATTATATTAAAGTTTGATACTATTATCTTTAATAAATTTTGCTAATATATCACATAGTTTTAGGGAAAAGTGAGTTAAAAGTGAAGGGAAATTAATAGGAAGAGGGATATTCAATTTGGTTACTTTAGTATAAAGGGAAAATGATTTATGGTTATTACGGCAGGCAAAGAAAATGTGATCTAGTGTGCCCTCATCAAGTCCGCACTCGCACAGAGAGCTATCGCGGACGTGGATTTTGTGAAGAAACACCGGAGAGCAACAGTGACCTAATCTCAGACGGCACAACACAGAGACAGTTCTTTTGGGCAGCTTTCTTTTCTTAAAGAACCATGGCTTTGAGGGGATTTCAGGCTGTACTGCGGCGTAGAAAAAACCCTTTCGTTTTGAGTTTTGTTCCCATTCAAAAGTCCAGTTCGTGAATAATTTTTGTTTTGCACTATTAGAGAGATCATATCCTTGAATGGCATAATGTTTTCTATCCACATTATTGCAGACAGCATATTTAGCCAGTGCGTCAGCACATTCATTACCTATTATACCAGAATGGCTAGGAATCCAGGCCAAAGCCACATTTAGGTCCTTTTTTGAACACTGTAATAAGGCATTTCTAATCTCCATAATTACTTTGCTGCGGATTTTACTTTTTAATTGGTTTTGATTTATGGCCTGAATACTACTAAGAGAGTCCGAAAATATGATAGATTGCTTTATGTTGTGGGAATCAATATATAGAATAGCCTCCAGAATAGCTGTACATTCACCTGTGAATACAGATGATGTCTACTATTTGTCAATGTAGAGTTCTTATTGTCACTGTCAGGTCAGTCAAAAGTGTCATGTAAATTTGACGTAAATAATTCTGAAAAAGTATTGCCAACGTAGGAGTTCATAACCCGAATTTAAGGAAGAATAAGAGGCACTGGTTTTTTTGACGAAAAAAATGTTTTGAGTAGTGTCTTGTAAAAATCAATTATTTGTCAGATAGTTTTGACTATTAACAACCTAGTACTTGATTTGCAATTTTAATATAAAATTTACAATTATGTGTTGGTATTGATATTATATACACCCTGACTTCAAAATCATTGACTTCAAAAAATATTAGTTTCATAAAATTAAAGGATTTTTTTGGTATAAAATTAAATTTTATTTCGTTTCCGAAAAATAAGTGAGTTCTCGTAGTACCATAACTCGTTTCTCGTACAACAGTCACTACGTTTTACTGTGATCGATGTCATTCAAGTTTAATTCATCAAAGCTGCAAAAATGACTGCCTGGCGCCAGGTGGTCGACGGCGCACGACTCCCGCGCAAGTGGTTATTCAGTACAGCGGCAACTCGTGTAATATTAAGTTGTATTGTTTACGTTCTCAAGTGAAAATGAATCTTCACTATGCATATTCCATAATGGTGCAACTATATGTTGTTGCCAATTTTAATTTAAAAGAAGCCAGGTGGCAATTTACGGGGGATTGAAACTGCTCAAGTTCCATGAACCCAAACCATCGTGGCTAATGCCGTAGTGCGATAGTGGATGCTTTTGACAAAGAAAAAGTGACCAGAGACGCATTGAGAAAATTCAAAGACCAATTACACGTGATGGACTGCATTTCGAGCAGTTACTACGGTTCAGACTTCAGGGAAGTGTGAGTGGTAAATAACTTTTTAATATGTATGTAAGTTCATTATTTTGTAAATAGCTCCAATGCATTTTTTTCGTTATTGATACCCTAAATAAAGTTATTTAAGGCAAAGTAATATTTAAACAAAGTATTTGCGACGGTCCTAGACTCCTAAGCCCGTGTTAAGGACGAAGGAAAAGTTGGACCAACTTATCTAAATACGACTTGACGGTAGGTGTATCAGCCGATACGTCGCGTCATTGATGAACGAGTGATTACGTTTGAAAACACTGTACGTTTGTTACTAAAAACTAAACTCGAACGAGTGAAATATATGAGTGAATGCCAACTTTTTTATTTTAGCCAATATTTTTGCCTTCGTTTAGGAGCTCCTTGTGTTTCTCCGCATCTTTGTAACTGTGGAGTTGATGACTTCTCGTGAACAGAAGGCGGGCCTTTTTCTTGCACAGAGAATAAGCATTGCCATTCAACGTGGCAATGCTGCCAGCCTTCTGGGTACACTGCCAGTAGGCGACTATACGGAGAAATTTTAAGACGCATGCATGTAAATAGTCTGTATATAATTTTTTTTAATTATATTTGATATTAATTAATAATATTTATGGATATGGATTGATGGATAATGGAATTAAAATAAGATTTCACCAAGAGGAATGTATTGTTAATTTTTTTTAAATGTATAGCTTATATAGCTATATTTTAGTTTTAGACTTTTTGTATAAAGCTATATAATATTATAAATAGCACAATTAAGGTAAAAAAAGTTTATTGCGAAATCATTTCATTCGATTTTCTTCGTATTCAGTGGTAATTTTTAGGTTTCTACCTACATAGTCTCTAGAGGACAACGACTTCATAAGTTGGCAACGCTATTCCCAAATGAACATGTCACCAGCACCAGTCTCTAAATATTGTAAATAATACAATTGCAGATGTGTGTTATCTTTATTTTAAATTGCTTAGCGATGTAGAACTGAATACCAAAAAAGAGAATAGATTCTCATAAAATGGCGAGTGCTTCAGTTAAAGAATTCGGTCAGGCCTGGTGGTCCGAGGTGTACAACAGAATTATCGGTGCCGTTGTGTTTCTGGATAACGCGAGCGCTGAATGCCTCCACTGGGATGGCGGACTCTTCAACCTGTTGTCTGGAGGAGCAGTTGCTGTTAAAACTTTGTCACCGTTTGAGGTAAAATGATTACCAATTAAGTAATATTAGTATCATGTTGTTACCTTCTATAAAACATAATATCTATCTTTGTCGACCTATTTGGCGGTTGGTAACCGTAGTGCATTCGACTGCAACATCAGAGGTCACGGGTCAATTCCCACCCAATAGGCCTGCCATGACTTAAATTGCCGACCCCGGACAAACACTTAAAAATCCATTTAAATTTTTAGCTTGTTAACAATTTATCTAACAATTATAATTGTCCCCTGGCACAGTGTCCACTCTTTGAACACACTTTTTGAAAACCCCACCCGGACGCTCCCCGAACGCCCTCTAAACTAGGACAAATCCGGGGAAACCCGGACGGATGGCAGCCCTACCACCCAATGAAAATATTTGTAGGCAAGAATTTGTCAATATGCATTGGTCTTTCTATCTTTATAATACCTATACATTTATAATTCTTCTGTATTTGTGTAAGTAACTGTACTTCTCCTAAACTGCCTAACCGATTCTGATGAATATTTTTGTGTGTTTAGATAGGACCCTGGATGGTTTAGATTTACAATTAAAACCGTGGTGCTACAACCGGGTTTTAGAGAACTTTATTTTTTTCCCAGTGTTATTGCTATGTCACTAAAAAGAAAATCCTCGGAGGTATGCAGGACAACATCTATCGGGTCCACTAGTTTATCATACCTATGTACATCTAAATATATTCAGCTGTGCTCTAAGAATTGTTCAAGCTATACCTAGTTTTGAAACTTGTGTTAACAACTGAAGAAGAATTAAAGAGACAACGCTTAAGGAGTGTTTAAACATTGCGTTATACCATAATAGTTTCTAGAAAAAATGTACTACTACTAATTAAAAGAATAAAATTATTTGTTGTCCATGACTTTGCTCACGTTAATATAGATTTTTCTCAACCAATTTGTTATCCCTCGGGAAAAGTACTTTTTTACGTGGTGAAAGGTACTCTACATACTTTTCAGTACCCCTCACAATGTGTATGCACAACTTCATGATGATCAGTTAAGGAATGATAATGTGTCAAATAAACAAACAAACTCACATTCACATTTATAATATTACTAGCAGGTCCTTGCATGTACATATTTATATATTAATTATTTTTCTAAAATAAAAGTAGCCTAAGTTATTCCTTATAACACCAGCTATGTGCCAGTGAAAGTCTGGTGGAAATCGGTCCATCCGTTCCGGAGATTAGCCGTAACAAACACACATACAGACAATTTTTTTAAATTTATTTGTATTGATTTAGGATTATTTTATTTATTTATTTATTTAATACTTCCTGCGTTTCAAATTACATGAGGCGCTTAATGCCAAGTGGCATTATCTACCAGTCAACCTACCGGATTATCTTTTAATCTAAGGTTTTTAGAAATATTGGTTTAATTATTAGTAAATTTTCTGTTACAGTTTTGCAGAAAAGAAGATAAAAAAGCTGTATTCATAACACAAGCAACATGGACGCAGGTACAAACAATCTGTGATATAATCAGACACAGTGAGTTCACACATGTCATTCTTATATCTTGTGTGAGCCTAGACGTGTTGTACTTGGAAGTGAGCCATGACAAAGATGTTAGTGATAAGATTGCTGCAGGCAAAGGAGCCACTGAGGGCGCTAAGTTATTAGAGAATGTTCTAAAGGAGTCCTTTGACGGGAAGGTATGTGGTAATGACTATTTATTATTATTTACTTTATGGGTTTTTTGCCCTCGAGTCTTTATCCCACCGGGGTTTTCACTGGGGCCGTGTGCACCTCACGGTGTGCCATACTACGCCTAAAATAGGATGGATCCGAGTACAGCAACTTAACAGTAACTAACATAAGAGTTATAACATCTTCATGGGTATAGTTACAGTATCATAGCAAAAAAATAACTTCTCTATCACTTTCCCAACTAGAAATGATTACTCAACTCCCAAATACCTCTACCAGCATAAACTCAGTTTACACTGATTTCACTTGGTAAAGAAATAATACGATGAGTTACTTTCAATTTTATCCTTTGACAGTTCTGTGACAACAAAATATTTAGAGGAACGCACATCATAAGCATTTCGAAACATTATGCTTCTTGGCGCCCATTCATCAGTTAGTAACTAATCATCCATGGATTTCTTGTATTTTATATGACAACCTTGAATTATTATCACAGTTAAAATAATACATTGAAAGAATATGGTTCTCTATTTTAAATATCTTGAGTCTATATTACTTAATTACACATTAAGTGGAGGTTATACTAATTTATGCTTTTATTTTCAGCAATGTTCAATTGAAATCATACATGTACCAATCTTCACAATATCTTTAACAAATGTAGTATTTGTCACACCACCGTACCAGCATGTGTACCCAAAGTGCAGGGGTAAAATCAATCCAGAAACAAATCCAATGGACTTGTACACCTTACTAGTAAATGAAAGGAATGATGCGAGAAGATTGGCCGGTGCGTTGAATAACATGTTAGATTCTATGAATTTAAAAGAAGATATTTATTACATGGGAGCCTACAGTACAATTTTGGCTGGTATTTTGGAAAACTCTCCTGTCTCCTTGGCCAGGCGAAAGGTACACTTATTCATTAGTTTTAATTTCAGAACTTAAATTTTTGCTTTCCATGGCGTTTTAATAAGAGAGTCAGAGAGTTGAGAGAGAGACTGGAAACTATCAGACTGGCAGAAAGCTGGAATATTTAGACGAAATATACCTAAATATCTTATAAATATGTATGGACGATCACACTGATGTACTGAAAAACTCGAATGAGTTTATGCAGCATCTTACAGATTGTTTTAGTTTTGTACCTTATTTTGTAACAATAAATGAATAAAAATATATAAATAATAGTAAAGCGCTAGTGCTAGCGCTAAAGTGGCTAATATAATACATTAAATTTATTTGTGTGCAATCCAGTACCATTTTAACAGATCTTTAGTATTCTTCAAGGTACCATATTGATCCCAGTAATCCCAACTTTGTGCTTAAAATAAACATTAGTCTGTTCTGATATTTTACCTTAGGTTACACATCTCAAAACGATACTGTTTGTTGTATCTGTGGCAAATGTATTTATAGCTTGGCAATTGGCTTGTTCTGGTTTCTTGTTTTAAAAGTATTGTTAACTTGCAGAATTGTTTGCACCCTGCCTCACTAATCATTGTAGACCGAACACTGGATGTTTGTGGAGTATCCATGCCACGGAGTCGGTACTAGACAAGATCCTGGCATTACTTCCCCGGTTCCCAGGACATTCCACTGAAGTTGCTGTTGACATGTCGCCTCTTTGTGAGGCCACTAACAATTTGTACGTATCTAAGTTCATAAGTTCTGTTATAAATGCGAGAGAATGAGATAGAGTACAAGTATACAGTGTTTCCTATAATCTTTGTCTTTGCGCCTGCGCACTACGAAGCCTTCAGAAAATGCGTCAATATCAACGTGGTTGGTATTGGTATTGGTAAAGGGCTCTGTTTCCGCATTTAGACTCATAGGCGGTCCATTATGCGTTCAGATAGGCTGGCTAGTTGAGCCAGCCTAGCTCCTTCCAGAAGCACAGAAGCCTCCTGGGGCGTTCACAGGCTTCTAGGAGCGACCTCGCTCCTGCGAGGATATTTGCCCGTTGTGTGGCCACTCCCTCGCACTCCAGGACGACGTGGGCGGCCGTTTCCTCCGCATTAAGACAGCCTCTACATAGAGGACTGTTTGTCGCATTGATGGTGAATAGGTGCCGGTTTAGGGCCAAGTGGCCCGTAATGGTACCTACAACTATTCTGATCTCAAGTCGGTTAAGACTGAGCAGTCTGCAGGTTAAACGTGGTGAGACCTCCGTCAGCACCAGTCTAGATTGCCTACAGCCGGGCGTATCAGCCCAGCGACCGTTGTGCGCTTCACGGGTTCGTTGCCTTACCCATGAGCGAAGTTGATTGAAGGGAAGTGGCAGCAATATAGTTGGCCCTGCCACTGTCGTTGCAGATCCATTTCTTGCCAGCTCATCTGCGGCATCGTTGCCGAGTGAATTACTATGCCCCCTGATCCATTGAAGGGTTAGCCCATTGCCAGAAGCTAAACGTTCGAGTGTCTGGTGGCATTCGTATATAAGGCCGGAGTTCATGGTGTTGCCCTCCAGGGCTTTCAGGACGGCCATACTGTCCGAGAGTATGCGGATGTTGTACTCCTTTATACCCCTTGACATGACCGCGGTAGCGGCGTAGGTTATTGCAACGCACTCACATTGGAATATGGAGCTGTGTCGGCCTAGCGCCAGTGATATTGTTATATTCAAGTCTTGTGAGAAAACTCCGGCTCCAGTCCCTGTCCCCATCTTAGAACCGTCCGTGTATATCCGGACTTCGTTTATGCCAGATTGATCTCGGTCGCTCTCATGTAGTTGTATTCGGTACCTTCTACCGAAGATATGTTGTTTAGGGATCCTATCGCATGGGGCAGCTATTAGTGGTTGGTATTCCACTAATTGGTTCCATAATTTGGAATGAGGACCTTCTTGGTTGTACCATAGACCTAGGTGTTTGAGTCTGATGGCTGCCATTGCTGCTTCTTGTTGTATATATAGGTCTAGTGGCGCCAGATCTAAAGCTACTTCAAGGGCAGCTGTGGGTGCTGTGCGCATGCAACCAGTGACGGCAGCACATGCGAGTCTCTGGAATTGTTGTAGTTTGTTTCTGACGGTGCTTAGCTCTGTTCTCTGCCACCAGGTAATGGCACCGTATGTGACGATTGGCCGTATGACCGTTTTGTACAGCCATAGTGTGATTTTTGGTGATAAACCCCAGCTTTTGCCGAGGAGTCGCTTGCATTGGCAGAAAATAATGCTGGCTTTGTTCAATTTTGTGTCCAGGTGCCTGTTCCATAGGAGTTTACTGTCTAGTATCACTCCCAGATACTTGACTTCCTTGGTAAGGGCTAGACGGGTGTTGAATAGTTTGGGTAGTCTTAATTCTCCTAAACTGCGTTTATTTGTGAACATGATCAACTCTGTCTTCGTCGGGTTCACTGTTAAGTCGTGTTCCTCACACCATTGTTCCACGACCTTCAAAGCAGACCTCATTCGGTCGCATACCACACTCTCAAAGGGCCCACTGATGAGGATGGTCAGGTCGTCTGCATAGCCCACTGTGAGGAACTTGCGATCATTGAGCCGAGTAATAAGCTCATTGACCACAATGTTCCACAAGAGAGGTGAGAGAACTCCGCCTTGCGGACAGCCTCTGGCCACCACCCCTCTTGTTGTGTTATTCACAGTGAATTGTATAAGTATATTATATAATAATATCAACGTGGTGTATGATACGTGTATAATTTTTGTGCATTTGCGTATTAAAATTTGTTGGTTAATTAATTTATGTTAATTATTTAACACAATTGTGTTAATTTGAAGTTTCACTTCTGCCGTGTGTAAATTGCACATACACACTTTTTTTTAAAATTCATTATCGCTTAAAACTGACATATACATCTCCAGTTACAGTATAAATAATCCAGAAGACAGTCAGCTCAGTTCAGGGTGTTTATACCACGCGACTGATGACTGTTGCATCCAAACGTACGACTACATGATCAACAAGTCACAGAAGGAGGTTATGTTTGACTTGTACAACAAACTGTCCAAAATCGACGTACAGAAGTCACCCAGTCCAAAGACACTGTTGAAAGTCACGCCGCAGAGCGTCGAGAAAATCATCACAGCTTCCAAAGGTTACTTCAACTTATTGTTGAATTTTAACTTACGCGAACAGTCGGAATTGTCTGAATGAAGAAGTATTTACCAAAAATTTTAGTTTCAGTATTGCTAATTCTTTTTTTGATTTTGCATCTGTAATTCGCTGCTCTCGCATTTAAAAATGTTTAACCAATTTTTAAGATTTTTTTTTCTAAACGGAGGTATATCTGAAGCGCGTTTAGGAAGTGTTTTTATATACTATCAATGTGGTGGTAGAAAGTAGCTGTGGACAGCATCTTAAATAATTAAAAAAAGAAATTGATAGTCGATAAAACGTACGTAGAACACATGTACCCAATTAACTTTCTTTCAACTTTCGAAACTAAAAAAATATGCAATCGCTATTTCTGGAACCAATTTCAGAAGCCTAGAATTTAGTAAATCAATTCTGGAAGTGAAAACTTTCCTATTCTGCTGTCCGATGTAAACTTAACACATTTAATTTCTCTTATAGGAAACTACCAAATAATTGCCAACCACTTAGGGGTGTTGCAACAGGCCTGTGCAGTTCTACAAACATTGAAGTCACCGCAACGAGTGCAACTAGAATTGCTTATGAGCCTAGAGAAACAGTTTCAAGAGAATCTCGCCACTAGTCGAGATTCCACCTCTGTACTGCAACAAGTGAGCTTATTTATTCTATTATTAACTTAGACGAAACATTAAAACACAAATAATAGGAGTCCCTACGGTGGTACATACCTTAAAATTGTCGAATTGCACTTGAGTATGGATACTCTAATTATGTGATAAACACATTTTAAGTATATTTTTGGACTTTTTAACACCTTCAGGAAATAGAAAAGAAGTAAAATTAATAAAATAATTTTCTATTATTTATGGTATATAGGGAAGTTGAGTATAAGTCCTGCCCAACATCCCAATATCTACCATAATTTAGAATGCTAAGTAGTCCGGCTTGTCTTAGATGACGGCCTGTATGTCACTACAATATATATGTTGCGGAAGCCTAGAAATTGACACGGGCGCCATCTGTTAACGAGTAGCGGAACTATCAGAATTGTTGCGATCGCCTAAATTGAGACGCTAGGCGCAATCTGTTAACGAATAACGAAACTAATAGAATGTTCCAGATTGTTCTAGAAAGGGATGTCGAGTCAGACGACTTTTCGGGAAAGTTCAAGAACTTTCTGTAAAATAGGCCGCCAGGAACCGGGGTGGATTCATTCGAGTTTTGCGATCAGCGAGTGACAAGTGCGAGGAATAGCGAATAGTATAAGCAAGTAAAAGTGAGAATTGCTGTTAACTGTAAATGATTAAAATTGGTGTATTCATCTACTCACGAATCCAGGCTCGTAACATATAAATGAACAGTTTTGACTTGGTTTAGAGTAGTACTTTAAGAAAAAGTTTTCGAGAGTTCATTAATACAAATAAATAAAATATAAGTGTCTGTTTGTAATGTCAAAATAATAGTTTTTTAAGTTCATACAGCTATTTGCATGATATCTAGTCCAGGCAGGGGCGGCCTTAGGCATAGCGAGGCCCCGGGCGATAGATCTTTGCGAGGCCCCGGGTGATAGATCTTTGCGAGGCCCCGGGCGATAGATCTTTGCGAGGCCCTATTGTCCTTTGAGGAATTTATGTGAATTGAACCTATATTTAATGCTAATGCTTAATGAAAAATGCAATAAAAAAATTGTACATAGGAAATTGACAAAACTTTTATGTCAATTTCCTTCACTTTTCTATGGAACGGTATTCACTAACCAATTGACGATCTGTTTTATATTCCGCTAAATCTTTCAAAGCATCACATAATATATCGCTTAGTTGATATTTAACGGCCTATCGACTCTACCCAGAATTCCCACGTAGTTTCAGATAGCAGTATTGACTTGAGCCAGCAAAGAGATTTTTCTCCGTGGGTGGTTGTGCGAGGGCGCGAGGCCCCTGCAAGAGCGAGGCCCCGGGAGGTTGCCCTGCTTGCCACCCCCAAATGCCGACCCAGCGCGCAGAAATTGTTAGTCCCATATATAATTCGTTGCACCTAGTTGGTATAGCAGTGGATAGGCCGGACGATAAAAATTATATTCTCGACAGTCGGTATTACTCTCGTCTACAGCTTAAATATATTAAATGTTTTTTTTTTTTTACAGATAAGCCATCTAATTAAAACTCGCAAGGACCGAGACCTATCTCTGGCTAGTCTTATGGCTCTACTCGTCCACATCTACTCATTAAAAGGCAAAGAAATCCGATTCTCTAAGTCGCATGAAGATGCCCTAGAAGAGGTGTTGAGCGTAGCTTTATTCGAAGACCATAAGTCTTTGTTGAATGAGGAAGCAGCAGAAATGGTGTCGCCAGAAGAGTGCGAAAATATTGCCAGACTTGTGATTGGCAGGTTGAAAGAGATTGCGAACATAAGAGCTTCTATGATTAGGTAAGTTCACTTCATGTTGTCGTTTATATGGATTTAGGCCAAATTGCAGATATATAGATAGTATAGTCCTAAGACCATAGTTGCGAATTTGACATCGATTTTGTATACACAGTCCCCCTATCCCACTAATATTATAAATGTGAAAGTTTGGATGGAGCGATGGATGGATGGATGTTTGTTACTCTTTCACGCAAAAACCACTGAACCGATTGCGAAGAAACTTGGTATGTAGATAGCTTGAGACCTGGATTAACGCATAGGCTACTTTTATCCCGATATTCCCACGGGATCGGGACTTACGCGGGTGAAACCGCGGCGTGCTGCTAGTTGTTACATACATGTGGCAATGGCGTTTAAAGGGTTAATGTTGCCCCAGTTTCTCGAGCATAATGACATAGATTCGCATTCCCCCACTTATTTCCTGTTCTAAATTAATAAGTTCATTGTATTAGCAACTTTTAAGTTAAGCCTCTTCACCATATGTCTCTTGCAATTTTCTGAAGCATTTCGGAATTTCCTAAAGATTATTGACATTTTCTAAAACATCGATATTTTCTCTAGCTTTTAAAGTTAGTTTAAATTTTTAATTAATCGCGTGATCAACTCTGCTTAAGTAATGTGCGCAGCTGCAGACAATCAATAGATGACTACTTTTATATTTTTATATCAAATTCCATAAAAAATGTAAAAACCACTGCATGGTATTTACACAAACAATAGATCACACCTCGTGAAAAAGTTTGTAAGAAAATGGTATCTTTCATTATTTCTTTATTTTTCTTCAGTAATAACGTAGCGGCAAACGTAATCTTGAAATTGAATTAGTCATTAATTATGATGAAGTATTAAGTGAGTTACGTCTTAAGGTCATCACACACTATACCGTCACGGTAACGGCACGGCTTCAACACGGCAATTAAGTTGTCACTGAAATCTGAGCATTAAAACGTGGTCATATAATATATTTCATAATGTCAATAAAGCAAGCAAGAAAAAGCCAACGGCGGGCAGTACGCTTGCTGCAACCATACAACTCGACTCGCAGTCGGCGCGCTGTAAGCTCGCGGTCAGCTCGCTTACAGCGCGCCGACTGCAACTTCATCGCACATGAAGACGATGAAATTAGCTTGCACCTCGCGGGCGACGCGTGGTAAAGCACGCTGGCGGCTAGCGATAGCCTCAATTTCAGGCGGCGCCGAGCTGCAGCTGTGCCGTTGCAGTGCCGTTATAGTGTGTGATGACCTTTACACGTCTGCTACCTTTAGTCTCAATAAATTCCTTCTTGTGACGGAGCTATAACCTATTCAATTTAACTATATGTATAGGGATGGACCGAGCCGAACTTGTTCTTGTGATCTTACTAATTTGTACAAGATCTTATATGTATATATGTGTGTGTAATGCTGACTATATGAATATTAAGAAAGGTATTGTTACCATTGCATCACTACACTATTGAATTAGGTTAATCATGTAATGACAGTTGCATTGTGAAATGAAAAAACAAATATATAAGTTCATAATCCCGTCTTGTGAACTACCCTATAGCTCCAATAACAGGACGGACATTCGGGTTCTCTCGAGCTACTGCAATCTCATTCCCGAAAAGTAATTTGCTTGATTGCGTTGCGTTATTTAAGACTAGTGAACACTAACTAGTATTTACACATAACGTAGTCTAGAATCACAGTAGAAATCGAATAAAAAAATACGTAAATAGCAAAAGAAGAATATTTATTATAATCCATAGGGGGTCTCAATGAGGGGTCTCAATGTGACTTTTTGCAGTTTCGTGAGAAAAAATATTATGTGATTTGCTGAGATTTGGATCGACCCTCTCCCCCTTAAAAGCCTCACGTAATTAATGAACGCCCCCTTAAATAATACGCGCTAACATCTTGACGTTTTGGAAAAAAACGGTAGACAACAATCTGCTGCTGAGAGAAAGGTTGAATAGAATTAGCGTTCGCTAAATAAAAGTAAACTTGTCTAGCAATCTATCATCGTTTTCGTAAGAGCGTCAACGTTTTTAGAAATGGAAACGCTAAGAAACGATTGACATTTGTCTAAGCCTGTTGAACTGTAGGTAAGTGTTACGAAAATACGGAACTTGATTGTCAAATCCAAACAGTTTCTCTTTAATAAACGTCAAAACGGTTTCTGTAGAAACTTGCGTGAAATCACAACTTGTGACGTCATGCTTTGCTACCAAGACAAACTATTTACTTTTAATGTTAAACAACATACTTGAAAATAACAACAAATGTAATTTTACAAAGTCTTATATAATTACGTTGACTGTCCTGTTATTAATGATGAGCACGATCATTTGTTCTGTGTCTGGTGTAATTTATCTATAATATGTATTTATTTAGAAATATATAAGTATGTTTATCAGCTGTCTGGTTACCATAGTACAGGCTCTGCCTAGTTTGGGATCAGACGGCCTTGTGTCACGTGTCTGAAGTTATTACTATTATAATATATAACGGATAATTTCATGAGGCCTGTTAAATAATTTATTTTAACCATCGTCAATGAATAAATGTTACAGATACAATATAGTACTGAAACCTTGCGAAACAGGCGTTGGTCACGAATACAAAGGCTTACTGCAGCAGCTGGTAGAAGACTTGGTCGACACAGAAAGACCTGACATGTATGACTTGAAGCATAGGAATGAGTCTCTTGTGCTTAAGACCAAGGACTTGCTGCGAACTGGATTCAAGTAAGTCATGTTTGCAAGTTAAAAGATTTTGTGTTTATTTATACAGGGTGTTACAGAACGGTCTGGTTGTATTTTAGAGCCGTGTAGTAGTTCTTGTGAATGACGTAAAGCGCTAACGTTTAGGAAAAATCGTGCGGGGACTTCCTTCCTAGGGTATACCCGAGTACCTTGCGATAAACTCACTTGTGACGGAACACCGTGTGGTTTTAGTCGGTTCGATTCCAACATACCACTTCACCAATAGCCATGGTGAGGTAATGACCTGAGGGGGTTTCCACACGAAAAAAATTAAATTAAAAAAGGAGGATACCTTTATAATAAAGTTAATAAGTTGATTATATATTACCTTTTAACAAAATTTAAATACAATCAAAATCTCTCAGAAAGAAAATCATCCTTGAATTATGAGGAAACTGAAAATTTACTCAATGTAGGTCCCTAGATAAAAGTACCAGTAAACACACACACACACACACACACACACACACACACACACACACACACACACACACACACACACACACACACACACACACACACACACACACACACACACACACACACACACGCACACGCACACGCACACGCACACCTGTCTGTTTGCTGCGGCTAATCTCCGGAACGGGTGGACCAATTTCCACGGGACTTTCACTTGCAGATAGCTGGTACTATAAGGAGTAACTTAGGCTACTTTTCTTTTAAATATATAAATATGTATACGCGAGCGAAGCCGCGCGGGAACGCTAGCCTGTAAAATGTATATAGTTAGTCATATATAAGTATGTTTATCAGCAGCCTGGTTACCATAGTACAGGGCTACAGGCTCTGCCTAGTTTGGGATCAGACGGCCGTGTGTGAGGAGTAAAAAAAGAAAAACAATGTTCTAAAACTGATTATTCTGTTACAGTATGCTCAAACAAAAGAAAACGCGGACTGCAAAGCACCCTTTGGACAACCCCACAATTATAATATTCGTCGTCGGCGGCATTACAGCTGAAGAATGCAAGCGTTTGCACAGGAGCGTCATCACAAGCGGCGTCGATAATACGGTGCTGATCGGCTCCACGAAACTGGTCACCCCAATTGAGGCTATGAAAGACGTTTTGTGCTTTACGTCAAGCACCTGATGGGTCTTGATTCATATTTTGAAGAACTATGTGGCGGCTGAGCATTTGGCTGCAATTTCAGAGGTCGCTCGTTCGATTCCCGCCCTGTTCCCCACACCTATGTAAATAAGTGTATTATATCTATTTGCATTAGTGTGGGTTTTTATCATATATACATAAACTCAAGCCTATATCTCTGAAGTGGTAGGTAAAGCCACATTGTCCCCAACTGTTATTTGGTTCACTCACATAATAGAGGCCAATATTTGAGAGTTAATGTTGGCAAAATTGGGAGTATATTTATTCGTGGGAGAGCCATGCTTCGGCACGTATGGGCCGGCTCGACCGGAGTGATACCAGGCCTCACAGAAAACTGGCAGTGAAGCAATGTTGCATTGCTTTTTGCCAAGTGAGTGAGGTTACCGGAGGCCCTAACCCTTCCCTCTCCCTTCCTCGCCCCTTATTCCCCCCTTCCCCTACTCTCACCTTAAAGGCCGGCAACGCACTTGTGACTCTTCAGTTGCAGGTGCTCATGGGTGGCATTAGTCATTTACAAACACGTGACCCGTCTGCTCGTTTGTCCCCTATACCATGTAGACAATGGAAGGAAAAGAATTTAGCTTAAATCAAAATTATTTATTTCAAGTAAACCCATTGTAGGTATTTTTGAATTGTCAGGAGGAGTCAGTCAGGAACAGGCAAGAAACTCCAAGGACACTCTTTTTCAACATGGTCCTTTTTTTTACAAAGTTACTTGTTACATTGCTTATAAGTGCAACTTAATGTGAGGATAATATAACATAATATTGTTTTAAAATTAAAAAGAAAATCACAGAGCTGCTAAGCAACATAGAAAATTAACTTATTGCTTGTGACTACACAGTTCTTACATGTATTATACGGATTGAACTCGAGCAGGCCAGGGTCACATAGCTACAGCTCGAATTGGCTGTTGCCGGCAAGTCCAAGTCTAACAACCTCTTAGAAAAATTTGCATCTGAATTCCTGTGTTCTGTTTATCCGTGTTCTAGAAACCATAGTGCAAGCTATGATTAGTTTGGTCTGGAAAGCTCCGTGTAGTATATATACCCCAGAAATACTGTGATCTTAGATCAAAATTAAATATAGGTATGATAGATACACAAACTCCTACAAAAATCGCATCAAATAGTGGCACACGATAGTTCCACATTACTTTACGTGCACACATTTAATATGCCATCGTAATAATAAACCAGACCATACAATGAATGATTTTATGAATATATATTGTACAAAGTTAATACAAAAACTGCAATGTAAAGCGTGTGTAGCTTATTACTTACCACAACGCAGCACACTAAACTCGTGGTACGTATTCCATACGCACGCTCAGAAGAGTGAAAAGGACAGGTTAAGTTAGGGTTAAAATAACTTCATAAGTTATCGTTTTTTGCAGTGCTATTATCATACTTCAAAAATTTAAGCTATGATAAAAATATAATTCTTATAGGAAGTACGACATTTCATGCCTTGTATTTCTAAAGCATAGTTTTGGCTATTTTCCGCCACACTTCAAACGTCACAACGTTAGCGCGGGCGCGAAGCGTGTGATAGGTGCTTACAACTGTATTTAAGCACAGTTTAGTTGGTGCCGTTTTTTGAGAGCCGATCAAACATCAATGATATATATGATCGAAGATTGCAATTATTGTTATGAAGCCAATGAAGCAGTAGGTATGTGTATCGCTGCAGTAGTAGCAGCAACACCAACGGTGACTCCGTCCCAGCTCCTTGATAATCCTACCATTAGAACGAGTTCGCATTAGAGTTACTAGAACGGCAATTATAGTCTTTGAGAACTCAGTGTATATCAAAGTCGAGTCTGGAAAAGTCAGACCGCTAAGGCAATCAGTTATAGAGGAATAGACAAAATATTGTTCTAGAAATTGGCCGAATACATGACAATCTGCAAAAAAAAAAATATAATATATATTAAATATGTGTAATAATATAAAATATGTGGGAGTTTTATATGTCGTGTATAACATTGATATAAGTGTATGTATATACTTGTATTTAAATGTATTAGTATTAGCAAGACCTTGTCTTTCTTATCTTGGAAGACCACAAGTGGATCCACGTCCACGTCGCTCGGTAGTGTACTACCCTAGTAATAGGAGCGTTTATAGATTTTTTATGCGCCTTTATTCAAACGCGCTATCTGCGTAGATGCGCTTGTAGTGTATCATTTATTTCGTCGTTTAGAATCTCTGTAAGTCTGCTTAAGCCGTTAAAAAAGGACCATTATCCAGCCCCAAAAAGTATACTCGCTCTACGAAATATTTGAAGTTTCGGAATCCACATCGCTACTAACTGAACCTCTGGTTCTACTAGTTGATGCAAAAAATGTAATAATAATAATAGTTTTAATAATAATAGTTTAAATAACCTCGTGTAAGCACGAATAGCAAAACGAGTGCAAGCGCAACTAATCTGCAACCGCTCTTATGCTCTCGGAACTTAAAATGTACAGTACATTTATTTGTTGTTATAATTTAGAATAGTAGAATACATATATATGTATGTTAGCGCAATGCAATTACAATGCAAAATAAAATAAACTTCTTTTGAATGGTAGCTTTTGTTTGAATGAAAACCTATACGACCTTAAGAAGTAGTTTTGGCCGCGATTCTGCATAATTGATACTCCATTAGAAATTGCGTAGGGCCATTCGAGGAAGTATGTGCCATAAAGGTTAAACTAACCTTTCCTAAACAATAATAAATCTTTATTATTTTTATTTATTTATTTATATTGGTTTGCTAACAAATGTAACAATAATACAATCACAATTATATCATTGCATAACAGTTATTAGTACAAAAGTTACATTCTATTACAAGCAAACACTGCATGCCTATAGTATGGATACAATAATAGAGAAAACAAGTTTACAAAAAAGTGACTCAGAAAATAATAATATATACAAAGTGTTAATATTTTTTAAAGCTTTACGTAAGCGAGTTAAAGAATCTGCAAACACGTCTACAGAAATACTACAGTGGTTTAGTAGCTTGCATAACCTTGGGATAGGAGAAGCAGAACCAAAAACTGTTCTTCTGGGTGGTGGGTAAAGAGGAGAAATGCGTGCACGAGGATATTTATAAGGCACTCTAAAATTAATTTTTGATCTAGGTCTAGTTGTGTTCTTGTGTCAAGAGAATCCATTTTGAAATTATTTAGTCTGTCTTTACAGGAGGTTGTTCTTTTTTCCGTTAAACTCGAGTTAATTAAGTGCCATAAAAATCTCTTTTGTATTCGTTCTATTCTTAATATATGAAGAGCATAATGTTCGTTATTGACGTTAATACCCTTAAAAAAATTCTAAAATATATGATTATGCATATATATCAAAAGTGAACCCTTTGACCGCCAGAGCTTAAATGCATCGGCGTGCCCCTCAAGCCAAGCCATTAATTCACCTCAAATACCTACAAAAATCATAGGGATTCCAAGATCGTATCGAAAACAAACTAATTATTGCTGATTATATTTTTTTAAACAATAAAATATCACTTACAGTATGAAATTTTATTTAACATTTTTGCAGTAGCTACCAAGTTTTGCAAAAGCAAACAATAGAATATGAAAATGTAATTATTATAATTCAAGTTACTTAGTCACAGCACTAGTCACGTTCATGATGTCATCCGCTGATGGTAAATGCCGACTGGGGTTTGGCATTTGCAGAGATGATATTTTTAATTTTATTAGCGTTTTTCTACTATTATATGAGATTAATTGTTTTACCTTTGAATTAGTGTTAGTTAATTAATTAAAGGATTTTTTGTAGTTTTACATAATAGTGGAAAAAAACAAGGAAAAATTTTTTTTTTACTAGACTACACTAGTTACTCTATTGCCCGCTAGAGAGCGTTGTATTTACATTTTTATTAGCAGTTAGCCACGAACTAAGACTCAAATATCAAAGTTTTATCAGAATATTATTCCAGTTGAGAAGTTAGATCTGAGAAAAGTTTAGCCATAACATTGGTAAACTAAAATTAAGTATGGAGTGATTGCATAACACCGGACAACTGATAATGAAGGTACAGTATCCACTATTAGTACTTACATTTTTAGTTTTTTTTCCATTTATAAACATGGCAATTCAACGAAATGTATTAAGAAATAAAAATTCGATAACACTTATTGACTTGACAACAACTTTAATTAATCTCATACTATACTGTGACCAATATAGTCGAGTGAACTGAATAATTCTAGAAAAAGTATTTTCAGTTATTTAGCGCCACCTATCGACGAGAAGCTTTAAACTTTCACAGTCGGAAACAGCTCTCCGTAGTGCTACATTTAACCGTTTCAACCAAAGAGGTTTCAACATACATAATGAAAAATGTTTTTAACAAATTCTATATATATATTGTTAAGAATGTAAGGCTTGGGTAAGGCAATGAAATTTCGATAACATTTAAAAGTTTATTTTTCAAATACTAGTTTTTGACTATTTTATTTCACGTTTATCCGTCTGTTCTAATTCCAGCTTTGTAAATAAATATTTTTATTCCAAGCAAGAACATAAAATCTATGGTGTACACAATATTATACTTTTAATTTTAAGTGTTAACAGTTTTGTTTGAACTAAAGACAGCAGTATGACCTAAAATGCAAATAACACTGGATAACGGTTTAGAAAAATAATAAAAATCTATCCTAGTAAGTTTACAATAATAGTACCTAAAAATGTTTTGGCACAAAAAAAGACAATTGAAAAAATAGCTTATTTTGTGCGATTACATTTCAAATAAACACTCTTTGATACAAATACTGTAATAATGGAAATTAATTGTTCCAAGTTGCGTCTCGAAAAATATCAAATTAAAAATACTGTTATTCATCGGCCAAGTAATAAAGGTTTTTTTTTCCTTGAATGATAATTTTATTTGATATTCAGAATGCCAAAATGCTGCCAGCAGGTCAGCAGTATAATACTTTAATTAAACAATATTTTTCGGAAGACGGCAACATTTTGTATCCTATCTATAATTTATTACTATCACATTTTTCTTGTAATAAGTTTCTTATCGCCTATTTGTTATTGTATCGCCAATTACATATACTAATACTTCGATTCTAAGTAGTGAATTTAACACGAGACCTATGTTTAAAATCAAGCAAAAATCAATTTAAAAAAATAAAGATTGGTATGTTGAAGGTCATACCTCGAATACACAAATATCTTTACACTTATACACTAGCAAAAATGGGATAGAATTCCGCTACTTAATTATTTGTCGTTCAATTCCACTTATTTAACAAAACAATTGAAATATGATCACATCTTGGTAATGAAAACCAGCACATGTTCGTATTAAAGTTCATTAATCTTTATATTATCTATGATTAGGCACAGGTGTCGAGTGTTCAGTCGCCGGCAACGTCACCGCCCTTTCTGAAGTCAGCGTTTGCGAAAATGGCAGTTTTGTTTCTGTAGAGGGCGCACACGATGGAGCCTCTGCCGCGGTAGCGCTGCATGCCATGGCCTTTAGCTCGCAGCCCTTTCACCACGTCCTGCATAACATACACCATTAGCATAGCACTCCACCAAAAGTATTAGTAGGTGTAATAGTTGAAAAAATGTATTAGAGTACATAAAATTCTGCATCCTGCTATCTTTTACAAATATACCTTTATAAATTTGAGAAAATCATTCTGATGACAAAATAAGATGCTAAGAATTGGAGCCAGTACCTAGCCAGTTAAAAAATCGGCACGCTGACTTAGACAAAAATGGATTTGTCGTTCCATTTTGATTGGGTACCTACTTTTTATTCTAATGATATGATGTCGTAATATGGTTTATTCTTATTACTTGGAGCAGCTGAGGTACAAAATCTTACAATACCTACGTAGTATTTACATTAATGTTCCAGGGTCAGTTTTCAAATATGTTCCTATTCTAACTTTAAATGTTTGACAGATGTTAACAATTGTCAGATAAGACTACTAAACTTTTTTGAATTATTAAAGGATCGCCGAAATGATAATAATAACTTTGACAGTTGGGTTCATACTGGTAACAAGCGAAACTATTTTTGGTTAACCATAAAAGCAGACGATTTTAGAAGCCGAGCTCTTGGAATCAAAGATCGTTACATTACATAAGCCAGGCAGGGACAAGCTATAAGTAAATAATGGGCGCAGAACACAGACGCAGTTATTAAAACTGATTAGTAATCGGTTTCGAGCGACACTTATCGCTTTAAGCCGATTATTGATAAATTTCTAATACCTTATCTATCAGGCACGATCTCTTGGTCATGCTTGCTTGAGATCAAGTACGTGTGAATGGTAGTAAGCGTCGTAAAAACGCACACACACTCTAATGTTATACCTTTTTTTAATTGGTTATAGTAAAGGTTCTTGAACTGCTTACAAGTCGACTTTAAAGTAGATTATATCGTTACCAGACTAGCCTTTAAAGTGATATATCAAGATTGGTGCTACGTTGGTTTTTAAACGAAATAGTGATTACAACTAACCTCTGTGATACCGAATTCGTATTCTGTTACCATCGGTGTTATTTGATGATGGAAGCGAGCTTCATCTATAGCTTCCTTTATAGTCTGATTAAACCACAACTTGCGCATTATCACCTGTGAACATATTAACTATGAGACATGAAGAAAACTACTCTTCCAGACGGTAGCAAAAACAGAAGGTACCTAACGTATTGCTGTAAGCTATTTCTTCTTAAATGGGTCCAACATTTAAGATCGTCACTGTACAACGTCTACCTCATCCCTGTTGCATAGACAACAGAGATCTCTTGTAAGGTCGCGATAATTATAATAATTAACCGTTGTGGGCTACGTCGGGTACTTGCAAAACACGTCCGCCATCTTGGATTTGAAATGATTTATTTCACAATTTCACTATATTACTTTAGATAAATACTCAGGCTCTGTTTTAGTTAGTTACATTACAATTGAATTTACTTTTTGATTGCCACATATAGGTACATATCTACGTTATTTATGTTGAACTTAAAGTATTTTATTTAAGCAATATGTCGTTGATGTACAATCAAGGTTCTTCAATTCTATTCTATAATAGCAAGTCAAAAAAGAAACAGTTTATGGCTTAAGGTACTTACCAAAGCAACAGCAGTAGTAATTTTAGTACCTCCTGATGCTCCTATGACTAGCTTAGCATTCCCGTTCTTGTCCACAATGATGCTTGGACCCATAGACGAGACAGGTTTCTTGTAAGGCGCGATATAATTGGCCGTGGCGGGCTTCAGGCCGAAATAGTTGACGATGCCAGGAGACGAGAAATCATCCATTACATTGTTCATTGCTATACCTGTCTTGAGAGTCATGAAACCCGCTCCAAAGCTGTAAATGTCAATAGGTGATTTGATTAGGATGCGCTTTAGTTTTAGTTGTTTAGTTTAGTTATAGCAAGTGTGTTAGTTTTAGTTCCCAAACTGATGTTACCATTGACAACGATGTGGATTTTCAAGACCTTTGTGATCAGTGTGGCCACTGACAAATCGATGGACCCATAAGAATTCATAATTTTTTTTGTGCCTGGCTTCGTGTCTAGAAAATCCTGTCTATTAAATAAAACCATGTGATGCAAGAGCCAGATATAAGATAAATAGGCCGTTACTAGTGACCGCCAACAGCAAAAGTGAATCCAATCCCACTCATTGTAAATTGTACTGATCAAAATAACCTTTCCTTTACAGTTTAATTCCATTCATTTTTTTTTGACATTTGCTTGAGAACCAGTTAGGTTCCAGTGCCAGAGTTCTAAAATTAAACTTTAAAACGCACTGTATGAAAATATATAGATTACCTACTACTACTATGTAGTACCTACATTTGGTACTTCTTTTTAAATAAATGATATTTGTTATACGCAGTAAAAAGATTTATATACGTAACTCTTTTTTAACTTTCTTTTGTATGTAGTAATGTGAAAAAATGTTTCTACTGCAGAAAAATTTAAAAAGGCTCAAAGTACTCCCTTATGGTCAGTACTGATAATATGCTATTACCTAGTGAATGAATGAATGGACAGGGGCGGCCCTAGGGCGGTGCGAGCGGTGCGGCCGCACCGAGCGTAATCAACCGAAACACTACCAGCAGGCGGCAGTCACCGAGTCATTACTATAAAGGGGATGTCCAAAATAGTTTTCGAGGACTAAAAAAAAAGTCATTCAATTCTTTTTACGGTGACACAACAACATATATTTTTTAGGAGGACTAAAAAAAACTAACTAACTTTAGGGTCTCGCACCACCTAAAAATGTAGCCGCTACTGTGAACGGACTTCATTAAATCATCTTCGTGATGTGTTTACATGTCTGCTATAGATACTTACTAAAAGTTCAGAGAGCTAGTGACAGAAACAGCATCTCCATTGGGAGCGATGATGGATATGTGAGCGGTGCCTGAATCTGGTTGGTTGTAAGAATCTGCGTCGTACGAGGCCGAGCTGTTACTGGTCATGGTGTCATTTATGCGCAAGCGCAACTCTGCGCCGAACTCTTTCGACGACAATTTGTTTAATAGCTGTAAGAACAAATATATATTTAAATTATTTACTGGAATAGTGAAACACCAGAGAAACGGTAAAAAAGTAATTTTTGATAGGTATCAGTCTACGTGACTAAGAACTTTATATGTGATTTCTTTCAAACGAGTTATCGTTACTGATGATTAAGAAATAAAAACTATCAGGTATCAAGCTTAACGAACACATTTTTTGTAGTCTATCTATACTACACATAAAAAGTAGATACATTTTGAAGCACTTGGCAAATTTTGTCAACTCACAGGGCTTGTTTTGATGAAATGATGAAAAATTACGCAGTAATTCATTCTAAAAAGAATTTAGACAAATAAATTGCGCTTGAAAAAAATAGCAAGTCTCATGGACAATAGGTCAAATATTAAATGTCGTGATTATGTACTCGTGAAACATAATTATGTTGATATAATAGGTATGGTCATCACGTGAGTCTGTTTCGTAACATTTAATTCTGCGCCACATAATTTTTCGTTTTACTTGTTTATACTAATTTGTAAATTTCAATCATTTATGCCGCGTTCCCATAATGAAGAAACCGTCCGTAAGCAAAACGAATCGTTTCTTGATTAAAGGAACGCGGCATTAATCGAGTTGACAAAGAAATGAAACTTATAAAGGTCAAATACGTCACTTGGCTATGAGGAATTCATCTTGGATGGGCATTTATGCACGATCCTAAGATTTTGCTGAACATGGGTGTGTGACAATGACAAATTTTAGAACGAGTCATGGCATACCAAATTAATTGTTGTAGTTTTTGCCATCACGATGAATTTTAAGGGAATTCCTTAATATGCTGGAAAAGTGAGAACCGTATACGGATGAAAGTTTGTCGAGTGCCGACCAAGGATTGGTATCCAGCTAGGGGAGACATTTATTTTTATTTTTTTTTCTTAAAAAAGACAACTCCCGCATTAGGAATTACTCCTGTGTCGCGGGGGACTTTACAAACATAGAAACAACGGACACAAAGAACACCCAGACTGAGGTGGGAATCGAACCCACGACCTATAAGCATAGCGGTCAGGGTCACTAACCACTAGACCAACAGGCCAGTCCTCATTAGGTGAACTGACAACTTGGTCAAAGTGGCAGGGAGCCGGATTAAGGCGGTGTAAGATCGCTCCTTATCAATATAAAAAATATTTTTACAGACGAGTATAAAGTAAGATGCTATGATTACTGTATACCCTACTTCTAAATAAGAATTTTTCTATCCATCCTTTAAATTAGAATAATAATAAAGTTCCTAAAATCCGAATTAAAATGTGCTTTTGATAAAAGTCTTTATAATTCTATGGAAACCTCACCATATCATGGCGAAGTCCACGACAAAATGTGTTTCTTGAGCAAACCCAAAAACAAACGTCTTTTGGGAAGTTAAAGAACTATCTTCAAATATCTGAATAAGAAATCTGCTATAACTGTGCTGCAAATACTGATCATGAATTTGTCAACTATCGTTTAGTTCACGTACCTCCTTCAAGTCCAAGAAATCCATATCACCCAATTTGGTTCTTTGTACATAGGCAAATTTAAAAGCTTCGATGATCCTGTGGTAGGTAAGGATTTTGTCTTCCGTCGTGTTTATACTGGACGCGCTGAAGTTATACCCTCTAAGGATGTTCAGGATGTTGACCATGATAACCCCAGAGCTCGGTGGGGGTGGCGTGTATATTGTGTCCCCACTGTCGAGAGGTACTGTAATGGGTTCCAAGATTTGTGCTCTGTAATGAAAAGAATAATACGTCGTAAGTAATCTTACTAATATTATAGAGGTGAAACTTTGTGTGGACGGATGGAAGGGTGTTTGTTACATTTCACGCAAAAACGGCTGAATGGATCATTGACATAAAGATAGATTAGTCTGGAATAGCACATAGGCTACTTTTTATCCCGGCAAAATGTACAGTTCCCGTAGATTTCACCTAAATTTCCACGCGAACGAAGTTGCGGGCAACAGTTAGTATATGTACATATAATAAAATGAAAAAATCACTAAAGTTATTCCCTACGAATTATTGTCAATAGTAAATTGTCGTAAGTGATCCAATGTTGCCCAGAATAACCGTATTAACAAGAGATTCGTTTTTTAAGTTAAGTTTTTTTTAATAATCATGAAGTAGTATCTTCTGTTTACCTTATGAACATGAAGCATAAATATTTAAATTAACTCCACAACAATTAATAAATAATAACCCTAAGACCTTAGTTTTTTTGATTTAAAATACCAACCATGCCGCTTAGTCATTTTTTTATAATTGCGTGATTTCTTAAACGCCATCTTTATGTGAAAAGTATTTGGTAATGCTAAGAACCATTCTCACGCTTTAATTTGACCTCTGTCTGCACACAATATGAGAGTGGAGCGGATACAGAATCGCGATATGGGTATAAGCTAGTGTCAGTAATTTAAGCCGGTTACAAAGAATTCAAAATAAGATAATTAAAATCTTATTCCACTACCATGATCTCACTCCCACGAAATTGCTACACGAAGAGACTAAACTACCTAGTAAACCTAAGACGACCTCACATCTATTATACTTGCATTCTAGTAAAAAAAAATATTATTACCAACTCCGTACAAATATACAGTTACATAAAAAACAATATATCAAGGTACGAACTAATTATGGTCGAAGAACGATAGGTACTGTTTGAGGGAGTGCAGCATTGGCGGACGATGTAAAGGTTTGCGATGGCATGTCTATATTCAAGAGTAAACTTGAGAAACACGTTAATATTATTTAGATGTTTCATTAAATAAATAAATAAAATATAACTAAGCATAAAGAAGTTCAAGCAAGCTTAGTTAGAAAAATTGATGTGTGACTGTTGAAAGACTTCTAACACGGTAGAGGTATAATTCATTATTTAGAATAAAGTTTTAATATCTCGTTGAAAGTGGACTATAAGTTCTTATGAGATTTATTTTCGTGTGCTACCCCCTCGGGTCATAACCTCACCATGGTTACTCGTGAACCACCACCACCACCTACCACGCGGAATAACAATGCTTTCATTGCTTTTCGCCGCGTGAGTGAGGTTACCGAAGGCCCTAACCCTTCCATCTCCCCCCTCTTCCCCTTTCTCCCCCCTTCCTCTTCTCCCACCTTAAAGGCTGGCAAAGCACTTGTGACTCTTGAGCTGCAGGTGCCCATGGGCGGCGGTAGTCATTTACCATCAGGTGACCCGTCTGCTCGTTTGCCCCCTATACCATAAAAAAAAGACTGTGGATATAATAATAGCACAGCAAATACGCAGTTGTTATGTTATTAGTGATATGTTACATTAGACGCTGCGTTTAATATCGGATGACCTCTGCAGAACTTCGTACGTTTCCACAATCGTAAACTAGTACCTATCTGTCAAGTATGTATGTTTATGTAACTTCGATATGGCACTAATAATGTTATTTCCGTAATTGTCACAATAGGTTTAACACTTATCTATACCCACTAATATTATAAAGCTGAAGAGTTTGTTTGCTTGGTTGAACGCGCTAATCTTTTAATATTTTGACAAGATCTTGTATACCTATGTTCACAAATAAACTAGGATTATTATTATATTATTACTGGTTCGAACTGAAAATTTTTTTTAGTGTTGGAAAGCCCATTTATCGGCTATAGGCTATATAACATCACGCTACGACCAATAGGAGCGGAACAGTGACCATAAACGCAGGTGAAACTGCGGGGATGGCTAGTACTAAAATAAACCTAAATACCTAGTATGTTTTTCGGTTGAACTAAGTCGGATAAAAATTCTTTTGCATTTGAAAGTCCAACTCTGGAGGAAGGTTGTAGGTTATTTATCATCACGCTACATCGCTTAAGAGCGGAGCAGTAACCATGAACGCGGATTAATCTGCGGGGGAGGGCTAGTTTATACATAACTGCAAACTAGACACAGTAATCGAACATGACCTGCTAGATCTGTAATGCCTATGTATAGAATGAATTATAATCAGGTAGCGCACAGCAGAGATATAGAAAGAAAGAAAGAAAGAAAATAGTTTATTAAACACATTACCACATATACATTATTTATCAGAGGGTCGCGATGCGCGCCACATGTTCACAGCGATCGCGGGGAGGCGCAGAGGACTGCGGGGCGATACCCTTAATGTATGTGACATTTATCATCATACATCTCTGCAAGTCCTAAATACGAGTCTTTATGTCTCACAAGGAATATTGAAGCATGGAGAAGAAGCGAACATGTGTATTGAGCTTAACGTCTAGTGCCTTCAGATTTGGATTAATACCGTGCACTTGTTCTTACTGATAAGGGTTGTTGGCAGATTAAATCTATCGTCATTCAAAAATGTTTTGAAACCTATCACCTGCCTTTAGTCATTATATTTTTCACAGATCTATATAATTTCTTATTGATTGCTGGTCAGGCTGTCGGGTTAGTCGTGAGTACATCCTTTGAACGAATCGGGAGTCAACACATCGCTATTCAGTATTACAGAGAGCCGTTGCCTCACAGACTAAGAAACTACCATTGAAATTAGTTGCTGGTAAGGTCGAAGTAAGGTCTATGCTAGAGAGAAAGGATTCTCTGCAGATCACAGTTTCTCCACTGTGTCTTGCTAATCAGAGGGGTAAACGGACGAACCGAGTTGTTCCTAGTAGACCACACTTCACGAGGGTGGGTGTTTCCTCGCATTGAGGCACATTTCTAAATAACGTTTAATAAAATTTCATGTTAATTTCAATTCTTAATTTTTTAAGTACATAGATATATGCAGTTATAAAATCCTCAGTATTCATTCGTGTCAGCCTTTCCTCTTAAGAAATATTATAATGTATCTATCTGTTTGCATATTTTCAGTTTCAAAATGACATTTCTGTATAATATATGCATGGTGGATAACTACGTATTTTCGTAAAATATTCGTATTTCTGTAAAAAGTTGTTTAAAAAAAAATTCATTATAAAATCAATCAATTTTGTTCCATAAATATCTGTCTGCCCCGTTACATCAAACATTCATTCCGAGCGGGTGGTTGACATTACATAGAGAACAATAGAAAAAAAGTTCATATCCGGTATTGTGGTTTGAAGTAAATTAATGACAATAACATTGGATTTTTGTTAAAATAATAACGTACTGCTATTCCACCACAAATAACTCATAATTTTTCTATTCAACTGTGTGACTCATTCATATCATTTAATCAGGTGTCGAATACAATTGAATAACAATGACTCTTAATACATACACGTCGTGAAATACTTTTCGTTAAATGTTTCATAATTTTACAGTTCATCATCACCACGTCATCGGGTCATCACCACGCTCTAGGTCACTGTCGTACAAACGGCATATGACACCTACTGATTACTTATTGTAAGAGAAACTCAATAACAGTTGCCGGTTAGAGAATTTTACAAGAAATTCACAAGAGAATTTTATTCATAAAGTACCTGGATCTTTCAAATGTTATCGCTGAAAAAATTCGGAACGAATTTATGCATTCGTTAAATTCACGGTCAATCATGTTGGCTACGGTTAAATATCGGTTAGGTAACCTTTATAAACAGAATTTTCTAGAATTCATTAGTTCTCACCTATTATTTTGCAGTATTATTTCCCTAGTTCATAATATTATTTCATAGTTAAGACTATTGAATATAGACAGAATTATTCACATACACCGCGCTACGCCAAAAACTCAACAATTTTAAACATTTTCATTACAATTATGAAGTGTCCATACGGACGGATCCATACATTTACACTCAAATTTTATATATATACCTTTATAGTTAGCAAGAAAACGAGCGAATACCGACAAATAGAGCGAATTTTGTGACTTCGGCCGCTAGTTGCTTAATAAAAGAAAGTTACATATATTTAAATGAAATAAGAGTGGATGTGAATGGAGCTGTGGACTGGAGCTTAATGCTTAAATCGGGTTTACGTGCGATGAAATCGTTGCATCATTGCATCATAACGAGGGTTATAATGCAAACACATAGTTACCTATTCGCAAAATGCAAATTGTTTACCAGAACTGAAAAACATTTAATTTAAGAAAGAAAGAAAAAAAAAACACATTGTTCAACTTACAAGCTATTATTTCTGAAGTGTTGCTTTTTTCAAATCCTTATACTTTTTTGGCTTTATCCTAAAACTGTAGCGCAATTTTGATGGTTTAATATTAAATATTAATTTACAGGCCACGACAATGAAATGTGCTAATCCACCTATAGTTTGGTTTTTTCACATTAGATATTGTAAAAATTACTGGCTTAATATGTAGATACACTATAACACAACATTTTGAAGATGACTAACAAAACAATAGAAGAATACTTGAGCTGTGTGTATTTTTGGAGGTCTGAAACCATTAACATTTGGGCTCTCAAAATTTAAACTAACCTTTAAGAGTTGGTCAATATCGTATTAAGGCATTGAAACTCAAATCATACTTACAAACGATTTGCTTTTTTTCGTTTTGTGTTTTGTAGATTTTTTTAAATTATTGTTTGACCTTTAATTATTGCTTGAATGACTTATTATCCAGGCCGTCTACAGAAGATCCATACTAATTATTAGGGATGTTGCGAATATTCGCATCCGCATCCGCAATTGCGGAGCATCCGTATCGATTTGAACATCTGCATCGGCATCCGCATCCGCATCAATCGATGCGGATGCAGATGTACCACACGTCGCGACAAGAAAGAAAATAGGCGGAGCCGGCGATGTCCGCGAGCCTTATGCACGTGTGTATTGACCAATAGTAACGAAGATTTCGTTCGGTGACAAGATTCGACGCGTTTGTTATTGTGTATGTATCATTTGTTTCTTGTAAATCAATCATAACGTGTTTAGCTAGTTGCGCTTTTCATATTTGCTGTCGTTTCGAGTGTTTTGTGAAATTGTGAATACACTGATCATTTGAAAGTGAATCGAAAAACATTGTAATGTCACCACCAACTAGGGGTGCCACCTTTTTTTTTGTCTAATTAAAATACATTGGTTATTAAAGGTAGAAAAAAAAGTACATTGTGTCAAAATAAAGTACTATTTATTTTACTTTATTATTATGCTTAAATATACTTTTGTCACTCTAAGCAAGTTTAACAAAGAATTATTTCTGCTAAAATCTGCAAACGATCTTTACATATTTAAGTTAAAATAAATGAGTAATTAAGTTTTTATCAGTTTCAGAGACGTTTTATTTCATTCATTTTTCTCTCTCTTGAAAGCGAAATGCGAATGCTGAAGTGGTGGAAATAGATATTAAAATTAAATATTGTTTTTACAAATTTGAAAAGTTATCATCGGTCTTATTAAATATTTGCTGTATTTTTCATACATTTTTTATCCGCAAAACCTTCAAAAGTATATATTTAATTATTTAGTCAGTTTAATATAGAAGTTTCTTCATAAAGATCCTCCACAATTGTATTAAGTTTTTGCAGATTTAAATACAAAATGATTAAATTCGACCTTGTTTTTAAAATTTATATTGCCGAGTGTAAATAACCAATTTCTGTCATTAAAAATAAACCATTTATTTAGGCACTCTAAGGATTTATCATATGTATGTAAATAATATTAAAAATGTGTATATTTGGCTAGTTAATTCAGGTGGAGACAACAGTTTATGTTTTGTAGCTGTTTTAAAGCCAGTCATTGTTAGTCTTGTTGAGCATCATTAAATTTTAAAAACCATTGGACAGTTATCTGAGCTTACAAAATAACTAACTACCTAACTATGCAGGGTAAAAAAGAGAGCCATATTGTTTCCACATGTCGTTTTGCTTTATGAAAGTCTCCATTCAAGACACAATGTGTGCATGACAATTAATTTCCTTTAAATCTTATACCAAATGTTTCATATTCGTAAATAAAAAAATGGAATCATATTCGTAAATAAAGAACTCCCAAATTAGCAAATTATGTGTTGTCAGTACTTAGTCCAGATCCATCAAAAGATAATTTATCTATTGACTTTTAAGTTTCTGGAAACATGCCATGAATAGATTCTTTATTATTTTAATACAAATCTATTGACTAATTTTGAATCTGTCTTACGACCCATCTTTTTTTAATACTTTATGTTAAATAATTCCTTGAGAAATCAAATCATACGAAATAAAGTAATTTCGCGTACTTTTTTGTCATAAAGTAAACAGTAAAATTACTCGAAATAACGTACAATACTTTATAATAAAGTACGGGTGGCAACCCTACCACCAACGCAAAGTGACTTTTGGAATTATTTTAAACCAAAGACTTAGGGCCCAGGTTTATATATATATATATATATATATATAAATATTCTAAGATCCGCATCCGCATCCGCATCCGCTGATGTGAAAAAATAAGCATCCGCAACATCCCTGCCAATTATCTATCATTGACCTTGTAATCCTTGTAAATATATAATTTAAATATTCTTTATTTAAATAACAATCTCGTATGTGTTAGTCTAACTTTAAACCTATGTTAGTAAAAAATCTTAATTTAGCATACAACATAATAAGTATATGTACAACATAAAGAATATTTAATTCAAAACTACAAAACACAGATCAGGATGCGTATAATTTTTTTAAATGACACATATATAGATATCATATTTTATTTTACAAACGGACACAAGTAAGGAAATGACGCATAGGTAATATTTTTTTAGGAAAGCAGTTACGTGACCTATGCCTTCCTTTACAATAACATTGATATACCTACAGAATTTTAAAATCGTTACAAATTATCGCGCATTAGCGTTAGTGAACACTTAATATCTTTAACCTTTAATACAATATCTCGGCACTCGGCGACAAGGCGTATCATTTGCTCACTATTTTATACTAGGGAAGAAAGAGAAAGCGTATGCACAATATCGACATGAAAGCAGTTACAAACTCACAACTCTGCTATACATTATGTATTATTCTATCGCCTTAGATGTGTGAATCGGCACTTAATCGCGGTAATAATTAGAAGGTACAATACCTTTTTTATCCCGATTCACACATCAAATATGTATAGTCGCGAAAATCGTCTTATTCCCAAAAGCATAGATAAGCTAATAGTTATGCCACAAGCTACTATGTAGATCTATGATTTGCATAATGCACACTAAGGTAGACGTAAACCGTGACTCATGCAGGAGTTTGAAGTATATATTTGTTTTTTTTTATAAATACTCTTCACTTATTTAACACTTGACCAGCTGGTGTTCCTGTCCTGTGGCCTCTCCAGTCACAGAAAATACAGTACATTTGAGTACGCGACCCCGGCCTCTGTGAGCTACTGTAGTCTCAGTCCCGTTCCCAATATATGTTTACACATTGCGCCAACCCAATGAAAATTGGGAAAAGGGCAGAAAGATGATGATGATGATAATGACCCTTCACTCTTCACTTATTTAAATAAACTGAGATCCTACTGATATTATAAACGTGAAAGTTTGTGATGATGTATGGATGTTTGTTACTCTTTCACGCACTACTGAACCGATTGCGATGAAAGTATGAAACTTGGTATATAGATAGCAGGACACCTGGATTAACACATAAGCTACTTTTACTACAATACTTCTTATCCCGATATTCCAAAGGCATCGGGGCGCAGCTAATCATTTATACGATCTAAGTAAATAAAGAAAGATTCCATAAATGCAGTCTAGCTTCAAGTATCAGTCTACTTACGATAATATTACCTACTCTGTATTTTATGTCTGCGATAATAATATCGGCAAATAAATATTTATACTGGATGATAACATTGTTTTGGGCACATTGAGTACCTACTTGCTTTGTTGACAAAACACGATCAATCACTCGCTATCAGGAAGCCTGTGATGCTTCGAGAATTGAAATATATTCGTTTATTCAAACTTAATATGTTTCTGGTTCTTTTGAAGGTTTTATTTACCGTGTATATTGTATTGTGTATGTTTTACGTGCCGGTACTACGGTTCTGAATCATCGTTGTGATTTCTAAAAGGTGAAATTTGGTTATAGCCTAATAAATTTCAGTCCACGAGATCGGGGTTCGAATACAAAATAATGGTAAGGAGATATTAATAGTCGTTCTTGATTAAGAGTCAAAATATTACATTTGTTTTAAATGTAATTGTTTTCATTTGTATTTCGAATGTTTTCGTATTTAAACATTAAATTTTATAAACACAAATAGTAATTAACATCAAAAGACCAAATTGAAATCTTTGCATTTTAGATTAGATTATATTTAGCCGGCTGTGTAGGCCTGCCATCACTTAAATTGCCGACTCCGGACAAAAACTTAAAAAAATCCGGACACATGGGTGAAATCGAGATTCTTTCCCGGACACCTTAAAAAAAAACGCCGATTCCATGGACACGTAAAGAAGTACCCTCAACTTTTTTATCTTTTTGATCTTTCTTTTTTCTAATGAAGATATTTGATGGTTAAAAAGCTATTAACTCGTTATTAGACAAAATAGTGATAAAGAGATTTTACCGAGTATCTTGTCGAGCTGTTTCAGGCTTCGGTGATTACAAAGAATAAGGAATTTTTATTTGTAACTTTTGCTCTAAATCTGCTAGTTTTTTTTAGATAAAATACATAAATATATTCCATACAATAGGATGAAATTTAATTATAATAAAATAGTTGAGTATTATTTGTACTAGGAGCGTTTTACAATGGTGTCCCCACTTGGGGCCAATGGACACATCAGAGGCAAAATATTTATATAATTATCGCCATGTAATTTTTGAAAAACAATGTCTAAACTAACTTAATAACAGTTATAGTGACTACCTCGGGTTTCAAGAAGCACTTAATGCTGTGATGCTTGAAGAAGACGATGTTACAGAGATAGATTTAGTAGCAATTTCTGCAGAACCAAGTGTGTTTACCTATAAAAAAGATGGTGATGTGTACCATATACAAAGCATAGCTATTCCGCGAGACATACCAAGTAAGAGTTGAAGTATTAACGAATCAAGATGAAGAGGACTGGGAAAGTAGCAATGACGAACTGTTTGTTGGAACTAAGAGATAGAACTAATTTTGCGGAACCTTGCGGAACCCCGCTGGTGTAAGACAGAGGCCTTTAGTGAAATTATAAGCTTATAGTTTCACGAATGGTAATGTGCAGGCGCATCTTCATAAATTGATGGATGTGCTGAACAAACAAAACAGTAGCAGTAGCAAAATATGAAGAAGAAAACCCATGCTGATCTTGACTTTCGTTTCGACCGAAATTTATTTGTACGTTGGATGGGCAACAGTGTCTGCGTCATGGGGTCAAACTAATCTAATCGTGACAAACTCATGGCGCCTTTACCTTGTAACTAATGACATCAAGTTAGAGCAGCTTTAATTTTGTCTTTCTCTTTACTATTTGAGACATAGAAGCTGTGAAAATTTGCATCTAACAGCTTCTGTGGTGCCAATTTTGCATCATGGTGGAGTAGGTCACTATCCTCAAAAACTTTCCCAGCATCTTCGATGTACCGTGTGTCATAAAATGCATGTTTGAAATGCCAAAAGCGTGTAAAAACTTTATGAATTGAAAGAAAATCATTTGAAAATGTACACGCTGCTTAATTTATATGATCTGAGGCCCATTGTCCCCATTTGTGGACGGCTTTTTTTTTCCAATGAAGGCAAATATTTTTATTTGTTACTTTAGGTTTTTGTTCTAATAATATTAGTGTCTACCAATTAATAAAGAAATTTTGTTATTTTCACTGTAAATTTGTAATTCGGCTCAAATGGGTTAATTGTACATTGTGATTACATCGCAGACCTAGATCTAAACAGGTATTAACTCAAAAGCAGAAAAGGCGAAAAACTAATTACTGCTGTATATATTTATGCTTTTTATATGTAGCTAGAAGAAATATATTGCAGGAATTAATTGTTCGTGTTGTTCTTGGATTTTTGTAGTTATTTCCCTATTGCTTAACAATGTATGTATATTTGTTTTATTATTTTGAGTTGAACCCGTGTTGGTGAATTTTGCGTCTAGCGTCGAGCAGTGGTGATATTTTAGACCCCCGACGCAAAAAGAGGGGTTTTAGAAGTTTGACGTCGATGTCTGTGTGTGTGTGTGTGTCTGTCTGTGGCATCGTAGCTCTCAAACGGATGGACCGATTTCGATGCGGTTTTTTTCATTTGAAAGCCAGTTTCCTTGCGGTGGTTCTTAGCTATGTTTAGTTAATATCGGTCCCGCAGTGTAAGAGCATCAGCTCTTTTCCAAAATGATGTAAGGCGTTTTGTAATCGTTGAAGGGATTTTCAAGTCGGGGGTGTTTTAAATTTTAAATTTATTAAATCTGTTTTATTGGTCGGTAGGTAGATTTTCTTTAGATATTTTAAATTTTATTAACAACTTTCTCTATTAGACTTAATTAGTCTATTAGACTTAATTAGACCGATGAACGATCTTTCGTAACAGTCAACTTATTTATGATCTTCACACTACACATCTCAGTGTTTTGTTAAATTATCGTTGTAAGAGATTCAATCAAGACAATCAAACTTTACTTATCAATTTAAATTTATTTACTTATTATTATTTTATTATGCATGCTGTAATCATTTTTATTTCTAACAAGGTAATGGGTCGTCCATTAATTAAAGTCTGTGATTTTCAGAGAAAATTTGAACCTTAATTTTTTTTCACAAATAAAAGTACCCTAAGTTAATCCTTATAACTATCTATCTAGTAACTAGCTATCTGCCAGTGAAAGTCCTGTGGAAATCGGCCCACCCGTTCCGGAGATTAGGTGGACAAACAGACAGACAAAAATTGATTTTTTTAGTATATGTACCGTGTTATGTAGACGGATGCATTTAGTAAAATGCTATTATTATGACATTACAAACAGACACTTCAATTTTTTTCATTTGTATTGATGATAGAATGAATTGGTTTAATCATCACCGTAATTAATTTACTAATGTACATATTGTCTACATATGTATATTATAAAAACTAGATATTTCCTTGTTGTCTCTTCACACTTTATGATAAAAGTTGTATGTTCTGTTTAACGACTGTAGCTGTTGTTTTAGTTTATATCAAGTAACAAAGTATGTAACAAGTAGGTATGTAACTTTAAATAAAAAAGGGACAGTGATGCCAATGAACAATAATCGCAATTGGCACTCACAGGACAGGCTTGCCTAGTGTGGGACCACCGGCAATGTATTATATCTCTTGTGTTTTTAGGTAATAAACTATTTATTATTATCTCTTTATTGACTGGCCTGTTGGTCTAGTGGTTAGAGACCCTGACTACTAAGCCAGAGGTCGTGGGTTCGATTCCCATCCAGGACCAATAATTGTGTGAAGAGCACGATAATTTGATCTGTGTCTGGGTGTAATTTATCTATAATATGTATCTATTTAGAAATATATAAGTATGTTTATTAGCAGTCTGGTTACCATAGTACAGGCTTTGCCTAGTTTCGGATCAGACGGCCGTGTGTGAGATGTGTGGAGTTATTATTATGGCATGAATGAAAATAATAGAATGGCCAGATTGTTCTGAAAGATAAGCTAAAAATCTAAATCAGCAATTTTTCGGCTACACATAATGATTCTAAAAGTTGATCACACCTTTCTGTAACAGCCTGTAGGTATATGTAAAATATTATTATTGTAATAAAACGTGCATTATCAATTTTCATTATTATTTAAATAGACTTATAATAATAATGCAACTATAGCTAAGTAATGCACTTACAATGTTATCTTTGCATTATCCATGGTCTGCTGGAATGACTAAAGAAGAATGTCTTTAGCATTAGTGGAATGTATAAAGAAGAATGCCTTTGAGTCCGACAATGCGCCATATGTGCGTGAATAAACAAAATAATGCACAGACTTGCACAATTTGTCCTATTATCATCATAGTATCTACGTATGGCATTCGAGTTTATTGATCTGGTTTGAAAAATCGAAAGACAGTATTACAACTATCCGATGTTAATAATCAATACAAATAAATAAAATTGAAGTGTGTGTTTGTAATGTAAAAATAATAGGTTTTCTTTGAGATCATACATTTATACAGTTATTTGCACGATACCTATGCTTAAAAATCAGTTTTTAAGTTGCAGTGGCCGTCTCGCCACTGCGGGACGAGACATTTTTTTTTTCTTAAAAATACCCTCTCCTTCTACAGCTATGTATTTAGTTTTTACTGCCCCCACCCCACCAACACAATCTTTATAAAGGCCGGGTCAGTATACCTGCATCAAGTCAGACGCAGGGACCTTCATACGGCAGCTTTTACCTCCAACGCCATGGCACTGGTACTAATTACGGCTAGTTACCCGTATGCCTATCGGTCACAAGATATCAAAACTCGTGAAACCACATTCGCAGCGACCCCCCGTTCGCAACCGGCAGACTCCCTATTGTCCAGATAGGTACCGGAGCTGTAATGCACGCTCGTCGACCCCATTTTTGCATTCCAGAAGCCGACTGCCAACTACCAGCTGGTACCAGAGCTGTACGCTCACATCCCGATCTACAATCATATGCAGGTCTACCCAGGCCTATAGATGGGTGTCCGAATCAGTGTCTAGTGTGGAACGGGACAATATAATTTGTGTAATCTTCAAATAGTTGCCCTGAGTCTGGGAGTTGTTTGTTAAATCTCCCGCGACACAGGAACGATTCTTAGTGCGGAAGTTCTCTTTTTTAAAGATAAAAAAAATCGCCGGGACTACTGCACCTAGTTGAAAAATTCTTTAACCACTTGAGATGGAAATAGGGTATTTATTATTTACACATATTGTTCAACCCGAAGGAAGTCGACGCGATCTGATAGTATATTATAAAGCCCAACTGGGTTTTAAAAAGAAATGCAATACTCACTCATATCGCTGTAGATCTTCCGCAGTAATAATGCTGCCTACCCTTTCCAGGTCGTCCAGGAAGTCCATCGAAAGGCTACCATTGTATAGCTCATCTCCTCCCTTTTCCGCTATTCTTTGGAAAGTGTTACACATGGCTTCAGGCGGTTTCACGAGAGTTCCAGGCTTGTGGTATTGTCCTTTTGCAGAATTGAAGTACATAGACCTGTAGAAAAATCATTTCTTGTAACTTTTTTTTTTTTAAGAATACTAGTAATGTGGGTCACACATTACTAGTATTCTTGTTAACCCCTCCAGCTAAGTTAAATGCTTGTATTAGGAGTGGGATCACGACGGTAGTGCACTGGGTGGGGTTCGAACCCGCAACCAACTTTATAACAAAACTTTATAACATAACAAGCAGAGGGTTTTGTGTAAAGGGGAAACAGGAATTGGGAAGAGGTTCTGATTAGACCAGGTTATTATTTAGAGGGTGGTGTCAACCTGTTCTAACCATTTGTAAGTAATTAGTGTGAGAACTTTCATACCGCGGTGCAAGTTCAGTAGTAGTTCAGTTTTTTTCGCTAGATGGCATTAGCAGTATATTCGCCGTATGTGGTCGCACCTTAATATATGTATTTATATATTTCATGTTTACACTGTGAAACTGAAGAAATCCACCCTATCATTTTCTAACAATTAATTAGTTTTATGGCAAATAATTTACATAAATAACACGGAGAGGAAGTCATTTATTTAAAGTTTTATAGCAATAAGGAAATATGTACGTAGGTACGTTATAATATGCGTTCAACACGAGAACGAGAACAGATATGACCAAGTCACGTGGTCATTGGCTTGGCAGAATCTAAATAATTGACGAAGTTTACTGGAGTCCGGTGTGTATTTGAAACTCCCTCTCGGTATTGCTTTAACTTTACAAATAGCCCGGGACTGCTTGTAATGGTAATGAGATTCGCCATGTTATTTACTTTTCACTGTCTACAATTTTAGAATATACCCACTTATTTTATTACAAAATTCAAAAATCAAGTTATTGTTATTTACATACCATCCTAACTTATATCTATAGATATAAAAATGTTGTTGCACGTTGTTTGTTCGCGATGAACTCCTAAACTAATGAACCGATTTTAATGAAATTTTGCACACTGTATGCAGTTTGGTCCTGTTTTGTCCAACTTGAGAGATAGGATAGTTTTGACTTATCTCAATTTAGTCACAATATTTTTTTAAATTACTTAGTCACAGCAACGCGTAGCCGGGTCGTTAGTTATAAATAAGAATGTGAGGTCTTTGTTTGAAACGCATTCACGCTTTAACTAGGTACTCTACTGATCATCATAAAATGTTGCGTACACATTGCCACCATTACAGAAACGGATATTCAGAAAAAAGTGCCGACGCGGCGACGGTAGAAAAATAACTTTTAGGCAAACTAAGCCTAGAGCACACGGTACCAAGGAATAACTAGAGATTTATGCATCTGTGATAGTGTACCTCATTCGCTTGCGTAGTCACGTTCGTACTGTTACTGTGCAGTATGAGTTTTTTCTTGCGTGAATTTAAATCACACTCACACGACAGTTAACGGGTGTTTTCGATAGGTCTTTGTTTGTAAATCACATGCCACGTGGAAAATAACGTATCACTTGTTATGCCTAATAAATAATAATGCATGAAATGACTACCTACTCGTTAGAAAACGTGACTCACCCAGCATTCTGGTCTTAGCTCTCTTACTCCTGGTTTGATAATCCAACAACAAGAAAATTTATTTTTAAGTAAAATGATGACAAAGGCACCGAAGTGTCTATTTACCAAAGTGTTTTCGAATTTAACTTTTTTAGCTCTTTGAGTTTAGTTAGGCTAACAAGTTTATTTTTCACTTTCTCTTTTCAACGGTTTAATTTTTTGTTAATTTTTTTTTTATTTTTTAGTTTTTAGTGGCTAAAATAATCAACTACATGTATCCGCCATGTTGTAGTATCATTAGAACTACATATGTGTGCTAAGTTTCGACAAAAACGCTTCACAAGTGAAAAGTCAATGAGTGAACATCATTCGTCTCCTATTTTTCCACCCTTATTGTTGAAAATTGAAATATTTATTTGCAATGGGACCAAATTCCTAGTACACCCTATCCATTGGTATTGGTATTGGTAAAGGGCTCTGTTTCCGCATTTAGACTCATAGGCGGTCCATTATGCGTTCAGATAGGCTGGCTAGTTGAGCCAGCCTAGCTCCTTCCAGAAGCACAGAAGCCTCCTGGGGCGTTCACAGGCTTCTAAGAGCGACCTCGCTCCTGCGAGGATATTTGCCCGTTGTGTGGCCACTCCCTCGCACTCCAGGACGACGTGGGCGGCCGTTTCCTCCGCATTAAGACAGCCTCTACATAGAGGACTGTTTGTCGCATTGATGGTGAATAGGTGCCGGTTTAGGGCCAAGTGGCCCGTAATGGTACCTACAACTATTCTGATCTCAAGTCGATTAAGACTGAGCAGTCTGCAGGTTAAACGTGGTGAGACCTCCGTCAGCACCAGTCTAGATTGCCTACAGCCGGGCGTATCAGCCCAGTGACCGTTGTGCGCTTCACGGGTTCGTTGCCTTACCCATGAGCGAAGTTGATTGAAGGGAAGTGGCAGCAATATAGTTGGCCCTGCCACTGTCGTTGCAGATCCATTTCTTGCCAGCTCATCTGCGGCATCGTTGCCGAGTGAATTACTATGCCCCCTGATCCATTGAAGGGTTAGCCCATTGCCAGAAGCTAAACGTTCGAGTGTCTGGTGGCATTCGTATATAAGGCCGGAGTTCATGGTGTTGCCCTCCAGGGCTTTCGGGACGGCCATACTGTTTGAGAGTATGCGGATGTTGTACTCCTTTATACCCCTTGACATGACCGCGGTAGCGGCGTAGGTTATCGCAACGCACTCACATTGGAATATGGAGCTGTGTCGGCCTAGCGCCAGTGATATTGTTATATTCAAGTCTTGTGAGAAAACTCCGGCTCCAGTCCCTGTCCCCATCTTAGAACCGTCCGTGTATATCCGGACTTCGTTTATGCCAGATTGATCTCGGTCGCTCTCATGTAGTTGTATTCGGTACCTTCTACCGAAGATATGTTGTTTAGGGATCCTATCGCATGGGGCAGCTATTAGTGGTTGGTATTCCACTAATTAGTTCCATAATTTGGAATGAGGACCTTCTTGGTTGTACCATAGACCTAGGTGTTTGAGTCTGATGGCTGCCATTGCTGCTTCTTGTTGTATATATAGGTCTAGTGGCGCCAGATCTAAAGCTACTTCAAGGGCAGCTGTGGGTGCTGTGCGCATGCAACCAGTGACGGCAGCACATGCGAGTCTCTGGAATTGTTGTAGTTTGTTTCTGACGGTGCTTAGCTCTGTTCTCTGCCACCAGGTAATGGCACCGTATGTGACGATTGGCCGTATGACCGTTTTGTACAGCCATAGTGTGATTTTTGGTGATAAACCCCAGCTTTTGCCGAGGAGTCGCTTGCATTGGCAGAAAATAATGCTGGCTTTGTTCAATTTTGTGTCCAGGTGCCTGTTCCATAGGAGTTTACTGTCTAGTATCACTCCTAGATACTTGACTTCCTTGGTAAGGGCTAGACGGGTGTTGAATAGTTTGGGTAGTCTTAATTCTCCTAAACTGCGTTTATTTGTGAACATGATCAACTCTGTCTTCGTCGGGTTCACTGTTAAGTCGTGTTCCTCACACCATTGTTCCACGACCTTCAAAGCAGACCTCATTCGGTCGCATACCACACTCTCAAAGGGCCCACTGATGAGGATGGTCAGGTCGTCTGCATAGCCCACTGTGAGGAACTTGCGGTCATTGAGCCGAGTAATAAGCTCATTGACCACAATGTTCCACAAGAGAGGTGAGAGAACTCCGCCTTGCGGACAGCCTCTGGCCACCACCCCTCTTGTTGTGTTATTCACAGTGAATTGTATGGCTCTGTGTCTGAGCATGTTGTCGATCCATCCGGCAATTGTGGAGTTGACCCCATGCCTTGCCAGAGCTTGGCTGATACTGGTGAAGTTAGTTTTGTCGAAGGCACCCTCAATATCGATGAAGGTTCCTAGAGTTGACATCTTGTATTTTAGGTTGCCCTCTATGTATGAGACAACTTGATGGAGGGCAGATTCTGTTGATTTGCCCATTGAGTAAGCATGTTGGTTGGGGTTCAGAGGGTAGTTGACTAGTGCAGTGCTTCTGATTTCCCTGTCTATTAGTCTCTCCAGTACTTTAAGTAGGAATGATGTGAGACTGATGGGTCTAAATGATTTCGGTTGTGTGTAATCTCCTTTGCCGGGTTTGGGGATGAAGACTACTTTGACCTCTCTCCATTTCAGGGGGACGTAGCGGTGTGCCAAGCAGCTTCCGTAGATAATCCGAAGATGATCTATCAGTGCCCTATCGCACCATTTTAGCAGGCCTGGGAAAATACCATCTAGTCCTGCCGCTTTATATGGAAGAAAGCTGTTGATCGCCCATTGCACTTTATCGTGATTAATGATTGTGCGGGCAGTGGTCCAGTCAGGCTCACCCAGTGTATCTTCCTCACTGTCTTCCCATGTGTCCTCCTCGTTTGATATGCGACAACCTGGGAAGTGGGTTGTCATCAACAGTTCTGATGTCTCCGAATCTGTTTTGGTATAGGTCCCATCAGGTTTTTTCAAGAAGCCAAGACTGTGCATCCGTTCACAGCACATGATGTTTTTGACTCTATTTGCCTGATCGTTGTTCTCTATGTTAGTGCAGAAGCTTCTCCAGCATTCAGTTTTACTGATTCTGATCCGCTTCTTGTAGTTTTGTAGGGTTTGTTTGTATGCGTCCCAGTGTTGATCTATTCGTGAATTTTTGGCTTTATTGAACAACTTTCTAAGCTTACGCCGTTGTTTCTCCAGTTCCGGTCCCCACCAGTGTTGTTTACTGCATGGTCCCGTTCTGGGTAATGAAAGTGGGCATGTTTGTTCAAAGCATGTAATTAAGGTGGTGGTAAGGTTATTCGCGTGGTTATCAATATCCGCTTTGGTCCCATGGGCATTCGGCAGATGGGTATCTTTCGACCTTTCCGCGGTGATTAGTCCATACTTACGGACGTCCATTTTGCGAGGATTTCGCCGAGGTTCTGGCGGTGTGAGAGTCATCTTCAGTTCAAATTTGATCCAACGATGATCCGAGCACGACGCCTCATCCGAAACATGCCAATTCGAAATATGTGATGACGCGTGCTCACTAGCTAGTGTTAGATCTATAACATACACATTCACCCTATCCAATAAAAAAAGAATTATTGGAATCGGACTACAATGTAAAAAGTTACGCGTGGTCATACATACAAAAATAAAATACGGGTTGACTTGAGACTTTCCTCAGTTTTTTCGTAGGTTAAAAATGTACATACCAAACGACGGTAAAAGTTAGTCTTCAATAAAGGTAAGTGTACAAACCTGAAATGTGGATCGTTTTTAATTCCAGGCGCCGAAAACGTTGCGTCATAATTGACCTTGCTCAGCTGGAAGCCAGCCCTGCATATCTCTACGGTAGGAGTGACCAGGCTTTCCCAGGGTAGCTTTCCCCATCGCTTATAGGCTGCCCACATCCCTCGGAGTTCGCCTGGCACTCCCACGGAAAGTACTCCTGTTTAACGAGCAAAAAAAAAACAGATATATAGGTACACGTATAAATATGTATATAAAGTTTGCTGAAGAAAGAATGATATTTTATTTACTAGTTATTTAAGAAGTACTATACAGATACAACTTTTATTAGTTACTAGCTGAGCCGCGTAACTTCGTCTGCGTTTGTAAATTTTCCACGTCTTTACAACATTTTTCATTGATGCTCCGCTCCTATTGGTCGTAGCGTGATGTTATATAGCCTTCCTCGATAAATGGGTTATCCAACACTAAAAGAATTTTTAAAATCGGATCAGTAGTACCCGAATGTGTTTTTACTTGTGGGGGTTTAGATCTGAATATATGAAACTCGTACTCAAAACTATTTATTTCATAGATATCGTTTATAGATCTACTCGCCCGAATAATAAATGAGTTTTAGTCGTAGGTGCTCAGGGTACGGCTAAAGGTGGTTTACGCCGAATTTGTAGATTATGCGGTACCTTAATATTAATTTTTCCGAGTAGGGTAGGGTCATTGAAAATCATCCATTTTACACCATTTTAGTATTGCAGATGTAGTTATATCTATGTAGAGTTGACTGCGTGGGTGGTTTTCTAGTTTTAATATTCAAGTCCTAGACTGCTATTGTATCGAATGTCATGGGGATGGGGACGAACCTAATATGGAATAGATATTTGTATTAGTCACAGTTAGTTGTCCTGACTCTGGGTTCGTAATTTATGTCTGTATTAATGTTACTGCTAGTGGTTCACAAATACACGTAGGCAAAAGAATGTTCCCGCATCAAAAATATATTTATATATTTAAAATGTCACTGTCCATGATAATATTCTTGACAAGAATCATTCATATTCTTTAAATTTCTATTTTCGAGGTAGTCAACTTAGAGCACCCGTCCGAATGGTAACTGCGCGAATGGCAACTAGCCTAGTACCGATATTTTTGGCAGGTGCTCTTCGTGGATTCAAATTTATTTTTACATTTCTGTAACAGCCTGTATATGTACCATCTTGTCTCACGTGGTCCGCATAATATGAACGAGCCGTTTTAATTGATAATATTTTTTGATTGATAGTTAGTTGTTCAAGTGATTTTTATCGATATCTTTTATTTAATAACGTTCTGTAAACCAATTCATCCAGCACTAGGCTGCTGAGTCGTAGGTGCTCTTCGTGGACAAAAATGTAAAAATAAATTTTGGATCCACGAAGAGCACCTGCCAAAAATATTGATAGTTGCCTTTTGTGGACTAGGCTAGTTGCCATCGCGCAGGTGCCATTTGGACGGGTGCCCTAGGTGGACTACCTCTAATTTTGGAAATTTAAATTAAAACACGTTGTATGTATGCCATTTTAAGCTGAATTTATACTTAGTGAAAAGTGATTACGATCGGTGTGCGTCGGGTAACCAAAACTCGAAAGGAAAATCGCGATGGTATTTAGAAGGTACGATACACCTTATAAATATTGTCGCAATTAATTTTCGATTTACACATCTAATAATTGTTTATAAATTTTCTGGTTCAACGGATTGGTAATTATTATAGCAGCCATCTTAAAGCTACAGAACATATTTCTTTCAGGCCTTAAAACTAATAATCACTTATAAATAAGTAGTTTAATAGGATTTAAAAACCTATTTTATACAACATGGGGACTCGAGAACACCTACTAGCGACTTAAAAATTGTTTCAAAGTTCTCAAATATAATTTACTAGCAGCGCCCCGCAGTATCACCCGCGTAAGTCCCGATCCAGTGGGAATATCGGGATAAAAAGTAGCCTATATGTTAATCCAGGTCTCCAGCTATCTACATACCAAGTTTCATCGCAATTGGTTCAGTAGTTTTGGTGTGAAAGAGTAACGAACATGCATACATACATACATTTCACGCTCACAAACTGTCACATTTATACTATTAATAGGAAGTAGGATTTCGCATACGCACTAGAAATAGAAATGTGACGTATTTACTAATATTTGTTTAGCATTTAGTTTAGTTTACTATTTTGGGTGATCTAAACTGGCGTTTAAAGAGTTGTGGAGGGAGGAAGGGAGCGAGGGAGAGAGAGAGATGGAGGTAGGGAGGGAATCTAGACTCCCTAGTGAGGGAGGGAATCTAGGGAGGGAGAGTGGGAGTGTGAGTGAGTGAGTGAGTGAGGGAGTGAGTGAGTCTGTCTCGTCGGCCGGTCGGTCGGTCGGTCGATCGGTCAATCGGTCGGTTGGTCGGTCGGTCGGTCAGTCGGTCGGTCGGTCGGTCGGTCAGTTAGTCAGTCAGTCAGTCAGTCAGTCAGTCAGTCAGTCAGAGAGAGAGAGAGAGAGAGAGAGAGAGCTAATAATACATATATAGATCCACTAGAGAGCGCTAACCTAAACATTGAGTTCTGTCAGCTCTTTATTAATTAATGTAACCAACCTGTTAATGTGACGTTTTAAGTTCGTCGTATCGTTTAAGTTTGCACTTCTGTCGGCATCGGCAGTCCCATGACTGCCTGTTTTTTTTCTTGTGAATGTAATATGCCAGTTTTAAATACGATACCTATTGCGTGTCGCAATGAAACAAAACAACACAACTCGGCAAAAATGAGTTCATTTACACCATGTTGTTCTAGTTTATATTCAGCGGAATTAAACTCATATTCAGTTAAACGCAGGCCCAATGCAAATGGTGGTCTAGTGGTTAATGATCCTGACTGCTGAGCCAGAGGTCATGGGTTCGATTCCTACCCAGGGCAAATAATTGTGCGATGATCATAATCATTTGTTCTGTGTCTCGGTGTAACTTATCTACCTAAATAAATAAATAAAATGGAAGTGTCTGTTTGAAATGTAAAATAACAGCATGCTGTCATTTTTCGTTACATTACATACCAAAAAATTATTTTAAATTTTTTTGTCTGTCTGTCTGCCTGTCTGTCTGTTTATTCAGGCTAATCTCATGAACAGGTGGACCGATATACACGGGACTTTCACTTGCAAGTAGCTGGTGTTATAAGGAGTAACTTAGGCTACTTTTATTTAGGAATGGAAGTAGGGTTCCGCGCAAAATTTATAAATATGTACACGCGAACGGAGCCGCGCGGGAACTGCTAGTAGTAAAAAAATAAATATAACTGTAATATTTACGAAAGTATTAATTCTAATACTAACGATTCTAATTCTACTCATTCTTTTTCCAAAATAAAAGTAGCCTAGGTTACTCCTTATAACACCAGCTATCTGCCAGTCCCATGGAAATCGGTTCAATCGTTCCGGAAATTAGCCGGAATAAACAGCCAGACAGACAGAAAACAAAAAGACAAAATCTTTAAAAATTGTTTTTTTGGTATGTATATGTAAAGAAGAAAAAAAGAAAGAAGTTTGTATAGAAATGTTAAAATTGCCACAGAATATATAATAGTACTAGGAAATGCACTGCATCAGCAAGTTTGTTAGAGTTAAAATGTTTATGCTATGGAGTTAAAGAGGCAAGCTAACGGTGTTTCTGTGTATGTTCATTAATAACTTGCTATTGCATAGGCCGAGCGGTACTGAGCCACACCTCATGGCAACAATTTACTAGTATATATGTATATAGTAATACCATAGACACAGTGATAAGCCTATATATTTACTGTGCCGTAGAGGCACAGCATAGAACATAAACTGAACACGGTTTACTTGGTGCATTTTAAGTAGGTAGAAAAAAATAAAGATTGTCAGATTGTCGTTCATGTCGTTGTAAGAAGGTTCTATCTAATAGCTTAAACATTTTAGGCGCCAAGAAATTTATAAACAGTTGATTGTCGATATAATGTTATTACACCATAATCCATTTTCAAATATTTGAAAAATTTCGTAATAATGCAAATTAAAATAAAAAAATTGAAACTAAAATGCATTGTTTACATTCAGCGTTTTGAACAGTGTAACTGAGATTGCATTCTACAAACAATCATAATAATTATGATTACAACGTAAATTATAATAATTAAGCATTTTTTGTTTTGGCTTAGCAATCCAATCATCTAGGTATTTTCTTTTCTGTTGATTTTTTAGTAAATATTTGTTAAAATTAATAATTATTTTATGAATATACTGTGTCCGTCAGGGTCCAAAACTGTCTAAAATTTTGTACAGCCAGGTAAAGAGCCATGTAGTTTGTGCACTCGGGTCCCTTGCAATAGACCCGGGTTCCGTCACAGAACGGTTTGATTTCGACACACCACTCGGTGAAGTGGTGTGTCAAAGCGTTAGCTCCGGTGAGGTTTATTTTTAAGTTTTTCACACCTTTGTAAATATTTTGGAACGCATAATAAAGATTGAATTTAAGTAAAAGAGAAATTTATGATATTAGAATCCTACTTTGATTTATTAATTAAATTAGAACAATCGAACCAAGTGGCCAGCAACATCCAGTACTGTGACGTAGTGTTTGTATACTCTTTGGTACTGTGATTCTCGCGGTAGAATTCAACATTTCTCTTTTCTTTACAATTGTGTATCAAAAAGTTTGATAAATTGGAAAGGTGGTGCAGACTCGTACAATACAGCAAGTGAAACTGTGAACACCGGCGTTAGGTCTCACTACAACATTGAACCAGATTTGAGAGAAAGCCTTCGAGAAATTTGCAACGCTCTGACGTATTAGCAGCTTATATGTAACAAATGTTTTTAATTGCATAATGAGAAATCCAAGAGCGGTTTCAGAGGGAGGGGATGTATAAATCGATAAAAATATCGATACACATAAACATATTTAATTTTTAGAATGGAATAACCTTTATTGTACACACCAACGACATTTTGCTTAAAATAAATACACAAAGTGGATATGTAGTACAATAGGCGGCCTTATCGCTATGATACATATTGTACACCGATAACAGAATAATATATAGGTATTTAATTGATATTATTGATTTACGTTACTAGATAATATAGATATTTTGCTAATTGAGTTTAGGTTACGCGACCTTTTTTAGGTTATTTCTTGTTAAAAAGCTTTGATTATACCTCGGTGACCTCGATCGATCTGTGGGTTAAATTCTTTTCGAAACTAATAGTGTAGCCAAAACGGATAATATCCATTTTCTTTTATAAATATTGTCGTATTGGTAATATGTTATACTAGTACTAAAATACATACATAATGTATTAGGCATCAATTTATCGATATATCTATCTTCACTTTTACCCAATACCAAAAACTAAATAGACATAATATGTTTAGGTCATCAGACAATGAGTATCATCGAATTACTCAGGATTCCAGAAATGGTCATGTGATCATGTCAAATAGGTGGAAATAATTTTAAGAAATTAACTTTCATGAAATTGACACTTGGGGAATAAAAAGAAAAACGACCAATTTTTAGATTTTACAAAATCTTTTCATTTTAAGAAGGGAACATAAAAATCGGCTCCTTAATGGACATTGGACATACCTATTATTATTATTGGCACATAACTATTAATTACACACATATACTTACTCGTGTAAGTAGGTACAGCAGGAATTATATCAAAGTTTGTATAAGCATTCTGAAGCAATTCATATTAATTCCCATTTGTTTATTCAGTTGTTTGAGGTCATATCTTAAACAATTACATAAATTGAAGCTAAGGTAAATATTTTTGTACAACCTTAACACTGTTCCCACGTGTCCTATTATTGAAACAACTTTTTATCAGTAAGTGATGTAACGAATGTTCGATTTTTCACATTGACAATGACACCTTAAGCAGCATTCGCATTCGTATTTGCGAATACTTAAGATAAACATTCGCATTCATATTCGTTAATGTCAAAAATCTAACATCCGTTATATCATTAATCTATACTAATATTAGAAAGCAGAAATTGTTCGATTCCTCCAATTTGATTTTTTTTTTGTATTAGAGGTGGTACCTGTTTAGGTAGCCTATAGGCATATCTAACCAGAAAGAACCCCTATGATCGTAGGTTTGTATACCTACATACGTACGTACCAGTAAAGTAACTACTTAGTGATCTGTGGCAAAGGTAAAATTAGTTAAAGGTATACGGTTTTACTCACGTGTATATTTCGGGGATGCCCGACAGACAGTCTGGTGCCTGCAACCGACGTGATAGCCTCACCCCTTGATAAAGGGCCCCCGTCAGGTCCGAAACTAGTCGGGCATCCGGAGTATACACATGAGTAAAACTGTATATCATTAACTAATAAGAATACCACTCACGAAAGTTTTTGTTCGAAAGGCAAATTGCGAAGCACAAGCACTGTTTTAGGGTTACGAGTTACATTTTCAAAAAGTTTAGCCTTTTATGTCAATACGCCGCGGAAACTGCCAAAATCTATGTGAGTACTTAAAGTAACACAGAATGTTCTTAATTTAAAAAATTAAAACGAAATTCGGTGTTTAAAACTATTGCCTTGAAAAAAATTGTTCTAGAAAAGTTTGTTATTTTAACGTTTTCCTACTTGACACTTTGACAGGCTACACCAAGTGTATAATAGTTTGTGAAATTTAACATTACAGGTTCGTTTTCTATACTACTATGCTGTTCTATAGAACTATCTCACTAATAAAAAAACTGTATCGGTAATAAATAAATGGAAAAATGTATTATTATTATGATTTATTATTAATCGTAGTAGGTACTGTAAATCAACATCATCGTATTATAAAAACAGTTTACGTGCACCATAATTGTCGCCAATTTCCATTTCTCAGCATTGAAATTTGCTCACAGTGCTTCTGGCAGTCACAGAAAACTATTAAAACTTATACCTACTAAAATGCAACACACACAGTAAACTGTTAAAGTTTATACTATAACGTAAAATGTAAGCCTACATTTTATGGAACGCGTAATAATCTTTTAGACCATGTAGTGAAAAAAGCATTACAATTGCCTAACACAGGAGATATAGAGGACGCCCTCCCGCCACGTGGACCACCGCGCTATGGAAAATGGTAGAACAATGGCATATCAGAAATAGTTTTTACTAATGTCGTTACTGGCACACTATTTTAAGTTTATTGAATAGTTTACGAGTTGAACTTCACTATGATGTAGTCGTTTTACATAATTTAAAATATATTTTTTTAATACCACAAAGTTTATGGTTCTTATGAATTCGCAATTCAGGTCTAATGGAATTAATTAATTCAAATTAATTTCTTGTAAATTTTTATGGGAATAGATAATGTATATAATACATTTCTAAAAAGCTCATTGTATGTCGATTTTAAAACAACTCTAAGGTTGTAAGTTTTGTGTTTCTACCTTCATGTAAAAAAAAATAACAATAAAATAAGAGAAAAAGGTAGTTTTTTCACTTCACCGAGACTTTTGACAGTTACCGATGTCTCCCGGTGCTTTACATTTAATGTTGTTTGGTAGCCTAGATATTCATTAATAATATTTATCAAAATCAGCTGCGGATATGTGCGGTTTTCAAAGTTATTGTGAAAAATGTGATAAAAGTCAGGAAACGGAGAACCCTTATCTGTTGCGGTTTCTAATGTAGACTATTTATTTGACTAGTTTGCGGTATATTTTTTTTTTTTTTTTTTGTGAAAACAATACTAGTAACGTGGTTCACACATTACTAGTATTCTTGTTAATTCCTCCAGCTAAGCTAAATGCTTGTGTTAGGAGTGGGTTCACGTCGGTGGTGCACTGGGTGGGGTTCAAACTCGCAACCACTTGATCGCAAGTTTGAAGCCTTAGCCATTACGCTAACGGCGCTAAATTGGTAATGGGGCGTTTTATCTGAAATGATATTACATATTTCCTACAACCTTTCTTTTCAAACATGGGCAGCCACAAGTGAAGAAAAGAAACGACTAGAAAACTGTAGTACACAAACGTTTTTGTGAGGAGCTAGGATTGATCATCGACAAACCACGAGAAGTAAATGATGGCAATACTGCCAGAAGATTATTTCACAATGCAGATTGTTCTGTTGAAATCACAGGAGTGGATGTAAATTTGATTAAACGATTTTACATAATTCTGCAAGCTCTTTCATCAGGTATAATGATAAATGCTAAAAAATATGGCAACTATGCCATAGAACTGCCAGAATCTATGTGAGTAGTGACGAATGGTACTACATGCCATTTTCAGTTCACATAATTTTAATTCATGGTAAAAGTATCGTAAGGCATTTTGCTATGCTTCCTATTGGTCAACTTTCAGAAGAATCGCAAGAATAAGGATTATAAAAAATTTCGCCTGCCTCATGCCAGGAAGTGCTCTCGATCAGCTACAAATGAGGACGTATTTCATACTCTTCTCTATACATCAGACTCGTACCCGTAGTCTCAGAAAAACATATGGCAAAAGTGTAAAGGAACTTGATGAAGATACCTTAGACCTTCTGAAATTGAACGAACTTATTTCAGATCCCGAAGTTCAGCAAATATAATTTAGCATAGATACATATTTTTTCTCCTATTCATTTTAATTATAAATTGGTATTAAAAACTTTCATTAAACAATTATATTTAATTAAAAGTTTTAATTGCTTATTTTAGTAGGTTAGCACTTTATTATATTATATATTATTATTTATAATTGACGAGTATAATAATATATTTTTATTCACAATATAAATAGTATTTTCACTTATGAAATAAAATAAAGGTAATTTTTTCAAACATTTTGTTTTCGTCTCGACAAAAGTATCAAATCTGAAGCCTTACATACTATTCTATATTTGTGAAAAATTTCAATCGTCTTTATAGACAAACTAGCAGCGCCCCGCGGTTTCACCCGCGTAAGTCCCGATCCCGTGGGAATATTGGGATAAAAAGTAGCCTATGCGTTAATCCAGGTCTCCAGCTATCTACATACCAAGTTTCATAGCAATCGGTTCAGTGGTTTTTGCGTGAAAGAGTAACAAACATCCATCCATCCATCCATCCATCTATCCATCCCAACTTTCACATTTATAATATTAGTGGGATAAAAAAGTTACCGATTTTTGATCCGAAACAGATCTAGATATTCCATAGTGCACTTTGACGAAACTCTTTTCAGAGGAACAATTGAAGTTGAAAAAGGGCAGACTGTCTTGGTGTCACTAAAATAACAGAGCTTACATAAAGTGGGAATGAGTGACGAAGAAGAAGATATCCTTTTTACTATCATTGTATTGTTAATATTACTACACAACAAGAATAGAAAGACAAGCCTAGAAATGTTAAAATTTTTCTATAGATGTCATTAGGTACATATTTGTTTGTTCAGCTGGGTGAAAACAATATGAATAAATGTAGAACGAGATATTAATCTACCAGCCTTTCAGAAGTAATTAATAGATATTGTCGTTAGGTATGAATGTACTTTGTGTGGATTATTATATTGTCTTTTCTGGAACAATGGCTACGTGACTACGTTATCTGTTAGAAAAATATTGACGGATATGTACATATCCGTCAATATTTTTATTTGTATTTTTAGTAGCCACATAAGTAAAATTGAAGTGTCTGTTCGTAATGTCGTAATAACAGCATTTTACTAAATGCATCCGAATGTTTACACGGCACATGTTATATGTACAAAAAATAATTTTCAAAATTTGTCTGTCTGTCTGTTTGTTCCAGCTAATCTCCGGGACAGATAGATAAATTTTCACGGGACTTTCACTGGCAGATAGCTGGTGTCATAAGAAGTATTTCAGGCTACTTTTATTTTGGAAAAAGAATTAGGATTCCGCGCAAAATATATAAATATGTACACGTGAGCGAAGCCGCACGGGGAACAGCTACTTTATAATAAACTAGCAACGCGCCCCGGCTTCGCACGGGTAGTAGAGACATCTTCAACAATCATTATCATATTTTAATTAATTTACATAAAACGGTAACAAATTATACACCTAAACCTTCCTCATGAATCACTCTGTGTATTGGTGAAAACCGCATGAAAATCAGTTCAGTAGTTTTTCAGTTTATCGCAAATAGACAGAAGGACAGACGCGGCACGGGACTTTGTTTTATAATATGTAGTGATATTGTAGAGCTCCTCATCCTGCATTCGAAATGTATGTACGTACATACATTTCGATGGAAATATCCTCGATATGTCCCTGAGCTATCTGTGCCCTGAGTAACGAAAGTGACAACACTGTCCGAGGGAAGTCTGGGCCCACCACCACCCGTCTACGTTTAAATCTGATCAGCAGGGGTGCAGTGGAGAAAAAGAGAATTATTTTTAGAGCTGTCGACACGGTATGAAAAAAAACTCTATTAGGCCCACCTCTATTAAATCCTAATCAGCAACTGATGAGAATGACGGTTCTTTAGAGCTGCGGCTGCGAGAAGAAATACTAAAACAGTAGACAGCGGGGGAAGGTGGGCTCGCTCTGGCACAGCTCAGCCAAGCCGTGACCCTTAACGGCAATGCTTTTCGAATATGAATAGGAACGTCAATGACTTTAATGTGTCAACTGTCATTTGGAGAGTACGGTTTGCACACAAAACTAATTTGCGTAACACTATTATTTTGTTTACTTTACTTTTTTAGCTGTAGTATTACCGGAACGTCAATGACTTTAATGTGTCAACTGTCATTTGGAGAGTACGGTTTGCACACAAAACCAATTTGCGTAACACTGTTATTTTGTTTACTTTACTTTTTTAGCTGTAGTATTACCGGAACGTCAATGACTTTAATGTGTCAACTGTCATTTGGAGAGTACGGTTTGCACACAAAACTAATTTGCGTAACACTATTATTTTGTTTCCTTTACTTTTTTTGCTGTAGTATTACCGAATCTACTGATATCATAGTTTAAAAAATAACTAGAGGTCGCCTGTTGGTTGAAATCCATCATTTATTAAGTTTTGAATGTTTTGGTTAATTTCGTTGACCAGTATAACTAAAACAGTCATTGTATAGACAATATCCAAACATAACTGGTCAACATATGCATATATACTGGACACCTTTATCTTCTTGTAGTCGTTTTCACATAATATCTAATATTTCATGTTTTTTTGTAAAAAGAAATTTGCTCATCCTACCTAATCGGTTCGGATTGACAGCTATCACATCACAATATGGCGCAAATTCATTCCTATTTTTATTTGAATCGCATAGACTACATTCCATTATACTTTTACGAACACATGTGTATTCGTGATGCGTAACGGCAGTGCAGTAGGTACCGCAATATCCGTTCACATAATTGCTATCAAGAATTTTATGGAAAATACTAGCGAAGTGCGATAAAGGAATAGCGTTAGTAAATATATAAAAAAAAGATATGTAAGAGATAAAGAGCTTAGTGACAATGACACCTGAAGGCTATCACATAAATAGGTCACTGCATAACAAATACCTACACTTCACATTTAAGGTTACTTTAGACGATATTTTTTCAATACCAACATCAATTTAACTGTTTGAGAAGTACCTCCAAAGTTGAGTGTGATATCGTTTTGCCTAGTTAAGGTCGTTACTCACTTCCCAAGCAGCACCCAAGCGTTTTCAACATCAATTAACCAGCTCATTTAGAACTTAAATTTCGTTTAAAGACGTACAAGAGTGTCAAAAGATACTTTTATCTTTATAAGAGGGATTTTTGAGTTATTATACAGCTTGAGCTGTATTAAATCTGTATTGAGTGATCAGCGTAAACTTAGGGTGTTAAAACAGAATATGAAAACTATACCATACCATTTTAAGTATTTTGTGACATTTTAAGCTAGTTTTATCGTTAAAGCTGTAGGTATAAAGGCTGTATATAGCACGTGATCACTTACTTACTACAGCTTTAAGTGTTATTATGGTATCACTCGATACCTGTTTTTGTACAAACTTGTTTGTATATATAAAAAATTGTTTGTATGCAAACTCCATTATAAAACTTATTCTTATAGCGTAATTAGATACTCTTGTGAAGACAGTGGTTTTGTAACTTCTGTCTACAATGTGCTTTAGAAATAAAAAAATTAATTACATCAATAGTACAGCTTTAGCCTGCTTTACTAACAGAGTCGTCACGAATTAGTGACGTATGTGCGGAGATTATTTGCCTAATGTGGAAAGAAAGAAAAAGATCTGGTCCTGTCAAAAGGAGATTGTAAGGGAATATTTAATTAACAAATTATAAAACAACTGACATTAATAATAGTGAACCATCATTTATTGGGGAAGCAAAGAATATTTGAAAACGGGCAAGCACAGTCAAGTGCCAATTCCATCGACATCCAACGAAGGTTCCGCAGGAAAAACATTAAATGGTGTTGAACGTGTGAATTTAGTTAAACCTTTGGAACATGATGATGACGATTCTTCATGCAGCAGCACAAGTACTTCAAATAATAATAATGATGATGACGCATATATTGTTTCGTCAGAGGAGCTCGTGGCTAAGTGGTACCCGAGTAGATTAGCACATTACAAAGTTAAGTAATACTAACCAGGTCAGTCTAGGATGGGTGACCATTCTTAACAAATTTATTTTCTTTTTTCTTTTTTATTATCATTCAAAACTAAATTGAGGTCGGCTTTCAGTCCAACTACGATACAGCCGAACTTTGATATTTTACGTGACGCGACTGCCATCCGACCTCCACAAACCAAGTACTAGGCGATATCGAAGTTTTGTAGTTGGACCAGGTTGTTGGACTTTTTAGGGCTCCAACTAACGAATGCCACAGATGTTTGTATTTCACCCGGGACCGACGGACCTCCGAGGCACGGAGGGATCTCAAGAGTGACTTTTTACAGTTGCGTTCGAAAAAATATTACGTGATTAAGTGGTTTGCTGAGAATTGGATTTACCCTCTCCCCCTCCATAGCCTCACGTGATTAAAAAACGCCCCCTTAAATAATACGCGCTAAACACCTTGACGTTTGTGAAACAAACCATAAACAACAATCTGCTATTTAGAAAAAGGTTGAGTAGAATTAGCGTTCGCTAAATCAAAGTACACTTGTCTACCAATCTAAACGTTTGATACTTGTCTAAGCCTACTGATATTGAGCCGTTTGTAATTGGAATCTATTATGGTGTTGGAAAACCAAATCAAATTGACAAATATTTAGATTTTGTGCACGAAATGGAAGATTTAATTAAAGTAGGAATATAATTATATTGAACAATTACAAAAGAAAATATATATTAAAATATGATGTTTTATTTCTGACTCTCCTGCGAGAGCTTACATCAAAACATCAAAGGTAAACTCATGGAACGTTTTTTTATTTTTTTTTTGTAATCCAAAGTCACAGATTGCTCATTCATAAGGGATAATCAATTCTTACACGCATCTCTAAAGACAATTGTAAGCTATGAATTCAGAACTCATATACAGCTTACATAATAAAAATATCCTCTTATAACGCTGATTAAAAACCAGAGTGTCTAAAATAGAATGCATATCCTACGTAGTAAGTCTTATTAGCTGAATAAGACTATAATACCCGCCAAATATCATCTAAGCTGTATAACAAATTGTCGCCATTTTAGAACAAATGAAAACAACATTTTTAAATATAATTTAATTAATATTTGATAATAGCTTTCATTATTATAGCCGTTTCATGATTAACAGCTAATATAATGATCACTGTAGCCTAAAATCTATTATTTTAAATATAATTTATATTATAACCTTAAAAACAAAACCTCCTTTACCTGTATTTGTTAATTTTCCTTATACTTCTATAAAAATATCAAACAAATATTTGTTTCATATTTTACGGGCGCGTGGAAATATTGCCAATAACCAACCACACATTGACAATAACATTATAAGATGTGTACTTTGATTTTACCAATTAACAGCACCATTTGCAGATTTACAATTTATCATGCTTGTGATTTAACTTTGAAATTGCAGCAGTCAACATTTTATTCAATGACTATAGTGAAAAATGTTTCTTGTTATTTTTATAATTTTGTCATTCTCTTCAAACTCCTATTTAATTTTTTAATCTTTGTAAGATTATTTTATAAGATATTATTTGGAGTGTAATGGTTTCTCCTTACACCGAATAACAGCTCTTATACAGCTTCTGTATTGCTTCTACAGCTACTAAACAAGGGCCCTTTTTGCACTTATACGTATAAGTGCTTATACAGTATTTATACAGTATCAGTATGCAGCTTTAAGTATAGAAATGAACTCAAATACAGCTTTTATACAGCTTTTTTTGCTACTTGGGTTCACAATTACAAACGGAATAAAACTCATTTATTTGACATCATATTAACTCGGAAGCGGATCACTTCGATTGTGGGATTTACAGAAATCCTAAATTTTTACTTCTACTTAACATGCTAACCTTAGTACGGTGCATCTTGTATAACGAAAATAGTAAACTTTTCGCATGGTTTTAATTCATATCAAACGCATAAATTAACTTTCGTGACCAAATTCACTTCTTCACCAAGCCATTTAAAATTGAAAGAAATAGGTGTTTTAAATCATTTCTTTACGGAATTCGTTATCCTTTTAATCCTTTATAAAATGTATTTTTTTTTGCTTTAAATAATCGTAATCAGTTACATATCTATCACCCAGATAAAAAAGCTAAAGATAATTTATTTTATCTGTGGTGTTTACAGATCATAAGTCACGTAACACGTTAGACATAATAACAGTTTTCTATGTATTTGATAAATATGATAATCTATACATATATAAGAGAATTTAAAGTATTATATTCCAAGGTTTTTGATAAGATAGGTAAACAATAATAAATATGTTTATTTGTTTATGTTTACCAAAAACAAGTTGACGAGTTCAATATTATATCTACCTGGCTGGTTTCAGATTAATTAATATTGATATAAAAATATATTCCGCTGATTTCATTGATTTTTTTATCTGTATTTTAGTTTGAAACGTTATTATTCCAACTTATTAATTTGTGCTATCATTAGGGTCTACATGCTGTTTAATATAATGTGTGAAATGAAAGGACCGGAAATGACCGAATGAAAAAGTGTTTAAAATGTAATGGAGAATAGTTCGAAAAGCAGTAAATATATTACTTTACATGTAAATTACTTGTCTTAATAATGAGTTACGCAAAACTTTCAGTGTATCTCACGTATTCTTGAATACAGTTACAAAAATGCTTCTGGGGTTCGGTATATATGTTGACCTGTCATGGCACGGAAGTCAAGGCATACAATGACAGTTTATCTATACTGGAAACGAATAGCTTAATTTATATTACAAACTAGCAGTTTTCGCGCGGCTTCGCTCGAGTGTACATATTTGTATATTTTGCGCGGAACCCTAATTTTTTTTCCAAAATAAAAGTAGGCTAAGTTACTCCTTGTAACACCAACAAGCTATCTGCCAGTGAAAGTCCCGTGGAAATCGGTTCACCCTTTCCGGAGATTAACCGGAACAAACAGACTGACAGACAAAAATTTGAAAAACTGATTTTTAGTATCGTGCAAATAACTGTATCAGCTTAAAAAAAACTATTATTTTGACATTACAAACAGACACTTTAATTTTATTTATTTGTATTGATGATAGGTTTAAATCTTAATGAATTATGGTCAACCCCCGGGCGATCTTCAGTTTATATTAAACCTTACAGATAGACTATACTTTCTGAAAACTATTGTTTTTGTTTTATTGTGTAACCAGGCACTAACAGAATTGGCTCAATATTTGATGACGTCATACGGCAGTGAATCGTAACTCATAACATAAAGTACACTCAATCGGTAACTTTTGATACTTATGTGACGTCACATGGCAGTGCGACTTCGTATTGCTCATAATATTTTCCGCAAGTAATTTATAAACTGCATTTTTATTTCATGAAATACAAAAATAATAAAAAAAGATTTTTTTACACTGTCCTGAAAAATGTCGGATAGATTTGCATTTAATTTATTGTAAACAATTGTAAATATGTAGAATATTAATGATATTGTGATCATATAAACAAATTCGACAAGTATTTTTAGCATAACCATAGTTTTACTTACCAGTGTGTGACTTACTATAGTCGCCTTTGAACATTTCGACTGTTGCTGCACCTGGAGCTTGTTCTCTTGCATTGACAGCGTAGGCTTTCGCTTCATCTTTGATGTAGACCGTCATGAAGAAACCTCCACCTATCCCCATGCTTTGCTGGTTGAACAAACCATTGCACAACATTGCTGCAATAGCTGCGTCCACTGCCGATCCATTCTTGGCGAGAATATTCCTGAAACAATAGAATTAGAATATAAAATCAAAGCCAACCATGCTACTATTCTTCAAAGCTCTTGGAAAAGAAGCCCTTTGTCAACATCGCAAATATAAGAATATGTTATTTGAAGGAAATGAGAGAAGAAATATATAATGTTTAATATCAAATACAAAAGAGAGCTTCAAAAGCTTGAGAGTCAAAAAGTTAGTTCCTTTAAATTTTTAGTGTACCTTGGCCATATCAAAAGGATATTAGGTGCATAAATTCAGGCGAATTTGTGCGCCTAATATCCTGATAATATGTAAAAAGCTAGTACTTTTTAACACAATATTTTTATAACAAATAAATTTTCTTAAGTTTATATCTATTTGAGTTTCACTTTCTGTCATAAGTGTACACATTTTAAAAATGGCGATGTGCTAAATAGACGTTCTGCCATATCTACAGACCATCTGAGAGTTGAACGTTTTGCAACATTGACATTTTGCTAATTAGGCTTACTGCTCATTAGACGTTTCGCGATGTTGGACATTTTGCTACTTAGACCTTCTGATCGTGAAGGGTAAGTTTGAGCTACGCTAAAAACTTATAATAACCTCTTTCCGTTTATGCTTATCACAATACAAAAGTCAGGTCATCATAAAAATGCGAGATTAAGGATTTATAATCATTAGTTTCATTTGGCGCTACGCAATGTACATGCAACATGTGTAGGTATTCTTTTTGTGCGGTACGGTGAATGACCTTAAACGTTCGGCGTCAAGACCAGCTGATTGCACAAAATGTTTAAATATTGTTTGATTGATTACATTGCAGTTTTTGGCCGTATGCGGTATTTATTACATTTTTTTTCGGTAAAATGTTCTGTTTACTCATTGCGATATTACTTTTAAAAAAACTTGTAAAAAAATTTTTTTTATGAATTTTCCGGCAGAAAGTTCCAATGATTTTCGACTCAGAATGATGGTCTGAATACACTATTTCAGGATTCGGTACGGTGTTTCTTATACCCTGTTTATTAATTTGAGGCCGGGTTGATTCAGACTGAATTAGATACCGACACATTAGGAGTCTTTGTTATTTGAAAGGCCCCTACATTGCACACAACAAGAATCATGACACTTGAATGACATTCGCAAGTGACAAGTATGAATATTAAAGTTACTAGTTGAATAAATCTCCTTACTTTGAGGGAATATACGATTTGGAGAGCGCCGAATATATACATTTTTTTATAAAGATAAATAAATGATACCTAATAAACACAAATTGCCCCGAAGTAACAACTTTTATTATAAAATTGAAGCGGCGGGTAGCGTAATGGCTAAGGCGTCGGACTTGAGATCAAGTGGTTGCGGGTTCGATCTCCACCCAGTGGTAAATTTAGTAAATTGCGACTATTCTACACTTTGGTGCCCTGTACAATGGTGATGAGTAAAATCCATAAATATAAGTAGTTTTTCCTGCATGGAGAATGTTACAAGTATACATTTAGATGAATACCATTACAGTGCAGGGTTTTAGAACTTACCATTTCAGTCGTAATACACTCGAGAGCAATGAAACCGAGTCACGGGACGAGGCAGAACTCTTCATAAAATTTGAAGATACGTCCAGATATAAACACAAACTAAAATTATCTACAATGAAACTAAAATTGTTCCAAAGAAACGCATACTGCATGCGTACCTTTTTTAATTGCCATGGCAATTAAATTATATAACCATCTCCCCCAATCTATTAGGGTAAAAAATTGTTTGACTTTTTAATAAATGAAACATATTATAGCGTTAAGGAATATTTTAAGGATAGATTTATATCTTAATTGTAACTCTTTCTATTGTAAATTCAATTGATACTGTTATGTAATACGATACATTTTATACATTTGCACGTCCCATTGGATGGAATACCTATAGTGTGAACTATATTTATAAACTGACACCTGTAATACCATATACGAGCAAACAAATAATTTCATTTCATTTCAGAAGATACGAATCCTCCTTCTTCTAATTCTTTTTTATTTTGATATTTTTGATATCATAACTTTAAAACAACAAAGAAGTTTTATTACTTTCATTGAAGGGGTATTAATTTGTCTATTAAACATACTTTATTAAACTAAGCTAGCATTATTAGCTTCTGACATGTTCAAGTATCTTAATGTGACCCGGCTTTTTGCTCTCGAGTTTTATAATGGATATGATAACATTAGGCAAGAGTCATTTATGGTTTTTCCATATTTTCCCAAATGTAAAACCTAGAAGACTATAAAAATCGATTTTACTGGAGCATGCTCGTACATCGCTTTAGAATTCATGACTCACATTAATATCATATTAATTATTTTGAATTCTTTGAATGTTATGAGAATACTTTCGCATGTAGGAATGATTAGAACAAAGATAAACTGAGTCATTTAACATATTATTTCTAGTGTAAGTATACTCCCGAGGTTTACTGGAAGAACACTCGATTATGGATTAAGCTCGCCTTAGTACGTGCTATTTTCCTTCCTGTATAATATAATTTTGTTATTTTTGTGCACATTAAAGAATATGAAAAGATTAGTTAAATATATAAAATAAATATTTGCATTGCAGGCATACAATTAGCATGATTTGGAGCTGAACTGATGCCTTCCAATGCAAATCTTTTTCTTTTTTTTAAATGTTATTAAATTTTAAGTTATCTTGTGCGCATGTTTTTAGTTCTCTTTTTCTTAAATTGGTTTCATTATCATAATTTAAGCCATATTATATAATATTAATGAATTATATCATGTCATATTATTGTCGAAACGCGGCCTTCTAGTTAACCTTGCAGTAAGCACTGAAACGTTTATCTAGTTTTATTTTGATAAAGAAGTTGTTATACAAAACAAGGCCAAGGGAATGATGTAGATGTAACAAAAACTGACAGTATAATTACCCTCTCGTTACAAACCAAAAATCATCTTCAATTTACAAACATAAGGTTAGTTTATTTACTTTACCGGTTTTACACGACCCCGCGTTAAATCCTGGGTTACCTCTGGATGTCGGAGCAGTGAAAACAGTCTACCATGGACCTCCTTTCGGCGCAAATCCGCCAAAGACGGAACCGGTAGCTATTTAGTGTTGCGAGGAAGAATACCTCATAATATTGACAGTATTCACTGCGTCACAGTCTTCTACGCGACTTCATATTTAATAATAGAATTATAATGTATGTGCAAATCGAGACTTAACATTATTTCTTGTTTTGTTTTGTTTTTTTTTTTATCAGAATGAGTAAGTAGTATTGTTTGTATTCGGAATAAAATTGATATAAAAACAATGTGTTAACATATTCGTGTATTGCATCATACTCAATATACTCACTCATACAGCTGTGTGATATTGTAATACATACACAGTCGCGTGATATCGAGTTGATAATGTTTATTACTTCTTACACACTTTAAAAGTTAAGACGTGTTCCCAGGGTTATCTGACAAAAAAGTAAGTAAAATAAATCGTTCAAACCGCCAGTCTAGGTTAGATAAAACACTCGAGAGCAATGAATCTGGGTCACATAAAGACCGGAACCCAACAATGACAGCCCAACGAAACAAATGGTAAATAAATAATAGACAATTAAACACTCCTTAAATGAAAGTAATAAAACTCCTCGGTTGTAGTAAAGTTATGCCTGTTTTCATAGAGGAATGGGAGAATACTCCCCAACATCGTGTACGAAGCTTGGCGTTCCGAACCGCATAACCGCAGTAATGGCAGCACGTGGAGTTAACACAGAGTAGGTACTAAAATTTGGGAAAATTATAAAAATGTATGTGTTTTTGTTTTAAGATAAGATTGGTTATTCTATGTATTTTTATGAATATAATACTAAATGACAAATAAATTTTATTACTTTCTTCATGACTTACTTACGATATTGATAAAAAAATAAGAACAACTGATATCAAATATAGTTTGCGATAATTGAAGTTGGTACCTATTAAAAAATCACAGTTTGTTTTTCTATATCTGTCTGTTACACGACGTAAAGGCAAATTAAACTCTGTGTTATAATTGATAAAATCTAAATTCTAATACAAGAGAGACTGTCGTCGTACTAGCTCAAGGTAATTCTTGTTTTGTTAGCTTCCGCATTACCCGTTTACAAATAGACTAATCACTAATCATATTTATTGAGTATAGTAAGAGTTTCTACATATCTTGTAAAACAAAATCTTCGAAACCATGTCACTTGTCACGCAAACACCAGGAAGTCGCAACTGTTCAAGAACGTAGGCTCTTGCGAGTAGTTTGACCATTCAAGGCGGCGACAGTTAAGAGTCCAGTACTACCGAGTACTGCACATCAAGTCATATCTCCGATATGGAGGAGTTGGCTAATTTCTGCATTAGTAGTTAGTCATGTAAATATTATGATAAGAATAATAACTTGAGACTCCTCACACGGCAGTCTGATCCCAAATTAGGCAGAGCCTGTACTATGGTAACCAGACTACTGATAAACATACTTAAATGTATATTATTAAATACCTATATACAGAGAAAATGATCGTGCTCATCACACAATTATTTGTCATAGATGGGAATCGACCCCACGACCCCTGGCTTAGCAGTCAGGATCACTAACTATCAGACCAACAGGCCCGTTCTTTTCTGTTCTCTCTTATGAGAATGCTACCGATTTACAGTTTGTCACCAGGTTGTTATTCGCTCGTACCCACACACGCACGCACGCACGAACCTGGTTCGGGCCCAATGAAACATCAAAGTGCAGATTATGATCTTAATCAATAAATAAGTCTGCTCAATCAAATAGTTTATAAAGTAAGTCATACAGTTTTTGATCCCCTTTCAGGTACCTATAGACATACGTGAATGGCGCCGGCTCTAACTCTTGATTAGGGTAGAGTGAGATTGTCTTTCAGCGTCCATTTTTTTTAACTTACACACGCTAAATAAATATTAAATACCAAACTTTTAAAACTTAATTTTTATTGCAAATATGAACACTTATTAGATTAAAATAAAAATAATAGGGTTTAAATAATAATAAGATTAAGAAGATAAAAAAATTAAATTTAAATTAAATAAAATAATAACAATATCTAATTATTTAAGAGAGTTCCTACCTCTAACTGACTTCCTATCGTTCACTAAATAATTAAATATTCAGGGTAGACCGTACTGCAATAACTAATTATAGGGCAGCCGCGCACCCCAGCGCCTCCGAAATGGCGCTATCAAAGTTTTATTGTGCGCTGGAAATTATTTTTCGCTTTTGACTTTTTAGAGCCCCTTGCCACCTGCCGCCTAGAGTTATCACCCACTCGCTCTACCCCAGATATTATAAACCTGAAGAGTTTGTTTGGTTGAACGTGTTAATCTCAGGAACTACTGGATCAAATTGAAAAATTATTTTAGTTTTGGATAGCCCATTTATCGAGGAAGGCTATAGGCTATATAACATCACGCTACGACCAATAGGAGCGGAGTAGTAACCATAAACGCTGGTGAAACTGCGGGGACGGCTTTATATAATAGTATGTCGCTTCTCAATATCATGTAGATATATTATTTATTTATTTATTAAAACTTTATGAACAAAAATGTACAATGGCGGACTTAATGCCATAGGCATTCTCTACCAGTCTACCCTAGGGTGGTGTAGAAATGGGTGGAGTAGGTGCACTAAATTTGAATCATAAACTTTTTAGAACAAATGAAAGACAAATAAATACCAATAACACAGTAAAAGACAGACAAGAAAGACAATAAAATTTATTCAGGTGATAATAACTGAATCGCTTAGAAATGTAAAGTAAACTAAGACACCATTATATGTATGTGCTTACTATCAGCACATAAGAATAATGATTTGTTTGTAAAACTATTTATCCCACTAATATTATAAATGTGAAAGTTTGGATTGATGGATGGATGTTTGTTACTCTTTCACGCAAAAACCACTAAACCGAGTGCGATGAAACTTGGTATGTAGATAGCTGGAGACGTGGATTAACGCACAGGCTTCTATTTATCCCGATATTCCCACGGGATCGGGACTTACGCGGGTGAAACCGCAGGGCGCTAATTTATATTCTCTATGCTTCGAGTACAAGAAGTTGTTCGTAGCTGAAAAATGGTATTGACTTCACTTTTAGTACAAAATAAAGAAGTAATAAAGTTCTAGTTTTATTTTGATTGACAAAAAAACGATAAATATAAATCTTTTACACGTATAAGTTAAGTTAGTTGGTAAGTAGTAAAACTAATTTTCTATTCATATTATGCTACTATTATAACTGCGAAAGTTTGGATGGATGTTTGCAAGTCAGTCACGCCAGAACGTCTGAACGGATATGCATGGAAGTTGGCACAGAGATAGATTATAGTATAGAATAACACATAGGCTTTTTATCCCGGAAAAATATTCGGTTCCCGATTAAAATTTCTAGTTTTTCCATATACTTATTAAAGTTTATGGATGTACTAACGTGTGTGTTTGATAATCATGACTATACTAATACACATGAAAGATATTATTGTTTTTTTTTACCCAACCGATAGTAAAAGGTTATCTCTGTAACTGCTCACTATCAGCCTCCATCAGGCCACAGCAGTAAAATTGTCACTAGCGCATTGGAAACTCTATAACATGCAACACAAGAAAACCCCTCAATAAATAAAAAAAATAAAATACCACCGACTAGAAAATCCCTACAACGATTACAAAAGAGCTGATGATCATCGAATGGCTGAAGAGATTTTCTCGAATTATATCTAAGAACACTCTCGATCAAGTCACCTTTCAAACAAAAAAACCGCACTCAAATCGGTTCATTCGTTTGGCTATGATAACAAACTTGTAACACCCTCTTATTGGAAATGAATGAAATAAATGACAAAGCAGAGAAGGACTTGTTTGGAAGCGGTAGACACGGTCTAGTACAGCATCACCTATACATGTTTATCACAGGCATCACAGACTGATGTCATCAACATATATTTCGAACGTCATCGTGTCGAAGTAAAATTTTTGTTACGCATGATGTACTGGTATAATTTTTATGTTTTAATCTACGTAACCTGTAATTTTGCTCCACAAAATATAATCTCCTTAAATAAATTACAATCTTTTAAGTTTAGATATTAAAGTAGAAATATTACTGAAGCTATGATTACCATCACAGCCATTACGGTCAAGTAAGGTAAACGCTCCCACTACTGGACAGCAATTTTTTAATTGCTTAAGTTGCAAATTGCAAAGAAAGAAGTTCCTTATCGCACGGCTAGGCGGAAAAAAGTGTTAGCGCAACGAAGTATGCTGACTGCGAGTTAATTTCCTTTTTACGCCATCTGTGGCTTCTGTGCGATACTACTATAATTTGATGTTGGTTGTATACTAATTATCCAAATACATACTTTCATGGATGACGCAATTTTAATTTCGAGTTTCTAAAATATTTACTGTATTTTGATACAATTTATTCAATTCAATAAATATATTTATATCTGTTGAAAGGAACTTCGTTCCAACACCTCACTCTCAAAAAACACCTTACACTGTCCACAATACAGTCATATCGGTCAATTTTGAAGTTCAATTTGTCAGTTTTGAAACTGAAATGAAAAGTTTTGAAATAAGATTTCTATATTAAAAATCATGAATTTTACTAAAATTGTTAGCACTTACTCACGGGGTCTCCTATACGGCCTAAAATATAACCACAGCTTTCTTTAACACCTGTATTGTTACTTTATACAATAACATAGAATACTTTTCTGTACATTATTATAATCCTATTAATATTATAAACGTGAAAGTTTGTGAGGATGTATGGGTGTTTGTTGCTCTTTCACGCAAAATCTCCTGAACCAATTACGATGAAACTTGGTATGTAGATAGCTGGAGACCTGGATTAACACATAGGCTACTTTTTATTCCGATATTCCCCCTTCATCGCGACTTACGCGGGTGAAATCGCGTTGCGCAGCCAGTATTATCTATATTATACTTACTCACTTCAAGATCAAAAGTATAAAATTTACAACGGTCTTGTACACAAGTTATTATCTTCGTAATGCCATTATGAATAAAAGGAGTAGGTATTTTTATTTCTTATATGCGTGATTTTAGGACAGTGAACAGAAGGGATTAAATGAAAAAAAGTCAGGGTGTAGACGTGGAATGGCCCACCATAATAGTATATTTTAATAACATGGTCCTAGAAAGACGTTATTTGGGTCATCTACCCTAAATAAAATTTAACTCCTAGAACACGATCAACGACCTAACTGGTTGTTGAACAAAAAATGTAAAAGTGTAATAAAATACGCACACCGTTATGTTCCATGAGCCACTGGCTGATATTATCTTGGACCATTTAAAGTTATTTGACGAAGAAGTTAGTAATACTTGAAACAAAGAAGCAACAGCCGAGTGTTGAAACTAAAACTAAAGCTGATTCACTCTGATTCGAAGTAATGAATGTGATGATTAGACATTCATTACCATTGTGAAGATTATTAATTTGAAAATACTTCATAATGAACTCGAATATATGTAAAGTCTAACTACCAGTATCTAATCCCACTAATATCCTACTAATATTATAAATGTGAAAGTTTGGATGGATGCATGGATGTATGGATGTGATTTGTTACTCCTTCACGCCAAAACTACTGAACCGATTGTAGTGAAACTTGGTATGTAGATAGCTGGAAACCTGGATTAACATATAGGCTACTTTTTATCCCCATATTCCCACGGGATCGGGACATACGCGGGTGAAACCGCGGGGCGCTGCTAGTAATTGATAAATTTAAAATTTTAAACACCCCCGACTCGAAAATCCCTTCAACGATTACAAAATGCCTTACATCATTTTGGAAAAGAGCTAATACTCTTACACTGCTGGACCGATATTAACCAAACATAGCTAAGAACCACCGCAAGGAAACTAGCTTTCAAATTAAAAAAACCGCATCGAAATCGATCCACCCGTTTGAGAGCTACGATGCCACGGTTAGACACACACACAGACATCGAAGTCAAACTTATAACACCCCTCTTTTTGCGTCGAGGGTTAAAAACACTGTCAATAACAGTGTTGTCACTCGTGTGTTGAAACACTTACAAAAGGAAAAGGTCTATTAAAAGTTCATTTTTAGGACCTCAAAGGTCCTTAGAGACCTTTGAGTTCTGGCGATCCTACTTGCTCGCAGACATACACACTCGGGTAGACATACATACTCGGGTAAATTGAGCTGCTTTAATTTCAGCTGACATCTACGGGACCCACATACAAGGAACAGTAATAAACTATACTTGAATGGTTTAGATGGATAGGGTGGTAGTGTCAGTTTTAGTATTTTTTTTTATTGTGAAATGGAATAGACGTTTGTCTTCCAACTCACCTGATGGAAGGTGACGATGAAGACGAAGATGGTAGGTACACCACTATTTATTTATTTATAGGTTCGCCTACAATTGTTACACATTTCTTAAAAATAATACATGCATGATAAATAAGGCCTGGGTGTACAATATCAATCGGCAAACACCACATGTATAGAAAACATTGAGATTTTAGTATTAACACAGGTTAGATAAAAGGTATTAATGTTACAATATATTAGTGAAAATTAAAAATAATTTAGAGAGAAAACAATCCAAGAGAAACCTTTTCACTCTACAGTTGAACGGATTATAATTGACTCGAAAAATAGACACACTTTCCACACTTTGGTGACTCAAACCAAAAAAGAGCTGTCATAGCGTTTAGTTCGACTTTTAGGTGGGTGGGATGAATATCTATCAGTCGAAACACCTAAAAGTCGAAAAGGGAAAACACCTAAGCATATGGGCTACTTGATTTTAAGCGATTCAAATGACTGACTCAATATGTACCTGTACCGCTCAATTTTTTTTTTTGTTTTTATATTGTAGGTGGCAAACGAGCAGACGGGTCACCTGATGGTAAATGACTACCGCCGCCCACCTGCAACTCGAGAGTCACAAGTGCGTTGCGGCTCTTTAAGGTGGGAGTAGGAGAAGAGGGGGAGGAACGGGAATAAGGGAGAGGGAAGGGTTAGCGCCTCCGGTAACCTCACTCACGCGGCGAAATGCAATGCAAGCCTTGCTTCACGGCCGGTTTTCTGTGAGGCCGTGGTAACGAGCGGAGTCGAGCCGGCCCATACGTGCCGAAGCATGGCTCTCCCACAACAAAATGCAGAAAGAAAATTGGTAATGAAATGACGATTTGAATACATTTCATAAATATAAGTAATAAAATTTCGGTTTTGCTACTTTGCTTGCTATTTTCAAACTTATAGTGCCAAACTTAAAGCCTATATTTAATTAACGCATTTGCCTTCTATTAATGAGGAATTTAATTTGTGCTAGGACACCTTAAACACAGTATAAATATGGACAGTACGGAAACTAAGCCTAGTTAATGAAATAATTACCTACACTCCATTGAAGCAATAGGGTTGTAACTTTTAATGTTTTTGATGTTGTTTTTTTTTATGAAAACATTTTTGTTCTGTAGTGATCAATCAATCGAATTGAATTAACTAGCTTACGAATACCATTTAAATAGGTAATCTCATAGCGTTGGTTAATCTCAGTAAAAGACGATAGTTTAAAATACAGAAAACATTCCGTACTGTCTATATTTTTTATACTGTGCCTTAAACGAGGTTTCAGCTTTAATAACATTGACAACTACTTTACAGCTAAACAATCAATAACAAAGACAAACTAGCAATGTAGATAGAAGACGCTAAACAGTCTCAGTTGAATTATTTTACAACAATCATGATTAGCTTGCAATACAATTGTTAAGTTAAACGGATCATTAGACACGGCGATAGAGCTGATAAGCATCAACAACTGCGCATATAAGTAATGTATTGTTATCAAAGACCAATAGTGAAACAAATACCGATATAAGAATTTTGACGCCCTCAAATTTATCGTGCATTTCAATGTAATGTTAGCGAGATAGTAAGACTCTCACTCAATGCTCTGTTCTTCTGTGAAAGCCACAACTTGTGTAGAATTCGACTAATCGGCTAGAATGCCTTAAGTGCCTATTTCACTCAGCCTGTTGAATAGACAAGATTCCGACCAGAAAAGCAACATTGTTGTATTGAGATAGCTGTATGTACAAAGCATTGTATGGAACGGCCTCGTGCTAGATAACAAATCATGGGTACGCTCAATGTAATATGCTGGGACTATTACTGAACTTACGATTAGGGACCACCACCACCATTAATCAAGAAGATATTGTACTTTTGGGCATCTGTGATGGTGATGAATTCCTGAGTTTAATTATTGGGTTTTATACTTTAGTTCCTTTTTCTTGCAGCTTATTATTCTGAAAGTACCCCAAGTGGTATTCATATGTACCTAAAGGATGCAATCAATGTAATTCTGACCTCGGAAAGCATATCCCTACGTAATTAGTCATATCCTGTGTAGGAAACCCGTGTAAAGATAGACAAAGTCAGTGGTGGTAATGATAATTTAAAAAAATCGACCCAAATGTCCTGACGTCAATTTAATGACATATTAACTAAAAAACATCTTAGGTCGTATTCTTATACTGTACACATTAGCTTTACTTGTTTTATGTTAAGAAGATTACTGGAAACTAAACTTTGAGTCATACATCATATCTAGAATTCCTGAGAGATTACAATATTTATTTAAATTAAGCCACAGAATAACATAATGCTTAAGCGCATAGGAAAAAGTACCTATACGATCCTTAAACTCATAGTACGAAACAGTTTCCGTGGAATAAAATTCTACTGTTTTCAAATTCACCAACTAAAGATTGTTAAGAATCCGCGAATAAATGTCACACATTGTGAGTTGGTTTGTTTTAAATAAAGAAGCATAGAAGTTACCGCCATAAATTTTCGATGCATTAAATCAATTACTATTCGTTAACCAAAACCACAACATTCTGGCACAATTTTTATGTAACTATTTACACAGTTTCAATCATTTGTCCTACATTTATAATGTTTGGCCGGGGGTGAGTTGTAGCCTAAAATAGGCGTCTATTTCAGTATGTGTTCGTTCTGAAGCCGGGAGATAGTAGTGGTTTGTCAAAGTCCTCTCTCAATGAATTCTATTTGAATGTGTCTTTTGATGCAATATTAACAAATTTGAGGAGATACGGTCACGGTAATATCTAAGGTCGATATTTATGATATTTGAAATTCATAAGTGTTAATGAATATCATGTTAATATTTATTATTTCGAACATCATCAAAACCTTCGACAAAATTGTGGAGAGATGAGGTACCCTCATAGACAAAACACAGCAATAGGGTACTTAGGTAATTGATTGTCAGTATATTTTTTCTGAACGCGTAACGATAATGAAAACGGTAGCTCCAGTTCAATTTTGTATTAAAATGAATATAAATTTAAAATTTAAAACACCCCCGGCTCGAAAATCCCTTCAATGATTAGAAAAGAGCTGATAATCTTCCAACGGCTGAACAGATTTTCTTGAATTATATCTAAGAACACTCTCGATCAAGTCACCTTTCAAACAACGGTACATTCGTATGGGCGCTACTATCCTACAGACAGACACAGATACACAGATGCACACAGACACGTCAATCTTATAACACCTCTCATTTTGCGTCAGGGGTTAAAAATAAATGTTTTTTAATTTTGTACCTTAAATCTTAAATTTTTGTTCCATTTTCTATCTTAAATCTCATATGGTTTAATTTTGATTGCACCTCAAATATTTTAAACTAGCCGTCCCCGCAGTTTCACCTGCGCTTATGTCACTGCTCAGCTGCTATTGGTTGTAACATGATGTTTTATAGCCCATAGCCTTCCTCGATAAATGGGCTATCCAACACTAAAAGAATTTTTCAATTCGAACCAGTAGTTCCTGAGATTAGCGCATTCAAGCAAACAAACTCTTCAGCTTTAAATATGTGGTGTTCAATGGCGCTTTAAACATTTCCATTCATTCTAATTTCAATCTTATTTCTAACAAGCGTAGGTTTGGGTTTATATAAGATGAAGCTGTTTACAGTCTTGCTGCTATGGCATGGATAGTTCAATGGATTAGAATTCTTTGACAGCCTCGCCTCATAAATTTTAATGAGACCACTATTACAAAATTTACGGACTACATAATTATAAATGAATACTTACATAAGAATCTTAAGTATACTTAATTATATCTACGCCTAAGTTCTAGAATGCTGATGTCATAAACGAAAGCAAGAAAAATATTTAATAAGCTGTTATTGTTTTTAATTTTGTGGAATAATTTGTTCAGAAAATATTTCTTATTATTATTTTATATTCTGGATTAGGTACTTTAAAATGATGAAAGGTTTTAGTTATGGTTGTTCTTTTTAACCCTCGAGGCAAAACGGAGAGGTGTTATAGCACAGCCTCACAGAAAACCGGCAGTGAAGCAATGTTTCATTGCTTTTCGCCGAGTAAGTGAGGTTACCGGAGGCCCTAACCCTTCCCTGCCCCTCTCCCCCTCTTCCACCTTTCCCGTACTCCTACCTTAAAGGCCGGCAACACACTTGTAACTCTTGAGTTGCAGGTGACCATGGGCGGCGGTAGTCATTTACCATCAGGTGACCCGTCTGCTAGTTTGCCCCCTATACCATAAAAAAACAAATAATTCTTTTCATGTAGGTATTAATGAAGACAAGATACCTATATAACCTTTCCAATAAAATAAATGAAATAACGTCACTAAAGGTTATCTTACAGTCGTTAGCCATACGTGACTAAAATAACGATGTTCACATTAATACAAAATCCATTAAATATTAATCACAAAGCCAGATATCTCGTTCTACAAAAACAAATAAGAGAACATTTACCTTATTAATAATAAAATTGATAACGATGTTTTTTGTGTTTTGACTTTGAGTCACGTGGAGATATTTCTACAATGTTTTATGAACGCATTCGTAGATTTAACTACAAGAATACGTTGTCATAATGGATTTTATTGTGGATAGCGCTCAGTAATTTAAAATAGTACCTACTGTGGCTACATCCACACTTCCACAATAGGTATAATAATACTAAAATCTTTTAAATATAAAAAGTAGGTAATGCAATTTTGTTAGTAAGCGCATCACTTGAGAATAGTTGAGAATGGGTAAAGGATTTGGACAAATTTAGTAAGTATTTAAATATCCGTAATAACAAGAAGTTTTCCCGTTTAATTTGCAAAATTGGGAAAAACTGTAAGTGCTTTTTTCTATAGGACGAAACCAAATTCGTACTTCTGGTACCTAATAGTTTTACAACAGAATCAATAGCTAAAACTCGAATTATAGTCCAACTGAGGAAAAACCTCCATCCTATGGAATGCTGCGGGTAAATAACACAATTGTATTTTACTTTAGATCAGGTTCACCAGAACTTTATAATTAGTATGAGGTGGTAATACATAAGTAAAATACCTGCTGATTGTGGAAGTTTTTATAACCACCGATAAGACAGCTTACCATCAGGTAACCGTGTACTTATTTATAAACATAATAGGCAGTCATGGGACTGCCGACAGAAGTGAAAACTTAAACGAAATGACGAACTTAAAACGCCACAATAACAGGTTGGTGACATTAATCTATATATTAATACGTGAAGCGAAAACTTTGGATCCCTTTTCACGAAAATTGGGCGGACGGAGGAGTATGACATTTCGCACACTTATAGTTTATACAGAGAACAAGTGACGAATGCTAAAATTTTTGAACTATATTTGCTACAAAGTTAAAAAAAAGGCAAAAACGGGTACATACAGCTATGAGTGTCCAGTATATATTTTGACCTGTTATGGTACAAAAGTCTATACAATGACAGGTCAAGTAATATTGGCCAATTATCTCTAGTTTTAATAAAGAACTGAGAAAATGTACATGTAAATATAAGAAACTCGGCTCCGTCGTACGAATATTCGATGCTGACAGGAGGACAGAGGACAGGTATGACACTCGGACGGACACGGACACACGGACACATTTTCGATCAGGGTCTCGTGTTTTGACGAGAGTTTAACATTTTTTACCCATCCCAAAAAGTGCATAACGCCGCTAAAGAAGTTTTCACTTCAAAAAGTACCTCGCTGTTTAGCAGTGTTTCTTAATAATAGCAATAAAAATAATTATAGGCTTCATCATCAGACCAGCGTTAAAAAGCCCAATCTATTTGACTCGTCAAAACGAATCGTATGAGCCCAAACTCAATAGGTTTACTATATCCACTGAAAAGTGCCACTATCCATCTCCTGGCTTCATAAGATCAGCAGCTCTACCACATATGGTTACAAAGTTTAAATCCGATACGACAATTAGAAGGGATTGTCTATTAATCACGTGAGGCTCGAAAGGGGGGGGGGGGGAATCTCGAAATATCACAAGGAGGGAGGGGGGTATAGTCACGTGTATTTATTTTTTCGTACAATTATTTCTGTATTTAAAGATAAAATTTAGGTCACGTGTATTTATTTTTTCGTACAATTATTTCTGTATTTAAAGATAAAATTTTGAACTAAAAGAATACACATGCTTTTGGCTAGGGGGCGGGGCGGGGACTGGGGGTTAGTCTGAAACCTCACCAGGGGGGAGGAGAGAGGGTTATAAAGTTGCGAAAAAAACATCACGTGGTTAATGGACGACCCCTGAAGAAGGTTACAATTGACTTTCAAGATTCGTTTGCAATAGTTAGTTACAATAACAAGTGAAGCTTATGAAAGCGTGTTAAAACACTGCTATTTTTTTTTTTATTGTTGCTCGTCAGAATGACCTCAAACCGCCTGATGGAAAGCTAGAGTGAGGTCCTAAGACTGAGGACCACCATTATAGATACGGATGATACTAAAATGGTCGCCCTCAGCTTGACGGCCTCGAGAGATGCTTTTTCACGCCCCGCTTAAAGGACGCGGGATTATATGACGAAGGGAACACGTGTGCTCGTAATGCATTCTACATTTTAATAGTGCGGCAAAGAAAGGAGGTGCTGAACCGTTTGTACATAAAATCAAAATAATGTACTGTACAATATCAAACTGCCTAGTAAACCTAGTCCACCGGTCTATTAAGTAACTGTTTGCTTTTCTGTTCGTTTATTAGTAATAATTTTCCTTATAATTACCAATGAATGCTATTTATGTAGACGTAGTAATTTATCGTATGAACATAGCACCTGAGCTAGATTTGTATTTAAATTTAAGAATGAGTACAGCTTTCTTTTTTTAACCGACGAAAAAAAGGAGGTTCTCAATTTGTCCGTATATATATATATTTTTTTACGTATGTTCAGCCTTCTCTCCGTTATTTATGAACAGATTTTGATTATTCTTTTTTTGTTAGATAGGGTATACCTCAATTGTGGTCCCATGTCAAGGAAGTCAGGATCTGGTGATGGGATCCTGATAAAATTGAGAGAAACCCTCGAAAATTGTAGGAACGAATAGTGTTTCTGTTTACTTTATCAGGTATTTTCGCTCAGAAATCATCACAGCCAAATAATAAAATGATTAATTATACCTACGTAAAGTTGATTGTTTAGCGCCGACTCAAAATAAGTTTATAAAATTTTTATAGTTATTTATTTTTTGCTTTTTAGTTCTTTTCGTCGGTTTAATTATTTGTATATCGTTAGTACCTCAAACCACAGTTTGGCTTTCACTTAGGAGTGAAATAGTCACCTGGTAGGCCAGGCACAGAATGAAGACACTTTATTGTTTTAAAAGTTTTACTCATGTGGTAAATAGGCGGACTAATACCTAATCGATCTCTTGCAGGCACAGCCTCTATAGTTGTATATGCTGCAATTAACACGCGTCGCCACTTGTAAACGCCACTCGCAAAAGCTGGTAGCCACAAAATAATATTAAAAAATTAACAATATTACTTTTGGATTCTCACTGGTATTATTTAGTATACAACCTTATTAGTTATTTTTTTTAAAGATTACTTTTAATATTAACGTTTAGGAATCTTTCCATCCATTATTTAGTTTTCGCAAGAGCTTCTGTCAGCAAATGGACGGAGAAGTCGATCACACACACCACACGCATTGTTAACGTAAACAGTAAAGACTTATGAATCTTTATTGGCCTTTTGGTTAGATGTTTAAGTGTAATTCTCTGTTATGTAGGTACTTATAATTGTTTGGAAAATACAGACCTAATCAACATACTCCGTTACACAAAACGATGCATTCTTTTTTTTTTTAATAGCAAATAGTTTGCAATCATTCGTTACGTTATGGCTTCGATAATTTAATTTGCATAATAAGCTACCTGGCAATGTAGGACATGTAGGTGTTTGTGTAAATGAGGCGTTGGTAAATACGAATGTGCCTACGTGTACAGTGTCAACTAAGCACAGGTTTTAATTAAATCATGTTTAGCTGGCTGGCCAAGTCAAAGCAGTATAAAACATTACGCAATAACTTTGGGTGTAATGTACGTAGTAAATTTGAATCGATAGGTGTGATATAATCAGTGCGAATTCTCGAACATTAACGACAATTTTTTAAACATATTTTTTTAGGTGTACATGTAGTTCGAAAAGGTGTTAAACAAGTATAAATGTATTTATCGCAAAACGACTTCATTTTCGAGATTGCAGCGATGCGACGACACGCGGACGGCTTCTAGATGCTTAACTACATACTGAAAAACTAAGTCGTTGCGCTAGCTGGTAAAATCGTAATAGGGGTACAGCATAACCCTTCGTCTAATAATGTATCCCTAATGGAGAAGTCTTTAAGATATTATTCTCAATTATTACAATAGTGACGTCAATCATGTTTACAAATGAAGTATATTTGTACACATGATTGGTTAAAAACTTTTTAACAAAATATTAAACCGACGCGACGAAAGAAGTAAGTAACTGAAAAGTGAAAAATAAACTCGTTAGCCTACCCAAACTCCTACACGGATGTTAATACGTAAATAATTTTGAGTCGGCGCTAAACATACAAACAAGAAAATTAATTATTATGTAAAATGATGGCAGCGGCGACGACGCTACTGCGACGCGTCTATTTGCCGAAGTGTTTCCGCATTTAATTTTTTGTTTGTAGTTTTGGCGCTGATTCAGAATAGGCTAACGAGTTTATTTTTCACTTTTCAGTTTCTTTCTTTATTCATCGCGTTAGTTTAATTTTTTGTTATTTTTTTATTTTAATTTTTTTTTATTTTGTTTTTTTGTGGCTAAAACAATTAACTACAGGTCTCCATCATGTTGCAGTATCATTAGAACTACATATGTGTGCTAAGTTTTCAACAAATTCGGTTCACAGGTGAAAGTCAGGGTGAACAACCATTCATCCCCTAATTTTGCACCCTTAAATATTGACTTGAAATTTAAATGGGACCAACTTCGAAGTATGGTTTATCCAATTACAAAAATACGGGTCGACTTGAGAACCTCCTCCGTTTTTTCGTCGGTTAAAAAGAAGAGAAAGTTATGACTAAAATTAATCAATATCGGTTAAATACATTCTTACGGCCTTTAAGCGCAATACACACATAGAGCGGGTGCAGTTTCAGGCAAAATATGGCGGGGCTAATTATTATTTTTAATATGGAATGGAAGATAAATAACATACTGAAAGTGAGTGTGGGTTTTAGTTTTCCTTTTTTCAGTTACCTACATCAGTTTTTTTTTTGTTTTTACTAATACGTAAGACCTATTTTACTAAATATTTTTTCACATGGTGCTGATGTTGCACAAGAAAATAACGGCAATATTAGGGTAAAAGTTACGGAGTTATCGCCGCCAATCCAGGGGACAATAACATTTTTTGCCGTCGTTGAATGTTGGTAATATGTCATCACTACATATTATAAAACAAAGTCCCCCACCGCGTCTGTCTGTCTGTCTGTTCGCGATAAACTGAAAAACTACTGAACGGATTTTCATGCGGTTTTCACTAATAGACAGAGTGATTCATGAGGAAGGTTTTGGTATATAATTTGTACCCGTGCGAAGCCGGGGCGGGTTGCTAGTCTATAATATAGGAATCAACTACCATCAAATCAATCATCAAATGGTACAGGACACAGGCGTTACGATTTAAAATTGTCAGGGGAGAATATTTGCTCTGCACTGATATTTCTGCTTGAACATTCGTTCGTTTTTCATTCTTCTCTAATAAGTAGAAATAAAAACACTTCGTCCTTCCGAATCCCGCTACATTTTTAAATAAACTGCACATGTGTCGCCTGCTGCAGATTCAGCAGGCGACACGAGTATCTAAATGGCATGCCCGCGTGGCGTATCCGCCGATGATCCGCGCGCCTGCGTTCGGTGTGAAGACAACGGACAGCGCGTCTCAAGCAAGGAACATGAACACGACTTGCACCCGCTCTATGTGTATTGCGCTTTACAATCAGATTATTTGTGCATTTTCATTAAAAAAACACTTCGCCAATGGCATCGCAGAAATCTATGCCAACCTAAGGTATTTGATATAATACAAACATATCAAATATTTACACTCACTTAGTTTAATGGTTCGGTTGGGACATATCAAAGGCACCTTGTAATAGGGTGGATGCCCCGAATACCGGGCTTGCTCCTAAAACAGCCTTTGCGCTCTTGGTAAATGACAGATAAGAACCTTTTTCTCTACTAGTTTCGGCACCTTAATTTTTAATTCAAACTGTGTTCTAAATCTGGAACACTGTGTTCGTCACTCTTGATCTAAATTTAAACCAGTAGTACCAGTACAGAATGACAAAGTCGGCAATTTACAATATGTTGACTAATTTATGACTCTTATGAAGTTATGAGCCTATAAAATTACCTAATCCTTTATCCAGTAAATTCACTATACTCTTAGTGAGAAACGTGAATGTGACTGTAGGCAAAATGATAGATGTTTTTAAATGTTTAAAACCTTTTTTTATACGAAACAGTTATATGTAAAAGCCATTTTGAAATAAAACAGGGCCGGTGCGATATTTCAATTAATTTAAACCTCCATTTAATGCACGAAATAATCATAAAATATTATTACCGGTATTTACAACAAACCGTGCAAGACGTTACAATAAACAGTTTTTGCAGATGTCAGAAGTTTTAATTAAACCAAAACACGAAACACAGACTTCGTCATCAAACATATTTTGTTTACTCAATTCTGTATTTATAATTTAAAAAAAGATGTGTGAATACCTATTTAGCACATAATTATACTTATTTACTTGAAGGAGAAGAGAAGCGAATAATTATGATAAAATACAAAAAACTTTCCGTAGGTACCTAGGTTTAGCAGCATTTATGTTGTTGCCAGCTGGTGTTCGTGTCCTAGTGGCCTCTCCAGTCACAGGAAATAGAGGACACTCGGGTACGCGACCCCGGCCTCTGCGAGCTACTGCATTCTCAGTCCCGTTGCCACTTTGCCTTATACAAAATTACCTTCTTTCTTTCCCGTTTTAAAACGACAACAGTCCCAAGGAGGGTTGGCCGACCATAATAGGAACTAGCCAAAACCCTTTGCAATGATACACATTGCGCCGACCCCAATGAAAAGGGCAAGATGATGATGATGATGATGATGACTTTATAATATTTGTTCATAATTTGATTAAAAGTAATATTATCACATCAGAACATTGAATAATACTATTACTTTACTATGATAATATTACTTTACCTTCTTACATGTCAAGAATTCCAAATTTTTTGAAGAGAAAAGCTGCAGTTGTGTGTCTCGTATGTACCTATTATTTTTATCCTATTTCATCTATAAGCATCAGAACTGCTGATTGCCTTGTGAGATTTTTTTTGTATTTAACACCTGGTGTACAATGAAGAGTATTATTATTATTAATAAGCCGAAATTCGGGACATCTACCCTATAACTAAGTAGGAGGTAGATGAAATCTAGGCAGTTTATTAATTATAAGAGCTGTGCCAGAACCGAATCGGTCCTATATAACCTAAACCAATGACTATAAAAAGTGAATCGACGTAGAGTAATGCTGGCGAAACGTTGGTGTATGAAAAGTCCATTGGACGAAAAGTTAAGGTTTAAAGATAATGTTGACCAACGGTTCATGGACCAATCGACTATTGGTAAACCGGTTCGGATTCGTAAAGTACGTAAAAAATTATGTTTCATATTTATTTTTCAGATGGAAACTAATGGCTGTTGTTATGTAAACTTCATCAGGATGTCAATCAAACATGAAGTTTATGAGTTTATCAGTGTTTGAGGCTAAGAGGTTCGAGGTTTATAGGTATTGGGTACATTTCGCGTAATTACATAAATATTTTTGACATGTCGATATAATCCTAAACTCTCTGAAAATTAACTCCATTCCGTCCCGTATTAAATTACGCACTTAAAACGTATCTAGTTTGAATTTGTTACGACGCAAAAAGTAGCTACACAAGTTCAGAACGAATAAATCGACAAGGCCGGCTACCTAGCGGTCTACCCAGCCCGGCTTCATTCAAGGTTGTTTTTGTGTATAAACATGTTGGATCGATCACGTAGGCGGCGATCTACATATATTCAATATTACGCATATTCAACACAAACGACCTCTGAACACAAAGAGGAAATTAAACAACAACATAATATTAACTATAATTTTTATTTGCTTAAATTATTACAGTCATTCAAGTACCTCGATGAAGGTATGGAAAACATAATAATAATCCTACTAGTAATAATAACACAGCAGTTTTAGTGAGCTTTACAACAAGCCCAAGTAGAGTTTTGAGATCAAATGTGGAACGGTGTTATGCCCATAATGTCCATTACTATGAAACGTATGTAAATATCGCGCGGCTCACCTCAGCAATTGGCTCCTCACTTTCCACCTCATCCTCTGATTGTGGTGTGCGAAGTAGAAGCCCTGCGTCAGCAAGAACCGCCGTGGATGTTCCGTTGATCTCTGAGACGAGGAACGGCCCGAACTCTCCTCGGGTATCCGCCATAAAATCCTCCTTTCACTTGGCATATCAAAAGTCCTTTTACAAGCCATAGTCTACTCACATTCAAAGACCCATTTAATGCTTGTTAGATTTCTTATTGTTCTCCGTGTTGACTAGCTTCGTGACGATCTTTCTGGAATGGCCGGACGGGTCGAAGTGATTTGTGTGCTCATTCACCTCCTTCTTGGTTCGCTGTTTGCCGCTGTGTCCAGAGAAAATGTGTTTGTCGTGGTCAAAATTGTAGTAGTCGTACTCGTCAAAGAAAGCTTCGGACATATTTACGTTTTAAAAATATGTGAATATTTTAAATAATAAAAATTATAGAGAATTTGTCGCAGTGACAACGTTACTTCAGAATTTGTTTTTACTGAATGTTCGTCTCGAAGAGAGCGGGGCGTTTATAAAGGCTGGTAGCGAGGTAGCGACACGTCACTGACCGCATGCGCGTCGATAAAATTCTCGAAGCATGATTGGTTGAAACTCCGCCGACGACCCGGTTATGAAGGATGTTTTGTTTATTTATAAACATTTGTATGTGTGAGTAAGCCGGCTTAGAGTTCTGCTAAATCACATCTACGGTTTCTACCGCAATACGAAATTGGTTTGGTAGAAGTGTATTGGTGTGAAAACATCAATTATGCGATTTAGCGAAAACATAAAATAAAAATATTATTTTGTCAATCGCACAAGATTTCTATAAAAAAAGCTGAAAATTGAAAAATAATGTAATTTGACTTCTAAAGAATTAATTCTAACGTCTCAAATATTACGTACTATGTAATAGATATACTTCTCGATTTATCCATGGATAGCGCTTCGAAATGACACCTTTTGTAGTTTTTATCCAACTCGATAATATTAATAATATTGGCCGTTATTTTTAGATATTTTAAATTTCATATCTCTAGTCATCAAGATGGTCCAAAAACAACTTTGAAAGAGCAAAAAGTCTTTTAGCAACTCCTGCATTCAAATATCACCAAGAAATTAAAATCATACGATTGACAGAAACAACATGAGAGTACGTAGTATAAACAAATCACACTAATTATAATTGTCCTATCTGGGAATCTTACCCAGAACACTCTTGAGAAACTGGTGTCATCATTCTAATGAAAATAAATTAGGATATAAAATAGTTCAAATTGTTTCCAAACTATATTGTGACGTTCTTAATTATACTACTACTTTAGTAGAATTATGATACCGTTGCATCATTCAATGGCGACTCAATGTAGTTGTGCTTAAATAAGTAGACATGATGATGTACACTGCTGTAGTCACAATAATTAGCAGTAAATGTGAACTTAAGTAGATCTTATCGTAGGTAACTAAAATAAGATTACTGTATTGAATAGGTATATTACACATAGGTCTAAGTCGATAAAAAACCCAATTACCTATGCTATAAATATATGGAAACGATAACATTGGTTATTACTTACGCTGCCATCTATAGGTGAGTAGCAGTCACTAGCGTGACATACCGTATAATTATCTACAGAACCTAATTTTTAATAGTATAAACATTTAATTAGAACAATAATAATTGTTCTAAAATTATATTTATTTTACCTTATTTCTAATTAATAGAAATAAGGTACAATAAATATATTTTTTCTATCGTATTATTCAAAATTTGAAAAAAAAAACAATAAAATAATATGAAAAATAAAATAAATGCATGATATGTCTTCTAGTCAGAATCTTGTCACCATCATCGGCATAATACATTGAAAATCAGCAGTGTTATGAACTTATGACACAGTTAAACAGCAGAAATAAAAAAATAAAAAATTAAAGAGATGTTTCTTCTGATAGATTATATAAGAAACGTGTTTTTATATCCCTAGTATATCACTATGTTTCGTGTTTTCCAATGGAGCAATTGACTGTGATATATACAGTATTTTGGTTGCCATCATTTTCTTCAGGGGCGCTGTCAACAAATGTATTGAGAAGTCGCTATAGGATATATATAATATAGGAGGGGAGAGGTACTGTTTGTTACAGGTTATGGTAACAGGATGTGGTATTGTACTCCAGATGCAGCAGTATATAAACCGTAAGATTTGATTTGATTTTGAAGATTTGATACCCATCATATAATGTTTACCGTATAAGCTAAAATTAGGCCTACCAAAGTATAATATTTGCAGTGTCCAAGGCTGAACCACGTGGAAAGTTTTCGGACTAATCACCCTATTTTACCCTTACCTAATTTGGTTTCCTAAAAAACAAATATTTGGAATTTGTTTTTATTACTACTACTCGATATTCTAAGCTTACTTTACTAGATTCACTTACTTGCCAATTTCTGAACATGCAAGTGCATCTGTGCATACAGCGGAGTTCTGGAACACATGGAGCCGAGATGCTGAAGGTTTCAGAGGTTCAATTGGGTCAGGAGGCTCCGCTGTCTTCCTCGAGGAATAGTCTGCGCTTCCAATGAGGTATCCACTTAATGCAGACACGAAAACAAGGACTGCTAATGCTGTTACAACTATCTTAGTCTTGAGTCTATAGGGCCTGTAACAAAAAAAACAAGAACTGGTAACGTCATCTGTTGTAGCATAGCTGTTACGAGTGTTATATTTTATGTAATAAAATTTGAACACAACTTTTTCTGAATATTTATGAGATATTTACGTTCAAAACCCTCTAAATAATAGAATAACTCACTTTTCTGGGTAATCATCGTCATCATTATTAAAGTTTCCTTGAAATATAGCAAATCTATTGATAGGCGAGACCAGACGAATGGTATCTATGGGTACTTCGTCAGCGTGGTTGCTTATAAAGTGTCGCCTGTGTAAGCCGTTACCTAAAGAATGCTCCATGACTTTATGTTTTAGTCGTGACAGTTTAGTGCTGGTTATTGGCTCGTCACAACATAACCTAAACACTAGATTTCACTAGATTTCAGCACACCAGTGAATAGGTAACTTTAATTAAAGAAATCCAAAACGAGTAAATGTTTTAGTATGTTTTTTATCGCGAAACACGTTTATTATTAGATGTTCAACAATGACAATTACGTTTTAAAGAAATGGCAGGTGGTGGCGCAGTGAACTTGGTGCGGGTTTCTTCAAAATCGATATGAGGAACAGCTGTTTTACACCGGCTGTTGTTTATCTTGATGTTAATCTACGTTATAGACAGATGGCGGTACTGGTTAAAAGTAACAGATAAAACTAGCGATGCATAGTTAATATCTAATTTAGGAAATATACATAATTAATTTAATAAAACTTTTAATTTGACTCCTGACAATTTTTTATATTACCATAAAATCAGTTTTTGAGCCACATATTGCAAACATAAAAATATCAGGCGCGCAGTTCAATTATTTTACTTTTAAAGAGTTGAATATTGCGCGAATACAATAAAAAGTGGATTTTTAACATATAAAAAGGTAAAAGTTTCATGTAAATTACATATAAAAATAACACCAAGAACACTAATAAAGCAGTTGTTTTTGTATTATAACAATCGGAAAATTAGAGTGACGGATAAAAAAAGGATACGGTTATGTAAATGTCGTGGCCAGATTTTAAAATTGATTACTTCATGATGTATCGGACCATTTCATAATATATCCGTATTGCATGAAATGGTCCGTCACATCATGATATGGTCTGGCAAGATCAGTGAATAATCAGCGTTTGACGATATGAACAGCTATCCATTAATCACGTGATGTTTTTTAGCAACATTTTAACCCCCCTTCCCTATGTGATATTTCGTAATTTTTTCCGAACCCCTCCCCCCTTTCGAGCCTCATGTGATTAATGGAGTCCAACATATCATATCATAAAATAGTAACATTATCCACAGTTAGAGGCGCTGATATCGTTTCGTTTTTGTGATGCATCATGGCGGCAGATAATTCTTTTGTTTTGAAAAGCTAATAATAATGTGCAAATAGAAGAAAAAAGTGCAGCGAAATCTCGTTACGTCAACTTAAAAGAGCCTTTTTTATTTAGAATTTTCATAAAATCTTTTAAATCATGGAGGTCCTACCTTAATGATACGCCCAAACGGGGATTGACATATCATCAAACGTTGATGCGGTTAGTTTTAGCTGGTTATATCATGAAACAACCATTTCATGAAATTTTCCGACACTTAATAAAGTGGTCAATTCCAAGATCTGGCCACGACTGAAGTGGCCAATTCTCAGAATTAGCCACGACATATATATGGCGTGTAAGGGTTTTTTACATTTATACCTTGGTAGTAATACCATGATGATAAATATCTTCTAATTTCCATTGATAATACTCAATCCATCCTTGCGGCTGGAGAAAAACTACGAGTAATTTATTCATCTTCTTAAGTTTTCAAATCTTTTAGTAGAAATAATTATTAGATTGTAACAGTACTGCGTTTTCTTATAAATTTTCACTTAATGATGGAAATGTTGTGATGGTATTCTTTTCCGGATCGTGGTCATTTTTTAAATACTCTTATCTAAGACAGTGGCGTGGACTAGAAAACTCACTGAAGGCTGTATCCGTCCCCGAATACCTAAATATTTATCATTTTCCAATACGTTGATTATGAAGTCATTATGGGAAATTAATGAATTACAAGGAACAAATAAACATTACCCATTTGTGTCTGAATCCGGCACTCGGATGAGGACATGCCGTTTTTTCTTCTTTACTTTAGTTTTATTTTCCTTCTTCAAAGAGCTTTGTCTTAATAACTGTTCCTCTTGCTTCTTCGTGTTCTCCGACATTTTGTTGCAACACTCTTATTATTACTATCACTAGATTTTTCTGCCACTTTCTTGTTTAGTTTAGTTAATACAATGACCCTATTGAATCTTTTTATAATTTATTTTAGCCCGTGTTTTTTCGTTCGAGCGCTTTACAACATGTATGGGAAGTCGACGATACTCGTAAAGTAAAAACTAATCCTAGGGGGTCTGTACATTTACCTAAATAAAATATTACATACACTTTTAAATCAATTTTATAAAAATAATCCAATGTGTTTTTTGTGTGTTGTGTGTGTGCTCAATTGTTATTTAGTTTTTGTGAACGGTTACCTACCGCTGCGTTAAAGAGGCGTTCAAAATATTCTTACTCAGATCTTAGGCCATTTATATGTCATAATCATCATATAAATGATCTAAGGACTAAGATTCAGATATAGTAGGTTTAAAATAGTGTTTCAGTTTATTATTTATAGATTTTTTTTACCGAATAAAAAACCTTGTATATTGTTTAAGACGAGTAAGTAGGACGTGATGACGAAAGATTGGTATTTATGTGGAAATTTTACGAGTTTACATTGGGTCGTTATTCATGTAAAGCATTGACTGAGTTACATTAAAGCTTATACCTTTGTAAATACATTTTATTGTTTGATAGCTAGTTGTCAGATTTAGATCTGTTTTATTGTTTTCATACAGCACAATGACATTATTTAAAAAGATTATGACGACTAACCGTGTCCTGATAATTTATATATAGCTCATTATAACAACCAATTGGAATTATAATGAAGTTTAATTTTTATATATGAATCATATTTTGTTTCCGTGGGCTGCAAATGTTTTAGATACATCACCATTATAATTTAACTTTTCTTTGTTTGGATTTGTACACTTTGTACACACGTTTAATTTGCATAGTACCTACACAATAAAGCCGTTTTAATTTTTAGTGTCATAGGTAATCCATGTACTCAATTCAGTATTGTTTAGAAAGTGGTTACATAAAACTTGGAAAAAATAATTAAATGTATAGTGGTAGACAATAGCAAAATTAGAATCTGTATTTCGCACACTATGTCGCCTCCCGGCAAAAAAAGTGTCATAATACAAAAACAGCTCTTTCGAGAAGACACGACTTTTATGCCTGTGAGTTGAACAAAAGAGCTCAGTGAAAAAGGGAATTTTGTTCTCTTTTTCACTGAGCTAATAACGATGTTTATACAGCTGACCAAATGCAACATTTGCTATAAAAATGTTAAACGTACCTACCTAACATGTGATATGACACTTTTTTTGTGATATGACACTTTTTTTTTACCGGGAGGCGATGTAAATTATTTTTCGAAAATATGATTTGCAATGAAACACCTTATCATTCTGCTTTTAAAATCGATTAAGCATCACATTTAAAACGCTTTTTGTATATTTTTAGTAGCACGGTGTCACAGTTTTTTTTATAACTTGAGATACCTCACACACGGCCGTCTTATCTCAAACTAGGCAGAGCCTGTATACTATGGTAAGCAGACTGCTCTAATACATACTTATATAATATATTACTAGCTACCCTACTACTGCTGAGACTGAGTGATTCATGAGGAGTTGAAGATGTCTCTGCTACCCGTACGAAGCCCCGGCGTAAAATTTGGAATAGTTATAGTTTATATTTAGAAGTGCAGAAAGGTGAAGGTTTAAATATAAACCTTTTACCTTTCTGCTGAAAAGTATGTGAAAACTGCCACATGAAGCTACACGGGTCCAGTGATTTGTTGACCTGTCTTCGTATCGAAAGTCTCTATGATGACGGTTCATGTTGTACTGGTCTATCAAATAAAACAAAACAATGAAAATTAATGAATAAATTAATGAATTATGGTCGAAATTCGACCATTATTCGCAATCTCTAGGAAATATATATCTTATGTAGGTACAAATAAATAAAATTGAAGTGTCTGTTTGTAATGTCAAAATAATAGTTTTTTTAAACTCATACAGTTTGCACGATACCTATGCCTAAAAATCAGTTTCTATCTGTCTGTCTGTTTGTTCCGGCTAATCTCCGGAACGGGTATACCGATTTCCACGGGACTTTCATTGGCACATTGCTGGTGTGATAAGGAGTAACTTAGGCTACTATTATTTTGGAAAAAATAGAAATATATTAATATGTGCACGCGAGCGAAGCCGCGCGGGAACTGCTAGTTTGTCATAATTTTGTCCTACTTTAATATCTTTTTCAATCAGTATTCATACATGATTATCTCCTCTTATCACTACTTATAAGAACTCAAAACTCAATCATTTATTGCAATCATATGTCACATCAAAGATATTAATAATTTATATGTAGTTACTACTAACGTTGTTTATCGTCATTGAGTTTGTTTAATCCCGATTTTGTCACTAGTGAGTTCCCGAACTCACTAGTGACAAACGACTATTTTTGAACAAAGGTGATCGTTTGATCAGCTTTGAGTGTGGTCACGTTGACATATCACTCGTTTGCGAGAATATCGACATAATTCAAAATTCAGTCGAATTGAACTAAGTATGCCAAACGATATTAATCTTTGGTATTTTATGGTGAACAAAAATGCAACGCCGATTTTGTGCTAACGTTCGGTATAAAGCGACAAGTTCATCATATATTTTGAACAAAAGACTCTAGCGGAAATCACAAAACATTGCCATTTTCTAAAATCAATAATTTTTAGTTATGTCGTTATTCTCGCAAACAAGCGATTATGTATCCAAGTTTAATAATATATTTACACATTATATAATTATTAATTAGTTAACGGACCGTTTTTTTTTGTGCGTGTGGAACCCCCCTCGGGCCGTTACCCCTCCGGAGTTTTCGGTGGGGCGGTGTGTCGGTATCGAACCGACTGAAACCACACGGTGTGCCGTACTGCGCCTTAAGTAGGAGGGATCCGGGAACAGCTTTTATTAAGACATCCGGACTTAGTTAACGGACCTTTTTTTTTTTACCCTAACCTATTATGTACCTTTGAATTGGCTGAGGTTTCGAGCAGTTTGCACTGGCCGTGGTCACAAGCTGACTGTTAGTCAACTTGTAATCACAGCCAGCGGTAATTCCCTCAACATAATTATACATATAATTTAGAATATATCATGGAACGCGAAAGTTTAAAAATTTATATACACATTAATAAAAAAGGAGGGTTGTCATAAGTTTAACGTGTTTATGGCATCATAGCTCCTAAATGGATGTACCTATTTTGATTTAGTTTTTTTTGTTTCAAAGGTGACTTGACTAGATCGAGAGTGTTCAGAAGTATAATTCAACAAAAGCTGTACAGCCGTTCGCAGATTATTATCTATCAGTTCGTTTTTGAGTAGGGGGTATTTTAAATTTATAATTTTAGTTCACCCGCGTAAGTCCCGATCCCGTGGGAATTTCGAGATAAAAAGTAGCCTATGCGTTAATACACGTCTCCACCTATCTAAATACCAAGGTCCATCGCAATCGGTTCAGTGGTTTTTGCGTGAAATAGTAACAAACATCCATCGGTCCAAACTTTCACATTTATAATATTAGTGGGATACTTGTTTATGTTTAACAATCAAAGGAGGCCAATTAACTTATGTCAACTAACGATTTACGATCTGTATAAAATTATAGTTTGGAATAACTAAAGAACAAGCTATAATAGCGAACCGGGTTAAAAAATAAAAAGATTACTAACATTCACCTACCAAGTTGTTACATAGCTGATGGGCTGTTAGACTCGTAAAAATAAAATTTAATATTTAAAACACCCCTGACTCGAAAATCCCTTCAAGGATTACAAAATGCCTTATATCATTTTGGAAAAGAGCTGACACTCTTACACTGCTGGACCGATATTAACTGAACATAGCTAAGAACCACCACAAGGAAACTGGCTTTCAAATGAAAAAAACCGCATCGAAATCGGTCCATCCGTTTGAGAGCTACGATGCCACAGACAGACACACACACAGAGACATCGATTCAAACTTATAACACCCCTCTTTTTGCGTCGAGGGTTAAAAATCGTATGAGCCCAAACTCGAGGGATTTGCTAGTAGCCACTGAAGAGTTCCACTATCCAACTCCTAGCTCCATCATCAGATCAGCTCAAAGATGCCAAATTATAGTATTGTCATCCAAACCACATATATCTACATAAAGTTGCATTTCGATAGAACAACTTCAAAGACTTGTTTCCATTGTTAGTTACTTAATTAGTTAGTTACAAATGAATCTAATTAAATGTTAATTAACAAGCAATGTGAATGTGCCACATTAACATAGAACCCACCTAACGGTGGCTGGCACATGTCCATGTAAACAATGTTTACTTGCGTTACATAGTAACTATATAATCTTATCTGTGTTTGCAGTGTTTCGGTATCAACACACTCACGTGAGGGGTATAGATTCGGTTTGTGGATAAAACAGTCGGTCAGAAACTTCATACTACCGATCATTGTTTTTGCATAAATTAATTTAGAAAATTGCGTATAAACCATAGCAAATAAAATGAAAATACATTACTTTACTTTTTTTTTTTTACTTTAGTCGAATCATGATGAATTTACTATTAAATATCTATACCCAGTGCATACTTAGTTCCTTGTGGTCTTAGTTTCATTGGTGTTGTTGTTTTCTAACATTTCACACACCTCTACTACGATGTTGCTACTTTTTGTTTTTTTTGTATTGGCTTTAGTTGTAAGCCGTGTGGCTGTATACAACTTTAGGCGGGCTTGACGGCGAGCCTAGTGCTCCCAACCGTATACTAATTTTTTGGCAGATGTTGCTACTCACTGACTCCACTATCATGAGATTTTTTTTCTTTGTAGCCTAGTCAAGGAATTAAAATACCTAAATTTTGAATTACATCGTATTTTATTTTTGGATAAATAGTAAAAAAATGCGCTGATTAAGAATTTGGATAGTGGGGCATCATTTTCTTTTAACAATTTAATAGAAAAAAAATATTTTTTTTACATTTCGTGTGATATCTCGTTTTCAGTACGTTTTTCAGCATATGTGCTCAAAGCAAAAATTAAAAAAACGCGGAGAGCGTTACCGCACTAATAACGTTTTAGAGTCGTGGCACTCTACCCTAAATAAAGGTCTAATAAATGTTCTCATAACGTTACATATGTACAATGTTGTTGCAGAAGATCTATGTTCAAGTGTCCGGAAAGATGAATCCATCATTAAGGACGAATATATTTGCAAGCAACTTAATAACAACATTAATGGAGTAATCACATTAGGGCATGAACTAGATAAGTTTAGATAGATGATTCGAAATACCGCCGTTACCAATTGTCCTACCCAGACATCCCACCTGGGAGTAGACCTCTTTTCGTTTTCTTTTTTAAATATCGTTACGATTGTATTGAGTATAAAATACTATATCAAATGCTTACAATAATCATAACGATTAATCTTTGTACACCGATTGTAATTAGTTGTGTATCTAGGAACTAATATCAATTGAAATTTGTTTAGTTGTGCCAATGGGAACATTTTATTCATGAAGTTACATAGACGTGCTTACAGTCAGGATATACTGGCGTATACACGATAATAACATTATTAATAATTTTTATCTAATTACCAGTTTCTCAGAACAGAATAAATGACATGAAATAGCATTTATAATTATTCTATTTATTAATGTACAAAGATATGACAGAAGTGGCCAACATCATTATCAATATCTGAAGAGGTTAATCATAATCCTATTCATTTCCTATTTCCCGTTCTTTTTAGCACAACTACAGAGTTGTGTTAAAAGGAATACTTTTAGTAAATCAGTTGTACTTAGTTATGCGTAGTTGTGTCATTAGGAACAAATTCTGGGGTCCATGGGGAAAACGGGTTTTGAACCTTATTTTATTGGTATTTTTTTTAGCAAGTCATCAAGTCAAATTTACTTTGATCACTTAATTGGATTAAACATATTTGGTCTTTGGTGTGGTATCATAATCATGCGAACCTAAGAAAAAGCCTTTCTAATGGTGCAGAGTTAGGTAGGCCGGTATTATACTTTAAAAATACCATCTTTAGTAGGTGTGGGTCGTTACGTGAATTTCACGAAACGTAACGTAACTAATTACTTTAAAGGCGTCACTAGTTTCGAGAATGCGTTATTTTTGTAACTAGGCTCGTCTCAGTGTGCGGCTACTTACTTAGTACCTACTGGCTACGATACGCTAAAAAGTATTTTACATTTTGCAAATATATAAATAACAATAATATAAAAGGTATTTCAAATAAAATAGAAAATGCTTTTCTAATTAAAGTATTTTAATACAATATGGAAATAGGTATTTTGTATTTAGTATTTTGCATTTCAAATACTACTCTTTTAAAAAAGTCTCATCTCTGACTTTAAGGAATGCATGAAAAACATATTTACTCATGTGACTTATGTCACTATCAATAATAATGACAGGATCATCGTCTCATTATGGGAATACCACTTTACGTCAATCCTTTTTATGGGACAGGTGGTGTGAAGTGATGTTATGTACTTTGTGTTAATATATAATGTCTTTTAATGGTAGTAATTGAAGTGTACGTCGTGTATATCATATCATCGTCAAGTATTTACGTCATAAATATTATCAAGCGTAGCATAACACATCGGTGTTACTACTTCGATAGTTTGATATAATTAAATGACGTCTGTGATGATTGCCAGTAGTTTTAAAGTTTCATAAAGAGAAAATGATTTGTTTTGCTCGTGAGGTACCATGGATTCAAATAAGGATAGGACTGACGTTGCGCGATATTGTGATGTCATAGCTGTCAATTCGAACCAATTAGGTAGGGTGTGCAAAACAGATATTTTTGAAATAATCAATTTATTTACAAAAAACACATGAAAAATTGGATAAAATATTTTTTTCTATTTCAATTACGTGTAAACGACTACAAAAAGCTAAAATGTCCTGTATATGTTGACCTGCCATGTAACGAATGTCTATACAATAACTGTTTAAGTTTTACAGTCGATCTCTAGTTATTTTTAAAATTATGAAATCAATAGATTCAGTAATACTACAGCTGAAAAAATAAAGTAATTAAAATAATAGTGTTACGCAAATTAGTTTTTTGTGCAAACCGTACTCTCCAAATGACATTTGACAGATTAAGGTCATTGACGTTCCTATTCTTATTTGAAAAGTATTGTATGTAACGAAAGAAGCAAATAACGAGCTTTTATCTCTGCCTACCCCAAAGACAGAAAGGTGTGAGCTTATATATGTGTACGTATTTCTTTATCAGTTTTATTGCCTATAAAGCTTAGAATACATTTCCTTATTTCTGATTGATACTACCCGTTTTTTTTAATATTTAGGGGGCAAACGAGCAGACGGATCTGTTGTTTAATAATTATAAGGTTTTATTGGTGTTTGGTTTACATGTACGCTTTGTACAAATTGAATGTTTACATTTTATAATTGACTAGCAACCCGCCCCGGCTTCGCATGGGTAGCAGAAACATCTACAACAATCATCTACATATTTCAAACAATTTACAAAAAATCTTAAGAAATTATACACCTAAATCTTTCTCAAGAATCACTATCTATTAGTGAACAAACCATGAAAATCAGTTCAGTGATTTTCAGTTTATCTTTCTTTTATTGTATAATATGTAGTGATTATACAATACATATATACATAATCTTAACATCACACCTTTCCTGAAAGGGATTTCCAAAGTTTTATGACAGTCACGTTTTGCCAGCTTATATGTAAACCATTGAAAGCCTTTAATAATACTCCATGTATTATTAAAGGCTTAAAAGTAATAACAATAAATAATATACTGGGATAAATTGTACAGCGCTATCTGGACCCAAATTAAGCATAGCTTGCACTGTGGATTATAGAACACGGATAAACATACCTACTTGAATCCTTCCTTTTATGACTTGTTGATGTTATACATAGAACCACCCAGACAAGGCATATCCATGCATACAAATATTTGCACTGAGCTGGAATCAAACCCGTGATCTCTGATTTGCAGTCGAATGCTCTAACACGCGCCACATAGATGGCTTTTTATCTTTATTATGTAACCCTCAATACACTACCATTGTCGTTGGTGTAGTCGTTGCCCGACAGACGTTGTCCTGTCAGAATTTCAATAGTTGTTTGAAATTTTGCGCAATAACTGAACTGAACTGAACGTGATAAAATCCAAAAGTTCAAAACGGATTTTCATACGGTTTTTACCAATAGATAGATTGATTCATGAAGGTTTTGGTGTATAATTCTTTAAGGTTTTGTATAAATTTGCTGAAATATGACGACGATTGTTGAAGATGTCGCAAAAAATCATGCCGACTGCGAGTTTATACGGATGGGTTGGAGAGTGTAAGCAATAGCTTCAGAAAGTTATAGGCGCATCAGACGCACCGGGCGCTGGAGGGCGTTTAATGATCTTCGGCCACCTTAGGAAGCGGCCTGAGGACGGCGAATTTTTTGGGGAAGTCATCGTCCGAAGAGAGAGAGAGCGCGCAGTGTTCCGCGCGTTCTCTCAGAGGAGTGTGGCCGACGGGTGATGGTCGCACCGGGTGACGGGACCCGTCTAGAGTGAGACGGGTCAATGCCTATCGGGGGTTGCGGAAGAATGCAATGGCGATTCTCGCTCCCCCGATCATAGGCACGTAGCGGAACACCGGGGTGGTTTTTAGTCGTTAAGAGTCCGACAAACCCCTTCGCCCCCCAAGGGCGGACGACATCCAGGAGGATCTTCCACCGCGTCACCAAAAAAAATGTTAAAGGCGCATACCTGTAACTCGAACTGATTACGAGCCCTTATTTTGTGTGTATATTAATCTTCGTAAATAATTGAGATCAGATATTACCTACAATTGACTGCTTGGCCTGTTAGTCTAGTTGTTAGTGACCCTAACTGCTGAGCCAGAGGTCGTGGGTTCGCTTCCCACACAGGACAAATAATTGTGAGATGAGCATGATCATTTGTTGTGTCTGGGTGTAATTTATCTATAATATGCATGCATTTAGAAATATATAAGTATGTTTATCAGCAGTCTGGTTACCATAGTACAGGCTCTACCTAGTTTGAAATCAGATGGCCGTGTGTGAGGCGTGTGAAGTTATTATTATTACAATTGATCAACTTTTAGATAAATTCATTATTGTAATTGTAACCCGAAACGAGCGATCCAGTGTGGAAGTTGGTTAGGTTTTCAATTTTTTTTTTAAATATGGCAAGTCGTCTAAAGCTATGTTACTTGGGCGAATACGTGAATTTTAAGAATGTGGGTCAGCAAAGCGAGAAGAATGTGTTTTAAACGTATAAAGCATTTCTTTAGTTCAGTTGTATGGATTGTGTTGAAGAAAAGAAAGGGAGGGTCAGCACCCTAAAGCCGCTGGTTTGTATGGAAGCTTAAAGCTCGTGAAGTATGCAACAATAGAAGTAACTGACAAGTTGTTGTCTCTGTCTACCCCGAAGGGAGAAAGGTGTATTTGTAAAAGCTTGATAATTCACTGGCATGCCGAAGATATCCCACAAATATTATAAATGGGAAAGTTTGGGTGAATGGATGGATGTTTGTTACTCTTTCACGCAAAACCAATGAACCGATTGCGACGAAACTATGCTATGTAGATAGCTGGAGATCTGGATTAACGCATAGGCTACTTTTTATCCCGATATTCCCACGGTGAAACCGCGGGGCGCTGCTACTATAAAATACATGCAAAATTTCACACACACCAACAAGGCAATCGAATATCGATATATTGTTTGTATGTACATCACTGTCATCGCTACATATTTTAAAACAAGTCCCCTCCGCCGCGTCTGTCTGAATGCTCAATAACTACCGAGCACATTTTCACCAATGAACAAAATTATTCATGAGGAAGGTTTAGGTGTAAAATTATGATAGGTTACACAAATATACTAAACAGACTAGTAACGTGGGTCACACTTTACTAGTATTCTTGTTAACCCCTCCAGCTAAGATAAATTGCTTGTATTACGAGTGGGTTCACGTCGATAGCGTACTGGGTGGGGTCCGAACTCTGAACCCGCAACCACTTGATCGCAAGTCCGACGCCTCAGCCATTACGCTACCGCCAAAATTTATTTAGGTTTTGTTTAAAATTGCTGAAATTTTACGAAGATTGTTGAAGATGTCGGAAAAAATTAAAATAGGTGCTGCTACATGTGCGAAGCCGGGGCGGGTTGCTAGTATTATACAATTTAGTGTATTTTGAATTATCTCTTAATTGTGTTTATTTGTACAAAATTGTATATTATTTGTGGAGTTAAGACGAAAGTAGCTGCAATGGATTATGTAGCTACGGAAATAATTAGTTGGTTATGGATAATTTTGTCATACATTTGTATTTAATATATTATGAACACACACACATACACACACGGATATTACACCGAATAGAGGCTAACAAATAAAAAAGGTTATCACTTCGAACATAACAGAGTTATACAAACACTTTGTTTATTTAACACTTAGAATCACAGTTTTTTTTACAAATTATTATATTTAATCAAAGCACGTGTTAAAAGTTTAAGTAAAGCGGTAATATACGCCTTTTCGCACCTGAGCGCCGATCACAACTGACTGTTAAAGTAATATTACACATTTTAAATTGTGCGATCCTGAGATTGATAGCCGCCATAGTACAGATAACACAGTAGTACCACTTTCTTCAAAGTATGAAAATATTAAATTGAATTTACATATTTTATAAAAAACCAGGTGTACTGAAATGTTATTTCCTTCGTGCGTTCACATTCGTACTTATCAAGCTCCGCTGGTGATTCATATTATAATTAATAACATTCTTGATTTGTCTATTGGTGAAAACCGTATGAAAATCCGTTCAGTAGTTTTTCAGTTTATCGCGAGCAGACAGACAAACGCGGCGGGGACTTTGTTTTATAATGTGTAGTCATGAAAATAACCACTGTTAGAGCTAGTTCGAGTTACAGGAATGCGATCATGACCCACTTATTTTTTTTAAATAGATTAAGATTTTTTTCGCTGAAAATGTTAACTTAATTTCAAAGTGAGTATAATAATATTTTAATACTTTTAAAGCTATGTAGTGTGATATGTAGAAATTGTGAACTGAGTATTTTATTGTTAAATTACGTCAAACTTCAGGCGAATTACTATAATACTTTTATGTATGTATGTATGTGTAACGATAAGGATTTTTTAATAAGATCTGTGGGTACACGGTGATTCAGCAAATCTGACAAGGCTGCAAGGTCACATATTGAATTTGCGTAGTTACCTTTACCAACATAATCAATCATTTACAGGAAGTTAAAAAAAAATTAGCCTTATCTTTTTTATACTAAAACAAAATGGATGTCAGCAAGTCTACGTACGAAAAAACCATGGTCGAAACAGGGGCGGATCCAGCAGCCGGGCAGGGGGGGGGGGGAGGGGCGAAACCAAATTTAAGTTTCTTTTAAGTTTTTTTAGATTAACTTTAATTGTTTTTTTTATCAATAATGAAGTTGGAAAGAACTATAACCTCGACTATGTCCTATAGTTATTGTTTAATTAGATGAAATTATTTTCATTTTTTTCATTTCATCAATTTGACTCTCTATAGGTTACTAAAACTTAAAACTACAAGGGAGTTTAGAATTTATTGGACGAAATTTTTCGTTTCTTAAGTTTTTATATAGTTTGACGTGGTTTTAGAAAGAACGAACGAAGAATTAGAAAGCTTAGGGGGGGGGGGGGGGGGGCGATTGAACAACAAAGTGACACGAAATATTTATATAGGTATATAGATTGTGATTATAAATTGATATAAAAACTATCCTATTCCTCAATTTGGACCAAACTGCACACAATATGCCAAATTTCATTAAAATCAGTTAATTAGTTCATGAGTTCGTCGTGAACAAACAATGTGACATGAAATTTTTATACATAAAGACTAGCTACCCGGCCACGGGTTGATGTGGTGGCCAGGTAATTAGCAATATCTCTCAAGTTGGACCAAACTGCACACATTGTGCAAAATTTCATTAAAATCGGTTCATTACTTTAGAAGTTCATTGCGAACAAACAACGTGAATGATTTTTTTCAATATATATATATATAAAAGATTATTTATTATAATTTTATTATAAGTTATTGATGCCCAAAATACTTGCAGTAGCATGGTCTTGGTTTACCACGATCTTCTTAAGAGTGAAAAGAAATAATTAGAACCACAATCTGCAGTGCACTACGTTCATCCAACCAAACACATGTATATATATTTTACATCAAATAAAAAACCCGTTCCAATAGGGTTGTTTCTAAGTAATCCAGTTAGACGAATTTTTTTGATTTTGTAAGCTAATTGTGTCAGATCCACCAATTACAATTCTTTTTAAATCAATGAGGTCATTAGAACGAGCACTTCAAACTAGTATGTTATATTGCTCTAAGTAGTCGTCTCTAGTAAGAGTATTAAAATTGAATTACTTCTAATTTGGTCACTATAAATATTTGGTTTAAATTTTTTAGGTACCTTTCAGGAAGACAGACTTGTGTTAATCAACTACGATGCTGCCTAATCAACGTCCAGTGCTGGACATAGGCCTCTCCCAATGTGCGCCATAGCAACCAATCCTTCTGCATCCAGTCCATCCCAGCTACTTTTTTCAGGTCGTCAGTCCATCTGGCTGAGGGTATCCCACCTTCCGTTTACTGATTTACGGTGTCCACTCCAACGTTTGTTCCCACGGTCATTGGTTGAAGGCACACTCCGTGGTTTTAGTCGGTGCGAGTCCAACACGCTGCCCCCCAAAACCCCCGGTGGTGGTGACGGCCTGCGGGTTTCGAAACGTAAAGAAAACAGCTGCGATGTGAATTCGATGGATGTTTAAAGTTAGGCTGCGCTAATTCTTTTACTTATTTATTTTTGTGGCCACAATCAAAGGCTACATAAACATTGTTTTAGATTTAAGTAAGATATTATCTAATGGAACTTAGTCTTGATAGTTTAATGATATAATATAATAAATCATGATGATTTGACGTTTCGAGAGAATTTTAACGATGAATCGTATCTTTATCGCTTTAAGAGTGACATTTGGAACTTGAAAACAAGGAGGGTTTGCTTAATGAAAATAACTAGTCAAGTTTATAAACTTAGCTAAAATACCAATTTTTTTTTTTTTTTATAAAAAAAGATAATTAAAAAACAGACAACTACTTTTCATTATTTTAAATTTGATTTTTTTTTTATGGGATAGGGGGCAAACGAGCAGACGGATCGAAGGGTACGTGACTACCGCCGCCCATGGGCACCTGTAAATCAAGTCACAAGTGCGTTGTCGGCCTTTAAGGTGGGAGCAGGGGAAAGAGGAAAGAGGGGGAGGCCGTGGTATCACTTCGGTCGAGCCGGCCCATACCTGCCGAAGCATGGCTCTCCCACTTATCTATCATGCCCTTTCAGTGATTTAAAAGTGTTCTTTTTTCAAATACACTTTGTATATGTATAATGATTATAAATGAATAATTTAAATTTGAAAACTTGTATGTTCTTACGTACTTATAAGTTTACACAAGGTGTTAAATTACAGTAAACAAAATTATATTTTCCATTAATATTACAGCTGATAATTTGGTAGGAGATTGTTAAAGACCTTTCATAAGCATAATATGTCTATTCACGCAATTCTCTTCAATAGCTAAAATGTCCAAAAGTAAAAGGAAAAATTCAGATCTTTTTTGTCACTGGTCTGGTCACTTGTTCTTATACGTCGGTGTTATGTAACCAACGGTATTTTAACATGCTTGTAGGAGAAAGCGGTCTTGAACTTCATGATGTGCGGTTTACTACTTGTTGGTTGTCCTCCTTAATGTTACATTAATTAAATAATTACGACAGTCACATTTTTTACCTTAAACTGATTTAATTTCCCAGTTGAGCTTAAAGACATATCCTTCACGCTTTTAAAATAATAAAATACTTGAATAGATATGGGAATCGTTATTTTGTGGAATCTGACGTGATATTGTGCAGTCTCATGTGACCGGGTGACCTAGAAACCAGCGAAAAACCAGTTATAAATTGACAAAATTAATGCTCTTTTATCGACAATCAGCTACTTTGTGCAATAAGATAAAAAAAGTGTGTGTGTACTTACGTAAGAAGTTATACTTTTATCTAGTTAAATAAAGTTTATTTAAATATGATAATAAATAATACATTACCGTCAACTAACCTTAAATTCTACAAACGTACTCAAAGTAATATGTAAAACCCATTTTTCACGCTTTATATTAGCTTCACTTGTATGTTTGTTTGTATGTTTGTAACCGACTCCTTTCGGCGCGATTTTGACCCACTTTAAACGGCCAGATTTCATTCAAATGCAATATAATTCGATTAAATTTTTTATTTTTTTTAGTTGAATTTTCTATAAAAGCGTGTTTTTTAAACTATAATTATTATCACTATCGTAAAGTTGGTAACTTTTTTTGAGAAACTAAAATGTTGACTAGCTAACTTCAGGGTGTTGGTTTTTTGTGACGGTGTGCGCGCGCATCCTAAAAATTTACTCTCATCATTTTTCCCTAACGTGCCAAAAGAAGTATGACTCCAAAAAATTTACAATTTATGATATTTGGTTTTATATCTAATTCATGTTTGAATATAAGTACTTTATCATTTGATTTATGTTGCCGTTACTATAAAATAATTTTAATCGAAAAAAGGTTGGATTGATTTCATAAAAAAAAGTTAGTAGGTATATAATATATTATTTAGTTCACGCTGATGCTTGGTAATTGATTTAATATAGTAGGTTATGACATTACTAGGCATATTAAAATATAATGATTTATCGATATACAATAATAATATTGACCCGAGTTAAAAGAATCGTTAAAAGAAAAACTATACAAAAAGTTATTAAATATAAAAACCGGACAAGTGCGGTCTGCCTCGCGCACCAAGGGTTCCGTAAGCAAACAAATGTATATGTAGATAGATAGTACAATCTCGGCAACCAATTCTCGAAGATGTTTGCCCGTTTCTTTTGAAAGACAAACTTAACTTTACAGTTCTAAAAATACTCTCCCATATATTATATCGATGTACGGGAGAGTATTTTTCCACATACTAGAACTTTCCAACCGCAAAATATAAGTTTGAAATCACATTTTTTTGTGTGGATTCTTTCGGATTTTTTTCCTTTATTTGTGCTGTGAGATCTTGGTTCTTACCAAATTTCATGATTCTAGGTCAATGGGAAGTACCCTATAGGTTTTTGATTTGACTGCGAGATTTTGAAATTTAGTTAAATCTAAGGCTTAAATGCCCGTAATTTTTGATTGCTTTGAAGGGACCGCAGGTATAAGTATTTGATGTTATTTTCATCTTGACTTGCCTCTTGCCTCCACTGGTTCCTAAGAAAAAGGGTCTTGTCAGACAGACAGACAGATGGACAACAAGGTGATCCTATACGGGTTTCTTTTTTTCCTTTTGAGGAACGGAACCCTAATTGTCACAAGAAATCCAATTATTATTATAATTGGTTTTCTTGTGATATTTTTTAAATTAATGTTTCATGAATCGGCAAAACTTTGCATACCTACTGTCATTAACCGAATTAAAAACTTTTAATCAACTTACTGTTTAAAGGGGACCCCGTGGTGCTCTCATATTTGTCTATAAATGAGAAATCATGATTTTATTTATAGTGTAGTTTGGTGTGTATACATATCCAATATATTATTCATTTTTGGACAGTTTAAAACAACATAACCTTGCACTAGCGCCAGATTCAACACAAACTAATGCGTCTTAATTATCACTACTTCTTTACAAGATTACGTCTACGGAAAATAATTTTAAGGACGTAGCAAATGATAAATATTAAATCTATTACATATGATGTTACAGAGAGACAACATTCAGTCCACAAATTATGTCACCCAATGTCATTTTGTTTACTATATTTTTGTATGAACGTGCTAGTTACGGAACCGTAGCTAAAATTCTACTTGCTTATCTAACTGATTATTATGGCCAATTCGTTGACAATAATCACTGATTTTGGCGATGCTTGCATGCTACCCAATCTGGTGAGAGATGGTCGAAAATATTCAGTAATACGACGTACAATACGTCTTGTCGTATGCGTTATAGTTTGCTTCATCGCCACTGTTATGTGGCAGGTGACACGTGTGTTAATCAAACTGCGGCTAGCGATGCACTGAGGTTTATTGATTGGATTCGATATCGTGGGGAAGCAGTCCGGACGCGCTTATAATTAACTAGGTAGCTTCGTATATAACATAACAACTATATAACAGGCCTTTAATTCAGCCGCCTAACGTGAGTCTTGGAAGGTATTGGTCGGGGCTCGTAGCATACACCCCCTAGGGACCGATATGATTATCGGCACAAAGATCGCCGAATCCACATCCCTCGTGTCGACTAGCTCGTGAGCTAAATCTAAATATTTTGTTCTTCTTTTTCAGTCCTTAAGAGATTGTAGTTATGGGGAATGGTGAAGTCAACAATCATTGTTCGGCGCATTGGCAACAATAGTTCTGTCAGCAATAATAGATCGATCCTAGTATAATGTGGCACCATGTTCAAGAACTGGGCCGGGCACGTTCATGTAGTACGGGAACTCTACAGCCACAAGGTTATATTTAAGACCACTTGCTAATGGACTATCCTGGCCACCTGGTTACGTCTCTGCAAATACTCGTCGTTGGCAAGACGAAAATAATCAGAAATTATATGCCTGAGTCTCTCGATCTCGATCGACAAAATGTCAATCGTGCCGACCTTCAGGTTATTCCGATAGTTATTCGTCATAACAACTTCATCTGTTATTGCCCAGATAAAACCTTCAGTTTCCCCAAAGAGGTCACCGAATCGTAGTCAGGATCCAGATGTAATAAATCTACGTCGGGCTCATTTAAGTCCATGCCGCTCTATGCCCTTCCATGATACTGAGTACTGCAGGCCAGTTCTCTGTAGCTAGTTCAAACGGAGTGAGTCCGTTGTCAACTGCCACCGCCACATCGGCAATTGACAAATCACCTTCTGGGAATTTAACAATTTAACTCGATAAGCTGCAAAGACCGCATAAAACAGGATTGAATGTGTATCGCTGCGTTTGTTACATGTTTCTAAATAAATAGGTAATATAGAATCCAGTGCACACACTAGCACTTTATTTCGTTAAATAGCATCGACAAACATTGATCTACTTCCATAGTATTCTATATTTGATCATGGTACCGAATAATTTCAGATGAAGCATCATTGCCTAGGGTTAGATTGTGTTATCATTATTATCACCTGATTAAATTTGGTAATTGACTGTCGAGTCAAATAATTAAACGTCGAGACACTCGAGACGGTAATTTCTGTAGAAACTTATATGAAATAATGGCTTGCGACGTCATACCTCACTACCGTCAAATCGTTTACTTTTGCTTTTTGATGATGATTAAGTATTATAGGAAACGTGAAAAAGATAATGAATTTGCGTTATCTTTGATAAAAGATAACATTTTTTCCTGAATTCTGTTTAAACTTTGGTTTCAAAAAGTGCATTTGCATAATATATTGATATGATCGATTATGGGCCTTTGGTAAAAATAATAGATCGATGGAACTTTAAATGATAAATAGCTTGTAGATTATAAGTTTTACAAGTAATAATAATTAAGTTGATTTGAAATAAAATTACTAGAATCTAAATGTGTTCTGGAAAGTAACACTAGCCAGGTCAGTCTTAGGATGGGTGAACATCGAGACCCCTCCGTGCCTAGGAGAGCACGTTAAGCCGTCGGTCCCGGTTGCCATACGAACATCTGTGGAATTCGTTACGGGTAGTCGGAACCCTAAAAAGTCCGACAACTTGGTCTAACTACAAAACTTCGATATCACCTAGTACTTGGGTTATGGAGGTCTGATGGCAGTCGCTTCACGTAAAATATTAAAGTTCGACGTATCGTAGTTAGACTGAAAGTCGACTCCAATTTAAACTCCAAACTAAAAATTTTTAGGCACTTTGGGCACTTTTGGTTAGTGAAATAAGCAATGATCTCGCGTGACCGTCACGGTTAGCTACACATACACATATGTGTGTGGAAACTTCTTTACATTTTGTTTACGTTCTTTACGTAATAGACCATAGACCAGGGCCAAACCGTTTTAAATACCGTAATAGACGATAAATTCTTAGCAGTATACGAATGGTCGGAAAATGTAGTTAATGGTGTGAGTATTTAAGGAAAAATCGACCCGACTGAGTAAAAGTCCCGGTAGGGGTGGTAGTATATACGCGTTTAGAGGTGGATATTAGTTTTTTGAGATGTTCGGCTAAACTATGCATCTTATCGAAAAAAGTTGAATGTAAAAGTTATAGATAATGAAAAAATCTGAAACTTTCTTTTTGAACATTATTGACCATAACCTCAAAATTATCGAGAAAAATGCAAAAAACCGTTTTTTTCGTTTTTAATTTATAACTACCGCAAAAAATATATAATTTTCATGAAAATCGGTGCAAATGTTCTGTTTTGTGTTTAAAACAAGCCCAAATTTTTTCAAAACAAAATATAAATAAAAAATATATAACAAATGGGCGCAATAAAAAAACAAAGAGAATGAGTTCCAGTAGAGCAAGATCGAACCAGATCTCGGGGACTTCCTTCGTAGGGTATACCCGAGTCCCTTGCGATAGACTCACTTGTTACGGTCGGTTCGATTCCGACATACCACTTCACCAATAGCCATGGTGAGGTGATGACCCACGGGGGTTTCCACACGAAAAAAAAAAAAAGATCGTACCAGACTTTGAAATCTTGTAACTCGCGTTCAGAAAGTCATAAAGAGTTGAGATTTGGATATGTTGTCACTGTTGCGGTCTTGTAGTTACAGTTAAATTTTCAAATCAAAATGTTGTTTACTTCTAACAAACCGTCGACTTTTGCAAAAAGTGACTTTTTTTCAAGTGATTTAGAGGGTGTTTAATTTTTCGAAAAATGTAGATAATTTTTCCGGCATGATACTTCTTAATTTTTTCAAATAACCGCTTTGTAATATCTAATATATTTAATAAGATATTAAGAAGCGATTATTTGAAAAAAGAAAGAGTACGTCTCGCGTAAAAAAGGTATACCTCAAAATATCGTTATAAAATCGGTTAAAATCAGTATTTCTTAAAAATTCTAACGGGCTCATAAACTTAAATGGTTTTTTGAATTTTCTAAGCTGTTCCGACCAGTTTTAGTAGTTTAGAAAAATAAATGGCACATTTTGCGCTATAAAAAAAATAAAATGATCGCCGAAATTTATAGCACTTTTTAGTATAATTACTAGTTACAATTTCAGAAAGTTTCAGACTTTTTCGTACGTTCCTTTCAAAGTTATTAAATGTTGAAAAAAACGCTCTTTTTCAACTTTGACCTCCATTTGCTGTTAAAAAAGCACTTAGTGACTTTGAACAGATCTCATTTTGTAGGTAATTTAATGGAGAACAAAAATGCTTAGGGCACATATGACAAAAAGTACTGGAAACGAGATATCATACGAAATGTAAAAAAAAGTGTTTTTTTTTCATTAAATTGTTAAAAAAAAATGACGCCCCACTTGTCTAGACTACGGGTATCAAAATTCTAATCAGCGCATTTTTTACCATTTATCCAAAAATAAAAATGCGTGGTAATCCAAAATTTAGGTACAACCGTGAGTAAAACCGTATAGTTTCTAATAAACATAACTATTACTTGTTTCAATTTATCGTATATTTATAAATTTATGATATGTAAATCACAAACTACACCCTCACCACGCCCATAAAGCAATACATATTACCAATAGTTCAAAAAATAGTATATTAGATTGGAACCAATTTCGCAGTTGAACCAACTTCAATTAATTTAACCGAGAAGTCCCTTGAAATCCTACTTAGGATTTTATGGGCGTACCACTGGACTTAATCTTGTATGGCTGTCTGCTATGTAATCACTTACCATAAAACATGTAATAGCGTATTACTGTACATCTACCCCAATAAGCTAATGTCCCATTTTGGAGATTACACTGATTATCTTTATGGACATATATTTATAAATTATAGGTAAGTATTATGATCCCTTATTGATTAGGTTATTACGAATGAACATTCGATCAGGCATATGTGTAGAGAAGGACCTCGAATGAAAACTGGTCTAAGATATAAGTACAATATGAAATTATATTGTTTAATGATTGTTATAATTTACTCCTATAGTGTAAAAGGGCAACAAAAATTATTGAACAGCGGTGAATCGAATTTTGAAACTCTACGGATTAATATGATTGTAAGTATAAATAACATTCCATGAGTTTAAAAAAAAATGAGTTTTGAATTTTTTTTTAAGATAATTTTTTTCGGAAAATACTTTTCCTGACGTAGGTGCACATTTTTAAACAATACATTTTGAGTGTTCATGTCAATTTCAATGATTTAGTTTTTTTATTTTTTTTATGCAGATTACATTTTCAGAGAAATCTGGACATGGTATTACATACCTATAGTTTCATTGATGTCAGCGCTCTCATAAATGAAATATTAACTTTATCGGTCTATTTTTAAATTTAACTTTTCAGTTTCAAAATAAGATTTCTGCATTAAAAACAAGAATTTTCATAAAATTGTTAGCGCTTTACATTATTCATATAGACCCCGTGAATAACATAACGTACACGACCCTAAAATATGACCACACCTTTCTGTAACACCTTGGTACCTATATACCAAGGTGTTACAGAAACTATGGTATATATATATATCTATAAATATAATTAGGTCTTTCTTTACATATGAAATTGGCGTTTTATATGGACGAAGTAAAACGAAACTTTTTTATGAAGTTATATGAGTATTTAATTAATCATAATATGTATCATTGTTATCTATGCACTTTCGCCATTTTATTGGAAGTTCATTAATTCCTTTTCTGAATCAATCAATGAAATCTTTAAAGGCGGTTTGGACTGTTTCATCGGAATTGAATTTTTTCCTCGCAAGAAATTGTCCAATTCCGTAACTATAAACACCGATATTTTTTTTAAATGCAAATCTTAAGCGAACGAATAGAGAGGTAAGTACATCTGGCATCCCAAACTCAACACGACGGGGATACTGCACGACATCTTTGATATCTACATAAGTATGTAATATGACCCGGTTACCTTCGATAGAAACTGAAACTAAACCTCAATTAGATTCAAATGAAATTATTTTGCAAATATAATACCCTCGATATACTAGTAGACGCTAAACTATGGATGTACTACTTCTAAATCAATAAGATACCTTAATAGTTCTAGCCTTCATTTGTACCATTACTTAATTCTAGAATAACGAAGTAATACCTTATGCTTTTTTGTTCCAGGTCGATATAGTTACACTGAACCTCAGAAATAATGGTTGGTCTACTAT